>OY750778.1:4800000-6000000 GCA_963556745.1 Catoptria pinella | reverse complement strand
AGGAAACGACGATTACTTCCTGAACGGTGGCTTCAATCCTGGTAAACGGTGCGTCAACATGTGGGATGAAGGCTGCATCAACGGACAAATCAATGGAGCTGGTAATCTATTTTTTAATTAGGCAGCTTTTTTATTACCTATATGTATTTTGTAATGCAAAATTTAACTGAATACTTACCTAGTACCTACGTGTTCCGTCACCATATCAGTGATTAGAGCAACTACCACTGCTGTACTGGTACAATTGTAATACTTAAGGTAAACATTATGAACACTTTTATGCCATTTAGTTTCTTAATTCATCAATGCCCGAGCGGCCAAATGCGGCCGGTCAACAATGGAATATCTATTGTGTCTTATTTTCCGTGCCTTGATGGGTTAAATAAGGTGCCACAGCGTAAAACCCTTAGCACACTGGCTTTAAAGCTTCTTTCTTTTCAATTGGGGAGTCGATCCAGAATATCTATCGCCATAACTGTAACTAGGTAGCTTAGCTATACCTACATATAAAACTCTAAATCTTCTTAAAAAATGCGAAGAAACTTTTTCCTCTACATTTCTTTTAGATTGAGGAACCAGCAGTCCTCAAATTTTAGATAGCTTCAGTGCACAATTTTTTTATTGAATTTAGATTCAGTTCATACGATGATAACTTCCTAAACGGTGGCTTCAATCCTGGTAAACGGTGCGTCAACATGTGGGATGAAGGCTGCATCAACGGACAGATCAACGGGGCTGGTATAAGTCATGTTATTTCCTTTAAACTTCGAGTTCTTACTTAGGACAAAGATACAAAATAAATAGAAAGGACTAAAGGCTTACCGCAGGGCAGGGTCGGTCTTGCCTCAGGGAATACCGGGTCTTTTCCCAGTGGGCCGGTCCGTCCCATGGAGGAACCTGTCCCCCTAGCATGACTACCGAAACACGCTATGATATACAAGGTGTTACAAAAATACCCCTAATGCCGAATATGGTATGTAGGGACCATCAAACTGATCAACTTTTACTATGGGACCAACTCTGAAATCGCGAAAAAAAAAATCAGCTGTTTCATACAAAAATTAAAATCGAAAATATTAAAATGTATGAAACAGCTGATTAGGTACACCTTAACTTTACAGATTCGGATTTATCTTTCTTTCTTTCTTTAATTTGAGCATAATTATCTCTTCGGTCTTGCGTGATGTTATTTGGATTAAGACAACATTGTCTAGGGTTCTATTAAATAAAAAATCCATTCAATTAACCCAATTCAAAATAAATGCCATTGACATTTTTTCATACAAAACTGCAAATATTTAATAATACACACATTTTTATTTGGTGTTTTTTTATTATGTTCAAAGTAAAAAAGGAAAAGTCTATGCAGAGAAAGTGAAGTTTTTTATATATGCCTACCTACTAAATGCAACTAATATAGTATGACCCGTGTGACCGATTGGCTAGGAGGCGCTATTATAGAAAGTCAATTAGCATTTTTATCGGATAAATAAAAGCTAAACTAGCACGAGCGAGGTTTTCGATTTGCCAGTAGAATTTATGACAGCTTTTTTAGAGTCCCAAACCAAAGGTATTTTTTTTGCATTACTCTAACTTTGGAGTTGCAAATAAAATGTCATCCATCATCATACCAACATCCGTTCGAACATTTACAAGAGTCAATTCATTAAGTATTAAAATAACTTACAAGTAAAACGTGTGTTATCTATATAGTATGATACGAAACACCTTAGCATAGATGCAATGAATACAATGAATATTACCACATCATTGTTTTATACAAAACATCGTGAAACGGAAGAACCCACTCATTTTTTAAATTATATTTCTTTTATTCATATTTCTCAGTAGGTATACCCAAGTATTTATAAACCCTATTATTACACAGGTAACGATGACAACTTTCTGAACGGCGGTTTCAACCCCGGAAAGAGATCCCTTCACGATGTATTAGCAGCTTTGAAGACAACTCATCCGAGGAAACAATAAACTGCGTACCTATGAAAACTGCAAAACTTCTCTTTTCTTTAAATGAAGTATTTAGAGTTACAAAGAGGAAGAAAGAGTACCTATAAGTCTTCAGTTTTGCAGTTGTAGCGGTCCAAACTTAAATTAAGCCTAGTCTCATTACTACGCATTAACATTTTCAAATAAATGTACCCTAAACCATGCACGTATTTTATTTAAACTCTTATACCATCTTACAGAACTTAATCCACATACATAAATAAAATTAAGTATGTGAAGGCCCTCATGGATCAGAAAGGTAGAAATAAAATTTAGGTATTATAAAATACACGAATTTTATTAAATCGACACAATAATATGTTTGCACATAATTACTTACATAAAAACATTTATAAAAATATTTCAGATTTATCTGTTTGCAGCACTTCTTGGCAATTTCATTGCAACAGTTAATATTTGAATCATCAATTTTTGATAATTATAACTATAACGTTAATTAACTATAACTACAATAGTCTACAACAATTACCTACTTTATATATCATATTTTTAAATGGCTGTTATGGATTTAAAGGCAATTTGATGAGTTAATGCTTGGCAAGTTTGTAATAAGTCTTTTATTAAATATTAGTAAAAAAACATTTTAATTGAAAATGTTATTATATTTTTTTTTTACTTTTATACCGATTCTATGCAGTAAAAATTTTTTTTTAAGGAAAACTTGAACATAGCGCCATTTTGGGCGTATAATAGAATACAATCACCGTCAGATACATACATGTGGATACGGCCAGTACTAAATATTCAATAGCCGAGTTTAATTTGTTCCGATATTTTTGATCACATTAGTGTGAACTAAATACTTGAATGTATTAGTTATCTACCAATGACGATGACTGTACCTTTTAATAGCCATTGGCCCCAAACAAGTTATATTGAACTTCATGAACACAATAGAGATCACATAGAATTATATGTTACAAAAACACTATCATAGACTTTCTAGGACTCCACCAACACATAATATCACTTCAAACGGTGGGTGAAGTGTTGTACTTTTGCTAAATATTATTAGACATTGAGAACAAAACAAATAAGTGAGCTATATAAATACTGGACACTTTACCTTAATCTGTTTATTGTCACATGATTTTATTATAATTTGTTATTAGCTATCACAGTTTTAATTTATTTCACTACATTTACAACATAGTAGATAACAATAAGCTGCTTTTGTTAAAAATAGTTGTCATAAATGTGACATTCAAATCAGTAGGCCTTTTAGATTAGTACTAACAAATACATAGTACATTACTATTTCTTGGCATTGTAATGGCAATTTCAAATGTTTGCCAGTATTACCAAAATAAAAATTGTGAAAGTGAAAATTACCTCATAAGTACCTATTTAGCATAATGCAATAACTAAAATGTCTTAGAATTCATCCAAATTCTCTCTAAATCCCCTTTTTAGAGATCTGATTGCATTAAAATAAACTTTATAAGTACTACAGCTAACTTATATAAATAAAAAGCCTTAATATTTCTAAACACTTAGTTCAACAAACACTTATTAAAATCATGATACATATTATGTAGAATCATAAATCAAACCAAGTCCATATGGTACCTAATACCTATAAATAATAAATGACAAGTAAAGTAGGGCAGTACAACATAAGTTTAGTTATTCTGTCCATGCCAATGATCTTGGCTGTATGATGGCAATTGGCCCATTGGTACCTTGTACCCACTCACATTTGACCCTGGATTAGAAGGACTCTTCTGTGCATTTGCCTGTCTAAACTTAGTAGAATATTTGTAAAAATCTGACATTTCAAATGGCTTAGTCTCTTCTCTATATGGTATACATTTACCGTGCTCAATCACAGTCAAGTTTTTAGGAGAATCTAATGAAACACCACTTGGTGACAACACAGGAGGACTAAGAGGCACTGGGTTTGGACTCTGCATTGCAGAATGTCTACCTGATGAGATCATAATCTCATAAGCTTGGGAATTTCCTATACTTGATGTCCGCTTCAAGCCAGAAGTCTTCTTCAGGAGAGGAACCTCAGCTTTCGTTGGTGAATCTAGTGAAGTCTCATACCATTGCTTTTCTTTCACTTTCATGTCAGTCTGTGAGAGAGGTGAGAACTTATTCATACTAACTGAATCGAAATTAGATTGTGAGTACCCAGATAATTGGCTAACTGGACTCATGGCATCTGGATATGTCCTTCTGTCATCTCTGGTATAGTCTTCAGTGGAAACTTGTAGCTGCATGTGTAATGGATTTCTGATTGTGTTACGTTCACGCAAAGGTAATGTATTTGGCACTGCGGCAACTCTCTCTATAGGTACATGTATCCTTTCAGATTGTTCTTGTATATCCGGCTGTGATCTGTGCTGATATCCAGCTATCGGAGGTCGGTAATTATCTGTCATATTTTCTAAATGATGATTGTAGTCACTGTGAGAAGTTAAATGGTAAGTTTGCGTTCGCTGCAGAGTATTTCGACGTACTGCATCTGGTCTACGCTTACTCTGGCCCTGCATTTGGTGATGGTGTAATGCCCCCAAATGTTGACTTTGTGCTTTCAAATGAGATGCATATTGGTATAACAATGGTATATTGCGCATACCATTTTGTACTGAGTGAGCAGCAACAGATCCATGGGTATAATGTGTAGTTATGTCAGGATGGCTAGAGCTAAAATGAGTTTCTCGTAATCTAGATACATCGTGAGCTTCAGGAGTGCCATTATAATAGATTTTGTTCATATATTCGGTGGTCATAGTATGGTGTCTATGCATTGGACCTTGCACATCATTATGCATATTTTCAGGAGTGGGTTCATGGCGACCTGCCAAAGCAGGATATGTATGAGAAGTGTGAATGGAAAATGTATCCGGATTCCGTTCTTGAGGTGGAGACGGGAAAAAATTAGAACAGCTCGTCTCTGGGCGGCGTACATGTCGCGAATGAGAGCTTTTGTTCGAAATTCCTGATATAGATGGTGTTGAAAGTCTATGAGACAAATTTTTACGTGCATCGACATCGTGTACACGGTCACCGGTACCGGCTCGAAGACGACGAGACGAATTATCTAACCCATCATGAACATCATTCCCATCTGTAGACTTTTCGCTACTTTTTATACTTCCCAACCTTTCACGTTGCGATATTTCTGGACTCAATGGTGCTTCTGGTGGCATTATGCCTGTCAACTGAACCTCTTGAACACAAAGCTTGTAAAGTTCTTCATTTTTAGCTGCCAGCATTTGCTCTAATTCTTTCTTTCGAGCTTGCAACTTAAGGAGTTTGTCCTGCTTGTCAGAATGTAGATCGCTACCCATTGTGCTTGTACCCATATTCAAAATGTAGTTAAAAACAAGTACACCATGAATTAAAGAAAGAAAAGAAGAAATAAATGATGATGAAATAACTCTAAATTAAAATAAACAAAGAAAAAGAAAACTTTATTTACTGACACATACACAAGCAACCCACACCATAGATTAAACAATTTCTTTCCATCCACATTCCACAATTTCCACCATCTTGCTTTTTCTTAAAAAAGAAAATGTATCTGTGATGTAATGTAATGCCGGATTTACACGCTTGGCTTGCCAAGGCTTGGCAAGCTTAGATTATCCAATCATCATTAAAGGTTCCAATTGTTCGAAACATACTGGGATTGTCACAAAGAATCTAAAACTCGCTCGTCGGACGATTTCGAAAATCTATCTTAGATTATATTGCTGTCGTAATCGCTCATTTGAGATGGTTGTGATACATCGCTACTTTTCTTTGGTAAGTTTTTATTTGTGCCAAAACGAAGAAGCAATGTGTCACATACCTCTAACAAAACAAACAGGTTTACATTAACTCAATTTTTTTAGTCGATAGATCCGCAGGTCCTTTACAATCGACCTAGGATTATCCCACGACGACATTCTATTCTATAATATTACCGTGGCAATTGGCCGTGTTTACCGTGGCAGTTCCCAAGAAGCCTTCGTGGTCGTTTTCATAAGGTAAATTTATATTTGATCCTGTTAAATTTAGAATTGCGGTATTCAAAATAAAAAATTGCTGTAAAAGCCAAAAATTACATTTAATTGCCATGATTTTGAAAAATATCATAAATCTTAGCATTGGCCGCATTTATATGGATGACACAGTGTTGTTGCATGATGTCGACCCGTATAGTTGATCGGGATTGCCGTATCAAAACAACACTGTCTCAGACAGGCCCTACAATCCAAAAAGTACTTTTGTAATACATAAGGGAAACTACGTGTAGTCGTGTTTTATATAAAGGTTTTCAATTTAGTCCCATTAAAATTTATAGTCATGGTCACATGTGTCGCTGCTGTGCAAATTATAATATAACAATGACAAGTGACTCTGTGATTGTAGACCTCGCGTTTGTGACTTGTGGCACATTTTGAAATGGCTGAACTGTGTTTGTTTTTTTGCAAAAAAAGTGGCTCGACAAAAAGTGTATACATTAATGTATGTAATTATCAAACCTGCACACAAAATTTCACGAGAATCGGTTGAGAAATGGAAATAATTAGGTGTACAAACAAAGGTCTCAAGCAGCAGTAGCGCCACCAAGTGGAATAAATTTTGTGACATCCCGCCCTTGTTTAGCTAGAGTCAGTCTTGAAAAAACGAAACGCAAAGTATCATGATCATGCATGTCTATGTCAATCAATGTCATAAATATCAAACTTCTCGTTGAAATTTCTGGATGATCAGTGTTGCCAACTTAGTGGATTACACTAAAACTGGTGGATTGGAGTCTCCCTTTAGTGGGAAAATTTGCTTTTAGTGAATTTGTCTAGTGGAATTTGTATATTAATCATATTTTTCTTCGTTTTTGGAATATAATTTTACTGTGCAGGCAACACTATTCCATTTCTTAAGACAACACTATTAGCGGGGTTTTTCCGCGAAAAATAATTATTTTAATTTTACGCTGTGTAAATTATAATTGTTTTAATTTTACGTGATGGGATCGAATCGAAAGAATCCTCTAATCGATTAAAACACCCGGAAATATCTCGAACCTAATCGACAATTCGAATCAACTGATATAATTTAAATTAAATGACGGTTAAATTGAATTCTAAAAATCCATTTATTTAATTAAAAAATGAAATATCAAAACTATGGAACCAAATGTAAAATAAACAACAAAACCCTATTTTTAAATACAAAATTTAAAAAAACTGATTCAAATCAGCCAGCCAGTTCGAATTATGAGTTAATTCGAATCAACAAAAAATCTTATTCGAATGGAGCTCCCCAAAGTGGTTAGCGATTTTGAAAGTTAGCGCGCTTTTCGTTAGTAGTTTTCTAGTGGTTTTTCTGGTCAGGGGCCGTACTGGCTAACGTATCGAACTTCGGCGGGTCTGCCGAGCTTCAAATTAAAACAGATAAATTGAGCCCCGATCGGGCCAAAATGGCGAACCCCAATTTATGATGTCATACGAACATCGATATCTTCTTAATAACTTCGGCGAATAGTACAATACGAAACTCCTTACTTCGATTTATCTGTTTTAAGTTGAAGCTCGGCAGACCCAACGAAGTTCGAGAAGTTAGCCGGTAGGGCCCCTGGTGGAGAGCTAGTCGAGTCGTTGGCAACACTGCTTATCATTCCCTCACATCATTCATTCATTCCATTATTTCCATTCCATTCAGTGGATCGTAAATCGTTCATCATAAAGTAAATCCATCCATCCATTCAATTCAGGGCCAGGGTCGTGTCAGGGTCTCGTCGGTCGGTTCGAGTGGAGATGTAAATACTCCGAAAACTTTTCTAGTAGATTTATCTTTCCTGTATCCTCAATCAAACCACAATACACTTCAAAAATGTCCAAGCTTTACCGAGTTTTGGTAGCCTCTGCTGACAGATTTGTGCCCTCCAAATTGCGCCCACTTTGGGAACATGAAGCTGGTAAGTAATCTACGCACTCAATAAATTATTATTCCCTTATCAGAATCAAAATATTGAATTACATATACTTATGTGAATTTCAGGGCCAAAAACAATATTCTTTTGGGCGCCTGCTTTCAAATGGGTATGTATTATTTAGTAAAATACTTAACCTTAAGAATGATTGAATGTAATGCGGATATTTCTCAAGGTCGTTTTATTCTTATACCAAGACGAGACCTTGCATTAGGGCGACAGCCCACAATACATGTTAATCACTGAAATCATTTACATATTAATGAATTGACTATGCAATCGTATATTATTCCAGTAATTTCAAACGGCATTCTAAATCCATACCTAATAATTTACACTTAAATGCGAGCGTAAACTCTGTCTGTCTGTTACGTTTTCATGCCTAGACCGATGGGACCTTGGCGAACGATATAACCTAATCCACACAAGCGAAGCTGCAGGTGGAAAGCTAGTAGGGATATAATAAATATTCTATCGCAATATTTGTTGATGTTAAGATGAAATAAATGTGTCAAAATCAAATCATGTGAAAAGATAAGAGTTTATAAAGCCAGAATCATTTCAAGGTATTTTCAAATCCATTTAACACCTTGTTATATATTATTGTATTAAATGTTACATATTATTTTTTCACTTCAAACTTTACTTAACTGTACCTATAGGTTTACTATATAAAAATGAGTTGTTTCAATCAACTCAAAAATGACTTCAAATATTTTTTTATTCAGTAGACTCATGCTTGTGGATTGATATCATTGGTACGTAATCATCCCTCATAACACTTTCAGAGTTTGGTGTTGGCTGGGTTGGGTGACTTGAATCGGCCTGTCGAGACCTTGTCCATACCTCAGTCCGTATCCCTCGCCGCTACTGGAATCATCTGGTCCCGTTACTCCTTAGTTATCATCCCAAAGAACTATAGTTTGTTTGCTGTCAATGTATTTGTAGCTATGACCAGCTTATATCAAATAGGTAGAGCATACAAACATCAGGTAGCTTTGAAAAACAAAGAGGGCAAGAAGAACTGAGGTTGTTACATAATATTTAAATATTTTGGATTATTTTATGCTGTTAGCGGGTAAATTATTCAAAATCATTGGTTAAATGACGAATCATTATCTGTCTGATATATAAAATGATGTTAGTACAGGATTTAGACTTCAGGGTTAATTTATAGGGGCTTCAATTTAGTATGTAATCTGTAGATTTATTAAGAATCAATCTCAGTGGGTAAACAAAAAAATAATTTATAAGTAGTTGCACAGTAATCAAATTAGTAATACCGATTTTATGTAAATTGTCAGTATGTCAGTATTTGTTTGATCTATCTTACTGAAATGTGATAAAAAAACTGACACAGAAAATATGGTTAGGTGCTTTTAACCCATCAAGGCCCAGAGAATAAGACACTAGATATGCCATTGTAGTCCGGCCGTATTCGGCTGCTTGGGCATTGATGAATTAAAATGCTACAGTGCTGTTTTATCAATTTAGGTACTCAAAATTGAGGAAGGTTTGGTGCTTCAAATTGATAATGCCTATTGGCTATTCAAAATGTGATGATAGATTTAACATATTTGTGACTTATAGGTAGGAATCACACTTTATAATACATGATGCAAGTTATTTCTAGAAAAAATACCTGCTCATTAAAGGGAAAAAATGGAAGATATATTATTAGTTATGTTGTTATATGTGAATTGATATACCTAATGTATCATAATTTATAAAAACCATTATTGTGTATTTTAATTCCCTACTGTGATCGTCAGAATAAGTATCTTTCCACTTGCATCTTGTGTTGGTACCTCTTTTACATGCGGGTAAAAACATGAAAACTATTATGACAGGAAATTAAATGTTTAGTAAACATGTTGTTTATTTTTGTATCATCTTTACTAATTTATTGAAAATATATTTATTATACGTTTTATTTTCTATCTATTATTTCTGCCTTACATTAATAATCTCATTGCTTAACTTCATTTCTGTACTAACTCTGCTTTACTTTCATTTCATAGATATTTACAATAGCATGTGGGAAAACAGTTAAGTATATGATTGCTGATAAAGCTGTTTTAAGGTGAGAACAGTAAAGGTAAGGTGAGAATTCGAAAGGTCCAAAACATTATTTTGTAGGTATTAACACAAAATAGAAAGGGCAGAATCAAGCTTAGTACTACTAGTCGGTGAGGGGGTGTCTGTCCTCACTCTATTTTGTGGTAATAACGTAGTCATTGATGCTTATTTATGGTGGCTCCACACATTGGCTAATTGTATTGGCGCATATGACAATTATGCCATGTGTGGAGGGTATATTTGCCACATTTATTGGCGTATTGGCCTAACACGGCTTACCGAACGTCTGTCGGTTTTTCAAGGCACATCAAAGGAGACCAATAGGCAAACACGCAAATATACTGGCTACATGGTCATGGCCATAAAACCAATTTACTTTCTGGTAGCAAAATATTTGGCTCCATGTGTGGACGGTTGTATCAACTATTGGCCCGTACGTCGAAAACTTTGGCAAATACGCCAACTTTCAATAACCAATACAAATAGCCATGTGTGGAGCTACCACTAATCTTGTTTCCACTCGTCCAAGGCAAAGAAGATTCGGATATTGGAAATAGTTATTACCTTTATCCAAAACTATTTGTAAACTTAAAGCTTAACATCTGCAGTATGTTGTTCAGTAGCGGCAGTATTACCTTAACAGTTATTATTTCTTATGTCAGGCTGCCCCCGCGCCGTCACAGAAAATATAACGGAACTAAGAGGTCCTAAGCTTTAGTATTATTTGATGGGTGTTAACGACTGCAGAGTTAGCAAAGACCAACATCAGATGAAGCCATGACCAACTGCTTAATGTCTTCGGTTTATAATTCACTAGAACACCAACCGCGAATTACCTTTAATTTTTTTATATATCACGTCATAGTCCATTTGATTATTTGTAAACGGCTATTAAATCAGCCTCCTTTGTGAATTACAGTCCACTTGTTTTATTTTATTCCCGAATGATCATTTTCATTGGTATATACCAGTTAAAACTGGTAATATTACATCTGTAAAATATTACAAATGTCTATAACCAAAATTCCACAGGCACTAGTAGCGGCATCTATAGACGATTATCGGCGACCACTCGATAAGGTGTCGACGGCGCAGTCAGCGACCCTGGCGGCCACCGGACTCATCTGGACGCGGTACTGTCTTGTCATCAGGCCGATAAACTACTCGCTTTCAATCTGCAACTTCTCACTAGGCGTCGCTAACGCAGTCCAGTGCTATAGGGCTTACAGCTTCCAAAAACGTCTGAAAAGTGTTGTTTAAAACTGTTTTACAATGGTCGAATAGTTCACGATACGGAAATTTTACAGACAGATATTATATTTCTCGAATTCTTTTAATTTAAACTAGGTACCTACCAGTGGCGAAGGGTCCATACAAGCTGATTCCCATGCCTTTAGAAATCCCAGCCCACCGATCCGCTTTGTAGATCATAACATTTTGTAGAACGGCTTACCTTCGCCATAATTTCTTCTTCGCCCCTCGCCACTGGTACCTACCTATGTACAGTATGTTAACACAATAACTTTTATGTGCATGCATTGCAGTCAGTAGAAACAAGTTATACAAGGTGTTTATTAAATGATGTCCCTTCATTGATAATGAACCAGCTATGGCTTTGACACGTTAGTTAATTAACACCATGTATAATAATAGTAATAATAACACACCCCAACAGACTTCATAGAAATGAATATCTGTACACTATGGACAAAGCCGATGTCTCTTATTTGCATCAACATATTCCGAAAACCATCACCAACCACACTTGCAATCACCTAGTATTTACAGCGCCTCGGTTTCATAAGATCTTAGGTAGGTAAGTATTACAAAATCGAATATTAAATTAGATAAGTGAATGATACTTAAGCCAGTCATTAGTCTACTCTAGTACAAATTACTTAAGTCTTGCCAAATACCAAAAATTTATTTTTTTATCAGTAAGTAGGTAAGTAGATACAGCAAAAGTCAATAATAAGTACGTTCCACATAACAAAGTGACTGTAACAAATAATAATTTCATTAGCTGTTTATATTTCTGCTGGCTTTGAGATTATACTCAAATGTATATAGGACGGCACATCAGACTATTCATGTTGACCTTGAGACCGTCTTTATATCAAACATAATAAAAGCTGTTTTTACAGTTTAACTTGCCGTGCTGTCGTGTGTACACACTGCAGCAGCATAGATTAAGAGGTCCTCAGTCGACTTTGGACTTAACGGACAACATAATAAGATTTAAAATCAATTAAAAATTTGTCAGTTTTGGATAAACGGATGTGCTGTTGACCCTTCTCTCATACCATTCATATTAGCATTTACTTGGATATTTAATCTCTTGCCATGTTAGTGCCATCATTAGTGTAATAATGTTGTTCACTAGATCTAGAATAGCGAAGTAATCTGGTATTGTTTAGATATTTTAATACTAATCTGCATGCTTAGCTCAAAGGCTCGATCTTGGTAGTCAACTTAAACTAAATCGAAAAGAAAACCTTTTTTTGGTTCTAGAAAATATTTCATTGATTATATATACCCCCTTAATAAAAAAGATTGTATAGCAGATGCATAGTTACACAATGGTTACTCTCTGTCCAACTATTTAAGTTTGACATTAAAAGAATGGGACAAAACACTGTGTACATCTGTTAAACAATCTTTATAAGTAAGGGGGTAAATGTTTTAGATTGCCAGTATCGAGTCCAGTGTTGTGTTTTTTATTAATTATAACACAAACTCATTTTTATGACAATGAGTCTCTTAACTTTATCTTTCCAGCTACTTAGATTGGTTGACCTCATTAAAATGTAATTATAGCCATATCAAATTCTAGTAGAAATGCTAAAACATTTGTGAAACTACTTAGATCAGCTTCTATACTATACTTTATACTTTTGTGATTTTCCCAGTAATGCAAACCTATGATTACCCAAGCATAACCCTAATAGACCACCGATTGTCTGTATTTTGGGGCTGATCTAGTACGGCTTGCTTCATTGTAGTAGTATGTAGTCTTATATTTTATAACAGGCTTGTAGTGTGCACGCTGTAGTTTCATCTTATCATGATCACTAAATAAATATATTCTTGCAAAACAGTATTTGTTATCTTTTGAAACAAGACATCTTAACTTACTTCAAGATAATGCCTTCGACATACTTTTTTATTAATCGCTTTGATAAAATATGATGCTTCTCTAAAACTAAAGTTTATCCTAATATTAGTAGCATAGGGTCTACTTTTAAATGTAGGTAATAATACAATTTATTTATTCAGATTTCTGTCACATGCAACTTATATTTGATTAGCGCTTCTATAGTAACCCAATTTACTGTGCAATGTGTACGAGTATTTATTTATTATTTTATATTGTAGCATCTAATAAAAGTATTTCATAGTAAAATAGTCATTAAAATTAATTATCACATAATATATTTCTTGAAAAAAATTCTCATTAATTCATTACGTGCTTTCGCAGTCTTCACAAGTAGATTACAACTTGATGAAAATGTGATGAAATAAACAGACGAACATAGAACCTCCTCCTTTTTTTGAAGTCGGTTAAAAATACCTCACTATAATAAAATTAATCTTCCACCATATCCAACAATCGGTCCATACTGATAGGAGCAAAAGTCCTTCCATTATCCTCTGAATACATAACCACATTTCTTATGACATAGCACTGCATATCTCCAATCTTGTATAGCGGTCTTCCTTCCCTCGTTTTACCCGCTACAGGTACGTAAGTTATACCTTTTTC
The DNA here is from genome assembly GCA_963556745.1 of Catoptria pinella. NCBI lineage: Eukaryota > Metazoa > Arthropoda > Insecta > Lepidoptera > Crambidae > Catoptria > Catoptria pinella. Next base: position 5,986,201 of record OY750778.1, on the reverse strand, counting down.
TAAGCACCGTGTTTCTAGTAATTCTGAGAATGATTTTTGTTGTGTTGTCGAAGCTAGTACATCAGTGATTCTGGAGGTTTCTTTAGGAATATCTGTGATGGTGAACCGAGGCGGCGGCGGCGGCTCCACCGAGTCGATGTCTGTGCTGCGATTCAACATGTCTAATGCTTTGCGGAATGCATCGCGGACACCTGGTTCTTTTAATACTTCTTCTGGGAACATTTTCTGTTGAAGAATATCAAATAAAATATTAAGTGCTTGCGAAAATATTTTGGGGGACAATTTGAGAGCGTTGACGGCAAACGGCATTTCATACAAACTTTCAATTCCTTCTTTTTCGAAATGAATGAACCGATTTTAATGAAACTTCATACACATAAGCAGTATACGTTGGTTTCAAAAGTTTAATTGAAAACATTTTCGATGGTGTTACAGCTAAATTAGACCGATTTTAAATTTTCCGTAGAAACATAAAATTGCAATTATCTTTTTTTTAAATGAGACATTTCAAAAATGTGCGTATGAAGTTTCATTAAAATCGATTCATTCATTTCGAAAAAGAAGGACTTGAAAGTTTGTATGAAATGCCGTGTTCATGAACGCTCTTAAGATAGATAATTGGGTTGAAGAAAGTTTAATTTTATAGTGGTGCAGCTGAAACCGATCGGTCGAGGATGAGGATCCGCCGTAAAATAAATCATTCGGTTATCGTTACTAAGTACCAACATAAAAAATCTCTGCTCGTCTAATTATTACGTTTTCACTCCTAACTCGCTAAAACAATTTTGATGAATTTGGGTATAAAGGTAAATTGGACCTTGCCCACGAGAAACAAAATTCCACGCAACGAAGTAATAGGCAAAGTCTAGACAAACAAAATTATCAGACAAAAATTTAATAGAGTCCAACAGTTACCTTGAAGTCCGTATAAGAAGTTAGAACAGTAGCATGCGGCGGGTTAGTGTTGAGCCACGCGGCCAGGGCGGCCAGCCAGCGCGGCAGCAGCGCGCGCGACGCGATGGCGGCCAGCGTCGGCGCGCCCAGCAGCTCCAACCAGTCCACGCACCACAGCCACGCAGCTGGGGACATAACACTAATCATTTCAAATCTTACGACTGATGTTTTTTTTTCCATTCTAAACATGGTCTTCAAACTATGGACGTCTGAAACAACTTGAGTCCCACACCACGTGTAGTGTAGTGTACGTATTGTGGGGGGCAGTGTGTAGTGTAGTATACGTAGTGTGGGGGGTAGTTGTAGTGTAGTATACGTACTGTGGGGGGTAGTGTGTAGTGTAGTATACGTACTGTGGGGGGTAGTGTGTAGTGTAGTATACGTACTGTGGGGGGTAGTGTGTAGTGTAGTATACGTACTGTGGGGGGTAGTGTGTAGTGTAGTATTCGTACTGTGGGGGGCATTGTGTAGTGTAGTATACGTACTGTGAGGGGTAGTGTGTAGTGTAGTATACGTACTGTGGGGGGTAGTGTGTAGTGTAGTATTCGTACTGTGGGGGGCATTGTGTAGTGTAGTATACGTACTGTGGGGGGTAGTGTGTAGTGTAGTATATGTACTGTGGAGGGTAGTATGTAGTGTAGTATACGTACTGTTGGCCTGCCCCACCAGCTCCAGCGGCGCGTGTTGGAGGCAGTGGTCTAGTTTGGGTACCACGTGTTGGTGCAGCATGGCGGTTAGGGCGGCGCCCCAAGCTTGTTTCCATGCACATAAGAGGGTCCTAGCCGAAGGGTCCGCTGGATGCCAGGCGCCTGCAATTGAATCCATAATTAGGGCCTGTTTCAAAGGTTCTATAATCTAGAGCAGGGGGGCTAGCCTTGTCGAAGCAAAACTTTATTAATGCAAGGGATAGTCTAGGAATCTGGAAATCTCTTATGTGAGTTTGGATATATAGGGGGAGTGTTAAAGAAACCTCTTTTGATATTCCTTTTATAGTTTTTATATACCCAAACTGATGTTCTTTATATTTTAAATAATTAAATGTCACTTGCTTACCGTCCACTGCCCTTGTTTCATTAGGTTATGCTCCGCGCTTAATCTTATATATTAGCCTATTGCTCGCGGCTCACTCAGTCGAGCTAGCGCACGAGGGATGTCGTGTGTCGGTTAAGACCAAGCTACACCACTAACGCGACAGAAAGAGAGGGTGCTTACAATAATAGGCACGCAGCGCTGTGCAATTTTAAATTGTACTTTATTGCCGTGCAGCGAGATTAGCTTATTATTTGATTGTCCTCGCGCAGATGGACTTCTGTACGTTTATTACTATTATATATTCTGTGTCTATAGATAGTGCTATGTTCTGGTTATTTCAAAATGGAAATTTTACTAAAACTATCTGTCAAGTAAGTAAACCAGAACCTTTAAACTCAGCTCATACAAATTCCAATAATATAATTACTTTTTCATTTCGTTCAAAATGACATGCTAAAATAATTATTCGATATTCCCACGGAAAACGAAATTCTACGCTAACAAAGTCACAGAAAAAAGGTTATTACAAATATAAATATATATATTTTTAATGGGTATAAGGTGAAAATTAAACTTACCTAAAGCTGTCGCGAGACGCGAGCGAATAGCTGGATATGTCCCTCGAGCTAATGCTTCACCTGTGAATTAATTCTCAGATATAAACAAGGAACTAAAACTGAGGAACAAATAAGATTTATTTGCACATCATTTGTAGCCAGAACTAATAATCAATCCACAGATTAGGATAGGCCTGGGGCCGTACCGGTTGAGGCTGGCCCCAGACCTAACGATTTCATTTCTTTGCTTTGCTGTTTTAGTTGAACAGGGGCTACCGGCTAACGTATCAAACTTCGGAACGTCTGCCGGGCTTCAAATTAAAACAGATAAATCGAGTCCCAATCGGGCTAAAATGGCGAACCCTAATTTATGATGTCACACGAACATCGATATCTTTTAAATAACTACAATACGAAACTCCTTGCTTCGATTTATCTGCTTTAAGTTGAAGCTCGGCAGACCCGCCGAAGTACGAAAAGTTGGCCGGTATAGGGCCCCTGATCCAGATTAGTTGCAACATTTTATAACAATTAATCTAGATCGGGCCTATCCTGTAAAATGAATTTTTTTTTCGTATTTCGACCCATGTTTCTTGGAGAAAGTTGTTCAGTTTAAACGACAGTATCACCTGTTTCAGTATTGTTACATATTTTGGTTGCACCTTTTGATTAGAACTTAATCGAACTTTATGAAACAGGCCCAGTCTATAATGCGTTTATGTTCTCTCGAACACGATACGCGATACACTGATTCTGCAGTCAAACTGTGTAAACAGTTTTACGGGGCTATGTATTAGACATAAGTTTTCTTTGATCGATTTAATAATTAATAAAAAAAAATAGAGTATACACAATAGTGACCCGCTATATGATGCCACGGCAGCACCCAGTGGTGCAGCGGCTGCGTGTCCCCGGTGGGGTCCCAGGCGCGGACGGCGCCCAGTATGCGAGGCACCACACAACGTGCTGCGGTCTGCGATACCACCCAACTAGGGCACGCTTCGGACCAGCTCGTTAGAGCGCGCAACATCGGACCCGGTACGCGGGGGTTCCAAGATCTATACAAATAGGAGATGCATGAAAAAATACGAATCTGATCAAATTATAAAGTACAGTCTATTTTAAGAATTGAATTCTGACGTTTCTCCCTTTTTAACCTTGTCAAAGCGGACATTGACAGATTGGTATAACTCAATTTAAATCTCAATTTAGAGCACAATGTTATGGATGCAGCCCGAGTCAGACAATCGCGGACCAAATTTTTGCCGAACATAGTTCTACAATGCATAGAGAAACAGTACAACAGATGGGCAACTATTATTTACTCATATACCTACAAAGGTAATCCATCTAAGTCTTATTTATTTTTCTGGTCATTGTATGGCATTTGGCATTATTTAGATATAAATAAAATATGTTTTTCTTTCAGTCTAAATTTTAACACAACAGAAATTCTGATGCAACAGACAATAAAGAATCTTGATCCTTACTTAATATAAAAAAATACTTACTCAGAAGCAGTGTTAATATGTGGGACGTAGTGTTGCCAGAGCAAACTGTTGTACGCTTCGTCTGTGAGGAGTTTCTTCCACTTCAGGAAAGTCGGTATTGGTTCTTCAGGGTTCTCGAGGGGTTGCCAGGTCGCTAGCAAAGCGCTCAATAGAGGGCTCACGATGTTGCCAGCTATAGTGCCTAAGCCAAATACTTCGTACTCAGTGGGGTATGTTTCCTGGTGGGGAAAAAGAGATTGGTTGATTTCTTGTTTGACGTTGAGGTGGTATCCAAGGTGTGCGAAAAGTGGTAAAGTCATCTACTGGGTCAAATTTTTCCGTGTTTCGTTACACAAAAGCACCGGACATCTTAATTACGGCGCTATGGTTTAAAAAATAAAGGAATCAGAACATAACTGTTTTTAAAACGTTTTGTAGCTTTTTGCTTCGGCATTTTGCTGACCGATAACAACAATTATTTTTCGAAATTTCTTTTGAAATGTCTTATAATAGGAGCCTTCTGGACAGGGAAAATGTATACATTTAAGTAAAACATTCAGACGTCAACAGGGATGTCAGACGTACCAACTTCTTGGTAAACATACTAGTTTTTAGCGTCACGTACCATGTACCAAGACTACTCGGTCCTTGTACGCAAAAATACCAAGATTGGCCGTTAACCGACAAACATACACCGACAATGGCGATAATTAACTAAAAATGATGTATTGACAACTTTTCTTTTTGAACACGAAATTAAATATAACACGGACAGAAAATCGCAGTCAGCTGTCAGTTTTTTGTCACTGTACGGTTGGTGAAACTGCTTGGCTTGGCTATGGCTAGTCGATTACTGCGCCATCTTCGCATCGTACTGAAATTGAAATATAATTTTTTTTTCACTAGGATGCGATTTCCGACATAGTTTATATACCAGTGTTGGCAGCGCCGCAGCGGAGCACAGGCGTACCAGTTTTTCGTTCTCAATACCAGCTTTCAGCCAGCTCGGCACAAGGATTTCTGAGTGGCCGTCTAACATCCCTGACCGCCTGGCACTACTTTTCCACCAACCAAAACGCCTGGCAATGTTATAATCGAATTAGATAATTGGCTATAATACCACACCAAATGCAGAGCTCTGTAAATACCTTCAATCGCTTTTGCAGCCCTTTTGCTGCCAAACCACTGAAAAGCTGCCAGGCGCATATACATATACTAGTGGACCCTGTGAACTTCGTATCACCTACAATTTAATGATTATCAATTTTACCTTGGGAACCAGCGCCATCTTTTTAATTAGTAAGTTGATAACAAAGCAACTGAATACTAAAACGAAAGCAACACTACGGTCCTTTTATAATTATGAAGATCATTATTCAGACTAAAACCTCTTTATCAAAAGTTAGCTGTCAAAAGTAACCCGAAATGGCGATTCCCATACAAAATAGCCAATCTTCATAGTGCGTTTCATTGAATATTCGCTATTTAATGAAACGCATTCAACCTACTCTTCTATTTGAGACTCCTAGCATTTGTAGTTTCTGAGATTTCGTGATCAGTGAGTGAGTGAGTGATTTTCCCTTTTATATATATGGATATTAAATACATATAGTATAGCACACAACTAGAGGGATTTCGTCGCTCTGTAAATTGCAAACCTATTTCCGGGGCCAGCTCTTAGTCCATACGTATGACTTTTCTGTGCGATTATTTTTTTATAATATATGATTTGAGGTGTTTTATGTCAACAATGGCTACGACGTGTTATTTTTAAGTAGGTAAACTAAACTACCAAATTGAAATATTTTTTGTGTTAAAAACGCTTTTTTAATAGCGACAATTAGACTTAGACTATTCATGACTTAATGCAGTGACTAGCGGCCACCCGCGACTTCGTCTGCGTGGGCAGTTATTTTTACTAGGAGACAGTACAGTGTTTTTTTGGATGAAGGTTACTCTACATTATGTCCATTTCTGTACCCCTGACAACTTGTACTTAAATAAAATTTTATAATGAGGTTGAGTAAGTACTGTCACGTCTATAAATATGTATACAGTTTGGAAATTTGTTACAAGTTCTAAATTGTATACATATTTTTAGACGTGACTGTACATAGTTAAGTAAGATGTAAAAGCGTAACAAACAAACACACTTTACAATAAGTACGGATTAAAACAATATCTAAGTATTTAAGCATTTTCACGGTCTGGGTATTAAACTAGGTAAGAGTAAGAGAGCTACAATGTTACAATATCCTGCTTGAATTGATGAGCTACTCGTAGATCTGTAGTTGCAATGACTCAGGTTTGCTCAGGTTTCTAAAGTGTAAATCCTAATTACAAACGCCGGATCGATTCATCTTGGCCGAGTACAACAGGCTTTTGTAATCTCTCTCCCTCTAACACGGTCCTAACGGCAAAATAGGCGCAATAGGCGTCGAGTTGCGTAAACCGCCCGTATTGTATGAAGAGCACATACCTTTAGATCTGCCAACACTTCGTACGCAGTCTCCAGAGATACGTCATGTTCCGCCAGCTCCTGCACGCGGCGGATGATGCCCTGCATCTTGCCGATCACGTCGTCTTGATCCGCTATCTTCTTGTCGCATTCCTCTAGATCCCTCTGGAGAACTACTATCTCGTCTTCAGCGGTTTGGAGCTCGCGGGCGTTTTGAATTATATCCTGTAGGAAAATTTAGGTTAGTTAGAGCACAGATCATTACGGTTAGAGATTATCGCATTTCATAAAAAACATTGGGTGGTTTTTAATTAAAATTGATTGTAGTCTTTTAAAGTTTTAAGTTGTCAAAAATACTGATTTTCCTTTTTCAGATCTTAAGCTCCAGGTTGTGCGCCCTAGCGGGCTGTATACCTGCTCGCAGCAGTCCACGAGCAGCTCCAGGTTGTGCGCCCTAGCGGGCTGTATACCTGCTCGCAGCAGTCGACGATCAGCTCAAGGTTGTGCGCCCTAGCGGGCTGTATACCTGCTCGCAGCAGTCGACGAGCAGCTCCAGGTTGTGCGCCCTAGCGGGCTGTATACCTGCTCGCAGCAGTCGACGAGCAGCTCCAGGTCGTGCGCCCGAGCGGGCTGTATACCTGCTCGCAGCAGTCCACGAGCAGCTCCAGGTTGTGCGCCCTAGCGGGCTGTATACCTGCTCGCAGCAGTCCACGAGCAGCTCCAGGTTGTGCGCCCTAGCGGGCTGTATACCTGCTCGCAGCAGTCCACGAGCAGCTCCAGGTCGTGCGCCCTAGCGGGCTGTATACCTGCTCGCAGCAGTCGACGAGCAGCTCCAGGTTGTGCGCCCTAGCGGGCTGTATACCTGCTCGCAGCAGTCGACGAGCAGCTCCAGGTCGTGCGCCCTAGCGGGCTGTATACCTGCTCGCAGCAGTCGACGAGCAGCTCCAGGTTGTGCGCCCTAGCGGGCTGTATACCTGCTCGCAGCAGTCGACGAGCAGCTCCAGGTTGTGCGCCCTAGCGGGCTGTATACCTGCTCGCAGCAGTCGACGAGCAGCTCCAGGTTGTGCGCCCTAGCGGGCTGTATACCTGCTCGCAGCAGTCGACGAGCAACTCCAGGTTGTGCGCCCTAGCGGGCTGTATACCTGCTCGCAGCAGTCGACGAGCAGCTCCAGGTTGTGCGCCCTAGCGGGCTGTATACCTGCTCGCAGCAGTCGACGAGCAGCTCCAGGTTGTGCGCCCTAGCGGGCTGTATACCTGCTCACAGCAGTCGACGAGCAGCTCCAGGTTGTGCGCCCTAGCGGGCTGTATACCTGCTCGCAGCAGTCGACGAGCAGCTCCAGGTTGTGCGCCCTAGCGGGCTGTATACCTGCTCGCAGCAGTCGACGAGCAGCTCCAGGTTGTGCGCCCTAGCGGGCTGTATACCTGCTCGCAGCAGTCGACGAGCAGCTCCAGGTTGTGCGCCCTAGCGGGCTGTATACCTGCTCGCAGCAGTCGACGAGCAGCTCCAGGTTGTGCGCCCTAGCGGGCTGTATACCTGCTCGCAGCAGTCGACGAGCAGCTCCAGGTTGTGCGCCCTAGCGGGCTGTATACCTGCTCGCAGCAGTCGACGAGCAGCTCCAGGTTGTGCGCCCTAGCGGGCTGTATACCTGCTCGCAGCAGTCGACGAGCAGCTCCAGGTTGTGCGCCCTAGCGGGCTGTATACCTGCTCGCAGCAGTCGACGAGCAGCTCCAGGTTGTGCGCCAGCTGCGGCGCGGCGAAGTGCCGGCAGTCGCGGCGCGGTTCGTGCTCGAACCTCGGCGCCGCGGCTCGCAGCGCGTGGTAGCCCGATAGCACGCGTTTCTCGCGACCCGTCAGGTCGATCACAGGCACGCGCGATAACTCGCTACTATAATGTGATAAAAATACCAGTTGTTACAACTACATGACCTAAAACATACCCCTTATAAACATAAAATTGGATTTTGTTTAAAACTCATGCTTTCCCTTTTATTTACTGTAAGAAAGACGGAGTCAGTCTACTCCAAGCCTTCTTATGCACTGGCGGTTGACCGAGCGAGCGGCTAGCCGCCTTTACCATTTTAATATGCAATCGCTCGTGATCTGAACCAACCCTTTGCCACACGAAATCGTATCCTGCGATGCAGTATCGTATCGCATCGCATAGCAGTTTTGTGTGGGAGCCCTAAATTAAGTGTCTACGGCGTAGACACCATAGGCCTGGGGCCCTACCGGCTAACTTTTCGAACTTCAGTGGGTTTGCCGAGCTTCAACTTAAAACATATAAATCGAAGTAAGGAGTTTCGTATTGTACTATTCGCCGAAGTTATTTAGAGGATATATATGTTCGTGTGACATCATGAATTGGGGTTCGCCAATTTGGCCCGATTGAGTCTCGATTTGTCTGTTTTAATTTGAAGCCCGGCAGACTTTCCGAAGTTTGATGCGTTAGCCGGCGGGCTCAGAGTGGGAAACCGGACGGCGGAGTACGATTTTTAGATTAAGAGGGAAATTATTTAATTCTAAATTAAATCCTGTATCATAATGTCAATATCACAGCAGTTTCAACACATTTTTTTTGAATAAAATAGTACCTGGATATAGTATGCAATGTCGGTTTACCCTCCTGTATGACATCAGCTGCATCACGGTAGAAATACCGGCCTTTGTGCGACTTCTTCCAGTTGTACGTCTTCTCTGTTGCGCCTTTCTCTTGTTCTTCTTTCTCTTTTAGGCGGCGCTCTTCTTCTTTTTTTGCTTTTAGCTGAAGATATTTTAGTATATATAAAGATTTAGTAAATTTTAGTATTTTAGTTAATAGGGTACTTCCCGTTGACCCAGAACTATGAAATTTGGCAAGTAATATCGTCTTATACTACAAGTACAGGGAAAAGTTTGAAAACTATATATTTGTAATTAAATCATAAAAAATAACACGCCTAGCTCCGCACGCACGGGGCGGGTACACCGACGCGAACGCAGAGCGTAGCGGGCCCGTCTCAATCCTAATATTCTCTCATACAAAACGCACGTCGCACGCTCCTCTCGCCATTCGGCCATTTTTGTATTATTTGCAATGTGCAATAAATCTGTGTAAACTTCAATTTCGTTTCAATTGTCTCCATCGTAGACAATAGTCTTTATTTGAAGTACGTAATCAATCATCAAGTTTGTACGTAACCCTCGGTGGGCGAGTCCGACTCACACTTGTGCGGTTTTTTTTGTAACATACTTACAGCTGCCTTCTCAGGACCATAGGCACCAATGGCGCCTCTTCCTTTTCTCACAGTAGCTTCCACGGGTGCTGAAATACCCTGGAGGTCTTTACCCAAACCTTTACCAGGTTTATAGCCCATCTGCAAATAAGAAAGTTACGCTTATATTTTTTTCAATACAGTTGCTCGAAAATGTGTTTTCGATGACAGCACAGCGTGTGGTATGTTGGTTTTACCGCACGCCGTGCGTTTTTGTTTACGGTTTAGTACAGCGTGCGGAAAGTTAATTTTACCGCACGCCACCACCGTGCGTTTTTGTTTTTCGGTTTTTGTTATTTCAGAAGGAAATTAATGTTTATCATAAACTACTAATGAAGAGGCTTTTAATAAAATTATTTGTTTAATTTTTGGCACATAATGTTCAATTATATTAATATTACTTGTATGTAGAATTAAATATGTCTTTTGAAGTAAAGGAGTAAGACACGGACCGGACATAGATAAATAGGAAGATTTATGTGTATGATAAATTAATAGTAGAAAAATTAAGAAAAATAACAGCAGGAAGGAAAGTTACGTAATATTATGACCATGACACATCGGATCAAAAAAGATGAAGATAAACAATCATGATGATTCACTCTGCTTGTCTATTTAACCTGTAAGAGTAGTTTTGCACCAATTCCTTTAGTGTGCTTCTCCCAGGTTCCAACGTTGCCTCCAAGGTTGGGGGGCCGCAGGCCCATGCCCTGTCGGCGTAGACCTGCCGTGTCCCTCTCATCAGGGTTGGCTGGACCTTCTTCATCAGAACTGTCCACTGCGAAGGCTGGTCTTGATGCATCAGATGCTTCTATTTCTGTTAAACAAATGAAAATAATATTTTTGTAACTGACATAAATAATAGTCCATCCATCTATGGAATTTAAGCAGCAAAAAGTTTTCCTAATATAGTAATAAGCCGAATATAGTAAATAAGATACTATGCATACTATCCTGGAAAATTATTATTAGCTCTGAAAACTGCCACATGGCTGAGAAATTTTGTTTTTTATTTGTATGGAAAAATGCAAAATGACAACCTTATGCAAATAGACTATTGTATTTAATAATAATTGATCTCCTTAATGCTAAAGCAATTTAGGGTCTAGGGCTACCACTATTTATCACAAAAAGAAATAAATATTTATACAAAAAAGGTGGTGATTTTCAGGTTTTATAATAATTTTCCAGGGTTGTTCGCATACCCTATCTGTCATATTTGACTTTATAAGGCTAGTACCAAACACCCTGTATATAGGGCCGATAAACTTAGGAAAAATCTTCCATAAAATGAAATCCAGAAAGTTTTCTGATTTTGTTCTATAAGATTCAAAATAATATTCCTGAGTCATCATAACCAAAACACTACAGCTTATGCTCTGTAAATTTAAAAAAGGTGTGCACATGAATAACAAAACAATAATTAACTAACCTTTTTTCTCCTCTTTCTTTTTACCAGCCTGTTGTACTCCGCCGGCCACAAAACCAATGGGAGCAGAAAAGTCTTTCTGCTTTCGAGTTCTCTGTCTTATGTTATCCTCATTGTCTTCCTCATCACTGTCTTTGGCCCAAACACCTAAAATTAGTAAAAAATATTAAGAGTGTCGATAAAATGCTATATCACCATGCTATACCATGTTTTGGTGGTCATGCTAGAGAGCCTGGTTAGTATACTCTACTTACAACCTGGAAATAATTTAAGAAGTTTTAATTTCCTGTGCGTCAGATAGTACTGAGGGCTGTTAATCATACATTAAATTTGTAACCTTAAAAACTTTATGGACCTTTTTAAAAAAAAATATTGTGATCAATGCTTTGGATTTTTTATTTTTTATCTGATTCTGAACTTAGAAAAAAAACTCTTAGATTTTTTTTAAAGAAAGCAAAGGGGTCTAATTTTCAACAATTTATTATATTATCACAACACCTATGCCATACTAATAATAATAATGTAATAATGAAGTATAGAACATGACTGAATTTGTTGAATAACTGCACTGCACTTAAATAAACAATAGCATATCTTACCATTACCATACTATTCTTCCTTGTGTAAATAAAAGGCATATATCAATGTAATATTGACTTTATCTTGCAAAGTTGGTAATAGTACTTACTAGGTAATATACCCACAACAAAATAAACAAAATTTTGCCTACCGTATATTTGGTGCTCTTTTTTAGCTTTTCTGCCTCTATTAGGGTTGAATTCATTGTCCAGATCATAATCCGTAATTTCGAAACGTATAACCTCATCATCAGACATTATTAGTATTATTTTTTCACAACAACACAAAAGAAAGTCCACAGTTCCACACCAAGGAACATTACTACTCACACAACCACAAATGAATTTGGATGAATATACTACATGTTTTTGTATTCTAAACCTCAGAAGAATAAGCTTTAGTTATTTTTCTGTGTTCTAAACCAACAACAAAAGCAACAAGGAAAGAAAAAGAAAAGAGGAAATATTGTCAAAATTTGACGTTGACATTGACAGCTCCTTGTTGCACAGACTTTAATAAAATATAGAGTCACGTGATCTATAATCTCAGAAGAATTTTGAGATCTTTAGATCTATAAAAAAAGTCTATGGGCAAGCACGAAGTTGTAGCCACTGCCCTCCATACTACAAAAAATTTTTTCAAGTCAGTGCTTGTAGCCACTGACCTCCATATATTTCATACACAAAAATTTTTTTCAGGTCAGTGCTTGTAGCTAAGGCTTGTAGCCTACAACCTAGCGTTGCCAGACCTACGGATTTGTCCGTAGATCTACGGATTTTTTTGCGTGAGATTTTTTATAACAGACAACAGAAAAAAAATTATACGCCATGAAGCTTTTGAGGGAGAGGGGGGGCTTTCCCCCCCCAAACCCTAATGCAGAGTCTATATACTAAATTTTTACCTTCATAACCTCAAACTTTAACCTTGAATATCTCTGGAAGTATGTGTTTGCTAGGGGGGGGAGTGATTTTGGGGGATAGGGGGGACCCCCCTTTCCTCCCCCTTCCCCCCATATCCAAATTTGTGGGGCGGAGAAGTACATTTTTACCGGTTTCTCTGTCTGTAAGTAGTCAAATTTAGCTTTCGAAAATATCTGTAGTTCTATGGATTTTTGTAAAGGTAATCAGACTTCGGACTTCTACGGACTTTTAAGTATCACCCTACGGATTTTTTAAAATTGGATCTGGCAGCACTGCGTTCACTGCGTTAAAACACAAAAAAAATGCGTTGACATTGACAGATAGTTAATAAAATAACCTATTTTGACCCAGCAGAGCTAAATAATTTCCCAGGATTTTACAAATTATTAATTCTGTATATAATATAAAATGATTTCGTTCATAATGAGCATCAGATTTGTTAGGGTCAATATTTGATACAAGTGACATGACATTGTTGACTTGATGTTTTAGTTTGGGACTCTTCAAAATAAACACTGTTAAAAATGTTGAGTAGATTTTCTGATGTGTTGCAAACTGCAGCTGATGTTGTAAGTACTTTAATGATAATATTAATTTAAAACGGTTTTTAAATGCAAAATAAATTCAAATAAATCTTTTATTCCAGTTGGCACCTCCACCTACAAGATTTGAGGATTTTGAATATCATTGGAAGATGATTCTTAACTTCTACCAAAACTATGATGATTCTAATAAAGTTCACATTGAAGACACAAGAATTCCCCACCATTTGCACACAATGTTACAGGTATCTTTATGTACCTACCTAATTGAATTGTACTGACTGGTGCGAGTCGTATTTTTTCTAGTATATTATTTAGTATTGTATCCCTATGTTTAGTTTAAACACATTTAATATCTGTGATTTTAATCTAATAAAATTAAAACAGTTGACTTAAAATAAAAAACATTTTGATTTTGATTGAAAATATAAAACATTTTGATATTGACTACTCTATTCAACTACAATTGGATAAAATATCAATTTTTCTCAATCATTTGGTGTTAATTTGTTTGAGAATGAACCATGAAGAGGTTCTTCTTCTTCTTATCATTACGGGCGGTTTCCGCAACTCGACGTCTGTTGCGCCTATTTGGCATCTATATATAAGTCTATAATTTTATTAAATACAAGCCTTGACACCATCTATTGTGGTAGAAATTTAAGGTGACGCATCGAAAAACTATTTTCTTATCGACTGTCTCGCTCAAATTCTCGTGAATTACACTTGACTATCTCACTCATGGCAAGTAGTTTTGCGACGCCAAATCAGTTTTTTTTGTTTAAATAAAAATCTATAATATATTTTTAAAAATCCAACTGTGTGTTTAGACTAATCTACTAAGAAAAAGGCTTAAATCGGTCAGGTTTGTCTGTAGAATGTAAACCTCTGTTTCAAAAGAGGTTTTTTGATTTTTTTTGTCTGTTATAAAAGTTAACGAATCGTGTTTCTGCAACTGACAAAATGAAGTCAATGAAATAAATAATCTGGTTATTAAATATCACTTTCATATGCTTGTTATTGATGAGAAAAATCGATATTCCTACCACAAAAATGTCCGATGCGTCCTCTTAACTTGGTCCTGCAATCTTGCAAGAAACAATAGGTAACAAAAGTTTTTATTACATTTATGATAGAATAACTGCTTATCAAGTGTAAGTGATAAGCTAACCTTCATGCTTGTATAATCAGACAAATAGAAAATGTAATGTATTTGTAAACATCTCATTAAGATTGAACAACACAACTCAATGATATACAAACTCAACTCAACCTCATTCAAATTTATTATTTTCACCTGTTTAAAGTATACATCATCCGCAGATAATTTAAAAAGTCACCAAAAATTCATACTTTGTAAATATTGTATCTTCATTTTATTTTGATGGTCAAATAACCTCATTTGAACATACCCAATAGATCTCTTTTATCATTTGATTGTGCCTATTCTTATTTAAAATGTTCTCTAAGAATTTTGTCTAAGCTGTTAGAGTTTATTACAGTTGATTGTTGACGAAGAGAAAGAGCAACAAGGTGGCACGGTTGGACCGTGCCTTGAAGCAATAGTGCAGCGTAAGATATGTGTGTTGGATGCGTTGACTGCACTCGCGGCGGCTGACCGGCCGCCCGGAGCGAGGTCTTTAGCGCTCACCACTGGGACCGCACTTCTGAGGCGGACAAGGCAACCTTGTGTTAACAGTGCTCATGTTTATAGACCTTTACAGGTGAGTTAATGGCCTTCCCTAATCCTTTTGATCTTTGAAAGATAACAATGAGAATTTTTAAAGACTTTTTCATCTCTCGTTTTTGTTTTAACTCGAACACAAAGATGTCAGTCACCTGAGAAAGAATAGTTTAGGTTAATTCTTCAATATAGTCTTCTGAACTGTTTTAAAGTAGTAATCACATAATTTCCTATAATGGACGTAGGAAAAAGAAAAAAAAAGTTCATTTTTACCCTATACCATTATAGAAGTTTTAATTCCAAGTATGTAGAAGGGCTACAGAATAAAAAAAATACATATTTAAGTTAAAATGTATATTCAACGTGAAAAAAAAAATCAGCACTTTCATACAAAAATTCATTACGAAAATATGAAATGTATGAAGCAGCTAATTTTTTTTCGCGATTTCAGAGTTGGTCCCATAGTAGAAGTTATTCAGTATGATGGTCCCTATATACCATATTCGGCGTTAGGGGTATTTGGGGTTTATGTAACACGTTGTATATTAAGAAAAAACTGTTCCCAAGCTCATTGTTTCAGAGAATGTTGATCCAATGCAATGAAAGCCCAGCATCACCAACAGAGAAAGACGAAGTTGAACTGCTTCTGACACTGTGTGGACTTGTTAGAAAAGAGCCAGGCCTAGCAAACATATTTACAACACCATTTGTTGAAGACAAGAACAGCTTACTCAGTGTACCTGATGACATACAGAATCTGATCCCTGTCAAATCCAAAGTCCAAACACCAAAGAAGAATCCTCTATTTGAAGTGGAATTGCTATCAAATCCCTTGACGAATATTTCTATAGTGAGATCGAATGGAAGAGAGGATGGATCCAGTGGATCTATACCTGAGGATGTTTCAAACAGGAGTCAAAAAACTGTCTATGATGATAATGACAAGTTCCTGTTGATTGATTTATTATTGTCTTACCTGGATAGTGCTGTGAGTCTTTTTTATGACCACCATTATCTTCCTATTTCACTAAATTGTATTAGCTATTCAAAATATGTATTGTATACACAAAACCGATATACATATATACACGCTGAAATTTTAATCATTTGGTTCTCGCAGTGGGCAAAAAATCAGCTGTTCCATACAAAAGCGTAATACCTACTCATGTAGGTAAATGTATGGAACAGCAGTTTTTTTCCGCGATGTCAGAGTTGGCCCCATATTAAAAGTTACTTGTAATCATGAGTGGAACCTCCTCACTGCCAAATGATTAAAATTTCACAATGTATACATATACATACTTTTGTGTTGTAATAATTAAAAGTGTAATTTAGTAGGAGCTAGATCAGGCGCAAAGGCTTATACTCTCTTACCAGTTTACCACCTAAAATAAATTTTATAATTTTCTCTGTTTTTTAATTTATAATGCGAGATAAATTTGCAGGACAATCAAGTGGTCCTCCGAGCATGCGAGGGCATAATGATAGTGTCCTCGTTACCGGAGGACGACATAGCCAACTTAGTGACGAGCTGTAGCCCGGCGTGCGAGACTCTGGTGGGCACACTCGCCGCTAAGTTCAAGAGCGTGCCCGCTGCCACCGAGCCGGCTGACGTCGATCGACTCAACATTACCTGGGCGTGAGTATAAATAAATAATAAATATTTGACAACATCACATACATTGTTCCGATTCCAACCTAAGTAGCTAAGGCACTTGTGTTATGGAAATCAGAGACAACGGTGGTATCACAAACACCCAGACCTAAGCCAATATAGAAAAGTTCGTTTTCTAAATTGATCCAACCGGGGATCGAACCCGGGACCTCAGAGATGGCGACACCTTGAAAACCGGTGTACAAAGCCACTCAACCACGGAGGTCGTCAAAGTCGATCGGTCGGGCCAATGCAGCCCCCCTAGCATCATTTAAGCGCGATTGGTCCAATTCGCGATTGGTCCAACATGACCACTGAAACCCGATATGATTATAGCGATTTATCACGTTTAACCGTCAAAAGACAATGGATTTTGACAGTTAAGTGTCGATAAAACGCTATATAAAGCGTGTTTCGGTGGTCATGCTAGGGGGCAGAGGTTGCTAAATTAAGCAAAGCTTGTAGGTAATATGGGTGCTAGACAACTGATAATACTACTTATATACTTTTTAAATATATACTTATTATACCTAGGATCACTCGAACCCGTCACAGAAATTAAGATTCATCATTTCAATTTTTGCCCAGCCGGGTATCGAACCCGGGACCTCTTGCGTGGTAGACATTGACAGTGATGTTGATCACTGCACCACTCAGGTCGTCATATGCAACGAAATCACGCCGTTCCTTTCGGGACGTAAAAAAACCCGTCACGTATACGGAGACCATTAGTGAACCAACTAAAGGTCTCAGTATAAACCGCGCGCGAAGATAATGGGATGGAACTTTGTCAAAGTAAATCGAAAATTGACTAATTAGTTAATTTTAATTTAATTGATCCGCTAATTGTTTACTTGTGATCTTACTTAAAGTTACTGCAGAAAAAGTTCTTATAAGAATATTTTGGTTTTAGGTATGTAGCCCAAGATTACGGTGATAAGGCATTTAATAAATTCCACGGCTACAGGGAGCTGACGAGTTTCTTCTCGTGGCTGGACTACTGTGATACCCTAATGAAGGTAAACATATTGTAATTTCATTAACACATGTCACTGTACCAGTACAAATATGTAGAAAATAATAATGTAAACACAAAGAGGTTTAAATAGGTAACACTTACATTTAGTCTTATTTATACCCCCTTACTAATAAAGATTGTATAGCAAATGTATAAGTTACACAGTGTATTGTCCCTCTCTTTTTAATGTCAAACTTAAATAGTTTGACAGAGAGTCAACACTGTGTAAGAGTTATACATCTGCTATACAATCTTTATGAGTAAAGAGGTTCCTTATTAGTATCTAAAGCTATTATTGAGTTTTTATTTAGTCAATGCAAGATTAATGGCAGGATGACATAAAATTTATCCTGCTTGTAGGCGTGGTTGTAAATGGAGACCTTTTATACGTACGCATATATGGGTTATTTTCTCGGTTATTTTTCAATTACGTCTAAAAATGGTTGATAATATTAATAATTATGAACGGAAGGATGTAAGTTGGACAGTAAACGAATTCAAGACCGAATAGAAAATAAGAGAAATGTGTTAGAAAAAAATGATTAGCAAATACATAACAAACAACAAAATGACAGGTCTACTCTACAATAGCGCAAAGTTGGCGCTAGTGTGTCGATTGGTGGATGATTTGTGAATCGGCCTAATTATCCTGCCATTGAAATGACAGTATACAACGTGTTACAAAAGTACCCCTAATGCCAATAGGACCAACTCTGAAATCGCGAAAAAAATATAAGCTGTTTCATAAATTTTGATATTTTCAGTTAATTTCTGTATGAAACAGCTGATTTTTATTTTCGTGATGTTAAAGTTGGTCCCTTAGTAAAAGTTGTTTAGTTTGATGGTCCCTATCTACCATATTCGGCATTAGGGGTTATTTTGTAACACGTTGTGTATGAAACATTAATGCACCCCCTAAACGATCAAAACTGCTCGTCAATCATTTACATCGGCATCAACTTGTAATCACATTTTGATCGTCTAGGAGCGATGCTTGGCAAGCACGTAAGTATCACGTGATTACCGTGGCCTATCAAAAGTAGGCCACGCCCCCAAATGTGGTGGTGGTGGTAATGCAATGCAAATGATTGTCAAGCCATGCTTAATCGTCTAGGGGTTAGAGTTGGTTGCGTTGACGGCAAAATTTGGTTCACGGTAATAAACTTTTTCTTTTGTGGAATGGTTGTGGTGTAATTTCAAATCCAATGCGCATTTTGTTCCTCACTAGGAATGCCACCCGACTATAGCGACGCACCTATCCCGAACGTTCCGCCAGAACTTTCTGGAAGGCACAGTAGAAACTGGAGTGAGTGACTTCCACCACGCAGCTCTGGTTACCGCGATCCTTGCCAAGTGTCTCAAGGTCATTGATTCACCGGATCTCATCAATGGTGAGTTTCGAATGTCAAATCGACACATCGAAGTTCGTTATAGCTTTTACAAATGTCAAATTCCACACAACACCGAAGCGAAGCGAGGGCAGGTCGCTAGTTATGTTTAAAGAAAGTCGTTTTCTTAAGTTTAAAACTGTGTCAGAGTTCTCCAACTGGCTGGTGGGCGACGGTGAGGTGTCCGAGTGGCCGCTTCTGCACACGCTGATCTCCAACTGCCTCACTGACAACTACGACATTACACTGGAAACCTTGCAATTTTTCCAGGTATTTCACGATCATTTTTCCTTAGGTCAGCGCATACCAATCGATAGAGTGGCGGCGAATAGGTAGACTAATTCGTCCTCAAATTAATAAGTAGATTTTGTTGCAATTAGTAAGTGTACTTTACTTACTTTATAATACTTTACAGTAATTAGTACAACCAAAAAATTTCCAAAGTCGACTTTATATTAAATTCTCTTTTAACCTATTTATTTAAGTTTCGTCATTCATACTCTGATATATCCACAGACAATAATAGAGAAGGGCACAGAACACAGTATCCACCGACTAGTATTGGCGCGTGTATGTTCCCGCGGTTATTACGCGCTGCCGCCGCCCGACGACGACGAGCGGGACAGACTCAACGATGTGTCGCTGTGGAGGGAGCGAGAGAGAAACAGGTACGTGCACACTACACGTGCTCCCGCGGTTATTAAACGACGACGAGCGGGACCGACAAAAACGATGTGTCGCTGTGGAGGGAGCGAGAGAGAAACAGGTACGTGCACACTACACGTTCTCCCGCGGTTATTAAACGACGACGAGCGGGACCGACAAAAACGATGTGTCGCTGTGGAGGGAGCGAGAGAGAAACAGGTACGTGCACACTACACGTGCTCCCGCGGTTATTAAACGACGACGAGCGGGACCGACAAAAACGATGTGTCGCTGTGGAGGGAGCGAGAGAGAAACAGGTACGTGCACACTACACGTGCTCCCGCGGTTATTAAACGATGACGAGCGGGACCGACAAAAACGATGTGTCGCTGTGGAGGGAGCGAGAGAGAAACAGGTACGTGCACACTACACGTGCTCCCGCGTTTATTAGACGACGACGAGAGGGACCGACTCAACGATGTGTCGCTATGGAGAGAGCGAGAGAGAAACAGGTACGTGCACACTACACGTTCTCCCGCGGTTATTAAACGACGACGAGCGGGACCGACAAAAACGATGTGTCGCTGTGGAGGGAGCGAGAGAGAAACAGGTACGTGCACACTACACGTGCTCCCGCGGTTATTAAACGACGACGAGCGGGACCGACAAAAACGATGTGTCGCTGTGGAGGGAGCGAGAGAGAAACAGGTACGTGCACACTACACGTGCTCCCGCGGTTATTAAACGATGACGAGCGGGACCGACAAAAACGATGTGTCGCTGTGGAGGGAGCGAGAGAGAAACAGGTACGTGCACACTACACGTGCTCCCGCGTTTATTAGACGACGACGAGAGGGACCGACTCAACGATGTGTCGCTATGGAGAGAGCGAGAGAGAAACAGGTACGTGCACACTACACGTTCTCCCGCGGTTATTAAACGACGACGAGCGGGACCGACAAAAACGATGTGTCGCTGTGGAGGGAGCGAGAGAGAAACAGGTACGTGCACACTACACGTGCTCCCGCGGTTATTAGACGACGACGAGCGGGACCGACAAAAACGATGTGTCGCTGTGGAGGGAGCGAGAGAGAAACAGGTACGTGCACACTACACGTGCTCCCGCGGTTATTAAACGACGACGAGCGGGACCGACAAAAACGATGTGTCGCTGTGGAGGGAGCGAGAGAGAAACAGGTACGTGCACACTACACGTGCTCCCGCGTTTATTAGACGACGACGAGAGGGACCGACTCAACGATGTGTCGCTATGGAGAGAGCGAGAGAGAAACAGGTACGTGCACACTACACGTTCTCCCGCGGTTATTAAACGACGACGAGCGGGACCGACAAAAACGATGTGTCGCTGTGGAGGGAGCGAGAGAGAAACAGGTACGTGCACACTACACGTTCTCCCGCGGTTATTAAACGACGACGAGCGGGACCGACAAAAACGATGTGTCGCTGTGGAGGGAGCGAGAGAGAAACAGGTACGTGCACACTACACGTGCTCCCGCGGTTATTAGACGACGACGAGCGGGACCGACAAAAACGATGTGTCGCTGTGGAGGGAGCGAGAGAGAAACAGGTACGTGCACACTACACGTGCTCCCTCGTTTATTAGACGACGACGAGCGGGACAGACTCAACGATGCGTCGCTTTGGAGGAAGCGAGAGGAAAACAGGTTTGTCTGACCCACTTATAATAAGTAATGCTGTTTATTTTGACTGTATAAGTAAATTAGAGATTGCTTGAGATAGATAAATTCGATTTACTTATTGGAATTTTAAGTACTTACAGTCAACAGCACGCTGGGCTACGGCGTTTACTCACTAGAGGTGGGCTAAAAGATGTATAAGACTTATTCACTTATCAATAAGTAAATCCTAATGGTTGATTTTTATTTGCCATGCATTATTGGCAATGAATGTATTCTCAAAGGTCTCACCATGAATACTTGCCTAAAACAGACTTATTTTCAGACCAAGTTGAAGTCAGTTTCCCCAATTTTTTTCATTTCATAAGTAATAATTTGATTCAAACGAAAACATTATATCATTAGTTTAAAGCCATTGGGCTTAAGATGATCAGGTTTGATTCCTAAAGTTTTATTGATATAATATAAAAACATATTCATAGCTATGAACCCTAGTGAAAGATTTTTTGAAATACGTTTAGAAATGGTTGAGTTATAAGGGTTTAAAGGTAATGCCAAGCTCAATGCAATATGTGCTTTATCACGTACGACGTAAGGTTCGCGTACGTGGCGGATGACGTCATAAGGACCCCCAAAATAACAGCGTTCTAACTCGTATAACTACTCAGGTTTAAGAGATATCGTGAAAATTTCTTCACAGTTAATCATGTGGTGGCATAAGCTTTCCGCTAAGCCACTAAACGAAAATCGTCGCTGATCATCATTAGCAAGTTTCGTGCGTTCTCTTTGCTTATGAACTCATTTATTAATTGTTGCACACAGAGAGGCGATGAAGCAACTGCAGCACGAAGACCACGTGAATGAGCAGATCAACGATATTCTGTCGCACGAGGGCATCCACCCCCACGACTCCGCTGACAACATACACAGGGTCATTAACAGGTAACTAACATTTATGTTACCAACACTTACAACTCACACTACCTACACTAACCCTCGTATCTAGAGACGAGTAAGTAATGACTTGAGTAATACATGCAATTTTCAAATATAATATATAAATATATTATAATATTTAACAACATCACATTATCATCAGGTATTTTGGTAGGTAAGAAAGTTCAGATCAATATGACACCGACTGTACATACGTTTAATTAAACGGCATGTCTTAACAAAACATGCGTTCAAAACCATAAAAATCGCCTCATATAAAAAAAACAATACTCATCTTTTTTTAACTATTTTTTCAATTATTTTTTAGGCTTCAGGCGCTTAAAACACAAATAGAAGAGATAATGGCAAACGAAACTAACATTCCACCAGGTGCAGATTAAATTTTACTATGTTTAGGCTATTTTTTAACCCAACGTCCATAGAAATGAAAATGCTTTTAACATAATACAACTTATTTTTTACACAATGTAGGTATACCTGAACTAAGGAAATAGTTGCTTTGTAAAGATAAATCATAATAATTATTAATATTATAGTGGGTTTTATGGGGCATCTAATATTAATTAATAAATAATTTAATCTAATAGGCTTCCATCGCTGCTTTTAATATGATAAAGATAAATAATATTATATCAAGGCATAAACAAATGAATTGCAGGTTTTTGTAAAATTATTATACAAGGTGTTACAAAAGTACCCCTAATGCCGAATATGGTAGATAGGGACCATCAAACTGAACAACTTTAACTATGGGTCCAACTCTGAAATCGCGAAAAAAAAATCAGCTGTTTCATACATTTTGATATTTTCGTAATAAATTTTTGTATGAAACAGCTGATTTTTTTTTTCGCGATTTCAGAGTTGGTCCCATAGTAAAAGTTGTTCAGTTTGATGGTCCCTATCTACCATATTCGGCATTAAGGGTACTTTTGTAACACCTTGTATATAATAAGTAACGTAATATTCACGTATTTAAGTAAGTTATCGTGATAATAATGTTGCCAGTGTACAGTTATTGTGATGTCGATATTTGTTGTGATTGTGATTGTTTACCGATTAAGACCGCCTAGATTTTGTTCATTGGGTCGATTCATGCTGGCGCAAAGTCGAAGCGAATCGAAGCGCATCGAATCAATTAATCAAAAGCAAATTCACCCTTATTATTAATTAAGTAAAGGCTCAAATTTCTACGGAGATGAAAAAGTCAAATTTCTTCGAAGAAACTTGAACATCATGTTAGTGATCATAAGGGTGAATTTGCTTTGGATTAAACTCTTTCGATGCGCTTCCTTTCGTTTTGACTCTGCGCCAGTATGAGTTGACCTTAAATAATGGTTTCCGTAAATCGGTTTAAACAACCAAGCAACAAGAATATGTATATTTTTGTGTTAAATATATACGTATTTTTTGGTTGAGAAGGATGTATAGTATAGCATATCACAGAAAAGAATCAGATCCACTACGAATAGGTACTTATCTTTTGTTGATTATTTAAATATTTGATGAATTATTCAGTACAAATAATGCCATAGGTATAAAGTGATAGAAAATAAAGTAAAAATATTTAATCATTTGAGGCCTTGCCAAAAGTCTCCTTGGTTTGATATGTGATGAGATAATTATATAAATTATTTTATTTTTCGATGCCAGATTACCCATAGATCTAAACGTAAACTTAAATTATACTAAAGTTCCTTTTATAAAAGTTATCAAAAATAAATTGTGATAGTTCTAAATCTGCGTGTACCTAAGATCTGTATTTATATGATTGGATACAAAATTGTAAAAAAGATAAAAAATATTTATTATCGAACGGAGATTTTGTAATTATATGCTAAGAGTATTTTAAAACGTTATAATTTCGCAGTTGCTTGAAAAATTGGGTTTTAAACATACTTCTAACAAAATATTGCACGTTTATAATACACTGCACCCAAAACTTCAAGAACTTCTGCAATATCCAATTAAACTTTAAAAACTAACCAATCATTTTATTTTATTGACAATATTAAATTATCATAAATAGTTTCAATAAAATAAATGAAAGTTATAATTATATGCTTAGCAATTCAATAACGAATCATCATTTAATTTCATGATATAATTTCAGACATACCTACGCCACGTTTTAGTACAATTTTTCAAACAACTGCCATTTTTTAATCTAAGTTACAGTTTCAACAGGCTAAGGCTAGTCACACACTGCTACATCACGCTTCGTAAGTAGATGTTAGTAGAAAAAACAATGCATAGTAGATGTGCTACACCATGCGTGAATAATAATTGTTTACAAATCTAACACTAATAATTATAACTTTAAAATTAAACATAATGTAACGTGTTGAGTGGCAGTGTGAGATTCATTTTAAATAAGTAATATTAAATATTTTTCGTTATTAGGAAGTTATTAGTTTCTAAGAAGACATATCAATGTAAAACGAACATTAAATGCATTGTGACAACGCTGTAGTTTGATTTCCCCGTTGTTGCAGCTTCCTGCTGCTGCTGCCGCGCGCGATTCTGTCGGACCCGGTGGGCGCCGACTATGAGCATTATATACACGACGCGCATAGGCATTACCAGGTAAACTCTACAATCCAACCTAGTACTGTCTGACATAAGCTTTCACACACAAATATTTAATGTTAACTTTTGAATATAAAACTTCGTAATCTTTAAGTTGATAATATTAGAAAACTGTGATAAGTACTTTTAGAGCCAATTACACCATTGATTTTAAATTCGATTTGTCACTAAACGAGTTTAAGACTGTCACTGTCATAACAACGAAGTAAAATTTGTAACAAAAATGTACAATTGCATAATAAACAATGCCTTGCAAAATATTGTATCAATTTTATCAATAAGCTGGTGAAATTGACACGAAATTAACACGTTTAATTAACACATTGAAATTAACACGTGAGCTTAATCGCGTTTAAAATCAATGGTGAAATCGGCTCTTAGGCCCGTATTTATAAACCGCTCTCAACGTTGAGAGCTATATTGAGATCATACTTGAGATGCTGTTCTTATAAGAATCAGCATCAGCACATATCGACATGCAGAATAATACGGGCCTTAATATTCTGCATGTCGAAATAATTATCTGAGAAGTCGCCTGCTAATAGGCTAGACACTAGACAGGTTTTCGTTCTCGCAATAAACGTTTTCATTTCCAAACTATCTTTTTTGATTAAAAAATTTTCGTTGCGTGCGTTACAAATATCAGTAACTCGTAATAATTTCCAGCTATGGTTAGACCTTACCTCCACATTCAACTGGCCAGAACATAACTGGGTGGACACAACTGGCAGCTCCACGCACAGCTACGACAGCAGACCAGAGGCCGACATTCACTTGGACGAAGTCTTCGAAGCCCCCAAGTCGTGTGAGAGACATCCAGAGAGAAATTGCATCTCCTGTCCTGACAAATGCCAATTCTCGCAAAGACTCGTGCATAGAAACAAAGATGTTCCCTCAACCAGCACCGAAGAAGAATTCGATGAAGGCCCGTTTCTCAAAATGCTGTTCAAACTTCTTCTAAATATGCCAAATCAACCTTATCAAGTGAATTTACACTTAACGGCTATCATATCAAAGTTAGCATTGATACCACACCCGAATTTGCACGAGTATCTACTGAACCCGATGTTGCCAACAGCGAAAAAGACGCAAACTCTTTTTAAGGTGTTGCAAGAGTTAACAAAGAAGTTGACAATAGAGATACCGCGGCTACGAAATTATAAAAAAGTTATTGAAAATACGAGGTTGCAGCTGATGAGTGAAGACCCTATTTATGATGAAAGGTTTGTATAATATTTATTATTCTAAGTTATTTAGGTTGAGATCGAGCTTAATCTATATATAAAATCTATCGTCTTTCAAAAGCTTCCATATCATTCCGGGCAAAGGAAAACGGTTAGGGGTAATCAGTTACTATTTTATTATCTTTTTATATATTCGGAAAGTTCAACTCTACGCACTTAGTAATAAAGATCATGCGTAACCGCGGTCGGACAAAAAAGTTCGCCGTTTGCGCAGCTACAAAATATCATTTCTTTAACTGGTTTTGCACTTTCAGCGGAGATCACAACCAACTGGTGGAGAGTCTGATAGTCCTGGAGGAATTCTGCAAGGAACTCGCCGCCATCGCCTTCGTCAAGTACCAACACGCCTTACAAATGCACAGATAATCCTTTACTGCCTTACTTGAATTAAACCGTTCACACTCCATATATGGTGCTAAGAAACATCCACTTCTCTTTATATAGTTCTGAGTGTTTTTAAGAAACGCTTATTATTCGCAAAACACCAAACTCATCCATGTATAGAAGATCACCACTTTTGGTACTGTCAAAAAGATATTGATACATACAGGTACAGATCATGTCAAAAAATCTCCAATACCTACTATATTAAGAGAGCGTAGTCTGCACACTAGCACCACCATTGGGAAAAAATCATAATGCTTAAATAAAGACGAAATTGTGAATGATCTCTCTGTAGTGCACTCCAAAGAAACATTGTGGTATTTTTTATCGCTTAAACAATATTTTCTAGTCTGTCGTTTAATTTAATGAAGCTTTATTGCTAAAAGTGGGCACTTTTCTGTTTAAGCGATTAAAACTACCACAAAGCTTCTTCGGAGTGCATTACAGAGAGATAATTCACAATTTCGTCTTTATTAAAGCACTGTTTTTTTTCAATGGCGGCGCTAGTGTGCGGATTAAGCGTTCTTAAAGTGTTGAAAGTCAGTAGACAAATAATACACTGTCATTATTATTTATGATTATGATATTGGGATAAAGTTTGATTCATTAGATATTAATACTTAATATTTCACTAGATCATGATTATGTCGGTGTTGTTTTTTTGTGCAATAATGTGATTGTTTTATCAGTATCTTTATTATTTTATTGTTTATCACTTCAAGCTAGAATTTTATTAGTGCTTACTGACAAAAGTATAATCGGTTGGACATCAGTATTGTTGAAGACGTTGGGAAATATCCACTTTGAACAGGGTTTATGGTTAGAACTTTGTCTAGAAAGTTTATTGCTCTTAATGGGAACAATCGCGCAGATTTGGTGATGGACTGAAACCAGTTTTATTGCATTTCAAAAAATATGGTTTCCTCTTTAAATCTTTTAAAATATAGTAGTGTGGTATGATACCACCTGGACAACCTTACCATCTGCCTTTGAGTAGGTTTTTCATAAAACGTAGAGTCGAGACTATATTCTCAATGTCTACAATTTCAGGCTCCTGAAACCACTGTCTTTAGTCTTTAACTAAGAATTGAGACTTATCAAAGGAAAAAGACTTATGATTTTGCTCAGCCATATAGCAAAGTATTTGCTTACGGCTATTACTTTGCTATATGGCTGACAGTATTTCTTAAAGGCTCCTCCCTCAGTGTACGCTGTGTAATATGAACCTAAAGTAAAATGGTGTTTAGTATTCCGGGCGCTTATCGGTTTGGGCATATTTTTATACCAGTCGAATATTCTAGTCTAAATATTTATTTAATACATTCCTTATAAGCTTATACACAAAATATGCTTGTTACTTCTTTTTTAATTTTAGCAATATTGAGTTTTAGCTTTTTTGTTATTTTCGTGCACAATATTATTTGATTACTTGCACAATACTAGGTAAGTAGCTAATCAATTATAAACATGAATAATGCCTGTTAATTAAAATGTTTAAATGTTATTACTGTTTTATTTAATTACACAATGTGATGCAGTAGGGAAAACAAAAGAATGAAACCCAGCTATAAAATGCAATGGTGATTATATTTTTTTTCCAAAATTAAATAATGCATATAAACATGAAATAACCATTGAACAAAAACTTTAAAACTATGTACAAACATGGAATTCACATTTTTAACCTTAACAATTTATACAGAGGCAGTGATTCAGTTATATGATTTTTAACAGAAGATTTTGACATTGTAATTTATAATGTTTTTCATTATTGTAAAATGGAGAATTAACTATTCATCAATAATTTAGGAGTTATTGAATTTATGTTTAGTCTAAATTACTTTTTCATAATAAAAGAGATATGCATTTTAATATTTTCAAGAAGCTGCCGATGACAATGCATATTATAGTGACAAAGTTAAGTTTGTCAATCTTTCGTATAAAACAAAATACATACTTATGATATCTAAGCTTGTATGCCCCTATATAAATTGTTAAAATTACGTTTCAGTCACACTTAAACATGCACGCGTCACGCTCTCTGTATAGATTATGATAATACATATAAACATTTATTTATATGATCGACCGATTCTATCAAACTTTACCAGATTACTGTAAATATTACCGGAAACCTGCACACTGTCAAACGTAATACCTATCTATCCACAAATATTAGATTTATTTCATTAAACAAATAGTAAACTTATTTAATGTTTAATATTTATTTGATACTGTCGATATTTTTCTGCGCGTTAGTGCGGTATCTGTCCCTTTCACATCAATGCGGTGTGAGCAGGACATTTACATTACCCAGACCTTACGAGACATGTGTCAAAAAATAGTCGTGAGTGCAGATACTACCAGAGGGGCTCACTCCGCGCTTAAACTTTTATATTAGCCAGCGCACGAGGGATGTCATGTGTCGGTTGAGATAGAGCTACGCGACAGCTATCATTAATAGACACGCAGCTATTTGAAATTGTACTTTATTGCCGTGCAGCGATAGTAGCTTATTATTTGATTATCCCCGCGCGGATGGGCTTCTGGACGTTTAGTATTATAGTATATTCTGTGATACTACGCTTAAAACTTGTTGAGAATAGATAACTATTTATTAATTTTAATAGATCTCTACGTAAAGTTTCATATAATCAGTTATCCATTCCATTTATCTACTTGATCATTATTATATTCGTAATTATTTTTTTTTATTTTAACTAAATGTGGTATCTCGATACTTGTACAAAACATTTAGAATATGTTAACCAAGGATTGTACTATGTTTTAAATATATTTGACTAACAGGCACTAAGTGTGCTGCTATAGAAATGAAATATGTACAGCCAGATTGGTAATATTCGGAAACCAAATATTTTATTACCCAATCTCGGACCATCCGATTAGATACGAACGACTCTTACGATTTGAGGATCCATCAGGTTTAAGGGTTTGGTGTAATAGCGAGGTCATATTTCCCATAATTTATATCGGACCGGTAATTGGGCAGTGTAATAAATAACTGCTTTATATTCAGAAATCTTATTCTTAAGTTATGAACGATATCCAGATAATTATTAGTGATACGTGCTCTACTCTAGCTAATTTTTGTATGAGTGAGTCAGATAAGAATGGATCATATTTGATATAATTATTTTTATATACAACAAGAACTTATCGACTGGAAATTAATATAATATTATTCCTCTTAGAAATGTTTAATCAATCTGGCTGAAGTATAGTGTGTAAAACGATTACATGTTGCTATTTTAACGTCGATCAAAACGCACTAGGCACTTTCTAAATCATACAAATTGATATACTTTGAAGTAGGTCCTTTCGTATTTAAGATATTTTTGAATTAACAAGAACTATTATTTCAAATAAAACACTATTACGGATACGGCCACGAGAAGACTGACCACGGCAGGAATAGTTTATGTCATTTATATTTAAAAACAAACGAGTTATAATAAAATAGGCAACGTGAATGAATCCATTGTAATGTCTTATTTCAACAAAAGGGTAAGTTCTAAACAGTTATTTACAACATTGTGTTTCTCATGTCACATTTCTTTATGTAAGTATAAGAAAATTAAACTTAGGTATTTTAATTTAATTTCGTAATTTTATAAGATATTATTGAAGAGTTAAAAGAGTATTACAAACATTTGGCGTTTTTATAATTTGATTGAACGAGCTCTTTTATACACTGACAGCATTTTTTTACGTACGTCGTATTATCATGAAATGGAATGATTTTTCGGTATCACAAAATAGTGTTACATATTACTTCTATCCTGCGGGTGAATATATTGAGGTGAAATTAGTATATGTTCGAAGTTATTGAATAATTAGATATTTTACAAAAAAATATATTGTTTCGAGGCAAGGGTTTAGACTAGAACATTTTTATAGTATTGTACAAAACATCACAAGAATTGTTTTTGTACAACAAAGAAGATACACTCGCAGAATTAAGTAAATTCTGTGGATATTGAAAATAAGTGGCTTGTTTATCCACTTATTTGTTTTCTTAATTTATGGGTATGACGCATTTTCATGTTTCCTTTGCGTTATTTTGACCACTGTTTTATCACATCGAAATCTTTTAACAAAAAAAAATATTCTCAATTGTAAAGCTTGGAATAACTGAAGATGTTTTATGTTTGTATATTATTATATTTTAATAATTTTTGTAAATTAATTTTATTTACAATACAAACCAGTTTAGTGAGTAACTGGTGCGTTTTAGACGTGCTAATTTATAGAGCATTCTTTATTGATGCAATTCTGCTATAATCAATGCGGTTCAGTGCTGATAACTGGTTTGGATTAATCTACATTACAATAACTGCCAGTAGCAATTATATACTATACTGTAGTATTCAGAATAATATACAGTATTAAAGTTACAATATTTATCACTTGAAATTCTTTACAGTCAACAAGGACTGCGCCTTCATTGACTTTGGTCCAAAGGTGACCATGTTTTCCGTGCCTCTAAGAAATCGGAAACTCATAAAGTCCAAAAATAGTATCTAAAAAAAATGAATTTCCTAAAAAATGAGATACGGCACTTAAATAATATGTAATTCTTCGATCATATAAACCCTAGATGCACAATCCCATACTAAATGCGTTCGAAAAAGTGATTCCATCAGTGCTATACAGTTGTAGTTATAATATAGATATTTCGCTTCCAAATACTGCCATTGCCATATTAGATATTCGACCTTACATTACAGTAACTGGTTTTTAATTCGGACGGCAGTGGTGGTACTTACGATCTTATTACATGAAATGCTCACGAGATCGTCGGTCACCAATCAGTCGACGGACGCTACTTTTTCTTACGCATCGCTGTCTTACTATCGCAAATAGAAGAAACGATTGCACGGCATGGAACATTGTAATAATTTTATTTAAATAATGTAGGTGGTTTCAGTACATGATGACTTTAAATTCATAGTGAAATTATGTGTACGCTAAATATTTACTGAAAATATGATATTCCATCTTTTTTTCACCTTTTTTCGAGTTGTTTTTGCACAAATTCACAGCACATTTAGGCATCGATACGCCCGGGCTGTCAAATGACTACTGAGATCGATCTAATAGTGTTCACTTTCGTTTGGAGCATTCGTTCGCGGCGTCATTTTTAGTGCGCTTACGCTATATCTAGGCTTTATATGATCGAAGATGTAATTACAAAAAGCGTACAAAAATAACAGAATCTATAATAACAAATATAGGATAACTGGTGTTAGAATAAAATTTAGTGTAGTGGTGTATCTAAACCATAAGTGTATAGTTTGTTTACAGACCAGCTGAAATCCTATACACTTACAAAATATAGTATTGAATTTATCTACAAAGAAACACACTGACAGAACTAGGGGATATTATTATATTCTATTAAGAGTCCGGCGAACAGTGAGCTTCCCATTCAAACGTAATATCAATAAATTTGCAATTTGAGTATAATTAACTTTTCTTGTGATGTTATTCGGATGAATACAGTATTTGTCTAGGGTTCTATTAAATAAAAAATCCAAAATACCAAACCAAATAAAAATGATTGCGATTTACAGTTTTGTATGAAAAAAAATAATTGGCATTTATTTTGATATGGGTTAGTATTTTGGATTTTTTATTTAATAGAACCCTAGACAAATGCTGTCTTAATCCGAATAACATCACAAGAAGAGTTAATTACGCTCAAATTGCAAATCATTTTGGTATTACGTTTGGATGGGAAGCTTACTGTTTGCCGGACTCTTTAAGAGCCAATTTCACCAAGTGTAAAAAAACACGTTTTGAAAGTAATCTAGTTTTTAAACTTCGAGTTTGATCTCAGTTTATTTCAAATCGATTTGTTAATTTATTGATACAAGATTTTACGTAGAATACTTTATTACAATTGGCAATTTTTGGAACCATTTTTTCTTCATTGTTATGACAGTGACAGTCTTAAACCGGTTAAAATCAATGGTGAAATCGGGACTAAGTACTTAGTTATCTAATTGTCCAGAATAATAAATAATTCTTATTATTTGACAAAACAGAAAAGAATAAAGAGTAAAGAAATGCTATCTTGAAAAGTCTATAAACAAAATCTTAATAAAAAAATATAAGTAAAGCTTGTCAATGTGTTATTTATACAGTAGATGACTTTTTCATAAAATAAACATTATAAATCGTATTGATACATAATATGACTTATTTAACACTCTTTATCCATCTATAAACTTTAGAACAGTTTCTCCTTTAAGACGGTTATAATTTTAAAATGCGCTAATCTACATACATACATATACATACATTTTTTTTACTTAACAGTGTCATCGTGGAATTATCACCATTTTCATCTGAAAAGAAGTGTTTCACCTTTAGGTATTGTGTATTTTTTCTAAATCTAGACCATATAAAATATTTATCATTTGAAATGTTAACACAGTGACTGCCTATCTATAGCAATTGCCGCAACACGAATGCGTAGTATGATGATCACTTTGTGTGAAAAAATTGACGTTTGATTTTTGATTTTCCGTTCTTACGGACATGATAAAGAGAGCGCCTCGGACGCGCGACCGAAGCTTGCTATAATTTGTTCTATTGAGCTTCATATTATTTCGTTCGGAGCGCTCTCTATATCTCTTTATAAATAAAATTATTTTCTTTCTTTCTTTCTTTCTTATATCAAGTCCCTGATGCCAAAGAATACTAACTATCACTACGTAAAGAAGCGACACTTCCCTTTCCCCCGCCACTTTGCAAGGCAGTCAACCAGGCAGTATAACGCGTGTTCACATATTGTATGTACTGAGTCTCGGGGGCCTACTTATGCTACGAGAACTTTTGGCTATAAATATACCAACCTCAAGGCGAGTTCACCACCAGGAAAAGAAGGGCGACTTGTGCTGGAACCGCTGCTGGAACGAGTCGAAGAACCGCGACGACGTCGTACCGCTTTTGGATCTGGGAAAATTACAGAAAACTTTATTCTAATTCTTCAGTAAAAATATGAAGCGCTTGATTTTCATACCGTCAAAATTTTACATAAATATTAATACTGGAAAAGGAAATATAAAACTCACATTTGATTTGTAATCTGGGTGCATTCCAGCAGATTAATCGCCAAGTCATCGATCAATTGAAAATCAAATGCGATGGAAAAATGATGTTCTATTGCTAGCAAAGGTCGGTGAAAGTCGTCGAATTTTTGGGTGCGTTCAGCAGATAATTCACATACAATTCATAGTTTAAATTAATTGCACCAAAACTGCATTTAATAAATTGTAAACATGTTTACCAATTAATAAAAAAAATATTATTGCACATGCTCCAATAGTTTCTTTAATTCCTTCAAAACCGGTTAAAAACCGGTTTAAACCAGTTTTGGATCAAAAATGAAAACAAAATACGGTTTTAATTTCAGTTCGATTTTGCATTTCCTTGTAGTTACCTCTCCACTATGACGGCCGGCATCTGCACGAGCTGCACGGGGCTCTTGCCGTCCTTGAGCGCCTGCGTGAGGTTGAGCACCTGCCCGCGCATCACAGACATCTGCCGCTCGAACAGACCCTTTGAGAACCCTTTGTCTTGCTGTTACACAATATATTTTTGTTAATAAAAACTTAAATTCAAAAACATAGAGCGATCGTGTTCGTTTTCAGCGAACTAGAGATGGATTGGCGATCAACCGAAAGTAGACGGGACTCGGACTGGAGCCGGTACGGGGTCCAACCGCAGCACGTCTCACATTTTTCACACGTATTTGTTACTATGGAAACGAGGTGTTTCTTTGGCAATGGTGTTATTACTACGGCATCGCCTTGATCGCTAAATCAATCAACAATCAAGAACTTATTTTCTATAGTGCGGTGGTTTGCTGCAATGGCAGGATGACAGGATTTTTTCCCGCTTGGTGGCGCTACTGTACAAAGAGACCTATTGTACGTGTACATGAGCGTTTTCAAAATAAAGGCTACCGGCCTTACCACAAAAGATTTTAAAACAATGTTTAATTTAGACACTGTTTAAATGTGACGCTGTCTCTTTCAAACAATATTGTCAAAAAAGTGACAGCATCACATTAAAACAGTGTCTAAGTTAAAATGTTGCTAAACAGTGATTTGAGGTAAGGCCGTACTTGTTGTAAAGATTGAAAAGCATAACACACTCAAACTAAGTTAATGGAAACAATATTTTTTATATGCACTCATGCTTTAAATTCTCTATAAAAGGTTCTGAAACAGTTAGCTTACTGCCAACATTATAAGAATAGGAGGTCTACCATGAGTTGATGCAAACTTCTTTCGCTACCGTAAACTTTCGGATATTCTGCTCACAGTTAGTGCGAGTGAAAGAGATAAAAGGATAGTTTACGGTAGCGAAAACAGTTTGCATCAACTCATGGTAAGGCAACTGGTGTCATGCTGGCTCCAAACAGTTTCCCAACAGTCCAACTGTTCTTTTACTACTTTTGATGTGTGGAGAGTTTGTTTTGGTTGCATTATGAAATTCAGTACAACATAATAACACTCGTTTGGATGATATAAAGACGGAGCGCGCGCGGGGTGTTACCGCGCCCAGCCTCTCGGGGGTCACTGTGGTTACTCTGATAATGTTGGCTATAAGCTACTGTGTCAAAACCTTTTATTGAGGATTCATATTATGTGTGTAGTCTTGTATGCAACTGTACATAATTAGGTTAGCACTTTATTTACAAAACGCTCGCATAAGGGTTTTCAATTATCTAAAAATGGTTGATAATAATTATTACTATTATGGAAGTTGGATAGTAAACGAATTAAAGATCGAGTTGAAAAAATGAACCGAAGAAGAAAAATAGATTTATTTTTTCAAAAATTCTCTTCCCACATACAAAAATTGATAGCAATAGCAAACACATGCCCATCAGCCATTTTAATGCCTCTACTGCTGGGGCGCAGGCCTTCCTTATGGGTGGATAAGGAGGATGGGCCATGACCCACCACGCGGGCCCAATGCGGATTAGTGGGTGCTAACGACTGCAAATGACCGACCCTTGCGAAAGTTGCTTAACCTCCGCAATCGATGGGCCTGGCGCTATACCACTGCGCCACCGAGCTCCTCAGCACACACAGAAAACAACAAAATAACAGGTCTACATCCACACTAGCGCCAAGTCGACTGGTAGAAAATGTGTGAATAATCCAAATCATCCTGCCATTTAAGTAGTTTTATTGGAATCTTCAGTTATATTATTTCATGTTTCTTATCAGATACTCACTTTAAATAGTATATGTAACTCATCACAGAGCTCCTGTACAAAGTTCATGTCTGACAGTAATGGAAGAACTAGTTCCCTGAAAATAAAGAAAAAATATTTGTACTGAATTAGTTCTATCTTTAATAGTAGATTATGCAATAAGGGCTTAAAGTAGTGTATTGTGTCCCGGGCGCTATTATTGAACCCCGAGTACGAGGGATTCTATGGTTAACTCCCGAGCGGAGCGAGGGAGTTAAGGCTAGAATCCTGAGTACGAGGTGTACAAGATCGCCCATGACAAATACACATTTAAGCCCGCGATGCATACTCTACTTTTTATACTTTCTGCGAGGCAATTGAAACCAATGACTGTTATAAAGAAAGTACTTAAGTAATTATTTAAAGTTAGAATAATAAAATATGAAAAATTAAGAATATTTATTGAAAATTAAAAGTTATGTTAGAAACATTACACCAGTCGTGCAACGACAAAGTTACATTCTTTGGTACATTTATAGAGAGTTTATGTTTTTGTCGTCTATTCTGAAGTGGTCAGTTCGACATTCAAATAAATCCTTCTTGGTACGCGGGTGAAAATAAATTTCGTAAAAAGTTTTCATGATAACATACAGCCTAACTCAGAATAAGATCTCATTGCACCTAAACTTTTTTGAAACCAACATCGATCAAGCACGAATACATGGGTTGCATTCCAAATTCAAATCACATTATTCCCCATGGGAAAAATGACTTACTTTAGGAAAGGTTAGCATGACACATAATATGCCATTGACGAGCAGGTAGTATAAAAAATATATTTTCATACAGTAACACAGACACTGACTTATCAGCGACAATTTACAGTTCAGTGAGCACTTTTTGTCGTATAATAGAACGTAATAATAAGGATTCTAAATCACGAATACGTACAAGCTTCTTCGTGTTTTGAAAGGCAAGTTAATAATGTCCGTTCCGGCTACATTTACAGTCGTTAACAACTAGCATGTTGCCAACGCAGTGGGTCATCGTAGATAATATTTATCCATAGAAAGGCCAGTGCCCAGAAGTGACATTTATCTTTTTTTTCATGTCGATCATTATTTTCACAATATTAGTATGTAAATCCATATCTGTCGTGTTTAGCGGCCAGCAATATTATTATGAAAACACATACACTGTCGTGTAATTTAAAAATGGAACGAACTTCTTCAATTTTATCTAATATCTAATATAACTTATCAAATACCTGTTTTGCCTGCCGCTGCAGTAATGTACAATGCGATTAATTTAACAAAGTACAACAAAAGTGGCTAACTTTAAAATGACGTAATTTAATCTGTAAAGTTTTCTCTTTGCCATACATTCTCGAGTGAAGTTGCAGCGGATCACTGTCTATTGTCAATTTAATCGCATTGTTTGTACTACTGAAGTGTTTACTTGGTCTCGTGGCTGAAGGGCCGCTTGGCCTGGGGCAGCCACGCCCAGTGGTAGGGGTAGGCGCGCCACGAGTCGGGGTGCTTGAACGGGAACGCCAGCCCGTTGTGGATCGCTGCAGTAATGTACTATTGAAGTGTTTACTTGGTCTCGTGGCTGAAGGGCCGCTTGGCCTGGGGCAGCCACGCCCAGTGGTAGGGGTAGGCGCGCCACGAGTCGGGGTGCTTGAACGGGAACGCCAGCCCGTTGTGGATCGCTGCAGTAATGTACTATTGAAGTGTTTACTTGGTCTCGTGGCTGAAGGGCCGCTTGGCCTGGGGCAGCCACGCCCAGTGGTAGGGGTAGGCGCGCCACGAGTCGGGGTGCTTGAACGGGAACGCCAGCCCGTTGTGGATCGCTGCAGTAATGTACTATTGAAGTGTTTACTTGGTCTCGTGGCTGAAGGGCCGCTTGGCCTGGGGCAGCCACGCCCAGTGGTAGGGGTAGGCGCGCCACGAGTCGGGGTGCTTGAACGGGAACGCCAGCCCGTTGTGGATCGCTGCAGTAATGTACTATTGAAGTGTTTACTTGGTCTCGTGGCTGAAGGGCCGCTTGGCCTGGGGCAGCCACGCCCAGTGGTAGGGGTAGGCGCGCCACGAGTCGGGGTGCTTGAACGGGAACGCCAGCCCGTTGTCGATCGCCGCGATGCGCACCTCTGCTGCTTGCCACTCCTATAGAACACAACATAATAGCTTTTTGAATAACTACTGATAATTTTTGCATGCTTTTGTGTATAAGGCGAACATTTGTACTTAATCCACTAATAAAATACCACCTGTTAATGTATAACTTATGTTCTGGCAAATAAAATTATGATTTTCTATTTGAATATTTCTAACACTGAAATATTCCCCGATTACTGTTATAGAAATAAATCAAAAGGGCTAAACCTTCTTTCCTTAAGTTAAAGCGTATCCGTCTAGTAAAGCGAAGGGGTCACGGTATGCCGTTTGCAGGTTAATAACACACTGACCAGCATTGGACCCATTGTGATTTATGGCCACTCCTCCTGCATAAGGAAGGACTGTGCGCCAGAAGTGATGTCCTCACTTCAAAAATGATGATGAGTAGTGAATGTTGGCAAACTTGTACTCACGCTGGGGTCGAGCATGGGGATGTTGTCGTTGGAGGCGGGCGCGTCGTACTTGATGAGCCAGTTGTCGTTGCCGCGGTCGGTGTTGCGGATTATGTAGTCCAACACTACTAGCCTCTCGAATTGCAACTGGAACCTGCGAAATAAGTACTACATCAATCATCATCAATTTGATTTTTTTTAACTATGCTGTGCTATAAGCATTTTATTTTTTCCGCCAAACATTTTTTTTAAATGGTGTAAATGTCCTATGCATAACCAGCCAAGGATTAAAAAGATAGTTAAGTAGGTACTGACTTCCTCTACTTCAATCATCACCAATTTGTTTTTTTTTAACTATGCTGTGCTATAAGCATTTTATTTTTACCACCATTAAAATATTTTTTTAAATAATGTTGATGTCTATGCTTAACCAGCCAAGGGTTAGAAGGATAGTCAAGTAGGTACTGACTTCCTCATGACGTGTGGCGGCGGCGGGTCCTGCTCGAACCGACGCAGCCAGTAATCCGCGTCCTTGTAGCCCTCCACGAACAGCTGGAACGAGCCTGCCTGAAACAAACATCATTAACGTACCCATATGGATATTATATTTGACAAAATACTTTGAACGTTAACTAACGTTATAAAAAATGCTACAATATGTGAGTTAAGGTCAAGGCTATTTTATGTAAACTAAAATGACGTCCGAATGTTGCCAACGAGAATGTTTTCTAAGTTATTTCTTTAATCGCGTCGTAAAAATTGGAATAATAATAATTGCCTTTCAGGGTAATTCACCTACTTTAAAAAAACGGTAGCGTAAACAGTTTGCATCAACTCATGGTAGGGCCACTGATCACATTATCAGGTAACGTACGACATAACCATCAAAACATCTACGTAACATGAAAGCCCATTTGACATTTCTGCACCCTCTGATTTTAAGCCGATATGACTTAAGATAAATAATATTAGATATGGCTTGCCATGCAGTAAGGGGTTAACAATTTGAATCTTTGCCAAAATGCAGTGTCTAATAGAGTAATTTTATCTGTGGTTTGCCTTCTCTGACTAAGATCCTAACTAAACTTTGTAAATAAAACTGCATAGAATAACTTACCTTAGGCGGCAAGCCCATCCTGTTGAATCGCAGGTTCGGGAATTGCTCGGTGATGGCGCGCTTTAGCCGCGACCGCTCGCGGTCGATCCGCAAGTAGTTGAAAGTCTCCGATACTAGTTTCACTACCTAAAGGCAATGAAAAGTGGCCACTTTTAGCAATAAAACTCAATTAAACTAAACGATAGGCTAAAAAATATTGTTAAAGCGATAAAAAGTACCACAAAGCTTCTTCGGAGTGCACTACAGAGAGATAATTCACAATTTCGTATTTACTTAAGCACTATGTTTTTTTTTCAAATGGCGGCGCTAGTGCGCAGACTACGCGCTCTTAATTAAATATGAAAAACCCATAGTAAATCCTACTAATATTATAAACTCGAAAGTTTGCGTGTGTTTTGTTACCTCTTCACGCCTAAACGGCTGGACGGTTTTGGATGAAATTTTAGTTGGTAGATAGATTAGAACCTGGATTAACATATAGGTTACTTTTGATCCCTATGGTCCACGCGGACGAAGGCGTGGGCGGCCGATCGTCTTGAATAATTGTCCTCTTTTCATCCTAAAGTATATTTAATGAAAAATGCCAATTCATTGGAAACTTCATCATTAAGGGATGTTATATAATAAGTTATTAGCAAAACAAAACTGTATTTGAATGAAAAAAAGTTTTTTAAATAAATATCAAGGTCTACGAATACATTTGCCGGTGGTCTTGTGGTTGAGCCAAGCTCTCTCTAAGTCTAGGTAATCTTTTCAGATAAAATTACAACACACTACAAAAACTAGTACCTACTGTTTTAGAATAGTGGGTTTCTCAAGTAATTATTGTTAACAAGCAGTTAGTATAAATGGCGCATCTAAGTTTCGGTCGTCCTCGAGATAGTTGCGAAACTGGTTGTTATACGGGCGCGTTCGCCGGAGGGGTCTATCTAAGTTAAGTCACCGCTAGCAGAGGTATCGACAGCGACATCGTTTTAGCTTGATAGTTTTACCGCACGACATTTTACGAACGATACATTAACAAAACATAATCTTAAACCTTTGCCAATTCGCAATGACATGCTCACATTATTTATTGCTTTGCAAAGGCTTTTAAAAGATAGTTTGAAGCACACTATAGTTAATCTATCAGAAGTAAGAATAGGACAAGCCGCCTATTCATTGCATAGTTTAGTATTATTGTATTCTGTGAATTTGTGATAGCGTTTGATAAATTAGAAAATCAAGTGCTTCCGACTTTTGGTCCTCTTTACTTTTCGCAGTAAAAAAAAAACATTTTGCCCTAATTGCGACGTACTTATATTAAAAGTTGGCGCATGCCTTAAATAAGCGCCACTCGGAACATTATCGAGTGCGTACGAGGTCAGAATGTCGCATATCGAATGTCGAATTATACTGTCACAGTATCAGATATGTGGAAACCACATTCGACGGCAGACAGTATGGAGTATCGAATATCACTGTCACACCATACAAGTCACTGTTAAGTAAACGCAGTTAA
Source organism: Catoptria pinella (assembly GCA_963556745.1). NCBI lineage: Eukaryota > Metazoa > Arthropoda > Insecta > Lepidoptera > Crambidae > Catoptria > Catoptria pinella. The sequence continues at coordinate 5,945,348 of OY750778.1, read as the reverse complement.
ATCAATAGAATCTCATAAGAATAATACTTATATACCTATACTAGTAATATAATAAGCAATTGGACAAAACTTAAGAAACCCCCTGTTAAAGAAAGAAGCCGTAACAATCGTTGAGCTGATATAAATACAGAACTAACAGTATTTTATTCAATTACTGTTAACCACTAGCAAATCCTTGTTGTACTATTAATTATTCTGTGGTATTATGCACACAAATATCATGACCTACGCTACGATACTAATGATTCTATAAGACTAGTTGTTAACTTGGGGGTTGGAGGCGTATCTAGAGATATTTTCCAGGGGGCGGCTCCAGTTCCAATGATTGTAGAAGCTTTGTGGTTCTTTTTATCGCTTAAACAATATTTTCTATCCTGTCGTTTAGTTTAATGGAGATTTTTTGCGATAAGTGGCCACTTTTAACAATAAAATTCCATTTAACTAAACGACAGGCTAGAAAATATTGTTTAAGCGATAAAAAGAACCACAAAGCTTCTACGGAGTGCACTACAGAGAGTTAATTCACTATTTCGTCTTTATTTAAGCACTATGATTTTTTTTCCAATGGCGGCGCTAGTGTGCGGACTATGCAGCCTTAATCCAGTAACACTAAATATTGAAGCTATGCCATGTCAGCAATAATTTTCATTTTATTCTGAATTATTTAAGTAATTAACTATCCTTGCATTACACAATAAAAAGGTTCTCAATTTCCTCATACGTTTTGAAGGTTAACAGAGCACAGCGATTAACAAATACGCTGAGCAATTAAAAGCATTGTTTTTTTACATGAGCGCTCGGTAGAAGTTAAAAGAGTCATAGATTATATGTATGAAACGGCAGTCACAACGCCATTTAACTCTTTATCTATAACTATGGTTATCTTGCAAATGCTGCTTACTTAAAATGTCTATTCGCGTAGTAGCTTAATAAATTTATCAGAATGTCATAAAAGATTTGTTTTACTTAATATTATAATTTGTTTAAGACTTGATAACATCAGGTCATTCACATAGCTATTAGACGATGACCTTCTTAAGTATTAAGTCAGTAAGCTGATAGGCGAATCGTTGAATAAATAATTATAATCGCTCATCTCAAACGCTGTTATTGATTATAAGTACATTCATAGTACAATACTAAGCGGAGATGCTAAGTTTAATTATTGTTCGCTAAGAACAAAGAAAGAATCGTATTGCTTCAGCAATTTGAACTTGAAATGGCTTTGAATCTTTGTTTTTATTATCGTTTTACCTACTGCATGCCTTCTCTTTAAAGTGAAAATTTTTTTGTTAGGGTACATAATATAATGAAGATAAAAGGAAAGCTATCATTGCTAGGTAGGCTTTACCAGTTAAACAAAATTAATTTATTTTGGAAGAGTTTTCGTAGAACAAATTTCATTGAATAGTTAGGTATTTTACTTAGTTTTATTCATTAGTTGTGTAAAACAGGAAGTAAATATAAGTGTATGTACCATATGGTAATTGTATAACGAACTGCGGAACCCTATACTGCGCGTGGCCCGACAGGCACTTGGCCAGTTTTTTTATAGTTAGAAAACAGTTTATATTGTCGATGCAATGCGAAACGTTCATGATTAACTCGCTAATCTAGCGTATGATGATAATGCTAACGGTAATTACTTACACGACTACAAGAAAAATAAGTTTCGGTGCTCAATTTACATTATCAAACACTGAAATAGCTACAAAGTGCTTAAAAAGACACAAAAAATATGAAAATGTTAACCAAAAAATAATAATACACTAGCTGAACAATTACAATGAGAATGAAGAACAAAAGAATATTATTAACATGTTCTCCATGTTCTCTATCATTCTTTCAAAAGTTCTTTGCATGTGACAACGACGAGGACATGCCTAGCAAACGTACAAACTTCAGGGTAAAAAAATTGTTGACTTCTTTCTTACCCTCGTTTTTGGCACGATCTTGAGTCCGATCTTGGAGTCGACGAGGCTCGCGCCGGCCTCCGACAGGTAGCCCTGGTTCGGGATCAGGCACGACCGACCGAAGCAGCAAGGGCAACACAACTTGTGCATCCACTTTGTCCATTTCGGATTGAGACGTCCGTACGGTTCCTCGTCTTTGGGTTTGAATACTCCTATTATTTTCTGAAAATTGTTTTAATATTAATACACCTATGACAGAGGATAGTAAGATATCTTTTTTGGTAATGTTTGTCTGTCCCATTCATACCAAAAAAGAGATTGAAGACTTGACAAACTCTTTTCCCCATGAATGTAATTTTATATAGCTCAAATAAATTTTGTCAACTGTGACTCATGTGAATGAAGCCACAGTAGAATAAAATGACGAGCAGCGAAAAAATTTACTTGTCATATACTAGGTGTTACAAAAGTACCCCTAATGCCGAATATGGTATATAGGGACCATCAAAGTGAACAACTTTTACTATGGGACCAACTTTGAAATCGCGAAAAAAAAATCAGTTGTTTCATACAAAAATTAATTACGAAAATATCAAAATGTATGAAACAGCTGATTTTTTTTTCGTGATTTCAGAGTTGGTCCCATAGTAAAAGTTGTTTACTTTGATGGTCCCTATATACCATATTCGGCATTAGGGGTACTTTTGTAACACCTTGTATACACACATAAATTACATAAAATTAATGTTTTAGAAGGTATGTTGATGTACGCAAACTCACCCCACCAGGGTTCTTAACGAAATATGAACCGCTGGAGCCTTGGTATATCCGTTCTGGGAAGATGCCATTGTCGATCGCCACTTCCGCTTGCCACACAAGCTCGCTGAACTGCGGGTCATCTGACAAAAGGAGATACAATTTAATATACACACACATTCAGTTTTTTTGACGTATGAGGACTTTATTAACTAAACAATAACATTTATATTTGGATACACTTGTATCTGAGTGTGACTATTTTATGTTTGGTGGTTACATATGATTTGAGGTATGTCATGTCATTGTCATAGGTGTATGAAATATACAGGGAGAAAAAAGCAGCCCTTGACGAGTTTCTTGCCGGTTCTTCTCGTTACAAGGTCTCCCGCTTAGGGTTTGCAAACCGATGGCGTAGCTTCTTTGACATTCACAAGTGCTTGTAACAGCCTAGACTGAATAAATGAGTTTTGAATTTTGAATTTTGAGGTTGTTATTGTCTTAACCCAGATAAGCCTGAAGTTACCACAAGATCTTCAGCAGTGTCTGTACTTGTAAAGTTAAGCTTCCTAGAAGTAGACAGGTTTATGCAATCATTAAAATTATTTCTTTGATTCTATTGAAATTATTAAGGTTACTTCCAGCATTCTTTCTGTAATGGTAATGAGCAACATTTTACCATAATTATTTCGTAAGCATTGATAATCAAACTAACTACTACTTTACCTTGTGACAGTCCTAGCATTTTACATTTCAAAAAACCTGTTTAGTGTTATCTCTGATTGCACAATTTTAACATATTTTACGATACTTCACAATAATAGCTTGACATACTTGGCAAATGATCCTTTTTCAAGTTGAAAAATTGTTATATTATTCATCTTTATTCATGGAAATATTATAATTTTATATATTCAACAGTAAGATATAAGAAAACTATTATTAAAGATTGCCATTAGCCCGGCGAGGATGTAGAGGGGTCAATTTGACCCTGCCTATTTTATTTGGACATTGTTTGTTTCCTGTAGTTTTTGTCCTCCCTTGCCCTCTGTGTGACTATCTCGACCTCCGCTACTTGTGCAGGGAGTTAGGCGTGCTCAATGGCACTTAAATTAACATTCATGGAGATAATAAGTAGCTTATGAAAATGATTTATTTCTGATTTTATGATATAAAATGATTCATCTCTTAAGAATTTATCAAAAAGTACTAGTTACTTTTTTTAAATATTTGATTTTTAAAATATGTAACACAAAATCCAACTAACATTGTAATAAGTACATTAGACGTTTTGTAAAATAGAAGTAAAACCAGAACTTATTAAATTAGACGCAAGTACCAGCACCTTAAAGGTATTTTTTTCTGTTAATATCCAATAATTAATAACTATTTCGTAAATTGGCTTTCAAATCACATAAATATATAAACACTTTAAATAACAAAAATAGAGGACAAGGTCATATTGACACTCCACATCCTTGATTTAACCTTTTTTACCACATCCTCGCCGGGTTAATTACGAAAAGTCATTAAAAAAGTGAATCATAGACAACATAAAGCTATAATGCCACAGCGGGTTACTTTCAAGTCTTACAACAACTCTAGGAGACTTAATATATGCCGCATAGGTAGCAGAAAAATCACGACATCAGTGTTACATCTGAGCTAATAAAAATAAATTACATATTAATACCACACAACATATAAAGTAGCCAATGAAATCTACTACATGAAATGAGTTTACATTTCATATTGTCATGGTCTATGAAACAAACGAGCTTGTGGCAGTTTTGGCAAACTCTGAGCATTTGGGCCTGTTACGGAAAATTTAGGGGAAAAATTGTGATAGATAACAAATGTCAATAAAGGATATTCACTAAAATATTATGTAGAGGTTATAACTTCTAAAATTCTAATAGTGGTCTTTTGCTGTTGTACAATAAAATATTTCTTTAAAGACCTTTCCAATGATGTAAGACTCATTGCTAGAGGAGGCCTACACCAGAACGCTCATTATCCTTTACGATTTACTTTGACAAATAACACTAAAGACTGACATACCACCACCCTACATAATGTCAAATGTGATCTATTAAATTGACCCTACTTTAGTTACTTTACTTAGGGAAGACAAACATTTTTGTCGTTTTTCGACTCATGTCTCTTTTAAAGTTTTAAACAATTAAAATTTAACAGTGTATATATTTCAATGAGCAAAACACAAAAAATGTGAAGTTTATTTGTATTTTCCCTATACAAATAAAACTTCACATTTTTTTAAAATAAATGATAAATGATATTAAAATAAATAATAACAATAATATCAATACCTGGGTATGAAAAAAGCTTGGGTACCCAAAGACCCTACTTCGCATGTTTTGTTTGGTTAAAAATATTGAAAAAGAATAAAATGAAAATTGCAAAAGACTAAAATGAAAATGATGGTAAACCTTCATATCAATGGTAGCTTGTTAATTTAATCTTATAACCATTATTTTTAACAATATTTATGACATAACTGCACTTCTGTAAGAGTTTACAATGTGTGCCATATGGTAACTTCATTATCATAGAAAAGATTACAGAAGCAGATTATACTTTACAAACAAAGTTTAATCAACAACAATAGTTCCAACTCACCACACTGAAATGGTTGATCCATTATTTGTTTTTCAACTAAATTAATACTGTCTGAAATACTGAATACACAGATGTTCCGCTCCACTGAAAATTTCATTCTGTAACTATCTTCATGTGAGTGAAGTACCGTTTTGAATAAACACAGAACTGAAGTTAGAAACATGAAAACCATTAACCAAAATTGTTTCTACTCATATTAGAAACAAATTTTTGGAAGAAGCTAAGTAGGTGTTGTTATTGCTTAAAATCTGACTTATGTGTTTCAAGGTTGATAATCTGCCAGAGCAATTCTATTTCTTCATTAGAAACAATGGATGTGAAGCCCTACAGCTCAGTGAAGTCTAAAAAGTGTATCGAGAAGGAAAATAGCTCAGTATGAACTCACTGAATGGTTTACTGAAGCATAATATTGGCGCAACAACTTTATATGGCGAAAACATGACTCAGAATGTGATATGACTTTTGTACCTGGAAAATGGTTGTAGGAAACTTCGAAGTCACCGCGGCCGCCTAGTAGCGGCTGCGACTCCCGATTCACACCCGGAGAATCCACGTTGCCTTCGAAACCGATCTCTGGGACTAAACAAATCTCTTCTGAGCTACTCGATAAAGACACCACGCCGTCATCGGGCAACGACGGCGCAATTGTTGAATTTGGTTTGTCGAAATCGAGATTCAGGAGAGTCTCTTCCGTACTCATGAGTAATGTTAAACAGTAAATCTTTGCTGAACCTCATTTATTTCGTATTAAAAATCTTTGTTTCACAGTCATTTACACAAGCACTTGACTTCTTTCAGTTTCAGTTCAGCAAGGAGCAAAAAAAACACCATAGAATAGAATAAAGAATGAATTATGAATGGAAAATGAACTTGAGTCTTGACATTAGAACATGCATGACACATAATGTGACATTGACAACTGACAAGCAGACAAGAGACAAGACAACGAACGAATGAACACAAAGTTACAACCTAGAGCATCTCGCAGCCGATCAAATTCTTTGACAAACACGAAAACAAACAGTTCGTACGTTTACTGGGTTTTTAATTTACTTACAATACGATTAAATTGACAATAGACAGTGATCCACTGCAACTTCACACGAGAATGTATGGCAAAGAGAAAATTTTACAGATTAAAATACGTCGTTCGTTACGTACTGCAAGCGCTCTGAAGTTAGTCACTTCAGAGTACATTGTTAAACTTATATTAATCGCATTGTATTTATAAACTTTATAGACTTTTACATAGATCATTAATTCAGTTCTGTAGGCCTTAAAGCCTTAGGGGGACTGCTGGGAATAATTGAACATCTAAATTTCCCATTTACTATATAAAATGACTCAATCTATCGATACTATCGAATGATTTTACGCGCGAAATTTTTTTCGATAGCTGGGGCTCTATCGGCTAAAAACCATTGAAGTTCATGTTAACTGTGTTTTGACATACGTATGTGATACATTGCTCCTTAGTTTTGGCACAAATAAAAACTTACCAAAGAAAAGTAGCAATGTATTGCATACATCTGTCAAAACACAGTTAACATGAACTTCAATGTTTTTAGCCGATACCGCCGCTGTTCGTTGCTGATTCTTAGGTATTTATCAACCAACTAGGTAGGAACTTATCTTCGTAACATTGTCCAGTATTATATATTTCTTTACTAGCTGTGGTACCCGGCTTCGCTCGATATGAGATTGTGTGGTAGTTGGAATAAAAGACAGGTTTTTTTATTCCGGGACAATCCCGGTGGGTCCTGGTCCTGGTCCAGGACCCTGACTGGACTGGACTCCTGGCCACCTGGCAACCTTACCCCCCTGTGCTCCTATTTGAAATCTCTCATCAGTTGCAATCAACACAGCAGCTTTCACTTTTACGCCCTGAATTCAATTCAATTAAATATTTTATTGCGTTCCATAAAGTAAATAATTACACAAGACCCCCTGGGCTCCCTTACCCTTAGAAGAATGAGTTATTCTTCTGAGCCCCTACCATGCGTAATGTGTTGTCCTCGTTAGGTACTCAACGTTTATTTCGATCTATTTTCTATTATGATAGGAGAACTTCGATTAGGAGAAGTAAAACTCAAAATTGTAATTTGCTTTATTTTGTTAATCAATTAGATACCTATGTACGCACGACAGCACGTCAGGTTATACAGCTAAACTGCGAAAACAGCTTTTATTACGTAGAACATAAAGGCGGTCTCAAGGTCAACATGTATAGTCTGAGGTGCCGTCGTGTGTACCTTTGTACACCTCGCGCGGCAAGTTATGTAGAAAGGGTATAATGATATACGCAGTAGCGGCGGTATCAGCTAAAAACATTGAAGTTCATGTTAACTGTGTTTTGACAGATGTATATGATACATTGCTACTTCGTCTTGGCACACATAACAACTTAACAAAGAAAAATAGCAATGTATCACATATATCTGTCAAAACACAGTTAACATGAACTTCAATGTTTTTAGCTGATACCGCCGCAGGTATTGGATTAAAAATTACCACATAAGTACCACTCTACTCCAATCTGCCGAGCGTTCATAATCCACCGCGGGAGGGTGTCTGATGTACATCCTGTGTTGTATAGGTACTTACACAACGCAGGATGAAAAAAGTAGGATATTGGAGGGAAAGTACAGCTTGGCCAGAAAGAGATGAAATTAAATAAAATGGAACTAAAATTTTTCAGTACAGAATATAGTCAGTGTTGCCAAGTTATTCGTGATTTTGATGTGTTTGCATAGAAAGTGGCGCCCTCATTTTTGTGAACTCTTTATGGTCAAGCTGTACCTTAAATGAGGCTGACATGAGCGCCGCCAGTCGATTTTATTTTATTTATTCTAAATAAGCCCAATTTCTTAAAAAAGGAATCAGTCAAGGTTTTGTTAATAACGTCTAATATTAATTATTATTTAATAAATTTACACAGTTTGAAAAGGCATTTAGTTTAAAACGCGATTTTGTTAAGAATGGCCACTGTTGGTTCAAATCCGTTTTTAAACTATTGCACGATAGCACACGGTTAGGTTGGGCAAGAGAAAAAAGAAAGAAGTTAACTGTGTTAGAAAAGGACGTATTTATTTTTGTATATTCCAACCATAAACTTATTATACTACCTAGCGAGATTCCAACACGGGTCTCAGCCGGGAATCGAACGGGCTAAAATCGGAAATAATAACATTCTTTGGTGCTTTTAACTTAAGATACTTAAGCTTACTATGTTATTTAGAAGAAATTAACCCTTATCATTGACTCTATCGACACAGAATTTACATACCTATAATAGTAATAAACGTCTATCGATTAGTATCTAAAAGGAGTTACAGAATGCTATTTTTTCGGATTTTAGCTGTTCGATTCCCAGCTGAGAGAGAAGCAATTTATCAAAAATCTTTGAATGCAGTTGTACTTATTTCATCAATATTTAGGGTAGGTACTTTATTTCCAACTAGGTACTATCTTTTTTCCCATCCTGTATATTTTATCAGATAAGTTTAATCCTCTAGATTCAGCTTGGCACTTCGACTTTCAAACTCCCATGGACAAACTTGGGATAATATTGGCTTGAAACCTGTAAAAAAAATATGTATAAAAATTTACAAGGTGTACAAAAAAACCCCTAATGCCGAATATGGTATATAGGAACTATCAAACTGATCAACTTTTACTATGGGACCAACTCTGAAATCGAGAAAAAATGGTCAGCTGTTTCATACAAAAATTAAAATCGAAAATATCAAAATGTATGAAACAGCTGATTTTTTTTACCATATTCGGCATTAGGGCTATTTTTGTAACACGTTGTATACACTTCTAAGTCTTTCGCGCGTACAGTTCATTAGAAATAAAACACAGGTATCGAAACGTCGGGAATTCAAAAAACCAATAAATACAAACTAAATAATTCTAAAACAACACCTGAATTTATAATATACGCGCTGTAATTCGTAAAAAAGTGTTATATCCTCTACGGCCTCTAAGGGCCGAGCAATATTCGAATTATATATTTCACTACTGAGGCACCTTTCTTGGTTGGATAAAAGGACGGGGTCGTACCTACTCGTTACTTAACCCACCACACGGGCCTCATGCAGTTTGGTGGTGCCTATGTAGCAAATGCAGCCGCGACCAACGACGTTAGTACCTACTATTATACAACATGTTACAAACATACCCCTAATGCCGAATATGGTATATAAGGACCACCAAACTGATCAACTTTTACTATGGGACCAACTCTGAAATCGCGAAAAAAAATCAGCTGTTTCATACAAAAATTAAAATTGAAAATATCAAAATGTGTGAAACAGCTGATTTTTCTTCGCGATTTGAGAGTTGGTCCCATAGTAAAAGTTGTCCATTTTGATGGTCCCTATATACCATATTCGGCATTAGGGGTATTTTTGTAACATTTTGTATATTCTGTGACCAGTTTTAATATTAAGTCCATTGAAATATTGACTAGTTTGTAACCGGTTACGAGAAAAGAGAAAATTTTCTTCTTTTGTAACCGTTTACAAAATACAGTTACTTAGGCGGCCGAAAGGATACTGTGGCCGGAGCATTGACTCCTCAATCGAGAAATATTTTTTTGGGCAATTTTATTTAAGTATAAATGGCTCCATACTTTACCTACATTGCGCCTCCACAATTCACTAGTATAGCGCCGCCAATCAAGAAAAAAATCATTCGGTACAATGAAATTACAATGTTTAATAAAATTCTAGCCTGTCGTTTAGTTTAATGAAGTGTTTTTGCGCCACTTTTAGCAAAAAAACTCCAATAAACTAAACGACTGGCTAGAAATTATTAAAAGTACCGCAAAGCTTCTTCGGAGTGCACTACATAATTTACAATTTCGTTCCAATGGCAGCGCTATAGTGTGCAGACTAGAACTTCATTAAAAAAACAATTATTTAGTTAGCTTACCGGTATCGAATCTGCAGTTGTGTTTCATCATGTCGCATTTATTATTGAAAGATACAACATTGCCTGTATTATAATTACAGGCGCAGACAGGAGTTTTTAAATCGGATTCTGAACATATTAACTTGGAGCAAAGTAATGCTTTTTCGACATTTTCAGCAGCCGACTCCTTTTCTTTGATCGGATTGGGTATCACTCTTGGTATCTCAGTTAAAGGCAGCTCAGGGAACACCGGGCTACTCTTATAGTCTATTTTCACCAGTTGTAATAATGTGGGTAATCTCATTCGATGTATAAAAAATCTCCTACCAAATCTGTTTGAATTACAACATGTTGTTCTGGCTATTGCAAACTGGGTAAAATTGCATACACAAATCACTGAAAACAGAAACAAAATGTTTTTAGTGATGAAAATGATCAAGAAAAACCTTTAAAGTTTAAAGTGTGCGAATTAACTGGCTGTAAGTATTACCTGTAGGTCGGACAGAAGAGGAGAACTATAATCTACTACTCTGCTTAGCGTTCGTGGACTATGTGAAAACCTTTGCTTGGACTACTTTTCGTGGACTATGTGAAAAGCAAATCTATCTGGGCGGTGTTGCATTCTCTCCAGCCCCCCTACCCAAATGGTCGTTCTACTAAAATTAACACTAGTAGAATAGAATAACAATGTATGGAAATGACATGTCAATCCCATACATTATCATTATATTCTACTAGCGTTTATTTTAGTAGAATGGTCATTTAAGTAGGCCCTCAGAGGTGCCAAGTGGACTACTACTTATACGAAAATGCTACCACGTCGGTCCGAGTACAGAACACGAGCACAAATCTCATCTAGGTAACTGCAGCGAGGTGTTAGACAGGGAGACGTTATTTCTCCGAAATTGTTCACAGCTGCGTTAGAGGACATTTTTAAGCTTTAAATTAATGGCCAGTAAGTACTTAGCACACCTTCGTTCTGCCCATAGACTTAGAAAAATTTCAATTCTATGGTTTTGCCAATCATACCTATAGTTCTTATGGCTGAGACCACAGTACGAGAATTCTGTGGCTGAAACCATGGAAGACCTGAACACAATGCTCGAAGATCTCCGTAGTGTAAAGAGTGCGATACGGGTCTTACTTGGGATGAACATGAATAAGATGAAAATGATGCCGAATGTCCATTTACACCCGCTCAAGTTCATGTCGGGAACACTACACTCGAAGTTGTTGACCATTTTGTATATACCTAGGACAGATAGTCTAGTTAAGAGAGTTTAACTTTGAGAAAGAGATCTCTCTTCGAATCCAACTCGGATGGGCAGCATTCGGGAAGCTTCGAAAAATCTTCGCGTTCGACTTACCTCAGCGTCTGAAGATGACTTACGGCAGTGAAAAGTGGTCGCTAATCGCTAACAATGGATCTCATAAGAAAGCTCAAGGCACGGTAATTACCGTGCTCAAGGTGCAATAAAGAGAGCAAGCGTGCAATAAAGAGAGCCATGCTTAGCGTTTCCTTGCGTGATCGAATCACAATGAGAAGAATGAGGTGATCGGTAGGAGGACTAAAGTAACCGACATCGCTCGAAGGATTGCTCAGTTGAAGTGGCAGTCGTAGTCGGCGGGGTGGGACACATAGCGTGAAGAACCGATGGCTGTTGTTGCGGAAAGGTTCTGGAATGGAGACGGCGCACCGGACAATAAGATAGGTAGGGCCCCGGCTGAACCAACGATCTGGTGAAGGTCGCGGAAGCTGCTGCGCAGGATCGATCGTTGTGGAGATCCTTGGGGGGGCCTAATACCCAGCAGGGTGTCGTGCGGCTGATATGATAATGCTGATAAAGATATTACCTTTTTGCACTTACTATATATTATTATTAAAATTTGGTTAGTACTTACCAAAAGAGTAAAGAATCCGATTTGAAACATTCATTTTTAAAATATCCAATATACCTACTAATCTAAATTATGTAGGTACACGTATTTAACATCCAACACAGCCACTCGCGGTTGCTCTGATTATTAAATTACTGAACCATGCTAAAATCGTTGACTGATCAACAGAAATTAAAATAAATTTGAATTGTGCACGGGCTGCTGTTATTTAATTAAAATGTTACTCACAGTTCAAAAGTGTTACGTTGTAGGTAGTTGTAGTATAATATTATGACCAAGCATGACTTTATGTTTAAATTGTTTAACGATTAAACTGTTTTAACTGTTCCTACGCATTTCATGCCTAGGTATTCACGGGAATGCTTTGTTGTGTTTTGTGTTTTTGGTAAGTCGCATATTGATAAGTCTCGGGCTCTATTTTTGAAATTATTCGGCTGGTGTCGAGCACTCTTTACTGCTCATTTTCTTTGGACATCCATGCTGTCGAATGAAAATGAGTAGTAAAGAGCGCTCGACGACAGCCGAATGATTTCAAAAATAGGGCCCCTGATGAAGTCACACCCTGGAAGCTATTAAACATTCATAATTTTTACCGACTTCAAAATGAGGGAGGTACTCAATTCGAACCGTATTTTTTTAATGTGATTAGGTACCAAGTTAAAGTTAAGATGTGTCAAGTAAAACTTGTACAACAAGTATATTAATGCGAAATTTATTTCTACTTTTAACAATTACTTAGGATAGGTACCTAACCTACCTATACAAATATCACAATCGTGAATCAAAAATGCATCCTACTAATAAGGATTCAGCCATATAAAGAGATCTTAATTTATCTAGTTTCACTTTACTTTAACTATCACTGTTGTAAGAGCCTTCGAATCCTTGATCGTTAGAATAGCCACTGTAGTCCTTATTAACAAAACCTTTATCTAGATATCCTTGTTTTCCAAAAATCCCTTTTTTTCGATCATGATGAAAATGTCCTCTATCGAATCCTATACCACCACCAATTTTATAACCGATCGTCTTTCCGCCAACTTTTTGTACGGAACCAGTTGTTTCATCATCTTCGTAGAACTCCTTATCTTTTTTATATTCGTCTTTATGATGCACACGATGGAAACCTCTGGTTTTTGTACCTTTCTTATATTTTCTTTCCTCTTTTCCTTTAGCTCCAATAGCTTCTGCAGCCAATCCTTCAACTGCTGCATAAATTTCATCATCATCAAAAGACCCGTGATCTTTAGCTCCTATTATTCGAAATATTTTTTTCAGGTCTTGAGCATCATGTTTACTTTTCAATCCTTTACTTGTCGTATCATTCTTCCTGAATCCCGATGCTTTAAATTTGATCTTTGACTTGTCATTTTCACTTTTAGTTTTACTTTTCATTGCATCCACATCATCGAGTAACTTCGAGTAATCGTCCAGGTCCTCATCTTCAACTTCGTACTTGAGATCATCTAAGTCCGTGTCTAGGCTATCGTATTCCAGAGTGCCTAGGTTCAGTGGCGACGCCTCGGTCCAATAACGAAGAACAGTCAATGACAACACGAAGCATAATTTCTTTTGCATAGTGCTCCGATTTTGTCTTGTTCTTGAGCAATCGAAGTAGGTTGCGACACTGACATACATGCCATCAATCCGGTTTTATATAGCCTCTATACAAAATTGACCGGCAAGGATGACTTTTTTCATAAAGATGAGTACCTACTTTATTATTATATGGTTCTGCATCGACAGAGTTGTAATGGTAGCTTAGGTGCAACGACTCGGATCGGTCAAGGCTCCGTGTCAGTTGATTCATTGTTGAATCAGTTACCGTCTCGGCGCTTTTTTTGTCATTGTAAACAAAAAAACATCTACTGGAACTAGGTATTTTAGGTCTCAGGTTGAAATACTATCGGCCTTACATTACATCCTTACTAATTTTATAAATGCGAAAGTCCGTTTGTTAATTTCTTTGTTACGCCTTCACGTATTAACTACTGAATCGATCATCATGAAATTTTGTATACACGTTGTCAGGGGTACAGAGAAGGACATAGGGACCTTTCATCCCGAATAAAATAATTGTTCCCGAGGGATAGCCAAAAAACTTTTCATGCAGCCGAAGTCGCGAGCGGTTGCTAGTGATAATATAAAAAAGGATGTTTGAATGAAGTTTTAAGTATTTTTTTCCATAAAGTTTGGGATGACGACGTGGATAGGTCTACTCGACGTTATTAAAAATAGCACACCCTGCACCAAAGAAAAATAAATAAATAAAATGAATAGCATGATGTCATGAAATAATCGATTAAAATTTAATTAATAAACTACGATTGTTCCTATACTTAACATGCATCAAATTGAAAATTACGTTCATGAAGGTTGGATGCTTGGTATTTATTTGGATGTTTGGTATTTATTTGGATATATGAGTTTGCAATTTATTCGAAATCGGTATATTAGAAAATTTGCTCTGATTCCAAATAAGTAGCTAAATCACTTGTTAATCAAAATCAGGGATAATGGAAACACAAATACTTATAAGTAGGTACCTATCTAGACTCGGGGATCGAACCCGCCTCTCATCCACCCGCATCTCAGAGATGCCGATAACCGGAAAAGTGTTGGTAATTAATTACAATATTCTTGAATCGTGATAGATTAACTACTTTTTACTGAAAATGGTAATTTTTAAGTTTATGTTGAGATTCTTACAAGTCCCTACTTATTTAATAGTTTGTTGGACATCCACAATAACTTTCAACAGTAATATATGATATTGTGATATAAGTAAAGTAGATAGAAAATACACAGTAAAAAAAAAAACAGCCAAGTGCATGTCGGACCACGCGTGGTATATAAGGTTCCGTAGTTCCCTTATACTATACCATATAGCTATAAACTTTTGTTTAGGTGTTCCCTGTTCTACATAATTAATAACTATAACTAAGTATAATACCTAACTATTCAATGACTTTTTACCTATGAACACTTTTCGTTACTCATCAACTTGTAAAGCCTACCTAACCTAGCAATGATAGTTTTCCTTTTAACTTCATTATATGTCGGTACTAACTGTCGTAAATTTTTTCACGTATCCAAAAGCAACCGTTTGCCTTAAATATTTATTATTTTATTCTACCACTTTTTTGGCGTAATTAATATACACATTCATGCCAAATTACAGCTTTCTAGTACTAAGGATCTCTGAGCTTAGCTTAGCCGCGGACGGACCTACAGACATGCAGACGGATATGGCTAAACTATAAGGGTTCCTCGTTGACTTGACTACGGAACCCTAAAAAGGAAGAATGAATCAAAGAGAAAAACCCGAGGTAATTAATAGCCAATATCTATTTCAGTTTGTTCGAGTGAGCTGACTCAGTCAAAAGTGTTTAAGATTTTCAAATGAATAAAAATCAATTAATAACGACTTTTACGTTCTTTTAATTTAAAACATCATTGTCTTTATTGCTTCTCCGATAAAAAAAATGCAATTTAAATACCGCGTAATGAATTCAATCAACCTCATTAAATTGAATTAATGTTTTTGGTTGGTGGGCTGCTATTTTTATATTTTATAGGTCCATGGTTTTGCTTGCTTGCTTATACTTGGTTTACCAACTGCATTATAATTTGAAATGCTAGCTTTTTAGTTTCTACATTCAATTTATTTATTTAACTATAACTTTTTTTAACATTGAATACTTATTAATTAATTAATGAATATCTTAAATTATTTAAAACCTTTGAACAGCCGATATAGACCCTATTCTATGAGTGAGTTAATACATAAAAGTGTAACGTGTACCTACCTACACAGGAAATTGTTTCTTTGGCCTTGCATTTTGAATAGCTAATAATTTCTATTGAAATTACGATATCTACTTAAAGTAGGTAAGTACCAACCTAGGTTTTCATTATTCAATAAATACTTAAATATTTTTTGTCGCGATTGATTGACAGAGTAGCTAGGTACCTATTTCAGCAAGCTTTTTGTTTAAAACCACTTGGCCATGTGAACAGCTACAAACAAATTGTGTCAACGTGTTTGATTTATGTTCCATTGCCCCCGGGGCAGTTTCATATTTTGTTTTAACTTCTTGTATTTCTTACTGACCCATATAAATATAGTTCCCATTGCCATTTATGTATTCTGTGCCATAGCCCCAAATTTCATTAATTAATAAAAAAATACAATCATGAGCTAAGTTATTTTATTGGTAAGCATGTAATAAAAAAGTCGTTTCTTATATCATTAAAGTAAAAAACAAACATAACAAAATTACGCAACTTTAAAATAAATATTTACAAAAATCGATCGTCGTGTTCATTAGTATTCTTCGTCGTCATCATCGTCATCGTCGTCACCAGCGTACGCGTACTCTTTCTCGTGTCCACTGCCACCTTTCTCGCCGTAGTCACCCTTTTTGACGTAATGGCTTTCATGACCTTCCTCAGCAGAATGACCATGATCAGCGTCATCAGTATGACCTTTAGCGTGGAAACCTTCCTTGCCAAATTCTCCTTTGTCGTAACCAGAGTCTTGGTGACCTCCCTTTTTATGAGCTCCTTCTTCAGACCCATGGTGCTCTTTTTCATAGCCATGCTTATTGAAGTGACCACTCTTATCGGCAACATCGTAGAAATCATGATCTTTCTTGTATTCGTTCTTGTTGAATACCTTATGGTAACCGGTGATGTCTTCACCCTTGCTGAAGTGCTTCTTGTGTCCTTGGTCTCCTCCTTTGTAGCTTCCTCCTGATTCGTGGTGTTTGCCATAAGCATCAGCTTCGTCATGGTGGCTGCCCTTCTCCCCTTCAGCTTCGCTGTTAAAACCTTCTTTATGCTCCTTGCCATAATGTCCAGCCTGGCCTTTGGCATGGTGACCCTTGGAATGATAGCCCTTGCTTCCCTTTTCACCATGTTCAGAGTGATGTTCTTCACCGTAGTCACCACCAGCTCCCTTTTCATACGAGTGTGCATGATCTAGCCCAGCTAAGTCTCCACCGTCATGATACTCATCAGAAGAATCATCGTCATCGTCCTCTGCATCTTCAACAACTATTGGTTTTGCTGCTATATACGGTAAGGGCACGGGTCCTAAGGCATACGCCTCATAAGCCTCTTTTATAGGTTCAGCCAAAGGCAACGGTGCAAATGCTGGAGCTTGATACGTATGGGCTCCCAACTGTATGAGGCTAGCAGGTCCGTTGTTGTCACTCCTGTATATATAACCCGTAGCTGCTGGAGCCAAGCCGACCTGGATCGCCGCAGCGGTCGCTACAATCGCTGACAAACCTAAAGCTATCTTCACCATGTTGAGATGTGTATCGGTCCACAATCTGTACTGTAATAATTTGATAACACGGTTGCCCAATATTTATATCTAGGTTAGAGACAAAAGAACCGTGAGTGTGCGTTTGCCGGACCTTTCTTGTAACCATGTAACAATTTGCTTATCAGACGAGGTTAGAGGTGACAAAGACATTGGTAATGAAAAAATCATCTATTGTGTAACAAGCGTGCGCTCTGACCGTAGGCTAATAGGCGTGAAATTCAAAGAAAAATCTCGGTAAGCCTACGGAGTTCGATTGTTAGGGAAATATAGTAGTAGAGCAAGATGATTCAAGAAAGTTAAAATGATGATAGTGATGATATTAAAACTAAAAAAACTGGACAAGTGCGAGTCGGACTCGCCCTCTGAGGGTTCCTATGAACTCGATGAGTACTTACTTTAAATAAAGACTATGCCAATTATTTTATATGATTTAATCACAAATGTATAGTTTTCAGATTAATTCCCTGTAAGTACTTGTACAGACGACAGCACGTCAGGTTATACAGTTAAACTGCGAAAATAGCTTTTATTACCTAGGGCATAAAGGCGGTCTCAAGGTCAACATGTATAGTTTGAGGTACCGTCGTGTGTACTTAGTATAAGACGATAATACTTACCTTGTAGTGTCGAAATATGCGTTTTTGCGGCATTAACGGCCGTAAGTATCTTTATTTAACATAAACTTAGAAGTTTGATTTTTTCATACTTCCAAAAGACTGTAGACCTGAGTATATAGGGGCTTTAATTTCAACTCGATACCTCTACGCGTTCCCGAGACAAAATTAAGGTCTTGACAGACTGATGGACTACAAAGTGATCCTTGGGTTCCGTTTTTCCTTTTGAGGTACGGTACCCTAAAAAGGAAAAAAATACGTTTACTGTGATTTTGAGTCGGAAGAAGCTAGACATTTTATACATATTGGACTTAAACTAATAGCTAAGGTTTAGGTCTGTATATTTTATTAGTTAGTAAACATCATGTCCAGCTTTCATCTAATTTATTATTTTGAAAAGAGAAATATATGTAGCTTACTCCCGCAAAAAAATATTAGATTTTTTGACCACACTGTAAACACTGTAATCAATTATAATTAATTTGAGACAATCAGCTAACTCGTAACGCGTGCATAACGCCTTATTGGCTACAGTGAAACAGAGAGGCTGTATGAGTTAAAGTCACAGCAACAACACTCAGTATGAACGAACAGCTTCTTCATGTGTGGGTTTTATAAGGGATCCTTTATTTAACTGGTCATCATTAACAGGTTGTGGCTGCTCAACTATCGAAATAACTGCTTGAATAATTTTGTTTATTCAAAAAGGCACTGAAAAGAAAAAGTCAACATAAATCATTAAAAAAGCTTTCATTACCTATCAAAACATTTTTATGAAGGAACCCTAACTATTTTCCAAATGGCTGACTAGAAGATTACGATACCTCTTACATAAAGTACTAAAGTCTCATAATAGCACTTGCTCAGCTTTTAGGTTTAGGAACAGTTTTAGTCAAAACGCTTTGTGAAAATCATTACACATTTAAAATCTAAATTGATCAAAACTAAACAGAAATATATGTAGCTTACTCCCGCAAAAAATATTAGATTTTTTGCGGGAGTAAGCTACACGCATATTTCTGTTTTCACAATGGTTTGGGACTTCCGCCAAGTAATGCCTGATTCAATCAAATAATTTATTATTTGTTCATCAAAAAACATTCTAAAACCTAATACTAAATAAAATACTAGAAAAAATACGACTAGTTCTAGTATACTATTTAGTATTATATAAAAATAGCATTGTGAATGCTAAAATCTCATAATTAAAAAATTCTAAAACCTTATAAAAATATCTTGTTATATTTTAACAACATTAACAACAAAGAAAATGTTTCTAAATTCAAATTTTCTCGTATCATTGTACCATCAATAGCAAAGCAATTTGTTTTCGTGTTTAATGAAATTTACCTTTACGCTAATAAGTTGAACAACCGAGAGTTTTCATTGTTGTCTTTTTCGACTACATTCATGATGGTCCCTTTTTAGGGCATTGGCAGTGCACTGCACGGGCCAGTGCCCCCCTTTGTAAGAACTCTCTTAAAGGCTTTTTCATTGACCATACATTTTTCGTGTGTCTTGTAAAAACACTAACAGTTTTAAGTCATACTTAACATGACTCTGTATAAATAATAATGGATCAAGTTCTCTGAAATAAATGATTAATTTCATGTTTGTTTTAGAATAATCTATCAATCAGAAACGTCTTGTATTGGTGATGAATAGTGATTATTTTTATGCCCTGTGCATTTTTACAGAAGATCACCAAGGGTAGTCATAAATGAATAAAAGTAATAAATAATAGGTAAAATGTATAACCTAGCATAAAAAATGAAAAACATAAAAAATAGAATATTTATTGCAACAATCACATTAGCATTGTATTCACTATAAACTTTCTTTGATAAATAAAAGGTGAGGTTGAGTGAGTTTTTGTCCAAATTATTGAATAATTCCACTATGATTCACCTAGGTTTACTCTACGGGGCGTTTTTAATAATTACGGTTTATGGAATATGTGTCAAGGTCATCAATATAGTATGGTAAAATAATAAGCAAACGGAGAGATGTTAATATAATGTTCTAGCTAGACTAGCGAGCTCTGTCGAAAATTGAAAGCTCAATGTTAGTGTTAAAAAGCTTTAGCCCCAAAAGCAATGGATTGATAATACTAAAATAATATACTAGAAAAAATACGACTCGCACCAGATCATATTCTTGTACGGGAATCGAACCCGCGACCTTTGGATGTCCGGTCATTGGACCGGCTGAGCTACCAAGTCACTACTGGATGATTCCAAACAATTTTGGTGTTTTGGCTTTTTATTCTTATTTTATAAAAGGGGGTTGATGTCTATTTAAAAAAGAATTAATTATTTGCATTAATATGCATTATAACATCGAATAACAAAACGAATCAACATGGAATAGAATTTCTATTTTCACTAAAGGTCTTTTTACACTTTGTAACTAAGTCTTAAATAAAAGAAAATGTATGGAAAAGATGGCTTATTTTATATTTTATTTTTCTTAAAGGTACCTACTACACATATTTACAAAATATAACCAAAAGTCAACAAAATTATAACAACTATCTTTAACACAACCGCGTCAATGTTTGATATTGTAGCCGTAGCTCTTGCCTCCTTGCTCTCTGTCCTCGACGCCGTATCCGCCGACCTGGTGATGAGAGGAGTCTCCTTCTTCATCGGAGGAATGCTCTGCTCCATGGTCGTCTCCGGAATGCTGTTTGTGGAAACTACCCTTTCCGAAACCAGACTCGACGTGGCCCGATTCATGCTTGTCTCCTTCCTCGAACTTTCCGTTGTCTGATCCGTGATGAGTGTGTCCATCAGCGTGCTCTCCGAAACCACCTTTGATCTTTTCGCCATCGAAAACGTCGTGATCTTTTTTATATTCGTTCTTGTCGAAGACTTTGTGGTACCCATCGACCTCTTCACCTTTACTGTGTCCCTCTTTTTGTCCGTGGTCTCCCCCTTTATGACCTTTCCCTTGACCGTAATGCTTTCCATACGCGTCGGAGTTACCGTAACTTTTCTTGTGACCTCCTTCTCCAGATACTGAATAGCTCTCGTACTTTTCGGTGTGGTAGTCACCTGCACCTCCTTTTCCGTAATGATTTTTGTCAGCATAACCTTTATATCCTTTATTTCCGTGGTCTCCATATCCTTTTGAACCATAATCACTCCCATCTCCGTACCCATGGAATATTCCATGATCAAAATATCCTAACCCATGCAAGTAATCAGCAAAATCATCATCATACTTGCCGAAATCAGACGCGTATCCCTTGAACACTTTTGAATAATCTTCATCGGCAATCCCATCTATGTGACCGTGATCATCTTCAGCTTTTTCGACTACAGGTATAATTTTTTCTTTAGCGTCAGAAGCAGCTTTTACTCCATCCTCTTCTTTTGCATAAAAAGGACCAGCTGCCGCGGGAAGAGGTGCAGCGAAGGCTTCAGGCTGTTTATAAAGTTTTGATAAATGCTCCATGACTTCACTTTCTCCCATTTTAATGACGCTAGCTGGGCCGTCACTTTCTTTTTTGTATATGTATCCTGTGGCGGCAGGTTGAAGGTCAGATCCTGTCGTTCGGACCATGACCATTCTCTCGACTGTTTCCCGCATCTCCATGCAGGAGGCTACGCTCACCAAGAGCAACACGGCGAGCCTACGCGCCATGCCAGCGGTGACGACTAACAGAGTAATGACGACAAAGGTCAAGTGTAGCATTTATATAGTGAACATAACTGAATCAAACGTTGACATTCATAAATGGACCGATTCAGCAGCGCTCTCTAGATTGAGCAATGGTCTTCTGTTCTGTGTCAATGATAATGAAAAACCCTGTGTTAATTTGTACGGTGCATAGCTGCGCGTTCAGGTGTTGGCTGCATAAAAAAGACTTACGCCTTTGCTTCGTGTGTTATATTGAACTCGGCCTTAGTGAAGGACGGCCGAAAATAAATAAATCGCTAGGGAGTACGTGGTTGCGCACACATTCACGTATTATGCATAAAGAAAGATTAATAAAATTAAGCACTTCGCTTTCTAAAATATTAAGATTATTTAGCATAAATATGTGTAAGGTCAGTCTATTAACTTTAAACCCGTCACTAAAATTACAATGCATTTTTTCAAAAGCTGTTGTAATGATGATGTTTTTAAACTAAAAGTAACGATAGGGTTTAAGTATTATACGGCCTCCGTGGTCGACTGGCTTTGTACACCGGTTTTCAAGGTGTCACCATCTCTGAGGTCCCGGGTTCGATCCCCGGTTGGGTCAATTTAGAAAACGAACATTTCTATTTCGCTCAGGTCTGGGTGTTTGTGATACCACCGTTGTCTCTGATTTCCATAACACAAGTGCTTTAGCTACTTACTTTGGAGTCGGAGCAACGTATGTGATGTTCTCAAATATTTATTTATTATACGAATTATAATGCCCTACAATTAAGCAAGGCAAGTCCTCAATATCATAAGTAACTAGTGGACCCTGTGAACTTCGTATCGCCTACAATTTAATGATTATCAATTTTACCTTGAGAACCAGCGCTATCTTTTTATTAATTATAGTAAGTTAATAACAAAGCAGCTGAATACTTAAACCACGCTTAAACGAAAGCAACACTACGGTCCTTTTATCATTTTACTAAGATCATTATTCAGACAAAACCTTATCAACAGTTAGCTCTGTCAAAACTTCAAAAGTAACTCGAAATGGCGATTCCCATACAATAAGTAGCCAATGTTCATAGTGCGTTTCATTGATTATTCGCTATTCAATGAAACACATTATGCCAAAATGACCAATACAATGTAATACTACGTTGAGACTGAGCGTTGAGATGACAAATGATATTTATTTTTCTTAATTAATCAATCAAATGTACTAAGAAAAGAAGTTTCAATTCCGACGTCAAAGTCAATCATACCAAAAGTAGCTTTCTACCACTTTTTAACCCTGTTAGGAGATAAATATAAAAAAAAATACGAAACACGTGTTCAATTTTATTAATTTTGTGACAGTATGTCTATGCCAAATTTTAAGTCAATCGGGCCAAGGAATCGCGTTCTCTCATACAAACTTTGCCACCCTGTTTCACCCCTTTAGGGGTTGAATTTCGCATAATCCCTAAGTCTTTGTGAGCACCTATGCCCTAAAAGGAGCCCCTATGCAAAATTTGAGACTCCTAGCACTTGTAGTTTCTGAGATTTCGTGATGAGTGAGTGAGTGATTTTCCCTTTTATACAACGTGTTACAAAAGTACCCCTGATGCCGAATATGGTGTATAGGGACCATCAAACTGAACAACTTTTACTATGGGACCAACTTTGAAATCGCGAAAAAAAATCAGCTGTTTCATGCAAAAAATAATTACGAAAATATCAAATTGTATGAAACATCTGATTTTTTTTTCGCGATTTTTTTATATAGATAATGACTTTTCTTACAACAAAACTTATTATTTTTTACTCTGCTTCAGCTTGGGCATAAATGCTTTCGTATGTCCGGCTGTCTGTTCGCCTCTATGTCGCATTCCTCAACCGATTCTCGTGAAATTTTGTGAGCAGGTTCGATAATTATATTCTAACAAAATTTTGCACTTAATATTTCGCATACGGATTCCTAAATCGAAAAGTGGTCATCATAAAACCTTTAATATTTTCAAAAGATCTCTCCAACGACACCCCAGACTGTGAGATTGACGAGATAAAAAAATCATCCCCATTTATATGTAGGGAAAGTACTTACACTAAAACATTTACAACAGACACATTCATATTATACACTTCTAAAACAACAATACAAACTAAATAATTCTAAAACAACACCTGAATTAATAATATACGCGCTGTAATCCGTAAAAAGTGTTTTATTTCTAACACACATTCATGCTAAATTACAGCTTTGTAGCACTAAGGGCTTCTGATTCTGATTCCTTCCTAGTTGACTTGACTACGGAACCCCAAAAAGAGCGAAAATACTTAGCAAGCTGTAGTGAGATCTCTTTTCGCAAAGTTTAATTTGATTGATTTGAAACCATTGAAAGAAAATTGAGATAATTGTTTCCATTACACAAATAATACCAAAGTGATGCTAATAGTTTTAGCTAACCTACTTTGATTGAGCAATCGGGGGCGCGCGCAACATCGTTAACAGTAAACACTGTTCAAGTTCAAGGCTAGTTAATTCTCTTTTTAACCGACTTCAAAGTTCCCAATATAAAAAAAAACGTCTTATGAAGCCGGGCGGGGCTTTAAAAAAATAACAAAAAAAATTGAGAAAGAGAAACCACGATAAAAGTTTATATAAATTAAAAAAGGAAAATATCTTATGGCCCCACCCGACTTCAACCTGTTTTTTAATATCAGATATGCGTACTTGAATAGTAATTATGCAGATTTGAATTTTATTTCTTGCTTTTTAGAGCGGTCGCTTTTTGAAGTTGTTTTTATAGCAGTTTTTTCGAGGTTTTTTGAAGGAGGTTTTTCTTTTTAATTTTTATTTAATTTTTGTTGTGCCTGAAAACGTACTTTTGGTAAAAAAAAAACTTAATTTCAATGAACTCAAAAACTATTATTAACTTTTCGAGAAAAAAATATCTAACAAAAAAAATGTGTTGACTTCATATAACCCCTTAGCAGGAATACGTCATATTTCCAGTAACCCTGTATTTAGGATTTGTTATTAAAAGTCCTCATCAACTTAAATAATTTATAAATATTTATTATTGTCAAAAAGAAGTTTACAGAAATAAGAAAAATTAAAAACAAAGTTCTTCAGTGCATTTGTTAAATAATCAACAACGACATCAACTGAAATTATTTCATTCTGTTTCATCCTTAACAGATCGTCGTTTGTCTTTATGGCCCGATATTCAAGAAGGAATATTTGAAAATATTGGTTCAAATTCATCCTCCACTCTCTTGATCGGATAGAAATCTTCTTGATTATCCATTGACGCAGGGGCCATTCTGTAAAATAATGCATAAGGTGCGTCATTCTCTATAAATTCGTCTTCGTGACTGCCTATTCTAGCAGCCCTCGTTGGAGTGTCTTTCTTCCTAGTGAGATCTTTGCCGATATACTTTCTCATTTTGTCCGAAATGTTATTCAACTTGGATTTCTCAATCGCACTATTAGTATCTCTCTTATTGTAGTCGCCTGTCTTCGTCTTCTTATCTGAAATCGTTTTTGCCATGTCATCGAGAATACTGTTCATGATCTTAGCGTTTCGTTCTTTAAAGTTTGTCCCCTTCTGTAATGTTTTATCTACCAACCGAGATGATGAAACGCGCATATAGTTTTTATCTTCCCTTCGTTGCATATCACGTTGACGATTGTTATTTAATCTGACTTTTTGGGGGGTCGCAGCAATTTGTGTTTTGCGGACGTTTACGTGTACACTACCTTTTTTATCGTGAGAATTCACGTTGCTTATATATTGTTCTAGTCGGCTTTCTAACTTAGAATGACTGTTTTGTGGTGAAATATTGGGTTTTGCGTTTTTTCCAGTCGGAACTCTTAAATTTCTATTATCCTTTTGATACTTGTTCTTCTGTGGACTAGCTGGATGATTGGTCGATTCTGTACTGCGTTGCTTAAATGTGAACGCTGAAGTTCTTTTAGCAATTGCTTCCTTTTGTTTTTGTTCCTTGGTTATTTGAAACATTTGCTTATTCGGCAGTTCCATATATTCCCGTGGGTTTGCATAATGCCCGGCACCGTGGGTCTTTGGACTTTTATTAAAAGTCACATAACCCACGTTTGCAGTATTTGAAATATCAGCGAACACGTAATGCATATGGGCAAGTGGAAAAAAACACAGATAAAAAAACACACGTATTATCCTGGACGTGTCCATCATAACGCAAAGTAAGCAGCACTAACTGTTCTGCTATGGATCTGTTGCTATATAGGCCGGTAGCGCGTGCTTACTATTAACGTTATACTACAATCATATGTCAACAAATAAACAGTGTCTCAGTAAATAATAATATTGCAATATTGTCAACAACGCCTATTTAACATTTAGATTGGTTGAGTTTTCAATTTTCAGGCTAACAAAAAGTGGTTGTATGAATGAAAAAACTGTTTTCTAAGGACTCAAGAAACTATTGCGTATATTAAACTTATTTTTGACCGCAATGTTCCATAATGATTGCAAACATATAATGGTCGCAGAATTTAGGTAGTAACCGGTATTCATGCTATGTGTCTACGAAATAAATACATAGGTACCATGTGCAACCCTTTATTCGCAACGAGTAACACTGAATCGTGTCACGCTGTGACTGGTTAAGAAAAAAATTTGCAACGAGTAACAGTGTGACTCGATGAGAATTTTTATTCTCATCTAGTGTAACACTGGTTTGTGCATAGTGTGACACATTCGGTAAAAAATCGCTTAGGGTGACAGTGTGACTCGATACAAATTTTTATTCTCATCTAGTAACACTGGTTCGTGAATAGTGTTACACGTACAGGAAAAAAAGTCGCATCGAGTTTCACTGTTACTCGTTGCGAATTTTTTTCTCAACTAGTCACAGTGTGACTCGTTGCGAGTAAATGTGTGAAACTTATTTCTTAAAGATAGGTCACTACTAAATAATTCAAAAATAAATTTTAACTTTCAACTATAAAGTCAAGCGACAAAGATAACTTCACTATACTTAATTCAAACCATACCAGATGGACACACTAGACATAACACCATTCACAATGACAATGTTATGGGAATTAATTATTATGCTTTGCACTTACGTCTCGGTAGGTCTAGTATAGAGATAGTATCTCAGATTTTTTGGGTTCTTTTAAATAAAGAACGAAACGACCTAATGATGCGTATTGAGCATGAAGGCATAATAACACCATACAATTTTATAGTTTAGCACCCTCCGTCTCAGAATTTGAATTAAAGGAAAAAACAATGGGTGGTGAAATGAGTCGCCGTACCTAGTCTAATAAAATAACGCGAATTTAATTAGTTATAGGTACAGCAATTTTGTACAAAAATAGATGATAATTGTTTGATTATTGACATTAATACAGTGATATATCTGCTAAATACAAAAAATACTGACTGATCCCTAACGATATGTTTTGTATTACTCGACTCAACGGTTATATAAATATTATCTACAACTCATTCGCCATTCTCATGAATCACACTTTGTGTAATGTTACTTTCTTTGTATAATTAATTTAACATTTGAGTTTACATTATACTGTTCTACGATATGGAGTAATAGTCTACAAGGAGACTGACCAAGAAACGGACAATGAAAGTGTTGCCATTAATTATATCCTGCTGCATTTATCTAGTGAACGGCAGATTGGTTGAAAGAAACACAGAAAAAAATTATGAAACCAAGCCAACTGTATCCCATACACCACTCCGGGTCTCGAGACAAGCGTTCTACGACGAGGGATTAGGAACATCTTTAGAAGACTACCAACGAAGTTATGTAAGAAAAGAAAGATACTCTGTAAATGCTAATAAATACAGCGAAGAAGTCTTACCTGCAATTTCTCGTCCGACCAGAGATTTTGCTACTGAAACAAAGAAGCACGCTGATAATAGTAAATCCAAATCTACGAAGGTTTTTATAATAAAACCGATACCTAAATTCCATGAGGCCGACGACGAAGATTTTCAAGGAAAAATAAATGGGTTGCCAACGAAAGTAATTGCTGATTCCGGTGAACATGAAGATGAAGACTTCAACTTGGATGATTACGAATTCGATGTGAACCATGACGAATTTGTTGGAAGAGGAAAACCATTAGAACCTCGTACCAAATCTAAAGATAATAAAGACTCAACGAAAATATTGAATTCGAAACCCACTACGACTCCACTTCCTGAAATAAAAATTCAAAGTAAAGTGGTAATTCCGGCCAGACCTTCAACTAATGTAAAGCGAAATGTGAATAATAAAGCAGCTGATAAAATGAAAGAAGATTATTATGACGATATAGTAACGACTACGAAAGTCCCTGATACGCCGCCGAAACGGGAATCAGATGATGACTTTTCTGATGAATCCGACAGTAAAGAATACAACCAAAAGACTCCCGTAAGAACTATCAGATCACCATGGAGTTTGAAGATATTGTCTGAAAAAATGGGAAGTAAGGGTGCAAAAGTCATGGCAAATGTTCTCGCATACTTACCTCTATTTCCTGAGCCACAGCCATCTAATCCAAACGAGGACAAAATCATTGACGTCCCTAACCTAGATCCACATACCGGTAGAGAGTTTGCATTCTAATCTGAATACTAATAGATTTTTTTCATTCGTTTAATTAACATCGGATTGTTTTTAATTTTTTTAAATCGGTTTAGTAGTTTTTGAGTAATCCTGAAAATACTGTAATTTTTTAGGTAATCTTTGCACGAGTTTTTACGGATCTTCAGACATAACTTCTTTGTTTATAAACCGATTTAGATGACTCTTGTTTTGTTAGAAAGGGGATACTTTAAGGGTGTTCTCATTTTAATTTCATTGACATTGGACCTTGGACTACGAAGATACACAAGAGAACTCTTCAAAATGAAATAGAATAGTGTATTAGTCATTACACTACGGTATTGAAAGGTTTCGCATCAGCCATTTTTATGGTCACCGCTGGGGCTGGGATACAAGCCTTACTTATGGGATGATGAATAGGATGGACCATAACCCACCGCGCGGGCCCAATGCGGATTGGTGGGTGTTAATGAGTGCAAATGTAGCTGGGACTAACGGCTTAACGTGCCTTCTGAATCACCGAAGAGCTCGAGATAATTTACTTTGGTCACCCACCCCATGACTAACCCTTGCTAAAATTAACAGCGCGAAAAGTGGAAATTGAGTTATTAGGAGAACGAGTATTATACCATTGAAAAGTGTGAAATATGAATAAAATATATTTATACCATCGCTTACATTACATATACCTACCTACCACAAAAAAGTTGAAAATAAAAAGCTTTTAAAAATTAAAAAGAAAAACCTCCTTCAAAAAACCTTAAAAAAACTGCTATAATAATAGCTTCAAAAAGCGGCAGCTCTAAAAAGCAAGAAATACTTAATATTCAAATCTGCATAATTACTATTCAAGTACGCATATCTGATATTAAAAAAACGTGTTATGAAGTCGGGTGAAGTTTTAGAGCTGTCGCTTTTTGAAACTGTTTTTATAGCAGTTTTTTTTTAAGTTTTTTTTGAGTACATTAATAGCGATTGTGTATTGTACTGGAATGTAATATTTTGTTTGTCTCAATGACACATGTGTATTTTAATTGTTTTACAGAAAACAAAAAAGGTCAACACTGATGGTTCCGTACCATACTCTATGCAAACTTCGGAAATAAGTGGGGGGGAGGTATTATTTGCAAAACAGTTGAGCAAACGTCATCTAAAACTATTCCAAATTTTAAGTTGGTAGCATTAGTAGTTCTCGAGATATCCAGCTGTGACAGACAGACAAATAGCTTGAGGCCCCACAGACTTGATTAAAATAGAATGAATAAAAGTATAACTGATAAAATAAAGGTGTGTAATCTGTTTAAAATATGTATTAAAACTCCACATGAATTTATGAATAACATTAGAATAAGAACAGAAATCGTGATGTTAGGTATACTTTACCTAGGGATTTTATTTAAATCATTTTTACATAATCGAGAATATAATTTCTGATTCTGACTTAGGTTAGTAATAAAACAAAGGTAAAAAAATATTTACAATAAAAAACTAGCACTTACATAGTCACTTCACAATTATTGTAACTCTCTTTCAAGTAGGTACCTATATGTTTGCATTGCATTTGCATATTTATGTTTGGGATTAAGAAGTTATTCAAAACTTGTACATATTTTTAAATTTTAGTATTGTACGTTATTGTCTATGTCTAACATTGAATTTAATTTCCTACAAAAATGTTATTTAAATACAACTTTTAAAATAATTCGATACCATAATAAAAAAGATTTTACTTGATATAATGCATAATTCCTTCACTTCTTGAAATCTTAAAGTCCTCGTAAACTAAGTAGCTAAAATGGTCTTTTCATTTATAAGAGTTCCAAACTCACAAACTTTACAAAATATTAATTTTTCACACGTATTTGACCAATACAAACTTTATTCAATGGTTTACGTAATCAGCGTTGTTGCTTTGAGCTGCCATCTTGGCCACGTCTCTGTATCTCTTAAAGTCACTGTCATAACCTTTGCTATTATCATGGCCTTTATGGTTTTTCTCAAATCTGTTTTTGTCGCTGTTTCCAGAATTACTGAAAGCATTAGCTTCGTTACCCAGTGAAGCTGCTGCCTGAGATTGCAACAGGGCATTTGAACCTCCTTTATGAACTGCAGTACTTCCCTTTTCTTCGGCTTTTGCACTATTCTTCTTGTTGTCAAAAAATTCATTATCTTCTTGATATTCATCTTTATGGTAAACTCGATGGAATCCCTTTCGATTTTCTCCATTATCTTGACTTTTGATTAAACTATACTTACCATCTTTCTTTTGTTCTTCACCAGCAAATTTATTTGCAAATGTGTCAGCAAAGTTTTTAAATCCATTGTAATTATTGCCGTTATGTTCGTAAGCTGCTTTATTATGTTCTTGCTGTCCGTCCCCTTTTTCATGTTTATCATATTCATGTTTTTTAGTATAGCCCTTTTCTGTCGATGAATCACCTAAAGAAACTTTGGAAGTCGCGTGATTATTATTTTGATTGCCTTTAAAATACCCATCATCCTCCGTCGAATAAGGTGATTCCAATCTTCTATCTCTAATCTGGCTCACCGGAGGAGGCACCTCGTGGTCAAATTCCTTTCCCCAATCCATACCCTTAAAAGATAAGTGATCATCTTCAGAGTTCTTATCGAAATAATCGTTGAGAACAAAAGAAAAAAAGGGTTTATTTCCATAAATGGGATTATCTGTAGTCAAAGCACGATCAAATCTGCTAGGTGGCGTAACACCACTGTTATTGGGAATATCGTCTACATATTCGTGCACAGGAATTACGTCTTTTATCACACCCGAAACATAACGCTTGTCCTTGACTTTTTCTGTTTCGGCGTTAATCTTCATAGCTTCATATTCATAGGGACTGTGATAATAATAAGGCCAACCATCATACGAAGTTCTGGAACTCGATCTCACATCGTCGTCATCCACGTGATAATCGTGATGAATGTCATAATAACTTATATCTCCCATCGCATCTGGGTATTTGTAATGCATAATTGATTTTAACTTCTCATACATTGCATCGGTTTCGATTTTCGATGGATAGTAATGTGAATCGTAATTAGCCTTGGACTTCTCATACTCGGCATCATATTTAGACATTGGGTTAACATCATAAGACGTGATTCCTTCAGTGTGCATTTCTATTGGCTTTATTCCGAGCTTGAACTCATGCGATGCGGAATTATATTTCGACTCGGCGGACGGAAAACTTCTTGATTTCTCCTGAGAGTAAGTATTATAATCACTCGCATCGTCGCCGTAAGTGGACAATATACCCGGTTGATTGTTTACTTTATTGTAGTAGTATCCAGAATGAACGATTGGCGAACTCGATCTAGACTTCCGTGACATGTAAACACTGTGTTCCAAAGAAGTCATTTCAGTATCCACAAACATCGTAAAAAGAAGAATAAGCACTGCCCGAATCATTTCGATAACTTTTTTCGACTAAATTAATTAGACGTGTATCATGAACCTGGTGTTCGCTTAAACTGGAAGTAGCCGTTTCTAATGTTGTTTATATTTACTGTTTATATTAATTCAGTCCGAGCCAACATTGTTCCAGCGACAATAGCCGTGGGTCAGACTGCGTGGTGAAATATCCCGTGTGCACAATAGTCAATGGGTGTATCAAAGGTTAGTCAAGCCATAGGAATTCAATTCAACTCCAATCTAGATTTCCAGTTTCGAGGCAACATAACTTTTTATAGATACTATAATCTAAGCAATGATATTTAACACGGAGAGTGCTAACACGATAAAAGTTATTTCTTAGAAATAAATTACTTAGTACCTTTTTGATATATCGTTGGCTTAGTGCAAAGAGTTGTGGTAAAGTTTTGGTCGGTGACCAAGACTGCGAAACGGTTGCTGGTTCCACAACCCTAGAATTTGACCAGTTTCTGATGTGGTAGTATCACAACAACAAAAGTGTTAGGTAGTATAAAAAAAAACCCCGACACAAAAAAGCAAACTCTTAAAAAGTAAAAAAAAAATAACATCATTATCATCAAGTCATAAATAGATCTATGAAAAAAAAGTAGACGTCGCTAACTTAATGGTTTTACATGTAAGCTCGTCACATGTCTGGACTGATAGGTATAGCTAGACATGTGAAACACTCGGGATATAATTATCTTTCACACAAAAAAAACTAAACCAAAATCGGTTCATCCTTTTGGGAGCTACGATACCACAGACAAGATACACAGACACGTTAAACTTATAACACCCCTCTTTTTACGTCAGGGGTTAAAATATTAAAGCTGGATTATTATTGAATTTGAAAAATAAAAATTTAAGCACTTATCAAAATCAAAAATACAAAAAGAAATGTGTAAGTAAGTAGTAGCAAATTATAACTTCGATAAAAAAAATATTGAGTCAGCAATTTGAAGGTGCAATTTTATGGAAGGTAGTTGCTTAGTGCAATACTCGTAGTGCCCTAAAGAAAAATATTTATATTATTTGTAATTCTGTTAGCATAAACAGTTACAAAAGTTATAGTTTAAACATCTTTAGCATAACGTGCCGTGCAACCGATCATCAAGAATTACAAAATGTTGTGCTACGTCGTAGCACTCGTAGCGCAGAAAACATAATTTTCGTAGCAAATTTAATGGACGAAAATTTGAATTATTATTATTTGGTTTCAGACATTGGATGCCATCGTTAGAACTACAACTATTGAGGGAAATACTTTATTGGATAAGTTAAATTAATGATCATCACAGGTTGAAAATTTAACCAAAAATCTCGGACTTTCAAAAACATTGTTTTTGTTACGAGTACTCTACCTAAGTAAAATATTCATGAGGGAATCTTAAGTTTTCTTTGATCTTTTCTTTAAATTAACTACGAGTATGGAATCTAATGTTCACGCCGTGACATTATCTGTTTAGACCGACCGACGACAGCGCTGTCTGACCTTCGGCCTATATTTTTCACGAGGCATTTGACCGCGCTATTGTCATTCCTTTGTTTTTGTAATTTGGCAATATTGAATTCCTATGACCGACATACAGATAAATGAAAGGTATACAACAAGCATACAACATTATTTCCACCTGTTTAATGGCCGCTCGGAACTTAGATCTAAGACACGACACGATGCAGTTTTGCTGTAAAGCATAATATATACTAATTTATACCAATATACGAATTCGACCACTAGTCGAATTCTCAGTTGGTTTAATACGCGGTTGTAAAAATTTAATTATGAAAATCATTAAGTTAAGTGATAGAATTGATTATTATGATTTAGTGAAAGTACCTACATCTTTTAAATATTAAGGGCGACTACCACCACTGCAACAGCGGGCGACTTATGGTGCAAGTCACCCTAAATGATAATAAATCTGATGAGATGAGAAGCAGGGGCTTACGCTTAGCGCTTTAAGCCTGCGATGCAGGCGATTGAGCAACTATCGCTAAGGTCGATCACCAGATGGGTGACCAAAAATTTGTTGTCTCGAGCTTCTTCTAGGTTTCGGAAGGTACTTTAAACTATTGGTCCCAGGTACATTTGCAGGCGATAATACATAGGGCCAGCATGATGGGTTATTGTGATGGCCCCATGTTACCCCAGCAATGGGGGACATTAAAATTGCTGATGATGACCCTAACGGATAAAAGATATGAGGTACTCACACACACGTAGACTCGTACTTGCCTGCATCTTCTCGGATCTCCAACGATGAATCAATGCGGGTCCATTACCTTGCGCCTCTTGTGTAGGATTATCACTTATATTTGATTTTCTTTGATTAATTCATCGGCTTTCTTGACATCTGCGCCTAGCAAACATAAGTACATGTATTTTATTAACATGTTACATAAATTTTAATAGAATGCTTAGCTGTTGGTGAAGAATGCTACACATTTTTAATCAAATATCAAACGGGTGAACTCAATAAGCAAGAGTCTACGCAGCAGTCGCGAAGAGTCCATACAAGCCGATTGCCAATTTTCCATCGGCTTACCTTTTAGAAATCCCAACCCACCGATCCACTATAAATAGTAATAAATAAATATTAGACAACATCACATACATTGCTTCGATTCCAAAGTAAGTAGCTAAAGTACTTGTGTTATGGAAATCATAGACAACGGTGGTATCACAAACGCCCAGACCTGAGCTAATATAGAAAAGTTCGTTTTCTAAATTGACCCAACTGGGGATCGAACCCGGGACCTCAGAGATGGCGACACCTTGAAAACCGGTGTACAAAGCCACTCGACCACGGAGGTCGTCAACTATGGCACTATGCAAATAATATCATTTTTGTAGACGGCTTACCTTCGCCATAATTTCACCCCTCGCAACTGCTACGCAGTCTAGTCTACTCTATGCTATCGCTGAACCACCATTATTACAGAATATGGAACGAGGACATTGTGATATTGGATAAATTTTATTGATTTATTTGCAAGGGATATCGAACGAATGTATAATATTGTTTATAACAGCTGCGCTTTCAAATAATTATTACTACCTAACTAAACAACCAGCAACATATCCACAGCTTACTTAAAGAATAGTGTGCGGGATGGAAGAAATATAACAACTTAAATACAGAAAATAGCAGTGAACTGTTTCACAATCCATGATTGGGACTTCGGATTTAATTTGAAAATAGAGCAGGATGGTATATTATGAAATTACTCGTCAAGTGTATTTATTTATACTTAAACGACCTACTACAAAAGATTTCAAATGTTAAGTTAGACACTGTTTAAATGTGATGCGGTCACTTTTTTGTCAATATTGTTTAAAAGAGACGGCATCACATTTAAACAGTGTCTCAATTTAACAGTGATTTAAAATCTTTTGTGGTAGGTAAGGCTGGAAATGTCCTGCGGTTGTCTGGCGGTAACTGGCAATTGGCTAAAGAGGCTTTGTCACGGCATGTCTGGCCTGCCGTCGTGTGAATGCTGCCTAAGGCGTGCGCCAGCGCTCGAGTCCGTCTCCGTTAGCCGAAATGTACTGTGAGCACAGAACCTGAATGTATTACAGACCCTAAAAATATATATTCCATAATCCAAAAGTACAAAATCTGTTTTAGAGCAAAGCAAAGCCTAAAAGCCTATAAGGAGCTTTAACAGATTTGTAAGCTGTTCCTTATATAACCGTAGGGTAAAACTGCAGAAATATAAAAAAACAAGAGTATTTCAATCAGACAATATAATTTATTTATTCACTTTAGAATAACTTTCACAAGTGTCACATAATTACAAAAATAATGATTTCTAATATTTTGTACAGTTAAGCCTCAACCAGCTGTTCTCTGACATCAAATATTATCTATATTATTTGGGTCCAATTTTTTACATTCCTTTATGGGTCCAATACAGTGTTATATAATTCGTGTCGACAAAGATTCGCAATCATTTATGATTAGAGCAAAAACAAAAAAGTAATTTGGGATCCGTCACATCTATCCCTGTTTCATCATTTGCTAATAGTCCAATAATTTTATTCGTGCTAGATCTTAGAATGAGCTAGCATGTAGGCAACAAAATTATAACAACAGAATATTCAGTAGCCTATTTTTTCGGATTCTATTTTATACTGTCAACATACACTCACATTTACTAAAATAAAAAAGTAAGAGCTATATTATAACAATAAAAATCCAATGGAAAAAAACTGCGACTTAGCAATAAGGACAAATTTTGTGTGCTTTCTGCCTGATTATTGTATCTAATTTGTGTGTGTAAAGTGTGATTTAATAAATCTTTTTTCAAAATTGTTTATTTACTTATGTTATCAATTTTTTATTGGTATAGTATGCATGCATGCATGTATGTACACACGACATCAGATCAAGTTTATGCATGCATGTAAGTAAAAAACCTCTTGA
This sequence comes from Catoptria pinella, assembly GCA_963556745.1. Classification (NCBI taxonomy): domain Eukaryota; kingdom Metazoa; phylum Arthropoda; class Insecta; order Lepidoptera; family Crambidae; genus Catoptria; species Catoptria pinella. The sequence goes on along the minus strand of OY750778.1, from coordinate 5,909,187 downwards.
AAATTTTATTTATTAAAACAAAGTTATTTTAAACGAAATAATTACACGTTATAATTAAAATAACCTTGTTTTATTCATTTTCTGGGCCTTGATGGGTTAATAAATAAAATTTTAAAGATTTTTTTACTTACATGAAAGCATAAACTTGATGTGATGTCGTGTGTACATACATGCATACTATACCTAAAAATAATAAAAATAAATAAACTTAAAAAAAAAATCAAATCACACTTCAACGGCAAAAAGGTATGATTGATCAAAAACCATTCCAGCTGTAATTTCACAAATTCAGTCCTAAGATTAAAGCAATATTAATAAAAGGAATAAGTTTTATTTATTATAACTATACAAAATTGACCATGTATTTTCTTGTTACTTTATATTTTATTTGTTTTTATTTGTCAAACCTGTACGGAAAAGTATACTTCTATACTGATCCAAAATATCTTTCTTTAAAATACCAGTAAATTTTCATCACTTTCGTTACAACACTATTATAGAATGTCATTCATGGTACATAATATACTGCGCCAGGAATAGCATTCCGAGACAGGAAGTCACCTGGGTAACACAGGTTTACGTCGCTCCGCTATCGGTACTTAAAATTACGTTTATTCATCTTTGACTTGTACCGTTTCGTTTGCTGAGAGAAACAAATCACCATTTAAATGCATTACAATCCTTTTGTATTGTGTGTCACAGAAAAAAATTCTTCATTCTTGTTACTACAAAGTCGCGCAACTGGATAGTGACGGTGACGTTACCTAGTGTTACTCCCGGAATGCCAGACCTTGTTTTCTCGGACCATGATTCAGTTATTGTTATGTGGACGGTTCGATAAATAAATTATAATGTTATTTGTTTTTCCATCCTGTTTATTCACATACTTACATAAAAATATATATTGCACAGTGTATTTAAAAATCATGGACTCGATTTTGACAATACAGAGAGTTATAATATTTTATAAACAATGAAAACCATTGACTCAAATATACAAGGTGTTACAAAAATACCCCTAATGCCGAATATGGTATATAGGGACCATCAAACTGAACAACTTTTACTATGGGACCAACTCTGAAATCACGAAAAAAAAATCAGCGGTTTCATACAAAAATTAAAATCGAAAATATCAAAATGTATGAAACAGCTGTTTTTTTTCGCGATTTCAGAGTTGGTCCCATAGTAAAAGTTGTTCAGTTTGATGGTCCCTATATACCATATTCGGCATTAGGGGTATTTTTGTAACAACTTGTATAGTGTCTTTAATAGTAAGTGTCTTTTTGTTTTTATAACGAGTACGATAAGATCTTTTAATGCATTTTATAGAGTTTGCTGCCTCTTATTTGTATTTTAGATCTGGTAGGCAATTGTGTAAAGCAATCTTATTCATTTGACAGATCAAACAAAACGTACGTTTTGTCAAACAGAATAATTCTCATTATAGCCAGACGTTTGACAAATGAAATCATACGTTTTGAACTGACAAATGAATACGATTGCTTTACACAATCGCCCCTCTGGTATGTCAAGGGTTCATAAAAATACGATCTCGAAAAAGAGCGTCATACTCGAGTCCAATGTATTTGCTATTATTATATTACATAATTATGCAAAGAGAACACATAGATAATATCAGGGAGCATGCATAAATAAAAAATACATGCAAAATCACTCATACGGGCGTATGTGATATAAAAAGCCAAGTATTCATACTGCAATATTATTTGGTGATCATAGTGCACGTAAATGGAACTCTTATTGACATTTTTCTCGCAAAGATAACTTAACTAGCAACATCTAATCCAAATATTGCAGGAAGAATACGTAGGTTTTAAACATAAAAGTAGAGGTCAATATAATGACGAACCAATAAGGTCGTCAGCCTTTTAGATGATACAGATCTTTGGCTTAGAACAACGATGGTAACGTTTTTAAATGCTCAAAAAGGTAGAGTGTATTTTTATACAGCGTGTTAGTAGCACCCTAGCGAAAACTTTAAAGGATGATTCTACCCTTAGAGTTAAGCAACTTTCTCTATGGAACCACTTGTCGCAAATGCATAGTTGAGATTTTGATTTTTCGTTGAGCAGCAATGTACGCTAAGACAGACTCCGTGTGATAGAAAAAAAAATATTAAAAAAATACTCAACTTTTCATGAATTTTGGGAGGGAAAATTCCACTCAGATAGATTCAGAATCATGAGTCGACTTTGTTCTAAAAGTTTTCGCTAGGGTGCTACTAACACCCTGTATATTTCGTGAATTTGCATGGTAAACAAAATCGAATACGATATTTTATGTTTTTTTTTATAAAATGTATAGGATAAAAACTTAGCGAGTTTTTTTAACTTTTAAATTACAGTTTATTTTATTAGCTTTAATACTTAGCTGCCTTTAACAAAACATTCATTATTGAATATCCTTTCAAATAAGTCGATATGAGAACCTCACACATTTCTTCTAAAATCTCGCCTATTCAAAAATAGTATTGTACTTATTAATAATATTTCAGTTACACCACATGTTCTCATCTATCACTAACAATGTTACTTACTAAAGTCAACAATCCTAGCTTTTTTAAAGTATTTTTTAAACTACAACTAACAACTAATGAGAAATCTACAGTAAAAAAAAACCAATTCGCTGATCGTCATACTTAACCACGATTTACGATATTTTTATGAAATTAAGTAGTTAAGTTTACCTATAAAATTATTTGAAAACTGAGTTATTACTTCGTGGCATGAGTCGTTTGCTATTAATTACGAATAAATTTCCATAATATTCCGCATTTATTTTCTAAAGTATAATTTTAACTAATAACTTCAACGCCAAGAGGTTTATCGTTCCAATTAACAATGATAGACTAGACACAAAAGGCACAAAATTAGTAACATCGATACTATAATAAACTAACATAGTAATATATTAAAGAATACTAATATTTGGCTTTTGAATACTATAAAATAAAATATATAGTCGACGACGCTACAATAATCAGATCAATTTTGTTGTTGGTCATATGACGTTTGAATCACACAGATTAATGATAAACAATAAGATTTGTTAAAATCCTTCATTTTGTGAACTCTGATGAAAACGTTTTGAGACTGAGTTTGATTATATTTAATTGAGCAATATTATTGATTAGTATAATTATATTCGAGCGCTTCATATACGGTGATTAACATCTTTAAAAAATATAAAAATTGTCAACTTTTTGATCACATTTTTTTTTATATCTATTGAGTCATGCACCATAGTTAATGTATAAATAGAAACCGCCTTGAAATGTGTATTACTTAATAAAAATATAAGGACTTATTGAAGTCAAAATAAAACAATATAAAATATGTAGGAATATCAGTCGTGTATAAGAAGCGAAGTCAATCACAAGACAGAAATTATGCTAAGCGAATTGAGCACACACATACAATAATGAAGACATTATTTTAAAGTTAATTGTAAGGTACTTTATACAAGGTGTCACAAAAGTACCCCTAATGCCGAATATGGTAGATAGGGACCATCAAACTGAACAACTTTTACTATGGGACCAACTATGAAATCGCGAAAAAAAAATCAGCTGTTTCATACAAAAAATAATTACGAAAATATCAAAATGTCAGCTGTTTCATACAAAAAATAATTACGAAAATATCAAATGTATGAAACAGCTGATTTTTTTTCCGCGATTTCAGAGTTGGTCCCATAGTAAAAGTTGTTCAGTTTGATGGTCCCTATCTACCATATTCGGCATTAGGGGTACTTTTGTAACACCTTGTATATTTCATCGATAAAAATCTTCCGAGTAAAATTAGCAGTACCAATCTACAAGGATTTCATTAAAATAGCAAATAGGCGTTTAGGCGTAAGGAAGAGAGTTCACTATAACTAAAAATTTTGTGATTTTAGCATTCACAATGCTATATTCACGGGTTCGATTCCCGCCTGAGACAACTCTGGTGACGAGTCACTTTTATAGTATATTATTTAGTATTGTTCATTATTATTTATCAATTTAAAAAGAAATAAGTCGAAAGAATCGGTACAGAACCAAGAGATTTGTGAAAAGAAAATTGTGATAAATGCCAAAGAAAATAAAATACGCGAGGGTGTGCTCAACCTAAATTAAAACTAAGCGAATCTTAACTTTATGACACATGTGTAAGGACGAAAACCCCTTGAGCGTAATCTATTGGCTACTTGTTTTAGAAAAATAACTATGTCTAAATCTATAATATTACTTGTAGACAAATATTATACTATTTGAGAGCTCGTTAGGATGTCTGGATAGTTGTGATCCCGCCGTTACCGATTGAATCCTGGACCTGAAAAGTAAGGATACTTAGATAGAAGACTGTTTACGAAATAGAACAAGTAAGAAAAAAGGAGACTAACCATAGTGTGATAATTTATTTTCATATAGTGAGGTAATTTCTTTGTCTCGCGATGTAATGCAGACAAATGACGACAAGTACAATGCGATTAACCCTTCAACGTCCGGAAAATGAGACACAATAGATATTCCATTGTTATCCGGCCGCATGCGTCCGCTAAGCCGTCGATGAAATAAATTGACAATAGACTGTGATCCGCTGCAACTTCATTCGAGAATGTATGGCAAAGAAAAACTTTTGCAGATTAAAATACGTCGTCTTGCACCGCAACGCCAGCGCTCTGAAGTCGGTCACTTCTGTTGTACATTTTTAAATTAATCGCATCGTACTACAGTACCGCACTTTCAGTAGGGAAAAGTTAAGTACGGCTCGCTCGAACCAGGCCCCCGACATTTCAAACAACTCCCGCGCAGAATAGCCTACTACTACTACATAAACAAATGACATTGTGTACACGCGACAGATGTGTGCGTTACTATGAGCGTTGCTGTCATTGACTGTCTCGTCTATTTGGCGGCAAATTGGCGGGGGAAGGGAGTGCTTCTTTTCGTAGTAATAGTTAGTATTGTGTGCTTGAGCGGCAGCGGTGTGGGACGCCCGCCGGCTCGCGCCGCGCCTCAACCTTTCCTTTCCACACGCCCGAGCTACCCCACTATAGTAATCACTAGCGGCCGCCCGTGACATCGTCTGCAGGGACTTTTATTTTTATATCCCTCGGGATCAATGTTTTTTTCTATACCCCTGACAACCTGTTTGCAAAATTTCATGATGATCGGTTGAGTAGTCAAGACGTGAAAGTGTAACAAACAAACAAACTTACTTTTGCATTTATTTTTGTATTAGTTAGGCTATGCTAAAACGGCTTATTCCCACTTTTCTTACCATGTATATTTACCAGTAGGAATAGTGCGAATTTTCTTCTCATTATTTCTACCAATTTTATCGCTTTGAATGTTGGCAGGAATGGTGAGATTTAATGTCTCGTTAGTTCTACCAACTTTTTATATGGCATGTCCTGTCGGCTGGTATATTGCGTCTACTAAATTGACTATAGTGCAGGGTTACCTCAGGCGCGGCGGTCAGGCGTCGGGCGCGGGCTGGTCGGCCAGCGAGCCGTCCCACGTCTCCTTGTGCAGCGCCTATAGTGCAGGGTTACCTCAGGCGCGGCGGTCAGGCGTCGGGCGCGAGCTGGTCGGCCAGCGAGCCGTCCCACGTCTCCTTGTGCAGCGCCTATAGTGCAGGGTTACCTCAGGCGCGGCGGTCAGGCGTCGGGCGCGAGCTGGTCGGCCAGCGAGCCGTCCCACGTCTCCTTGTGCAGCGCCTATAGTGCAGGGTTACCTCAGGCGCGGCGGTCAGGCGTCGGGCGCGAGCTGGTCGGCCAGCGAGCCGTCCCACGTCTCCTTGTGCAGCGCCTATAGTGCAGGGTTACCTCAGGCGCGGCGGTCAGGCGTCGGGCGCGAGCTGGTCGGCCAGCGAGCCGTCCCACGTCTCCTTGTGCAGCGCCTATAGTGCAGGGTTACCTCAGGCGCGGCGGTCAGGCGTCGGGCGCGAGCTGGTCGGCCAGCGAGCCGTCCCACGTCTCCTTGTGCAGCGCCTATAGTGCAGGGTTACCTCAGGCGCGGCGGTCAGGCGTCGGGCGCGGGGTGGTTGGCCAGCGAGCCGTCCCACGCCGCCTCCTTGTGCAGCGCCGCTTGACGTTTCTTTTCTGGAATCATTAGAACAATGAGTGAAAATAACTAAGTATGGAGGAGCTCGCTAGCGCAGTGGGTTACAGATCATTGGTTCAGTTATTGCGGATGTTTAGCCTTTCCCTACGGGTGGCGACTAATATATGATTTGAGAAAAACCCTTTGTAATAGAGGTGGCAACTATAGTGGATTACGCAAACAATTGTTTTTTTATTTTGTTTCTGTTTATCTGTAGTAAAACTGTTTTACCTACAGATAGAATAGATTGTTCTGTATGGAAAAACGACTTATTAAAACATTACTAAATGTCTGTGTATTCCATCCCATATTTTTTTTTACTTTTTCGACCCACACCGGGACTTTGTTGCATGTCAGTATGTTAGCGCAATCACAAGTAAACTGCATCAAAATAAGCTTCCAGTTGAGTGTGGTCTTATTTTAAGGTGTAATTTTTTGAGACTTTAGACCGGACATCTAAGGTATTCTTGATAAAGTAAAGATAAAGGTACAAGGTACACACACGTACCCCTGGCGATGGTGATCAGTCGGCGCTCCTCAGCGCGCTCCTGGCTCGCCGTACTGAGCTTCACGCCCAGCGCGCCCGATACTAGCCGCCGCGCCAGCGCCGTGCACGTCTCCGGTCGCTGTCTGCAAACAGACAATAATATATAATATTACTACATGTAATATTACTTGGCAACTATCAAGCATTATGTCTTCAAGGCATACGGGTGGTATTCCACCTTACAAATTTCTTAAATCTTGTACAAATTGCTTAATACCCTCCTCGGTCTTTTATCATTAATCCAACAATACCAAACAATCTCCGAGAGATAATTAGCTTCATTCATTCCTAAAAACTTAACTAATACTAAAATATAACTAGAGTTTTAATTTATTAATCGAGCCTTACTTTATTAGCCCACTTTGTTATTTCGGAATTCAGCATAACTATTTTTCTTGAAGATCCTTTTAAAACTACTTCTAAATTACCTGTAGGGCTGCAAAAACTCTGCGCACTTCTTAGCCTTGTTCCTTGACTCGAGCGTGGCGGCGTGCAGCGGCCGGCACCGCACGAGCGGCCGCTGGTTCGCCAGCACCTCCGCAGCTGGAACCAACCACGAAACAACTCAACAACCATTACGCTTTTAAACGGGAATCTGTTAATTTTATATAAAACGAGGTCTAAGCTTAAACCAGTGCCTCGATTCTGCTAATTAATATTAACTTAATAAACGTATCGCTGTAGGAATGGTAGTATGGAAAAGATGTGGAGGTAGGTAGCCACTATTAGGAAGGTCAAAGGGAAGATGTTCCTCCGGGCTGGTTGTTGTCCGAAAGTTGTATGTATACAAGGTGTTACAAAAATACCCCTAATGCCGAATATGGTATAAGGGACCATCGAACTGAACAACTTTTACTATGGGGCAAACACTGAAATCGCGAAAAAAAAAACAGCTGTTTCATACATTTTGATATTTTCGATTTTAATTTTTGTATGAAACAGCTGATTTTTATTCGCGATTTCAGAGTTGGTCCCATAGTAAAAGTTGATCAGTTTGATGGTCCCTATATATATACCATATTCGGCATTAGGGGTATTTTTGTAACACGTTGTATATGCTGAGTCGCTGAGAGAACTCCGTTAGCGAGATGTAGGTTTCCCATACTACGAGGTGTTATTCCATACTTGTTGTTCATGTTTCTTGACATTAGCGCCATCTAGTAACACGGTTGTTGTGCCGTGTGTCGATGGTATCTGCGGTATACCATCGATCTACATCTACATCTACTAGATGCCGCTACATCTCTATCGTGTTTCTATGGTATTGCTTTTGTGTTTTAGTAACAAGAAAGAACTGTGTCAAAAAGCAATACTATTAAATTGAATTGAGATACAATTATTATTTATTTATTAATTTTTCCCATACTTCTTTCGGTATCGATGTTTTTGCAAATGTGGGCCAGATTAATTTTAGTCCATGATCTGGAATAAGGGAATTTAAGTTCAAATTGTATTTTTTACATAATATCAGACCAAACTAATTATCAAACTATCCTAAACATACGCTCGCCGATGCAAAGTCTCAAAAACCTAGTCCGCCTAATAGGTAGTATGTTATGCGAGAGCAAAAAGTTATGTAATAAAATTTTATTTAGGCCAAGGTATCACATTCAACTGTCATATTTATAGGCCATGTGTTTGGGAAACCCTGATCTAAATTTACCGTGGAACATTGAACAATAGCCATTCTTAAATTCAGTGCTAGATTGAGGTAAGTTTCTAGCGTAAACGACACACCTGAATTCCTTCTCAATAAATTCTCTTTGTAGTATTACATTTTACATTTTTACATTTTTATTACATTTTTTAAGCGGTGAGAATGTTTTTGATATTGCAGTTCATATGTATTTATCATACGAGTATTTGCCCATCTTATTTCCGTTCAGTGTCATTGACCGTCTAACTAAAGTTTGCCAAGACGGTTGCCTTGCCGCCGGAAGATGTAAGCAAACATTGGTTTATGCTTGACATAAATTAATGGCCGACTTCCAAATGTTCACGTTCAAGGGTACCTTTATTAATTACAATATTTACTGAATTCCAATTTCTTTAAGGCTCCTATAGCCCTCAAGTGGCGCCCTCATCTTAATTTAATTTATTGCTCGCTAAGTACGTAATGTATCGAAAATTCACATGTACAGATTGAAGCTAAGGTGCTATAGTTTAATGTAGTAGTAGTAGTAGACAAAAGTGTCTAAAGTGGCCACTTTTTGTCCTTTTACTTACTTCTACTACTACAACGAACTATATTTTACGGAGGTTATTGTTTGTCAATAAACTATAGAACCTTATCTTCAATCTGTACTTGTGAATTTCGATACATTATGTACTTAGCGAAAAATAAATTTAATTAGGATGAGGGCGCCACTTTGAGGTATAAAGGGCTCTTAAATATATCTCATTACTAAATAAATAACAATGTGTAAGAAATATTTAATGTATTTGACCAAATTTGACTCTTTGAAAATAGAGGAAGTAAATGAAAAGTAAAGAATGTGAAGATCGTAATCAACAAGTTGCACACTCGCAGTATCTAATCTGTGTTCAGGTTTTTTTACAGGTAGACTGGATAGAGAGCTTTACATAACTCCACTGCTAGCCTGACAGTGTAGAATGCATAAGACAACATGTTTTTACGGTAAATTTGTGTATTTGTTATATTATTTTCATCATCATCAGGCATTTTAATGTTCCGACTGTTGCAGCATACGCCTTAAACGTAACCATTAACCCACCGCCACCACGCAGACCCAATAGTGGGTGGGTATCAACGACAACAAATTCAGTTAGGACTCAGGACCAACGACGGCTAAACGTTTCTTTCGAAGCATGGAGGAGCTAATAAATAAACTCTTAGGTTACCCATGCAATGACCAACCATTTTTTTTTATATGAGCAGAGGGTTCGTATGTGCGACTCGCCAGGAGGGAACCGCAACATTCAACGTTGCGGCTCCCTCCACGACCACCTCCCGTGATCTCACCCAGCCGAGTGGCTCAATGGGATCTCGGGATGGGGGAATACCCACTAAAAACTCCGGCACTTGCTCTCTCGCCGCCGACTGGTCATGGGGGGTCCCTTGTGGGAATCACCCCAAAATAACCCGGCGACCGCCCGGCAAACCAGGCGTCCTCCCTCCTGGGAATGTAATGAACAACCAGCGATAGTTGCTTAACCACCGTTACAGAACGAATAGGCTAAGCGCTATCGATCTACTCAATTCTACAATTTTACGAACATCGAGTATGTGGTCTGAAGTACAAATAATTCATAGTGAGTAGGCTTCGCAATGGCTTCAACGTCTCGGGCCTCGGGCGTCGTGCCACTTGCGCGCCGCAGCGTTGCATCAGAGGGAGCGTTGACCCAAGAGCCAGCCATAAGTAGGTTGCAGCACTTGCATTAGACCTCACTCTGTACGGAAAACCTTATGAAATTTCTGGAAACTTCTTTCGTTTATCTTCTAATGACTACAGATACATACATAAGACATAAAAATAATCTACATGAGATTTGATAGATATAATTTTAATTCTTTTGGTGGTACCTAAATAATAGCTAGAAAACAATTCCGAAGGTATGAAGGAAAAGCGCCTCGACAAAAACCGGCTATAACAGAGTAGGATTGAATAAATAACGCCTTTCAGACTAAATCTTTTGATATTTTTTTGTGATTTTACTGAATTATTACATTGTCGAAAACATAAATAAGTAATATTCTCACACCCATAGACCAATGTTAATAACAACGTGCTCAGCAAAATTCCCACAATTAAGTCCTAATGTACGATTCACATCACACCGACCGGCGCGAGTCGGGCCGCGCCAGAGCGCATTTGAAAACCTGCTGAAGAAAATTTAAGTTAACTTGTATTAAGTTCCGCAGTCGGCAGCCGGTCGGCTCCGTCCGCACGCGTCGGTAGCCGGTCGGATGCTCTCGGTTGCCGTCGTGCCCAGTGACACTGACTGACTGACTGTGAAGCGCTACTGGAAAAACGTGCCGACGAATGCGCGCGCGTGCCGACGGATGCGTCCGCGTGCCGACGGATGCGGACGCGTGCCGACTCTCGCCGGTTGGTGTGAATCGTACATAGCCAAGCAGATTTTATTCAAATGGATTCCGCACTCGACCCGCGCGGGCAGCCTACTTCCCACCGTAATGGCTAGGAAGTCAGCACCAGCAATAGTGCAATAGTTTGGTTATGCAATGCAATCAACTTACTCTGTAGTATAGACGGATGGTAAACATATTCGGGCATGTTTGTTTCACGCCAATATGGTACTTTGAGTGACAGATTTAGGCCTAATTTCACTTATACAATATATAGGTACTACTCGTAACGCAAGTAGTATGTACTTAGGTATGTTAATCTAGAAAGATACAGCTTTCGGAGATAGTATGTTTAAATCAAATTGAGAAACGAGCAAGGCAAGAAACAAAATCAACTGAAATCTTGAATGAAAAATTCTCAAATATCTAATTAAAGAAAAAAATGCAATCATAATCGACAAAATCGAAGTGACAATCACTGAATAAACATCAATTACACTGAACAGTAATAAGGAAGAAATACTTCTAACGTACGTTAGACAACTTTTGTTCTGGCAAAAAGAACAATGCACATATTTCCTGAAGAATCTGATAATTAAGTGTCATGTTTTGCGACTCGTATTGCCAATCTTTTTTTTTGCTTATTATACTGATAGTATCTCCAATTACGTTTTTCTTAACATTTCATTCTGCCAGCGATTAAAAATGTGTGTGTTGGAAGTTTTTCACGGCTACAGTAAAAACCAATCAATGTTATAAGTACTTCTTTATTATCTTGTTAACGAAATACAACATTCCGAAGGTAAAAAGAATATTTAGTGGCTTACGATACACTAAATAAATATATATATTTTTTAATATTTACCAAAAAAGTACTAAAAGTAAAAGTACTAGCGTCCAATAATAAATAATTTCACACCCAACTTTTAAAATTGTTCTTTTTACGCTTTCTTGGCGATAATTTTATATTTCCTTGCAAATATGAAAAGCAAGATAACTTCGATAATCTTAAATAAAACATCCCACGGTCCGCAATAAAACGTGAGGAGATAACCTACTAAACGTTCTGCTCGCATTCACTTCGCATTCGCAATATACGAGATTGTAACATTGTATTGCTTACATTAGCTGTTTAGCGACGACTTTAGAAAGCAGCTCAAGTTCAAGGCGGCAATGGACGCCGATCTGAATAAACAATAGTCTGTACGTAAAACAAAACGCTGCAACGAAATCGAAAGTGGTGGTTGGTCCAAGGACTCGGAGAGGAGCGTTCGGTGTAGAAATAAATTGTTACTCATATTATATTGTTACTCTTATGTGAATAAGAACGGAACGACCGAACACTAACAAATTACAAAAATGAGCTTGAATTACAAATAAAAACATAAAGTAAGATAGGAATTTTAAATCATCATTGTCAGCCACACGATGACGTTCAATGCTGGGTATAGCATGTTAAGTTTTCTGTTTATATGATCGAAGGCACTACCCCAAGGATTTCCACCGTGGGCTGCCCGCATTCATTCACTTCCCGCGACATTTATCAAATCATCGTCGCGCGTCGGTCGGTCGCATAGCGTTGCACATATTGCGCGAATTTCACATGTTATTTCAATGGCTCCTACACACATACCGGCGGCACGGGTCGCCGGCTTTTGTTGAGCGGCACGTTTGTCAAGCTAAAAGCTGCCAGGCGCATCGCGGCTTGCCCGGCGGCAGTGCCGCCGGCATAGTGTGTAGGAGCCTTAATAGACCATTTTACTTTATTTCGCAATAGAAATGCAAGTAAAAGGACCAAGGTAAGCACCTAGCGGAACACCCGATTGCTTCAAACTTGCTATGTAACTAGCAATAACGCTGCCGCTCAGCTTTTGTTTCGTTACCTTGAAAGTGCGTGACTTGCAATTGCAACACGTTCTTGATCTAACCCAAAATCTTTACGTAACGTTCCGACAGTTGATCGATTTACTTTATACAATTGCAGCATCTCTGATGCGCTTTTGCAACCGTTTGTTTAGGGGAGCTATGTCAATTGTTGCGATTTATAACAGTCTATTATGTCTTTTCAACAAATAGTAACTGATGTAACTTTGTAAATCGTTGGTTGGTAAACTAAAAATTAGACAGAATGACAATCAGCCATTTTTAATGTACCCACTGCTGGGGCACAGGCCTTCCTTATGGGTGGATAACGAGGATGGGCCATAACCCACCACGCGGGCCCAATGCGGATTGGTGGGTGCTAACGACTGCAAATGCAGCCGGGACCAACGGCTTAACGTAGCTTCCGAAGCATGGAGGATCTCGAGATAATAAATTTTTGGTCACCCATCCCATGACCGACCCTGGACCAGGCGCTATATCACTGCGCTACCGAGCTTCTCCGAATGAGACAATTTCTATAATCCGAATTAGTTTAATTCTAACCACAGTCCACTGCTTCGCCAGTGTAGTGTGTTTTTCGCTATTATTAGAATACGGTACCTGATAAAAAAATCAACCAATACCTAAACGCTAGCCTCGCTTGATATTTCCGACGATAACATGAGAAATACTAGCTGATAAGAATTTAACACTCATTCACATAATATCGTAAGGCGAAAAGAACTATTTAGTAATCCTTTACATATTGACACAGATTTTATAAATATTGTTTGATTTAATATTATAAGAACTAGGATTCGTAGAAAATAAACCGGGTACCCTATACCCAAGCAGCAGAGGGCGTCTGATGATGGTGATGAAAGATGTATTATATTGGGGAAAGTAGGAAAAACGTCATGATCCTGACCTGATGCCTGAATGTGCCTGAAGGAATAATACATTACAGCCAAGAACAGGAAGTTAGCAATTTAGCATTTATATTGTCGAGAATGATTAGAAGAGGCAATGTAAATAGCTTCCAGTACAACTAGGCTTGTATAGTGCTTTTTTGTGTAAAAATATTTTTTTTAAATTTTGATTAATTTTATATTTGTATTTTGAACTAACCCTACCGCGTAAGAACATTGATATGAAGTTCATGTAAATGTTGACATTTTAAGTCCCTATATGTTTTATTTACGACGTCCGTAATAACGAGACCAGCTTCGTAAACAAATCAACAAAAAAGTTATTAAAATAGGGGCTTTAAGTGTCAACATTTACATGAAATTCATATCAATATAGTTACGCGGTAGAGCCCCAAGGCCCAATTTATAAACGTGACAATTTGTCACCTGTCATGACAATTTCATATCCATTACGTCAACCAATTTGAAAATAGAACAAGCTACTCATAGCTATACCAATGTAAACCAAATTGTCATGACAATTGACAAATTGTCACGTAATCAAATAGGGCCCAGACATGCAGCCATAAAGTTTCGTAAAAATAACGCTAGCTGATTAGTTTTACCGTTTTGAATTTGGAATAGGTACTTGATCAGGAAGTCCGCACTGAATTTCAAATTGAGAACGTTTTCAAATTATGAACCAGCCACCACGTAAATGTGGAACGACACGAATCCCCGCATTTTTTTTTCAAATGAAATGATATCAAAATAAACATAAGATGGATATGATAAGGATTACCAAATATTGTTGTTGTAAATATTTTTTTACACGAATATTACAGCATAGCAGTGGCGAAGGGTCCGTGCAAGTCAATTCCCATCGGCTTACCTTTTAGAAATCCCACCCCACCGATCCACTATGCAGATCATGACATTTTTGTAGATGGCTTACCTTCGCCATAATTTCACCCCTCGCCACTGCATAGCACAACACACCCATTTCATAAGATTGTTATCAGCTGTTATTATAGCTAGTAAATGACGTAAAGTCTATAAAACGAACACTTGACGTAATGACTTCGATAATGAGTTTTTTATTAACTTAATTTCATATAATATGACGATCGTTGTAATCTTAACTTATATTAAACAAACTACTGACATAATAAAAGTATTACATATAAGATTTTTGTTATAACATTGTACGAAATGATTCTAACACAGCGACATGCATAAAAGTCCTTTTTTTTTTGTTTTATTTTAGAAAAAGTCGAATTAGTTAAAATTTTTGGAACGTTTATATTTTCTTGCGAAAGTATTACTTAAGTAAAAGTTACTTTATATGAAATAATTTTATACTTATCGTTGACATTTTTATTTACTTTAAATTCCGAGATTGTCCATCTATCGATCGAGGTTAAGCCACGAACGATCGATCGATCAAACAAATCAAGCTATTTGCTATGGCCACTTGTCCAGCCATTTGACCTAACCTCTATTCAACATGGTAGTCTAGCGTTTTTCTAATAATAAGCTACTGAAGTTGGTTGCTTGGATTTTACTAGATTATGGAATATTTAATATAATTATGCCAAATATTATATCTATAGAAAAAGTATATCCATATCAAAATTTCGAAACAAGGTGGTGATTGTACTGTTAGTCGCACAGAATATAATTTGTGAGTTGTCAATTAATTTCGAAACAGCCGTTACGAATTTTACCCATCTGGGTTTTCTGGCAAAGGTAACCGAGGTAACGACTAGGTCAGCCGAGGTCAGGCTTCGTGACTTCGCGACCGCGTTTTGAATCAATCAGATGCACAACCATTTGTAATATTCGGTAACGACTGACCCACTAAGTGTTGAGCTTGAGTAATAATAACAATGGAGCAGTAACCGGTCCTTGGTAGATAAGGTTCCATTCAAATCGAGTTTGTGTTTTAGACCATTTATTTTTTTTACTCAAAACGGGACACCGGGTTATTTACGTCAATTAGTAGGTCCTCAAAAAAAATCATTTCTAATAAGCATTCTTTATTTTTAAAAACTGGTCAAGAGCGAGTCAGATTTGCGCACCGAGGGTTCCGTACCATCATAATATATATAAATACACTACGGTGTAAAATATTGCAGTTTTAGGTCAGCGCCATCTCTTGACCGATAGTAGCGGGCGGCAGGGTTTCGTATCGGCTATCGTCGAAGACGCGGAACCACACTGTTCTCGTCAAGACCCACGGTTTCAGAAAACGGGACAATTATGTGTCCCGGAGCTTTTTTTGAGAACAACGGTATAGATAACTGAATAAAAGGACGATCCCGTTCAAAATGGGACGTATGGTCACGTTATGTATGATTGACAATCTTGCATACGGTACTACAAAGTTTTTTGCGTACCAAAAAACTTAAGAATTACAACTATGTATGTAAGACTGCTCCAGTACAATTAGAGCTCTACATAGCTTTGCGTGTATTCTTTCGCAACGGAATATTACATCAATAACAATATACCTTGATAAGTATAGGATATCTTCACACTTTATTATTCGCTCAGTTAGTGGAACGAAACATTACGTTTTACTTACGCAATGTTCGCAACATTCTTTGAAAATTATTTCTCACGCTGCCGAGCCAGTCGCGCTGTATTTAGGCACTCAGAAACACTATACGGAAACCTTTTTTTCGAGCTCTTTTGTAGAAAGTTACTCAAGGTTTATAGTAAACCAATCCCTTTGCACATTCTTGTTATGGTTACCTTTAAAAGGCAAACCAATGTGGCGTATGTGACCGGTGGTGTGAGGACAACTGGACTTACAAGGTAAACGAGTAAACAACGCGGACATACAAAACTACTAATTTCCTTACTTAACTCACCGATGGTGTTTAAAATGTGTGTAATAAACGATAATTACTGAGAAATGGCATGCTCATATAAGGTGTGGAATGGAGTGTAATGCTGACTTACCAATTTTAGAGCTGCTGAAGACGATCAACGCGTGCGTGTCGTCCACCCACTTAATCTCGAATCCCGTGTCTTTATACTCGGTGAACACCGAAAGCAGATCGTTTGTCTTAAATTCACTAGGAAAGTCGTACACTTCCACCACATGCCCGAAAGTTTCATCGTAAGGGCCATTGAACAACGCCTGCCCCCTCGTTTGGTATTGATCATAGCTATTCTTCGCCTTTGTTATATGCACCTTTCCGACAGTCGAAGCCAATTCTTCCAACAGAGAAGGGTCCAAACATTCCCCACTATCATCGAATACTGCATCCCAGTCGTTCTCCTCCCTCTTAAGGGAAACTTTAGGCTCTAATTTCGCTTTTAGCTTCTTAGGTTCAGGCTCTTTTTCAATCCTTTCTATTGGCAATTCAGGTTCACCTTTCTCTGGTTCCACATTCTCCACAGGATCCGATATGACTAGTACATCTGAATGAAAACTCTGTTTTATAATACGCTTGCTACTTCTGTTTATCTCCAGCGATGCTCTCTTTAACTCTTTCTTTTCCACGTCCTCATCCTTACTGTATAAATAATCTTTATCTATAATATTGCTTTCATTCGCTTCGTTTAAAGACATGTTTTGGTCGGGCTCATTAGTTCCCCAGTCGTTTGGTTGGGCGTACTCGTTGTCGACGTACTCACTATAATAATTGGGGCTATAGAAGCCGAGTTGTCCGTTAGCGAAATAATCTCCTATATAAAAATTCTCGCCTACTTCTATAACGTTAAAACTATTATCACTAAACGATATTGCACTATTATCACTATTTGGCACTTGGCAAGCTGAAGGCACAGATTCGTTTGTATCTTTCGCCGTCGCTTGGTTGCCTATACTGGGGGCTGTGTGAGATCGTTGGTTCCTGAGGTGAGGCGGCGTGTACACGTTGCAGAAGGCCTTGTCCAAGGACTTCCTCGGTGTTCCCAGCAAGTCTCGATTTTTCTCTTTGGGAGCTGGCGACTTTGGGCACTTTGGTGCATCGGCACTATGACTCGTCCGCCTGTGATTGACTTCAGGTTTGTTTTCTTCGGAGGAGTTGTTGTCAGTCGATCGCAGTGCCCTCGGCACGTATACAGCACGATCCGGACGGCGAGGTTTCGTAGGTCCAGATCTGTGGAACACAAAATTACACTGAATTTAACTGGAATTAAATTCCTTTGTGGAGGCTTCTAATTCGATAAAGTCATTATGTAAATAGACTCATATTTATTCTAACGCTGAAATGAGAGTAGAGGTAAGAAACGTATCAAAGTAACCCATTTGCATAATAACACCATTAAAAATGAAATATAACAGAAACAATCCTAACTAACACATCAACCCTTTACTCTTATTATAGCGAAGATGAAGTTGTTTTAGAAGACCACAAGTCATCGCACCGTGTCAGCTATTAGCGAGTCTAACCCATTCCCGACAACAAACAATTCAATGGCGTTAACATTATCACCAATTACCCCATAGAGCGGTCACGTCGCACCTCCAAAAATTCTAAGTCACGTAACAGCTAAGGAGGGCAAGGCCGGTGAGTGTCCAACATTAAGCCCCTCTCTCGCGATGACACACTTTCGATAGTTCGGCCAGCAGCAGCGCCGTCTTGTTTGTGTAATTGCAGTTTTATTCCACTGATATAATACCTACATGCAGTCCAAATAGACCCAGTTCGGCCGGTGGAAATGCTAGATGGTACTTCAACAGGCGAAGGACGATTGCTAAACCGTGCTAGGCCGTACTTTACCGTTTTGTAACACAAGATTATACATTAAGCCACAAATAACATACTTCTTATCTTGATACCTTCGTTGCTAGAATGGTTACATGCAATTACACAATTGTGTCTATTACATTGATATATATCATATCGATAAACGTAAATTTCTTATGAAACAATAGTCAAAGAAACTACAAACATGTTCAGTTAGAAAAAAATATTTTAATGGCCATAAGTATTTTTATGCTTCCAGTAAAATTTAAAAAACATTGATACGCGTTATTGCAAACTGCTCTTGTGCGGTCTTAAGCTCTCATCGACGATATAAGTCTATGGTCTATTAGTTTATTTTTATTACGATTACGTGTGAACAATTTAAACTCTATCAAAATTCTAAAACGTGATTTCAGAAATTCTTGATGCAGTGATATTTTAAACTTTGAACTAAAACCAGAATAAAACAAATTAACATGTTATATCCTTAATAACCGAATGTAGTTACAAGAAGTACACACGACGGCACCTCAGACTATACATGTTGACCTTGAGACCGCCTTTATGCCATACGTAATAAAAGCTGTTTTCGCAGTTTAACTGTATAACCTGACGTGCTGTCGTGTGTACAAGACATCATTTGTAGGGACGTTTTTATAGCTTATAGAAAAAAAATGTCTTTACATTGAGGAAAACTCGAAATGCGACAGTACGATGTCGACGAAAATGTTTAAGTATTATAACAAGTCAAAATTTAATAGTGATGATTAATTATGACAAGTTGTTTGATTATTTTATTATTTTAATGACTAATAGGTCAATGACATAGCTATTATTGCAAAATTGGTGAATTTAATTTTATGCTTCTCGATAAACTGACAGTATAATGTAATGACACATATTTTTACAGCTATATTGACACCATACATCACAACGTAAAATACTTTATTAAGTAGGTAACTAGGTATTAGTTCTGTGAAAAATATTTTTATGTAGAGTTAAAGTCAGACAAAAACAAGCTGTGCAAAGCAAATTAATCACAAGGAAAAAGGAATAAATAAATTCCATAGCTCTTGTTATTGTTATCCTTTCTAAAACTTACATTAGCAACTATTTGCACAAGACAATCTCTTTAGCACTCGACATTTTTAAGTATCCGTGTCTAAATATACAGCACAGCATTGACTTTAGAGCAAAATGCTCTTGACACAATAACGGGTGGAATGGCCCGATTCGCATTGAGAAATAGTCGAGTGCGATGCATGTGCATACATTTACTGCCATTTAGATACTCACACATTCAATGTCATAGACATACACAATAGGAAATCTAACGTATATCGGGCAAAAATACATTTTCCTCTTTGGTTAGCTATTCCTATTTTTAGAATCGTCGACAGTATTTGTGTGATGCTCGGAAAATATTTTGATTTATTTGTTCGAACAAGTTAATAATTATAACACTTTATGATATACGATGAAGATTATTAGTGTTATAATGTCATAAATAAAAACAACAAACCATTATAAACAATATAGAAAAATAAAGCTTGAGAATTAAGAATTTGTGAGAACTGAAACTAATGGTGTAATGCTCGGTTTCAGGGGTACTTGTGAGTGGTTTATCTGTTTGATAAGGGGTCTGCATTATCTGGTTTAAAGTTAATTTTATAACTTTAAACCAGATAATGTGGACAGAAACCGGGCATAAGTAGATGTACTCTACTAAACATAATAATCTGTTGTGACTTGTACCTATGTGATGTACTGTATTTGGTAACGATATATTTAAGTTTGTAAATATCGTTACTTATTTCTGTTAAAGCTAAGTATGTTTCTTGCGCCCGTTCTTCTTATGAGTGAAAAAGTCTGGAATGAGTAGTAGGAAAATATAGACGATTCAAAAATGCTTAATTATTAAGCTTATCGGAATAAAGAAAATTTTACTCTTGGCTCTCTCTTGAAGTCTTGACTCATATTACATTAATGAAGGTCCTATCATTCTACTGTTCAGATTAATAGTCATAGTATCGTACCGACGATAATATTTGTAATTTATTAATGAAAACTTAGAACAAATGACTGCCAACGGAGTAACTATAAAGATCCAACAGTATATTCTAGTAAAATTACGAGTTGGGGAGTTGCAGAAACCTTCTAATATACATCGACAAGGTTAAACAAACAATGGAAAGACCAACTAAAGAATAACTATGAACTTTACTATGTTACACAAATTTATAATAAACGAGGCTATAAGATAATGGTTACTTTTATGACATAAACTTTTAGAGATAAAAACAAATCGGTAATTAATTAGGTACAACAACGAGAAGATTATGATCACCGACAAATATTATAAGGATTCAGGTGATGCAAACGAATCTAATGGAGTGGTGAAGTTAATTACATAATATTGTGTAATTCGATAGAAAAACAAACGTATTAAGCATTGAAACAATTTAATGAAAGCCTTGAAAACGTTATCAAATAATCGTATTGATAAATAGTGATAGTCGTTTATGACATCCATGTTATGAACTCTTATCATTAGTGAAATAGTCATGCTTCCTTGTCAACTATAACACAACAACAAATATTTAACTTTAAAGAATGAAACGCATTAAATTACTTGAAAACTACAACTAAAAGAATCTGAAAAGATAAACTGAAGAGGAAACATTTTACAACTTTACTAACTTTGTGTTTTTTTTTAAATAAAATTTTATTATGAATGAGTACAACAATGTAGAAGTGATTGGGCCAACAATCATCAGTACGTAAGGTTTAGAAGGGAATCGACAGTTTACGATGTCATTGAAATTTACACGATCATGCGTGTCTACCACCAAACATTTACAACAATTAAATCAATTTACATATCAAATGCCTTATGCCATTATGTATTCTGTGCTCATACTTTACATCGGAAACCAGTCAGTATCGACCTATTATAGTTTTAATAAACAATATAAAAACTTGTTACATATCTATTGCGTATTAAACATTATAATAAGTACTTATTCGGATTCGGATTATAAACTTACTTACTCAGTTTCAATCTCAAGCCCTGTGGATGACATACAGTCACAGAACCAATACAATGCCACAGAATAGATAGGTATATGATAATGCAGCACCAATATCACAATAACTGTAGAGTTCACACAACCACAAAAACGCGTTGAACTGATAACAAGATTAGTTTGCCCGATAGCAGACCACGACCGCGCGTGTTGACGCGCAATGAACAAATGAAGTAGGAAATGTTTTGGTACCTGATCTTTTCTTGAGGCTGCATGAGGCGCTGCGCCTGCGCCGGCTTGCAACCTCCCACCGCCGACTCTGCGAAACATTGTTACATAAACTCACCATAAAAGACTCACGCCTAATCCGAACTGCAGTTGGATACAATTAATTGACATATACTCGTTATAATCACATGATAATTGACATCATAAGCTATTAAAAATGTTGGAATGTTATAAACATCGTGACCTTTTGCCATTTTGACTGTTTATCGTGAAAAAGTAAAAGGAAACTTTATTGACTTTTTTAAATATTTTCTTTTTCCCAAACCGAAAAAAAAGAGATGAGATTATATAGGGTGAGATTATATAGGATCAAATTAAATGTATTATAATTATTCAGTCTGGGCTCGCCTCACCTGCTCAATACTACTCAAGTGTGAAGTTCATTCATAAAATTAATAAATTAATTAAAAATTAAAAACACGACTGCCCTGCCAAAAACTAACTAAAAGTTAAATAACAAGTGTCATCGCAGTCGGGGGACCTCTTGGGGTTTTTTGGGCATTCGTGTAATTAGTCATGCGGAGAAAAACTATAATCAACAAACGAACAAAATAAATAATGAGTTAGCTGGTATTTTATTTAACTAACGAATTAACTATTTATTAAGCCTGTTTTAAAATAGTTACCTAATGAAATGATCCATTTTGCTGTATTTATCTGACACATTTTAACTGGTATTATTATTTTACAACAACTTAATCGTTTATTTATGCCATTAAATCAATAATAAGAACTATTTTTTGCCATTTATTTATTCTGAGAATATTAAAAAAAAAAAACTTGTATTATGGGCCGTCCTATAATATTCTTTGGTCTGCTAAATAATAAGAATAGCCATAGCCTAACTAACTATACTTCTAGATTTCATAATACAGCATAAATTACGACCAGCCCCCTGATTACGTAACTTTGTTGCAATCAACTCTGACAGAAATCGATGTTACATTGCTGCTTTAGTAAGAACCAATGTGACAACTATCTTGCTTAAAGCAGCAATGTAACTGCGGTTTCAATCGATTTCAATCGAGAATTGATAGCAACAGAGTTACGTAATAAGCCCCCAGCTTTCTGGAATTTTCTATTAAAATGAAGGTTTCAATAAACATTAGACGTCATTCACAAGACCTTGACTGATTCCTTTTTTAAGAAATGGGGCTTATTTAGAAGAAAAAAAATAATATCGACTGGCGGCGCTAGTTGGCTCATGTCAGAACCCTTAAATAGTGCTATGTTATGATTAAATCCCAATAGAAAATCAGATAATAGACCAAGAAGTATGACTACAAAGCAGTCGTTTACAAAAAGCACGTAAGCCATGAGAACGAACGTTCACTGCATGCATTGATGTAATACTAGGATGCACACACAGTCTTCATTTTAATAGAAAATTCCAGAAAGCTGGGGGCTTATTACGTAACTCTGTTGCTATCAATATTTAGAATAAATAAAATAAAATCGACTGGCGGCGCTAGTTGGCTCATGTCAGCCCCTTAAGTGTTATAATGTAGATGCCTCGTTGGTGTTTTACACTATGCGAGACTTCATACATTTGACCATTGACTTTTTGGCACTTAACGAACAATATTAAAATCTACAGTGACGCATGGTGCAGAAATATATCTGCAAAGTGAAGTGAGTAAGATATAATTGTGTCGATCTTACTTATCCGAAAATTAGTAAGGAATCTAATAATTTCACTCCTTATAAAACGAGTAACAGAATTAATAGCGAAACCAAAATATGGTAGATATCAAACTGAACAAGTTTTACTATGGGACTACTCTGAAATAGCGAAAAAAATCTGCTGTTTCACACAAAAAATAATAACAAAAATTTGAAAATGTATGATACAGTTGATTATTTTTTCGCGATTTCGGAATTTGGTCCCATAGTAAAAGTTGTTCAGTTTGATGGTCCCTGTCTAAAATTTTCTCGTTGTATAGAGCTAGTTAACGTAGATTGAGAGCAACTTGTTTGCGGAAATCGACATCGATCTTGTTCTCGTAACATTTCTGTACCGGCATTCCGCTAGGTTGTTATAAGGGCTAGAAAGCATCCATGTGTATTGGAATTTGGAATCAGGAAGATAGTGAAGAAATGCTGACAATAAACCATACCGATACATAACGATTCAGCTGAATTTCTTTCCGCTAATTCGAAATAAGCAAACAATAAAATGCTTAAGTAAACAAAACATTAAATAATTATCTACGGAGCATATTTTAAATGTCAAGTGGACGTTCGGACAGTCAGATTATCTAATGACGAAATGACTAACCGTTCTGCAATCGATTGAAGAACTTAATTTTTTGCAATCGGTTCTTGGATAAATGATCAAACAATTTTTGTTCCCTGCTTCTCTACTTTTTGCTCTTCTTTACATCTTTGGTCTTAGCTATTAAATAAGTGGTAGATGTTAATACATATCAATAATGTCCGAGGCATTCTGAGGCTAAGAGCGGGTTCTATAGATCTATGGGTAAGGCCCATTTATCTACCACTAGCGACCGCCCGCGACTTCGTCTGCGTGGAAAGTTTTTTTGCTACCACTCGGAAACAATTATTTTTCTGGATGAAAGGTACCCTATGTCCTTCTCTGTACCCCTAACAACGTGTATGCAAAATTTCATGATGATCGGTTCAGTAGTTAAGACGTGAAGGCGTAATAAACAAACAAACAAACGGACTTTCGCATTTATAATATTAGTAAGGATAAGGATGACCGATAGCCCGACTCAGCGTGCAAGGAGTGATTGCTATTATAAACTGGTAAGGATACACATAATCGTGTCAATCCACTGCAGCACGACTTAACTAAATTGTCTGGACTAATTTTTTTTTCCAAGAAAAGACAAGATGGAATACAAAAAATAATCTGTCCTGTCTATTTAGTGAAGTCTTTCTTGCTTTACCGGATCGACACCAATATACAAGGTGTTACAAAAGTACCCCTAATGCCGAATATGGTATACAGGGACCATCAAACTGAACAACTTTTACTATGGGACCAACTCAGAAATCGCGAAAAAAAAATCAGCTGTTTCATACAAAAATTAAAATCGGAAATATCAAAATGTATGAAACAGCTGATTTTTTTTTCGCGATTCCAGAGTTTGATGGTCTCTATATACCATATTCGGCATTAGGGGTATTTTTGTAACACCTTGTATTCTGTAGAACAAGGAAAAGGGCTCGAAGGAATCGTAGTCAACTAGCCAGCCTCCCAGCACCGCGTGCCACTTTCACTTTCGGTGTGCTACATGAGCGGTGCGCGCCCACTCTACTTAGGTGACCCGTTGCGCTCGCTTGCATCATGGCATTATGTCATTGGAATCTGGCCGGTCATTTTTGTTCACAACGGCATTGTGAAGGACGTTCCATTAAATTGATTGCACTAATCTTTTAATTGTAACCTCATTGAGACAGGTTATACCAGTTGGAGTTGGAACAGTTTATTATACGAAATTCTAATTGGTTTGATAATCCTTACTTCCTTACTAATAATATTGTAAATGCGAAAGTTCTTAATCATCATGGTGAAATCATCAAAGTTGGTTCATAGGATAAAGGCGTGACGTGGTACGTAACGAACAAACACCTTAAACTTAAATGATTTGGTTCTTTACAAGACCAATTGCATTATTGCTTAAAAAGCACTGTAAGAAATTGAACGAACACTTCGTAACCCGTAATGTAATGCACAAAAAATAACGCAACAACAAAAAAACTAGAACTGTGAGTTAATTAAATATTTTCTAACACTTCCGCTTGCACACAATGTACCTAGTTGAATTATTTAAAATTCTTTTTGGGTGCAGCATGTGTGTTTATTTTCTAAACAGTTAAATTATGGTATGTTATTTATTAGTCTGTTCGCGCGCCGGTTCACCGAGAGTTGATAAATATTATGAAAACATTTGGGAATAGCGACTGTCGCTTAATTATCGCAATAAGTATCTATGGCGGGCATCGCTTTATTGTCGCGCGCACTTGTTGTGAGTTTTGTGGTATAGCACGCAGCAGTGTTAAGCGCAGTACTGCCAGCGGTGCGGCGGCGGGTGTTTCGCAAGCGTGTCCGGTACTTATATTTATACAAGGTGTTACAAAAATACCCCTAATGCTGAATATGGTATATAGGGACCATCAAACTTTTACTATGGGATCAACTCTGAAATCGCGAAAAAAAATCAGCTGTTCCATACAAAAATTAAAATCAAAAATATCAAAATGTATGAAGCAGCTGTTTTTTTTTCGCGATTTCAGAGTTGGCCCCAAAGTAAAAGTTGTTCAGTTTGATGGTCCCTATATACCATATTCGGCATTAGGGGTATTTTTGTACACCTTGTATAATATAGAATGTCTGAAAAAAAAACCAAATTGGCAGATTTTTTATACGTAGGAAGCTCCCTTATTAATAGGAAAACGTTTCAGTTTTGGATGTGTGAAATAATCTACAAAAATAAAATGACTTCGTCTTCGTACGGGAGATAACCAAGCAACAGCAAAATGAAAATTATTCTTTATAGGTAGGAACTATAGAAGTTATTTAATTTTTTTTTTTTTTACTCAACCAAAAATTCTGAATTTTTTTTTCTATTATACTGGACCTTATTCCTACCTATTAAAAAATCAGGTAATTTGTTTTTTTTCAGGGCGTCCGCTGCGTTGAGCGAATCCCGGCGCGGGCGTCCGCTCCGGGTGCTGTTATTCCAAAGAGAATGCACAACGTTTTGATATATTCCGGTCCCGCGCGGCGGGTCAATCGAGTGGGGCTGTATTTTCAAAATCAGTGAGCGCCGCTACGTGATCCGTGTCGCCTGCGCCGCCCCCGTGCCCTGAACAGTCGTGAATAGATGCGGAACGTCTTATTGTAGAAGTTCATTCTCACCCTTTGATATGGGATATATTATAAGTCATGAATTATTATAATAAATTAAATTGTAAAAATATCTTCTCATCTTCTCTCAATTTAGTAATTTTTTTTACAAATTCATTCATCTAGACGAGAGATATGGGCTGATTTGGCTGTCGATATTTCTGTTGTCTACACGTCGTCTTTTGGCTAAGTAGTAAAACATCAAATAATCCATTACGATACGATATCGACTGTTCACCCGCGCGAACAAGAGTTGTACTGGCGGCGCTGCGTTAGGAGGGAGCACGGCGCGGGTTACCGCGACGAGATCCCGCTTAACGCAGCGGACGTTACTGACATTCCCCATTAGCGGACCGCAAGTTTTGTCATTTTAGTTAGAGACCCTGTTTTTTTATATATTTTTATCAACTCTTTCTGAACAGACTATAGACTATACAAATGGATAATCGCGCACGCTCAGATTCTACCTTAACTCATACCTATTTAAACAAAGAAGCTTAGCTATTTATTCCACCTAAAAGGCCACTATAGTTCTTGCTTCGTTTAATGAATGAATGAGATTCAGACAGACAAATTACATCATTACAACATCACTACATTGTTAAGTATTAGTGCTTAAATTGGCGAAACTGAGACAGGAAATAATCTGTAATGAAATGATACCTCCCCCTACCGCGTCGAGGCTTCGTGAGTTATATTGCGATTTAAAATGACGCGAAATAGAAACATTGTTTTATATAAACTTGAAATTTGGAATAGTTTTAGATGACATTTAAAAATTCGAAGTGAGTCTGTCTACTAGGGCATAAGGGGTATCAATCATATGAAAGAGCGCTGCTTGCACATTCTCAAACATTTTTTCTTAGGTCGCATAGTTTTCGATTTTTTTAAGTCTTTCCGTACAATTATCACTTAGTTTGTTATGTTTGTCACAGAATCATGGCAGTCAAAGACAGAGTACATGTGTAAAAAAAAAGTGAAAACATACCAGAACTTGATATGCCCTCATCTCGTTCGGTCTGAGTCAAACCCATGACTGGACGTGCGCAAGCTTCATCACTAAAATTGAAATACTCATTAGATTTTGTGGTAGATATATTATTTTAAATCATTGATCTCCATCTCTGAGGTCCCGGGTTCGATCCCCCATTGGGTTAATTTAGAATACAAACTTTTCTATATTGGCTCAGGTCTGGGTGTTTGTGATACCACCGTTGTCTCTGATTTCCATAATGCAAGTGCTTTAGCTACTTTGGGATCGGAGCAATGTATGTGATGTTGTCAAATATTTATTACTTATTATTATTGTTTATACTACTTTTAAGTATAACATTTAATTTAGTATGATTAAAACTGTAATAATTGTATAAGGTTACATATTTTTAGAAGATAACAAATTATAATAAGGCTTGAGAGTAGACTGAATGTTACCTTAATAGATTCTGCCTAAAGCAGACCACTGTGCGCCTCTCGTCACTGACACCTATGGAGAAGGTGGCCAAATCTAGCCGGCCCAATTGTTCGACACTCCGGTGGATTAGAAACCGCCGGTAGTTGCTTACCGGTGGAAACACCAGTACGCTGCAATAAAATAGTCATGACAATAAATTACAGAATCACAAATAAAAATCAAATTGGATAATTTAAACAGTCAAGAATTAAGATTTGATTATTTGTACAAGTAGATAGCAGAGATTAGCTCTGTATGTAAAGTAAGTACTGAATAGGAACTTAAAACCCATTGTAATAAATGGAGTTTCTTAAAACTACTAAAAGAACTAAAAGATTTTTATTCTATAATAATATATATAGCTATGATATAAATTTAAACGGGAAGTATTTTTTTAATCTAATTGGTAAGCAAAAATAAAATCAGCAGTTTAATTATTTGGCCAGCAAACAAATATTTGGTCAGCCAACCTTGCAAACAATCTTAAATCGTCAGCAATTTAGTAAACAGTTGCGAGAGCAAAATATTTAATAGGTCAGCTAAATATCTAGTTGGTCAACAATATTTCAAAATTGGTTAGCAGAGAAAACTAAGGCGGGAGGGACAGGGGGAAGAGGAGGGAGATGGTGGATAGGGATGGGGTATAGGGTTGGTGTATGGAGTATGAGGAATAGGATGTGGGTATGGGGGACAGGGTTGGGGGAGTGGGAGAGCCACACCATCGGACTCCATTCTCTCACTAGTCTTGTTCGGCGAGGAGGACGCATGGGCATGGCACCGACTAGCAGATGTAAACACAATAGTGTTTTAAGCAGATCAATTATTTGCAATAACTTTGTAAATACTTATTGTATCGAAGTGAAATAAAAACTGTTGGTTTTGGAATTATGGCTTCTATAAAAATTAACTTTTTTTTCATTTTTCCCACGTGCATTGCTCATCAAAATTTTATTAAACGTGGGTCATTGAATTGCTCACCAAAAATTTGTTAAACACAGATCACTGATTGCAGCTAAATATAGCAGTGCAGTATGATTTAAAATAATTAATTTCATACTGGACTGCTATAATTTGATGATTGATTTAGAAATATTTGCTAGCCAAAAGTTGCTGGCCAACCATTTTGATACACCGAAAAGATTTTTCTGGTCACCAAAATACAATTATTTTGCTAACCAGTTAAACCCCACCCAATTTAAACTTAACTGATACTTTGCTTTCTTGCCTTTGGCAGCAATAATTTTTAAGAAATGGCAGCTATAATTTCTGATCTAGCGTACAAGTTCAGTTTCTTTCATAATGTAGATAGAATTTGTGGTGAAATCATAATATGCACAGATGAATAAGAAGCATATAAATACATAAAATTCAGAATTGATTCTGGTTTGGTTTGAAGGCCATGAATTATTATTTCACATTCTGATACACATGTAGTAGCGGAAATGATGAACCAAACTACAAAATTATACTTTTTACACCTTCATGAATATTTATAAGCCTTTAGTGCCATCTCGCTTCGCTCTATTTGATACATCCTACGCCGACGACTGATTGACTCATGATAACCTTGAAATGTATGTGGGGAATAAAAGTTTGAATTTACGACTCTTATTTACTCTATTCCTTACAATCAGTAAATAGGTATGTCTTCTATTTTTTAAACAAACCATCATTAACAAGAGTGATAAATACAAGTTGTTTACTTACCTGTCACCTTTTTGTTGGGACAAAAAACATTTTAGGTCATCGTTGACATCGTCCACGAAATTATCGTCCGCTAAACTCAAAAACCTTTCAATCGTTTTGGCACCCAGCTTGACGGTAAATGTGATACTAGACAAATAAATAAAAATAACTGTTCACGTGCCAAACGTTAAACTCAGCCGTCCATTTTCATTTTTTTTTCACACCCACCACAACACACCAACACTAGCAAGCAAAACAAAATAGTGTCGTTCACTCACTCACATACCTACACAAACAAAATCTCAGGGAGATTGGCTGAGGCAGAACAAAACGCAAAACGTCAAAAAAAATAAATTAAGTGTTGCTACACCACATAACACTGATAGATAATCTCCTTTGTAAGATGCACTCCGCACTATTCACAAACATTGCTCTGATTCTAAAGTAAGTAGCTAAAGCACTTGTGTTATGAAAATCAGAGGCAACGGTGTGGAAAGTGGGTGGTTGGGTGGTGTATGAAAGTTCGTTTTTTTAAGTTGACCCAGCCGGGAATCGAACCCTCAGATATGGCGACTCGACCACGGAGGTCGTCAATAAATAGCGACTCTTGCTCCAGTGCTATAAGGTACAATTCAGGTCGCACGCACAGCGCTCCCTTCCCTAGAAGTTGCCTCTCTTTCTATCGCGTAGCTCTTTAAATCTTTTCTGAAGACTAGCTTGAAGAATGCAACCGCTGCGCCGCGGTGGCTACTTGCTATTTCTTTCTGCATAGCAAAAACTGACTTCAAAAATTCCTGAAAACAAAAACAGCTTTAAAAATTATATACCTCTAAAAAGCAAGAAATAAAATTCAAATTATTAGTAACGCATGTCAAAATTAATAAAACACGTCTATTGAAGTCGGGTGGGGCTTTTAGAATTAAAAAAAAGAAGTTGTACCTTCTGTATTGTCAGTAAACATACGGGTGCGTACTTTATGGTACCCAAAAGGAAAAAAACCAGTACCTAGGTACCGCTGTATTTCACGAGTTATAGCACATTTCTTGTGGCCCGGCTACACAACGGCCACATGTGGCCTGGCCCGGCCACGCTTCTATCAACAAAATAAATAGCTAACTTTATTATTATTAGTCACTCCTCATATAACGCAGGCCCAATGTGGATTGGAGGGTATTAATGTCTGAAGATGCAGCCGGGACCAACGAATTCAGCTAGAACAAAAAGCTAATGTTGACATAGATGATTTTACTTATTATTGTTCTAATTATTCATGACTCCCATGACATTAGGCCCCATATCTCCGAATATTATCGTCGGATCTCAATGAAACTTCGGCACAGCAACGCTAGAGTAATCGATGTAAATACAAAAAACAAAAAAAAATACGGGTCAAGTTGAGTACCTCGAGTTGAGTAACGGGTAAATCTAAAAAAAAAATCATTTTGATGCCAGGAAATATTTTAATTAAATTCTTTTCATATTTTAATAACTCCACCCAAACAATAATGTTACTTAACTATAATCATTTAAAATAATTTTCTAATAAAAGGAAATAAAATGAGTAATACTTCTTCCTATCAAATAATGAGGTTACCTCCAAAACAAAATTTTCACTAAGTAATTAATATTATTACGCATTCAGAAAAAATAATTAACGGTAACAAAATGCTTTATGACAAATTAACAAACTAAAACAACTAGGTAAGTATCTAGCTGTTTAGTAATAGCCGTATGAAGCCAAATATGACCGATAGGGTCCCATGCTTACAATCCCGAAAAAATATTATAAGCCCTGAAAACACACACATCTGCCACATGGCAGTTTTTTTTAAATTCCTATGTAAAAATGATAACCTTAGACGCAAATAGACTATTGTCTTCGATAATCAATGGGCTTGAATCGGCTTGATGGGCTCAATGGGGTGCATTCGATGAAGCAAAACAAAATTTCGATCTAGGGTTGCCATAATCAGGGTTTATAATAATTTTCTGGCGTTTTTTGCATGGTATCCTATCTACCATATTCGGCTTTAAAAGGCTATTACCAAACACCCTGTTTAAGAAACTAGAAACCAAAAATTATAAACAAAAAATATTCCTTTTGTATAAATTTTCATAAATCGAACCAACAACTCTGAAGCAATGCATTAAGAAAATTATTTTGATAGGATCAAATAAGTAAAAACCGTGTAAGAGTGACACGGTTTTTACTACGTATAGAAAGTAAGTCCGCGCCAATTTTGAAGCACCTTTTTCGGAGCCAGATATGGCTCCAAACGCTGTAGTTTTCAATTAACACTACAGAGTTACAGCTTGACCATAGAGTTGACAAAAAATAAGGGCGCCACTTTCTATGCAAAAACGTCAAAATCACGAATAACTTGGCAATACTGACTATACTTTGTACTGACAAATTTTAGTTCCGTTTTATTTAATTTGTACTCTTTCTGGCCATGCTGTACAAGTGTACGTGTCGCCGAGCGCAAGTAAGTAA
Source organism: Catoptria pinella (assembly GCA_963556745.1). Lineage (NCBI taxonomy): Eukaryota > Metazoa > Arthropoda > Insecta > Lepidoptera > Crambidae > Catoptria > Catoptria pinella. Next base: position 5,877,183 of record OY750778.1, on the reverse strand, counting down.
TCGTCACGCCCTGTTTGAATCAGTCAGTTTAGTGCTTCACTTTTGACAGAGTGCTTGTATGAAGACTATCTTTCTATACATATTTATTCTAAGGTGCCACTATTATTTGATATAGCAATTAATTATAATTAACTAAAATTAATCATAATAATTAATTATTATAATAATTTTAGTTAACGTCGATAGTCACATTGATGTACACCTAATATGTTTAGAAGTAGAAAAAATAAATGTGACCAAATAAAAAAATCGATTATTCTGTGGTTTTCCTCAACACGTTAGTCAAATATAAAATTTATCTTAAAAATCCTTATTAAATTCGTTACCTACACATTATTATAATTTACATCTTATGATGCTTGATGATGTATGACACACATTTTTTTTACTATCATCACAGAATAAATATTATGTACCTATTTATTTGTTCACATTGTTTTTATGTCATATAATATTTTGTTAGGATTCATTGTCAAATTTGCATTTAGAACAGTATAAAAATACCTGTTATTAAATGATAATACCAATCTATATCTATCTACCAACATCAAGTAGAGCATCATACTAGTTATTTTAAAATGAATAAATTGTTCTTTACGCGATACGCGAGTTTCGATGATTCAATAGATTGAATGATATTGACACAAAATAAAGATTCTGCATCGTGTGGCATCATGCACTGATGTTACTGTTTTACCTATTTAAGTATCTACATAAATATTTTAAAAATAACCTGTTCCCTGAACTAAACAATAATGCTTTTAAAATCCATTCCACGAATCGAATTCCCAAAGAAAATCGGTCATGTGCTGTGCACCCACCCACACATTGTTTAAGCGCGTGCGTGACCTTCAATAGGCTAGTCTAATATCCTAGCTCTAGCCGCGCGCATTGACCAATAAGCTGCGAGTATTTAGTTCGATTCGTGGAACGGAGTATAAGAATTATTTTAAGGTTATTATTTAATGTACAGCTTGGCAAGAAAGTATAGAAAGGAAACTTAAATATATTTACTAACAACACATAGTTTTTCCAAACAAAATAATTGCCATACAATAGACAAAAAAGTGGCTCCCTATTATTTTCTTTACTTTTTTGTCAGACTGTAGCTAGAATTATGGGGCTTTACTAGAGGGTAAATCCCTTTACACAAGACTTATGTAATTTATAAATCTATCTTTGGACGATACTGAAGCCTCAATGGCGGATCTCTAAATCTCCACCGTGTTACATAAACAAATTTTAGTGTGTGGTCCTTTCCTAATAATTCATCATTGCATAATATGTCAATCTGAAACAAAGAAGAAAGTGTTAATATTATTACCTATTGCCCATTACAATCTATTAAATACAGGCCTCCGCACGGATCTTGAACGGTGATGTTTAATGCGCAGAAGTCATTTTTTAGGTCTCGTTGGGCAAACATGTGCAGTAATCCCTTCCAATTTCTCTCAGGATTCGTGCCGAAGCCTATATAAAATCTTTGTTATTATACATACTTCTCTATATTTTTCAATGCCATTTAACACTTTTTTAGCTACAAATTTCTTCAGATGAGTGATGGTGGCTTGAGCTGAGCACCTAATGAAACTTCTCTTCAGAGTACGGAGAGATGTTGATATGCATTCCAAGCATACATTCACCTAAAAATAAAAAAGTCTTGTTTCAAAAACATCTAGATCTAGATTGTTAAAATACGTAATATTACATTTCATATTTCAAATATTTTTATTAATAACTTTTTTTAAAATAGTTTTCTGGGAAATAAAACAGTTATTATTCCTCTTTTGTTTCACTTTCATGAACAACTCCGAAAAAGTCCCATTGAGACTTCAAGTCACTTGTTTTATGACTCGAGGGATATGAGATGAAGATAAACTGTTTATTTTTAAGTTAACTATATGTATGTTAAAAAATTAGAAAAAAAAACAACTATTCGCCAAATCTACTAATGTAGGTGGAACAGTTTACCTGTTCATCTTTTCTATGACAATCTGTGTTATCCGGTTGCTCAGGCTCATCACCTGCACCAGGCTTGTCAGCTGCCAAGGCAGCATCTTTAGGACACGGCAGGTTTCGTGCGCGGTAGAAATCGCGCTCCCTTTTCAACTCATCTACAAGTGGTAGTATAAAATAATGTGAGTTGTATTTCTTTAACTAAAATCTTAAGAGTTAGCTGAATATTTAACTTAAACTATTTCTACAAGTATTAAAGGACATATGTATGTCTGTGTCCTTCTATCAATTCATTTCATTTAAATTTATTTTCTCCATTCTGGTATTGAAATAGTTGGCATTGACAGCTGAGACTACTTATTTTAATAATTTATTTACCAATAATCTGACAAGTTACTTACTGTCCTGTAGGTCAGGCACTAACTTGTAGACAATATCTTGCATTGTTCTGTCGAAGCTGATATATTGCAGTGGATGTGACTGATGTATCACTATATTGCATGTTGGACAAGTGTTATTTTCTTCGAGATGCTTTACAAGGCAGCTTTTACAAACTGAAATGACCAACAGGAAATTAGGTTAGAATGCATTCTAATTTTGCAGAGTAATGTAATAGATGTTTAAAAATTCAACACCTAATTACAAAAATTGTCATAATAAGCAGTTGTACTAAGTTAAAGACCTAAATCAATAATAAAATAGGTAAAGGTATTGAAATAGGCAAAGCTAGACCCATTGAACGACTAGATGTAGAAATATTTTCAAACATTATTGTTATAGTACTGAGATAAATGCAAAAGTATAAACTGCAGGTGTGTACCTAAGACGACAATTAATAACAAAATAAATGTAATAATACCAATATAAATAATAATACTAACACGTATGAAGACATTCTGTGACAGTGGTGGCGTCTATGAAATATCCTCGGCAGATTTTGCAAGTTATGTGACTATTGAGAGTTTTTAATTTTATCCTCCTTTCCATTGTCATCCTAAAACTACGATTCTATTAAATACATGAGGAAAAAGAATTTAAAACTAAGTGAAAATAAATAAAAACTAGAAACTCGAGAATCACTCAACCAACTCAAATTGACTGACCACCATAGACTTTTTTACAACCACAGACTAAAACAAAGAGTACTTACTTTATTATCTGTACTAGACGATCAAGCATGGCTTGTCTAGCACGTACACCACTACCATTTGGGTGCTTGGCCGGTACCTATGTGCTTGTCAAGCGTCGCTCCTAGACGATCAAAATATGATTGACAAGGCGAAAACTTACATGCTTGACAAGCCATGCTTAATCGCTTAGGGGCTACATTATATAGGAAAAAGAAAATTCTTTCTTGCTGGTTTTTTCTTAATGTATGAAAGAGAATGAATATTATTATCTATTTGGCTCGGGAGTGGGCTCGAGGGAGGCTCAAAAAATAGTATAATCACACAAAAGTGGGGGGATGGTTAGAGTTCACTAGAGCATGGTTAGATTTAAGGAAAAATAAAATAAACATTTCGACTTCAACGAACGATCGTAGTACTTCTAAATAAGCAAAAATCAATCAGTAAACCTAAAAATCGATACTAAATGGATGTCGTTATTGAGGTTTTATGGGATGTTGGTTGCGAAAATGGCATTATTTTGAAGTCCAACACGGCGGACATAATTCAACCCCTATACGGGGACGGGAACGTTAAAGGGATGAGGAAGGACAGGGGAAAGGGAAAGGTGAAGAGTATTTATGATTTATCTGGATACAGTAGTTATTATATAGAGATATTGTAGAGTTAAACACGTTCTAACGTAAAAGTAAAAAACTATCAGATTGTATGGAACATACATGGGCCCGATATAGATAAGTTTTAGTGACCGCTAATACTAGGAGCAGTACACTTTTCATGGCACATCTTTTTATTTTTATTTTTGTATGCTGAAGAAAAACGCCTTTACGCGCTTCCCCTCCCGCAGGTGAGTGAGAGGGGGGTATGTGGGGCTCGTCAGGAGGGGACCGCAACATTCAACATTGCAGCTCCCTCCACGACTGCCTCCCGTGATTTCACCCAACCGAGTGGTTCGATGGGATCTCGGGAGGAGGGAATACCCACTAAAAAACTCCGGCACTTGCCCACTCGCCACCAGACGGTCATTCGGGGGGCCATGGGTGGTAATCACCCCACTGACCTGGTGGCACGCCCGGCTTCCCGGGCCTCCTCGCGGAGATGGCCGGGCAAGCTTGGCCATCTCCCCAGACGGTCGGGGACCGTGCAATGCAGGCGATGAGTCACCCCCCCATCACCCGCGTGGTCCCCGATAGGACGGTATGAGGTGCGCGTAGCGCCTCCTCCTAGCGCCCAACCGCCTGCGTCGGAGCCGGTTCGCATGAGCTTCCCCTTCACGAACCCGCTCCGATGCCTCCTTTTGGAGGACCACGTCCTCACAGAAGGAGACTACCGCCTCCCAGGATCTCTCGGTGGCCAGCATGGCTTGTACCACACTGGGCAGCGAGATATCCCTACCAACCACAGCGACTAGAGTGCCGCGCTGCGGAGCCCAGGCAGGACACACCTCTAGGGTGTGCTGTGCACTGTCCTCCGCTTCATGGCACACCTGTATAAGTCTCTTTTCTCTAGTCAATAAGCTATATTTCAGCATGTAAAAAGAAAAAGAAAGAATAAAAAATACAATAATTTATTAAAATTAGATACAATATAACCAATTCAAAACTTTTCTATTTGATACAGATGTAAAAAATTCTATTAAGGTTCAAACACATTTTTGTAAAACACTTTTTACGGATTACAGCGCGTATATTATTAATTCAGGTGTTTTTTTTAGAATTATTTAGTTTGTATTTATTGGTTTTTTAGAATTCCCGACGTTTCGACACCTTTCCAGGGGCTGTGGTCACGGGAGGACTCTATACGCGATGATATATACAGCGCAGGATAATATACGCGCTGTAATCCGTAAAAAGTGTTTTATTTTTAATGAACTGTACGCGCGAAATTCTTAGAAGTGTACACATTTTTGTGTTGTGGTGCATGACGTGACGCGTCATGACGTCATCTGATTGCGTATCCGAACTATGCATTCTACATGGCTAGAGACATTTGTTTCGTGTGTTGTGTTCTTATGCTCTAAGGTTGTGTTACACAACACAATACAACGACGAGTCACGCACGACACATCAACACAAAAATGTGGCTCAGGCTTTGTGTATTTACAACAAAAATGGTAACTCTACGCTATACAGAAATTATAATATAAGCAACCATGTAAGACCTGTTGCACTTTGATGGAAGTGGATTATCACTTATTATTGTTCCTTTTACAAAAATACAAGTACAGAGCATTCGTTTCTCCCTTAGATGATTACACGCGTCTTTATAACTTAAGAACTAAAATATGAGACATTTGTTTGACAAGGATGCAGAGCTTGTCGCATAATCAAATTACTCCTTTTAATTCAGATTTCTCTTATCTGACTCGTCATTCACATAGCCTGCTTTGGGCATTCTCCTTTGGCCATGAGAATGATATAGCGATTGCGTGGCGTGTAGTGTTGTTAAGGTGGAATCATACGGTGCGCGATTCTGTAGATCGTGCTGCACCGAACCGAACCAGACCGTCTCGGAACGGCCCGGTGCGTGATCGTGCGTCCTTGTGCGTGAAATCGCGGACGAGCTCGCACTGCACCTTTGAAGTTACCGAGACACGTCGTAGGGTTGCCAACTTTTTGTACAAGAAATGAAAGTAGAAAATCATGAAATGTTACTAAGTTGTTTGTTTGGCACCACACCGACTTCAAATTGATTTGGTTTAGTAATACATTGGTGTCAGATCGGTCGGACGACTTAACTAAATTGACAGGACTAAACTTAATTTAAGCATTCTGTTCTTGTCTTTTTGATAGCTACAGCAAGATGGAAAACTATTTAGTTAAGAACAACCGAATCTACACCATTTTTAGTAGTAGATATTTGGTGCTTTTAAGTTTTGTTTTTAACGTCGTTTTTATTTTTTGGTAAAAAGTATTTTTGTGAATCCCGTATTTGTGAACCGCTCTCAACGTTGAGAGCTATCTTGAGATCATACTTAAGATCCTCTTATAAGAACAACATCTTAGTTATGATCTCAAGATCACCTAATATACAGGGTGGAACTGGAAAAAAAACTGTAGTTGGAGGGAAAGTACCCTAAATATTGATGATAGCCAATTTTTTTTTTTAATAAATAAAACTGCATCGAAGATTTTTGAAAAATCGCTATCTCAGCCGGGAATCCACTAGGCTAAAATCCGAATAAATAACGCCCTGTACTTTTATGATACCGATCTATAGAGTCAATGATAAGAGTTAATTTCTTCTAAAAAACATAGCATCTTAAATTAAAGGCAGACCCAAGAAAGATAAAAAAAAATATAGTTTAATCCGTTCAATTCCCAGCTGAGACAAGAGAGTACCCTCCAACTACCGTATTTTCGTTCCATCCTGTATACATACTGTGTACTACCACGCACCACGGAATAGAGGGTGTGTCGCGTTGTACGTACCGGCCTGATTTTTTATTATCCACAGCTGCTGTAAATAGCCTGCAAAACGATGTCTTTGAGAAATACCATAAAGGTGAATGTTGTTATTAGTATAAATAAAGAGAGAACTTTTTAAGCCGCACTATTATCGTATTTGTTCAGTTTTCACACTTTACACCAGAGTCTGCCTTCTGCATATTGTTCCCTAACATATCAAATACTTTACTACCCTCATGCAACACTGTCTTATAGTAATCAGATGAAGGCACTGGGGCGTTTGGTTTCATGTGATCTCTTTTGAAATGACGACTTAGGTGACTTGTCTGAGTAAATTTCCTTTCACATATCTTGCATTGGTATCTCTTTTCGCCAGTATGAACAACTTTATGTTGTTTGAGAGCGGATGATGTATAAAATGTTTTCCCACATTCACAGAGGTAGTCCCTTTGTCCTTTGTGCCTTTTGACGTGCACGTTAAACGCGCTGCAAGTCACAAAGCCACGGTGACACACTTTGCAGTTGTATCTGTAATTATAAATCACAACAACTTCAAATAATTGTATGTAATTTCTTTAAACAGCCTGATACCGCAATCACACATTCGCGCGAGTGGCGAGGCGGGCGAGGCAAATAGCGAGCTAGCTTTGACGACCTCCGTGGTCGAGTGGCTTTGTACACCGGTTATCAAGGTGTCGCCATCTCCAAGATCCTTTGGAATCGGAGCAATGTATGTGTAATGTATTGTCAAATATTTATTTTATTTATCAGCATGTGTACAGAAAAGTAGCTATTTGCCTCGTCACTCGAGCGCTCGCTCGCGTTGGGAGCGGCATTTCAGACGCGAAATTTACTCTAGTGGCGTAAAATCGTTTCGTCGAATGACTCGCGCGAGTGGCGAGGCGAGCACGAATGTGATTGCAGCATTAGGCTATACAGGTGGACAAAAAAGACGGTAGTTGGAGGTTACCCTAAATATTGATTGATTGATGGCAAACACTGAAGGAAAACATTCCTTCATTTTTACCCGCGACGGAACGGATGCGTTTATGTGTTAGTAACGCAAATGTTGCCATTTATCTACAGAACGGTTTGACCGATTTAGATGCGGTTTTCTGTAATGGGTTTGTAGTTCTTAAAAATAAGTAAATCGAAAGGAAATCCGAAAAAATAGCATCCTGTACTTTATGAAACCAATCAATAGCATCAATGATGAGTTTTTAATCATTATTATTCTTAAAATAAAGGTAGACCCAAGAACAATGAAAAAATGGTAGTTTAGTTGAAAAAAAATATTGTACCTACTTAATCTTCATAATTTTACAAAAATCTTTGAATGCAGAAAAACAAAGGAATGTTTTGTTTCAGTAAAAATAGCCGTCTTAGGGTACTTTCCCTCCAACTACTTACCGTCTTTTGTCACTCTGTATGTTTATTTTTGTGCTAGCTGGAGAGACAGATTAATTCATAGTTTGTCTTCTTCGGGATGTAATTTTTTACATTTCAAAGTAGATAATACACCTCTCTGGCTCGTCATGCCACAGGGGCAGGTGAGCAAGGAGTTAGTGTTAAAGCAATAATGCGAAAATCAGTCACAGCGTTATCTCACCTGACTTCCTTGTTGTGTATACGGACATGTATAGAGAGGTTTCCAGAAGTCGCAAAAGTCTTCGTGCAAAGGTGGCATGCGTACGGCTTCTCTCCATTATGAATGCGCTGATGAACTTTCAAGTCTGATTTAATTGGAAAACCTAAAAAAATATATTTGAAATTTTGAGATTTAAGAATTCACAATGCTATTTTTATATAATACTAAATAATATACTAGAAAAAATAGGACTCGCACCAGATCATGTTCTCGGACGGGAATCGAACCCGCGACCTTTGGATATCCGGTCCAATGCTCTGACCGCTGAGCTACCAAGTCACTAGTGAGAACGTCGAATTTCTTCTAGTATATCAACTCTTACGCTGCAAGCCAGCCCCATCTCACCAATGTAGAAGGAATTAAAATTTCTTCTAGTATATCAACTCTTACGCTGCAAGCCAGCCCCATCTCACCAATGTAGAAGGAATTAAAAAAATATGTTTAAAATGTAACCATAAAATAAATTAAAAAGAATTTTTTTATTCTTCAACTAAAATACTGTCATACCTTTACCACAGTCCTGGCATAGGAAAGACTTGTCCCCCTTGTGTCTCTTCATGTGTATTGAAAGTTGCGCACTTTGGACAAAGTTCTTGAAACAAATATCACAACTGTACAATTTTTCACCTAAAAAAATAATAATAATAATAATGTTACAAAACTGTCTTGTTCCGAGTTCAATATCTAGTCACACACAATGCCTATCGTAAATAGTAACACACACAAAATTTAACTACAGTAAAAAAAGAATTGTACTCCATATTGATAATTCTATTCTATCCTATCCAATTAAAGTCTAGCATATTTTAGCTACATGGTTTTTGTTTTAAGTTAGTCACCTGCACAAAGTACTCTTTTATTTACCTGTATGCATGCGTATGTGGTTGACAAGGCCAGTGCGCCGGCTGAATTGCTTGGGGCAATATTGACAGTGGTATGGAGTTTCACCTGTATGAACTTTCTTATGTTGGAACAGTGCACTGTGACCTCTGTATAAATATAATAACATTTGTTACATTTTTGACAAATATACACAATATTTATAAACATGAAACTTAAAAAAAATCTATTACCTAAATGTGGCTGGACAATCGGCACATTTGTATGGTCTAAGATCAGTATGACAGATCTTATGTGCTTTAAGATTGCTTTTAGTGCTTAATATTTTGCCACAGATATCACACTGGTGCGGTAGTTTACTTTCTGGCAATGACGGTGTTTCGCCTTCTGAATACACTGGGAATAGAGAACAAATGCAGTTTAGATATGAAAAAAAAATGCTTCTTTCTCTGAAACAACGAAAATAAATTATATTTCTTAAAAAACGCACCTTTTTTCTTTCTTCCTCTTTTTTTCTGAGGTTTTACATCTTCATTCTGTGATTCTGTAAGTTTCAAATCACTTTAAGCTATGTAATAAGATATTATTGCAAATTAAACAGTAAATTGTAATGTGAAATTTTTTTTAGCCCCCCTAACATGACCATTGAAACTCGATATTATACGATATAGTAATTTATCATGTTTAACTATTAAAAGACAAAGGATTTTGACAGTTGAGTGTTGATAAAATGCTATATCACGCGATATATATTGTGTTTTGGTTGTCGTGCTAGGGGTAGAAATAGGTACTAACCGTTGTTTTTTGTGAGTTTTATATCTTTGAGTATAGCATTGTCATCATCATCATTCCAAAAATTATCATCAGTTTGTTGATAAGTGGGTTCTATTGCAGAAAAAAGTTTATCATTATTGTAAAGGTAGGTATATAGTTCAAAATATAGGAAGAAAGAATCAATTAAAAGGTAAAGGAATTTAATGAGTAGTTCTTTCTAATGTAATATCAAATCAACTTTTAAAAAACTTGTCAAAAAATAATTGGTGTGAATGTAAGTAAGTGTATGTAAGTGAATGTAATTTTATTTACTTATTTGTATTATATTAACAAAACCAATCTCACCAGTCTTAACATCATTATTTACTTCTTTTTGATTTTCACCACATGGTAAAATGTTTTCCTCTTTTAAACTATCCTTGGATACACCATTAGTGAGAGTATTAGAATGTTTTTCTAGATCAAGCTCATCTTTAAGGCTTGCTAGAGAATCATGATCAAGCCAGAGTTCTTCATTTTTGATTTCATCATCATGTTGATCTTCGGAGGAGTGGAACTTGTGTAAGAGTTGTTTCAGTTTTAAATCGCTATTTTCACATTGTTTATTAAAAGCGAAAGTTCTTCGTAGCTGCTTGCAGCAGACTTTACACAGTGACTTCGGTAATCCATCGTCTAAGCTAGGCTAAAAATACATCACAGTAAGTTGACAGCTGAATTATCTAATATTTTTTGTTGAAAATATAAATAGGTAGGTTTATTTTTAGGTACCTTTACTTTTGTACAATAAGAGAACATTTCACTGTATAACATGTTTCTTTTTGTGTAATAACTGCTAAAAATATCAAACGATTGTTTATTTGATTGAAGACAAACGCGACATATACGTGAAAAATCCATATTTTTCCAGCTTTTGCGTTATACTTTAATACAATATTATTGATAGTTACGAAATAACAGTTTAATTTAATTTATTATTATTTTTGTAACACTACAATACATCAATAAAGTGACTACAAAACCTTACAAAACAAACAAAACAAAGGGAATAAAAATACTTTTTTTTTTAATTGGGTTCTAAACGTCAATCAGTCAGTGCTGCCACTGCCTGTCGACCAAATCCCACGTACACACGATTCCTTGATTACACATACTTGTTTACACACACACACAGTTTCCAGACTAAATACTTATGCCATCTATGTATTATTAGAAAAAATGAGCTTATTTTCAAATACTGTTACAACTTGAAAAATGTTAATTATTTTGAGATAATTAATGATTATCTCCTTTTATTTAGGTACTCCACGGAACGGAATCACTACTGTGCAGTGGGCACCCGCATCCGATAGATGGCAGATAGTCTCGGAGCATAATGCTCTAAGCAGGGGGTCTAGCTAAAGTAACATTTATAAATTTTCGCTATCGCTTCGCTTCGAAAAATGTATGGATTTGACGTTTTAAATTAAATTTCGATTGATAGCAAAACCTTATATCAATCACATACATGTTTCAAAAGCGAAGCGATAACGAAGATTTGCAAATGTTACTTTGGCTGGACCCCCTGATAGTACAGTATAACATTGAGTCGATATTGTAGCGAGTGCCGGTTCTCCTTTTGTGACATCCCGCCATCATCCCGCCAATCTGGCTGTCAGACAGATCTTTTTTTTTATCTATCTATTCAGTGATCTGTGTCACTGTCAGGCAGGCTTGTCACTGTCACTGTCAGTATTCTTTTAACTCTCGTGACGTCACGGTCAGTGCGATACGATTGTTTGCCGAACCAAAACTAAATATTTGTTTTTACACCACTAGAAAGCAAAGTAATTCATTATCACTAATATGTCGGCGTTACAAAAAACTATAATGAAGAATAAATTACCACCGAAATGTCCTAGAACTAACAAACAGTGAGTACATACCTACACCATGAGTTTTCTGTAATCGACTCTTTGTAATTTTATTTTCGGCAATAGTACAGTATCTTTCTAGCAAAAGCTAGGATACCTACTTTTAAATCAGCATTCATCTTGTTGTGACCAGTAATAATTAGAAATTATAATAATTTAAAATATATTTTGTAGGAAGCTAGCTCCATTTGGGTCGTCTGCTCGTTATAAAAGTTATCAACCGGAATCTTGGAGGCGATTCTTCAAAAAATGTGAAGATGTGGAAACTGAGACTGGGACATTCCGTGTATACTTCTCAGAGGAGCCTGATCACCCAAGTCGACCTAGAATTGTTACGCTCCATGGGGGTGGTTATTCAGGACTGAGCTGGGCTCTCTTCACTGTAAGTATTGATAAATATACTTGATAATGAATATTTTTAGTCAGTTGGTAACAGAAAAGGTACTATACAGGTTAATCCTAATGATTATTAACCTGTCAAGTATTTGGATACTTGAATTCAAGTCAAGTCAATTTGATTATTTGCTTGAGCGACAGACCCTGTCTCTAGAAATTTTTCTCACTAAATGTCCATGGGACAGACCTTTTTCATTTAAAACAAGTGGAAGTGTTTTTGCGTACCACTAGCACTATTGAAGTTGAGGATGAGTTCTTCCTTTTTAATTTTGTAATAAAATTTACAGGAAGAAATCACCAATATGATACACTGTCAAGTGGTATCAATGGACTTGAGAGGTCATGGAGAGACCCAAGCTAAGGAACCTGATGATTTGAGTGCTGAAACTCTAGTTAGGTAAGTGTTTAAAATATTTTGAGGACCTGAATGGTGCAGTGGTCAACATGCCGTTCTACCACGCAAGAGGTCACAGTTTCACATTAATTAAACCGAAGCGAAGCATGTGGGATGAGTGTAAGTCTACGGGCACGAAAATGGCGACGGTCGAGCGTGGCCTCGCGGCGGCAATGCGGACAACAACATGGAGTATGGACAGTATAGGTGACGCGCACGAAACGGGTGGCGGGAAGCGACGAGAACAAACTAGTTTGATTTGGTCACTCGCGATTTCAGTATTGCGACTGACTGACCGACCGATAAGTTTCGTGCCCACGCGAGATACTACTGCTCATCGCACCGCCCCGCGGTCGCTTTCGCTCGGCTGTCGCCATTTTCGTGCCCACACGCTACATGGGCGTGTTCGCAATTATATTTGATGACATTTTCAAATATAATTGCGAACACAAACTTTGTGATATCTAGCAATATTGGGTCTGTAATTGAAATATTTGTCAGAGATTTTGGAGTTACAAAATTCTGGAGTTCCGGAATGCATGCCCTATTAGTAGATACTAAAATAATAATGTTTTCTTAACAGAGATGTGGAGCTAGTGCTTCAGAAGCTGTATGGTGATGAGATGCCACCACTGATTCTCGTAGGCCACTCTATGGGAGGTGCAATCGCAGTCAGAGCGTGCCATCTTCAGTCTCTTCAAGGATACATTCAAGGACTTGTCGTCATAGATGTGGTGGAAGGTATGGTCTATTTTATTTTCTAATGTATTTTTGAGAGTGTCATATTCTGTGGGGCTACTGTGTGAGACAATATGGATATGCCCATGTCTTTAACATCCTTCTCCCCTTTTCTTACCACTGAGGAACTAGCTATCTTACCACTACCTGCTGGAACACAACAGTTTTTAAATTGTTGTTATGGTGTAATAAGCCCTACCACCAACCAAACCGAGTAAAAATGTACTTCCCTCCTGGGAAATGAACCCGGGACCCCTGCGTCCTAAACGGGTGGGCGAACCACTAGACCACAGAGGCGGTTAAGGTAATATTATATTTTTTGTTTTAGGCACTGCAATGGATGCACTGACTAGTATGCAGAGTTTCCTGAGGGGTCGACCGACACATTTCAAGAGTATTAGACATGCTATTGAGTGGTGTGTTAGGAGTGGACAAGTGAGAAATGTTGCATCCGCGAGAGTGTCAATGCCCAGTCAGATTGTAAAGTAAGTGCATTTTAATGCTGAATTAATGTGGCTGAGACCAAGACAAAGAGCATTGTATTTTGGCAACAATAATGTTTCATATAATCATATCCGCACCCTTATTATCCTAATTAAGTTGGAGCAGCACAGTGAATCCTTCTCTATTCTTTTCTGTCACTCAACAGAAATATACATATTGGATAAAGTATGAAAGTGGTAGGATGTTTTACTATTTCAGTTTCACTACATATTATTTTGATTTAGTAAAATAAAGATAGTTTTGCTCTGTCCGTCTGACTATAATGGTCAGCGTGAATAGTGCCTTAGAAATTAGCAATAAACACTTGAAACAATTTACCTTTTTCAGTTGTGAAACTGGTTTGCTAGCCACTCGAGAGCTTGACGAACCGACAATAGATGACAGTTTTGATTCGGATACGATGCCTTTGACGCGCGCGGATTCCATCGCCGAGGAAGATGAACAACTTGACGGCGACCAACCGACAGACAGTGTAATGGACACCGTCACAGACGACGCACACTTTGTGAAGCCCAGTGGGGATATGAAGGATATCAAGTTAGTTTTTTTTTCTTTATTCACAACTAGCTTCCGCCCGCAACTTCGTTCTAAATGGGATAAAAAGTATCCTATTAATCCAGGTTATAAATTATTTGTGTGCCAAATTTCATCCAAATCTGTTCAGTCGTTTTTGCGTGATTGAGTAAAGGTGGAATCCAATGGTGCGCGATTCTGCAGACCGCGCCGCACCGAACCAGACCGTAGGAACGGCCTGTGCGTGGTCGTGCGCGCTTGTGCGCGAAATCGCGGTCGAGCTCGCACCGCACCTTTGAAGTTACCGACGCGTCGTGGGGTTGTCAACTTTTTGTACAAGAAAGTACAAGAAAATCATGAAATCTTACTAAGTTGTTTGTTTATCACCACCGATTTCAAATTGGTTTGTTTTAGTAATACAATATTAGGAGTACACATTTTATTTGATGCTTTTATGTTTTGTTTTTTAAAGACTGTTTTATTTTTTTGGTAAAAAGTTTTTTCGTGAATGCTTGAACTGTATCATCCGCGTACTGTTTTACACTGCAGTGTACTTTTTACTGTTAAACAAAAATTAAGTTTGATGTAACTTGTACTGATCAACACTTTTGATGTAGTTATTGAAATAATATGGACTATGTCCACATTTTCAAACATTTACAAGTTAATTATTTATGTTACAAGGTTATTTTTAACTTTATTTACGTGGAGGCGTTTTTTTAAAAGCTACAACATGAATTTCGCGTTGTGGATTTTTAGCAGTGATCACAATGCGTTGTGAGCGGTTTTTTCGCTCAATAAGCGATCTCGGTCTTTGAGCCTACTGTTAGTATCTGTATATTATATATATATATATATATTTACTTATGCGTTATATTTGTAACGTCAGTAAGTACAAGTGGCGCATCGAGCTGTCCCGCACGGAGGGCCACTGGGGCGGGTGGTTCCGTGGCCTCAGCGCGCTGTTCCTGTCCGCGCCCGCGCCGCGCCTGCTGCTGCTCGCGTCCGTGGACGGGCTCGACCGCGACCTCACCGTGGGCCAGATGCAGGGTCAGTATATACAGCGCGCTGTTCCTGCGCCTGCTGCTGCTCGCGTCCGTGGACGGGCTCGACCGCGACCTCACCGTGGGCCAGATGCAGGGTCAGTATATACAGCGCGCTGTTCCTGCGCCTGCTGCTGCTCGCGTCCGTGGACGGGCTCGACCGCGACCTCACCGTGGGCCAGATGCAGGGTCAGTATATACAGCGCGCTGTTCCTGCGCCTGCTGCTGCTCGCGTCCGTGGACGGGCTCGACCGCGACCTCACCGTGGGCCAGATGCAGGGTCAGTATATACAGCGCGCTGTTCCTGCGCCTGCTGCTGCTCGCGTCCGTGGACGGGCTCGACCGCGACCTCACCGTGGGCCAGATGCAGGGTCAGTATATACAGCGCGCTGTTCCTGGGCCAGATGCAGGGTCAGTATATACAGCGCGCTGTTCCTGCGCCTGCTGCTGCTCGCGTCCGTGGACGGGCTCGACCGCGACCTCACCGTGGGCCAGATGCAGGGTCAGTATATACAGCGCGCTGTTCCTGGGCCAGATGCAGGGTCAGTATATACAGCGCGCTGTTCCTGCGCCTGCTGCTGCTCGCGTCCGTGGACGGGCTCGACCGCGACCTCACCGTGGGCCAGATGCAGGGTCAGTATATACAGCGCGCTGTTCCTGCGCCTGCTGCTGCTCGCGTCCGTGGACGGGCTCGACCGCGACCTCACCGTGGGCCAGATGCAGGGTCAGTATATACAGCGCGCTGTTCCTGGGCCAGATGCAGGGTCAGTATATACAGCGCGCTGTTCCTGCGCCTGCTGCTGCTCGCGTCCGTGGACGGGCTCGACCGCGACCTCACCGTGGGCCAGATGCAGGGTCAGTATATACAGCGCGCTGTTCCTGCGCCTGCTGCTGCTCGCGTCCGTGGACGGGCTCGACCGCGACCTCACCGTGGGCCAGATGCAGGGTCAGTATATACAGCGCGCTGTTCCTGGGCCAGATGCAGGGTCAGTATATACAGCGCGCTGTTCCTGCGCCTGCTGCTGCTCGCGTCCGTGGACGGGCTCGACCGCGACCTCACCGTGGGCCAGATGCAGGGTCAGTATATACAGCGCGCTGTTCCTGCGCCTGCTGCTGCTCGCGTCCGTGGACGGGCTCGACCGCGACCTCACCGTGGGCCAGATGCAGGGTCAGTATATACAGCGCGCTGTTCCTGCGCCTGCTGCTGCTCGCGTCCGTGGACGGGCTCGACCGCGACCTCACCGTGGGCCAGATGCAGGGTCAGTATATACAGCGCGCTGTTCCTGGGCCAGATGCAGGGTCAGTATATACAGCGCGCTGTTCCTGCGCCTGCTGCTGCTCGCGTCCGTGGACGGGCTCGACCGCGACCTCACCGTGGGCCAGATGCAGGGTCAGTATATACAGCGCGCTGTTCCTGGGCCAGATGCAGGGTCAGTATATACAGCGCGCTGTTCCTGCGCCTGCTGCTGCTCGCGTCCGTGGACGGGCTCGACCGCGACCTCACCGTGGGCCAGATGCAGGGTCAGTATATACAGCGCGCTGTTCCTGCGCCTGCTGCTGCTCGCGTCCGTGGACGGGCTCGACCGCGACCTCACCGTGGGCCAGATGCAGGGTCAGTATATACAGCGCGCTGTTCCTGCGCCTGCTGCTGCTCGCGTCCGTGGACGGGCTCGACCGCGACCTCACCGTGGGCCAGATGCAGGGTCAGTATATACAGCGCGCTGTTCCTGGGCCAGATGCAGGGTCAGTATATACAGCGCGCTGTTCCTGCGCCTGCTGCTGCTCGCGTCCGTGGACGGGCTCGACCGCGACCTCACCGTGGGCCAGATGCAGGGTCAGTATATACAGCGCGCTGTTCCTGGGCCAGATGCAGGGTCAGTATATACAGCGCGCTGTTCCTGCGCCTGCTGCTGCTCGCGTCCGTGGACGGGCTCGACCGCGACCTCACCGTGGGCCAGATGCAGGGTCAGTATATACAGCGCGCTGTTCCTGGGCCAGATGCAGGGTCAGTATATACAGCGCGCTGTTCCTGCGCCTGCTGCTGCTCGCGTCCGTGGACGGGCTCGACCGCGACCTCACCGTGGGCCAGATGCAGGGTCAGTATATACAGCGCGCTGTTCCTGGGCCTGCTGCTGCTCGCGTCCGTGGACGGGCTCGACCGCGACCTCACCGTGGGCCAGATGCAGGGTCAGTATATACAGCGCGCTGTTCCTGTCCGCGCCCGCGCCGCGCCTGCTGCTGCTCGCGTCCGTGGACGGGCTCGACCGCGACCTCACCGTGGGCCAGATGCAGGGTCAGTATATACAGCGCGCTGTTCCTGGGCCAGATGCAGGGTCAGTATATACAGCGCGCTGTTCCTGCGCCTGCTGCTGCTCGCGTCCGTGGACGGGCTCGACCGCGACCTCACCGTGGGCCAGATGCAGGGTCAGTATATACAGCGCGCTGTTCCTGGGCCAGATGCAGGGTCAGTATATACAGCGCGCTGTTCCTGCGCCTGCTGCTGCTCGCGTCCGTGGACGGGCTCGACCGCGACCTCACCGTGGGCCAGATGCAGGGTCAGTATATACAGCGCGCTGTTCCTGGGCCAGATGCAGGGTCAGTATATACAGCGCGCTGTTCCTGCGCCTGCTGCTGCTCGCGTCCGTGGACGGGCTCGACCGCGACCTCACCGTGGGCCAGATGCAGGGTCAGTATATACAGCGCGCTGTTCCTGCGCCTGCTGCTGCTCGCGTCCGTGGACGGGCTCGACCGCGACCTCACCGTGGGCCAGATGCAGGGTCAGTATATACAGCGCGCTGTTCCTGCGCCTGCTGCTGCTCGCGTCCGTGGACGGGCTCGACCGCGACCTCACCGTGGGCCAGATGCAGGGTCAGTATATACAGCGCGCTGTTCCTGGGCCAGATGCAGGGTCAGTATATACAGCGCGCTGTTCCTGCGCCTGCTGCTGCTCGCGTCCGTGGACGGGCTCGACCGCGACCTCACCGTGGGCCAGATGCAGGGTCAGTATATACAGCGCGCTGTTCCTGTCGGCGCCCACTAATGTTGTACAACCGCCCGCTGCAAACTCCACGAAATAATACATATTTCCAAAAACATTTTTTTGGTGAAGTGATGGATGATGATGTCAAGATATAAACAAAATAGTATTTACTTTTGCAGGTAAATTCCAAATGCAAGTGTTGACGCGATGCGGTCATGCAGTCCACGAAGACACACCAGATGAGGTAATACATAAATACTTTAAAATACTCTAGCCTAGCCAGATAATAAATAGAATGAGATAGAGCGTTAGGAAAGAGATACTTTAAGACTTTCGTTTCCTTTTATATAGATAGAAAAAGCGAGAATGAGAGAGAGAGAACAAGAGAAAAACAGAGATATTTTATGAAAATAGACCCTATTTCCTTGTAACAAAGTGTATTTTGGTCAGGTCGCACGAGTCGTAGCCGCTTTCGCCCTTCGACATCGCCTCACCGTAGCCACAGACGCAGGACAGAACATGAACTTAGTAGCGGCTCCCGGTTGTTGAAGTGATTACTGCAAAATGATTCTAAAAACAGATATTTACTAAGGCAGCCCACTCGATTTTTTTCTAGAAAGTTCACGCATTTTTGACTAGAAAAAGGAGAGGTTGGTTTTAAATCATCTCAATATTAAACCTTATTTTGTATTTAATAAGATCTATTCTTGGATATAAACATCTGACGATTTTTTAACGTTTATTACAATATTATCTTATTTTTATCTATTTAGATTAGAGTATAGGCACTGACGACGATATGAAAATTGACTTCTCAAGAGTAGAGGGTCAGTTGTGCGACATTTACTTCCTAAAACAGAGGAAACCTTTCATTTTGTCGTCTATAAATACACTTTTGTTTACGAATTAACCGCTGCTGAAATGTAAATAATTAGTGTTCACGAATATGTATTAACTAAGGAACTTTACGTTGAAATTAGTTAATCCACTTTTAGCTGTCTTTAAACTGTAGAATAGACTGTTAATTAGTTTTTTACGTACAAGTCTGTTCCTAACTTAGACGGTGAGAGTTGAGGCCAACACAATACTTCGCAGAAACTTCAAGAATTGAAAACATTATTTTACCGTTATAATACCGTTAAAAATAATGTTAACCGTTAAATAACATTATTTTACCATTAAATATCGTAAATACCGTTATCAATAAAATAACGTGTTTTTAAACGGTATTTTTTTGTAACAATAATTTTTAACGATATTTCAAATCGAGGGGTCATTTTATTTCAAAAGAGTGCCAAACTGCCAAATAATCATTAATATTCTTTGGTGTGGTAGACGTAACAAAGTATGAAGCTCACCCTGACTCGACTCTTACTTGTTTTATTATTATCCTACATCGTGAAACTCTCAATACCTTTATTTATATTTAAAATTCTACAGTATAGTTTTACTGGGCTGCCGGGTGAAGATTGATTCGTATTCCTTGTCTTCGGGGTTAAGCTAATAGTTGGCTATTGAAATGGGGCCTATGGACTTAATCGATTTTTTGTAATCGAAATTTTTATGACACTAAAGCGGGAACTACATTAGGCAGACGTGGGTCACGTACGTCGATCTGGGTGCGACCAATAATGTGCTCTATGGGCACGTCAGAAGACAAACTTTTCGTTGCGTCGCGTCGTAAGGCGTACATATGGATGTGTGTAGCCTCTATGTAAAATGTTTGAGGACGCCGACGCGCCCAGATTTTTCCCGCTTAACTGTCTCGGTTGTTGATATTATTGTAAAGTTATAACAAAGTAACGTAAAAAGAGGAAACGTAATTTTAGTCTAGCAACTTTTTAAATCTCATCTCATTTTTAAAAGAATACTATTTCTAAATGTTTGTCAATTTATATTCTACTTAATTCTCTTAAATAAACTTTCGATACTATTGAAATGTACAATATCGGGTGGACCACGAGATGACCCGATGATTAGCACTTGGCGGTAGACATATCCTTTCATTCATCTCTCATTTAACTGTTTAGAAACAGAACTTTACATTCTCAAGCAAGACTGTTCTTTTTGGAAACACATACAGGTGTAAAAAGACCCTTAACGAAGCCAAGATTTACGTATTCTGCCCACCATCTGGACCATTTCTGTTCAAAACTATTGTTGGGAACCGATTTTCATTTTTGGTGTTAAAAATGCAGAAGTAACTTAAGAAAATACTGAAATCGCCATAGGTATGCCTTTAATATTTGAAGAGATCCCTCGATTTCTCCAGGATCCCATCATCAGATCCTGACCTTATGACAATGGGACCAACTTGGAAGTATATACTTTCAAACAAAAAATATTTTTTTTAAATCGGTCCAGCCGTCTTCGATTAATCGAGTAACATACATAAAAAAAAGATTCCGACTAACTGAGAACCTCCTCCTTTTTTGAAGTCGGTTAAAAAGCATTGCATTGACAGTACCACGCAATGTCACGCGCGCAACAGACCGCGCCTGCGAGTGCGTGCTACTCAGCGGCGTGCGGCCGAGTTGAAAGGCAGCGTATGTGTGCGTGCGAATGAGATACATTGAGTGATGACATTATGAAGCCATTGTTTGTTACGAAATACTTAAAATTTTGATAAAGTAAGATTAAACAAAAATTAAGAAATGAAATTAGGAAATCATAAACATAATGAAAATATTTTTTTTCACTTTGGCCTTCAATAACTTCATAGCTATTGATTTCCCAGGTAAAATCTAAAATACAAAAATGATCCCGATGATGGGAGAAATGGGTGGACTTCAGCTTCGTTTAGGGTCTTTTTACACCATTTATCGGAATTATTATTAGTGTGAGTAGTGAAAAGATAGAATTATGCTACACTATCTAGTCAATAGTTTTGGCAAAAATAAAACAAAGTAGTGATAAAAATAAGTATAACAGAGAGTGGGACACACTGTTACTTGCCCAAACTATTCGAGAGGTTTTGTAGTTATTTCAATTTTTTATTTTATAGAGTAATTAAAGGTACAGATTAGAAATTAAACGGATATATTTTTGTGCTGCCTTGCTTAAAAATGTTGTGAAGTTTACATGATTTTGTAGTCATGTATCGAATTGAATTAGTATCTTAAATATATAAAAAAGTTGAATTATAAACGATCGTAGTAGAATAGTTTATGTTAAGAAATGACGTAGGATATGGTGTTTTTTTGTTAATGAGCCGATTGCTCAAAATATTGTCAGAATTCCTACTTAATGGTGAATTTGAGTTACAAAGTATTTATTTATTTCGTAAATAATGATATCTGTGGAAACTATATTAGCTCTTAAGTATTTTTAATTGACGTCTTCGATTACCAGAAATGTCTTTTATTGACAGTACAATAGCGTATCTTCTCTGCGTAAGTACATAGGTAATGTGATATGAACAAAATGTGTAAAATTGCTATAAATGTGAGTCTGTAATTATAGAGTTCTCTCTGTCCGTGTAAAAATCAAAATGGAAGTTATGAAAGATACTTAATAAAAATATTTTCAATGATATGCTTATTCTATTATTTTCATTAATCTGGGGTGACCCATTCTTTCATTGGTCTTTTATTCTTTTGCAATTTTAAATTTTCGTTTCGGTCATGCATCTTATAATAGGCCTTATCGACTGTTGCTTATTCACTCTAATCGCAAACCGAATGTGCTTACACTGCGCGATCAAGCTCTTTCTAATTAGAAAGTCACTAGTTTCTTCGACTTAATGTAATCTTAGCTTTGATACTCTCTCCAGGGTCCCTCCGCCATTACCGCGTCTACCGTCGAAACACGGACATAGCATTTGACACGGACTATGGATTTTAATTGATGATAAACCGCAATATTATAGCTTGCTTCGGTGGATAGTTGGTCATGCTAGTTGGGGCTGATAAGTACTAAATGGTATGTCTTTACCTAGTCGCTTTGCGTGCCATAGGGCATACAATAGCGCATGTCCTCATCATACTTCTAAAAAACCGTCAAAAGTACCTATAGCATGCGTTTGACGCAAGACGAATTGAAAGTTGAAGACAAAAGAGGAAAGGGAAAGTGACTGGGTGGAGACACACCATAACTATTACTTAATCTGTGGTCTGGTTTATAGAACACCATGTGGATAAGGATTTTTAATAATAAGATAAACACAATATCTATTCAGAACATTTTTTATTTAATAATCGAACAAACATGATTGATTGAGACGTCTAAGAAGAAAATCAATGGTAAATAATTATTCTAGTAAAATGGTAACTATGTTTTATATAACAATAAGAGCGTTTGTACACTTATATCGAAATGACTAGCAAACTTTAAATTGTTAAGTATCACTTGGAAGAGTTTTTGTAAGTAGCACTTTATTTCCATATTATTTTATGTAGGTAATTAAAACTTAATTACTGGCATGTTAAAATGAATGACTCTTGTTAATAGTAACTTTAGCAACTTAATAGAAACTATTTCTCTTTGTAATTTGAATAGAAATACAGTGCTGCGTACATCTAAATACTATATTATGATTATATACGTAAATTCCAGAAAACTTTGAGAGATGTAAAAATACAGTAGTATTATTTTAATTTTATAAAGTTACTGCTAGACACAACTTTAATTGCAGAAATAAAAGAATGATTTGCAAATGAATTTAAGAGCGCGTAGTCTGCACACTGGCGCCGCCATTGGAAAAAAAATGATCTCTGTAGTGCACTCCGAAGAAAAATTGTGTTAATTTTTATCGCTTAAACAATATTTTATAGTCTGTTGTTTGGTTTAATGGAGTTTTATTGCTAAAAGTGGCCACTTTAAGAGAGAGTCAATAAAGAAAGAGAGTTAATTCACAATTTCGTTTTTTTTTCCAGACTAAGCGCTCCTAAAGCACCATAATATTTTGAGCGCTCAGTTTTTAGAGTTCAAAAAACAACTTGCCACAAAAGCTACAAAATAAAAACATTGATAAAATAATATCATAAGCACCATGTTAGTATAAATTAATCCATTCAAATTTGCAATTTTGTAAAACGTCGCAACGGCGTAAATAAAATAAAGTCACAACAATTATTTAACTAATAAATAACAAGCAATCTCATGCATAACAACCTCAGTTACTGGGGATTTAGCTTTATCACATCTAGACAGTATTTCCACATCTATGTTGCAGAATAAGATAATAAATAAGAGGGCACCTCGTTTTAGGCGATCAAGTACTAGAACAGCTCGAATTACGCGATATAATACTAGGTACTTACTACGTTCATTAATGACTTCACTCAAATGATTCATTTGAGAATTAAAATTGTCAACATCAAGTTATCCTAATTGCCAACAATTGATTTTGATTGACAACTTTCCTGAGTGCAATTATTTATTGCATTGTAATAAACTTCTTTGTTTGTATTAACAGTATAGTATTCGTTAATAATATATTTTAATGCAGGTTAGATGTGAAAGCGAAATAATAATTATTTGTATTATTAATTAGATTAATACTTTTCAGTAAGCATTGGCTAAGCATAACTAAATTCTATAGTACGTTAGTTGAGGACAGTGGTTATATGTAGGAGATGACTTAGTTTTACGGATTTGGTTTTCAATAATGTCAAACGACATACTAACAAACACAGCCTGTTGGTATCCTAATAATTACGGGTACCTACCTAAATTGCACTGGGGTTCAAAAAATGCAAAACAAACACATCAAGGCGCTGCGCAAACGTAGACACCTGCCGCCCTACTCAAATGGCCAACATTCTATACGTTTGAACGCTACGCTTACTATTAAAGCTTAAATATGAGCAATAAACCATTAAATCACATGTTGCAAACTTATGTTAATCATAGACTTTGATGTATTGTATTGTATGAAATTAACAAGATTACGGCACGCAATTTTACACTTTACTGCTTAATTTAAAGCTTTATTAGTTAGCGTAGCGTTCAAACGCATAGGATGTTGGCCATTTGAGTAAGGGGGCTGTTGTTGCGGACGTGACAACATCACCGGAAATCGTTGTGTCTGTGTCCGTGTCCGTTCAGTCGACAATCGAACTCTTATCGCCTTACTACCTTCTTGTATAGAGACACGTAACAGTTGGACACTATTCAGTCTGGTAGTGACAACATGTCAGTCCGTCCAATACCTAATATTTCGGTATGATCAATTCGTTATTATTATCCTAGACAAAGTGGCTACGACGCTAAGTCTGCGGACGTAGCGGTTGATTACAATTATATAGATTGTATAAAAAAAAATGGTAGCTGGTATCCAATAAAATGTACCAGTATTCAGCAAATTATACTTAAGAATTAATATTTTAAAACGAGTATTTAAAAAAAAGGTTGATTTCCTAAAATATTATCTAAAATACTTTGAGTATGGTTTTATCACGAATGGCAATAATTGTGCGTCATAATTCAAACAATCAAATATAAATGGCATAAGGGTTAAACTATATTAGACTGGACCGGCAAGATCGCGAACGTGGTAAAGTGATTTTGTCAAACTAGTCTAGTGAAAGAAGTTTCAGTGTGTTGTAAACAGATAAGATATATGACAAATGCGGTGCTGGCCGGGCCAATATTATTAAACCTTAATTCAAAGTAGTTATCTGACTGGGTTAACGTTGACATTTTGTTGGGATATTTATACGGCACTCTTCATCTCTTGCTTGACACAGCTTTTAAACGCATCCCAACCTTCATTCTTCGCATAGGACTGAAACAGGAACGACAACCGCTATATAGAGATGTGCAATCTTGAATGATTATAGTCAGTCAATTAGAAGCTGCGGGGAAAGTAGAACTTGTTTATTTGCACAAACCCATCCACCTCAATAATATATTTTATTTTAATAATTGTATTATTTGTCATAAAAAATAATTATACAGACGAGGCCCGATCTACCAAGTTTTAACGACAACACCAAATCACGATTGCAAAAAGCCCCTCTAGCTTCTATGTTCATAGTAGAAAGAGTTCTAACTTTATCTTTAATAATCAGCACCAAAATCATCTGAGCTTTTAAACATACAATCTGCGTGAACTTTCATTTGTTGTCTGAGAACAAATAAAACTGCACCTTAATGTCTTGACATAAGTTTGATTTTTGTTAAATGTTCAGGTATTTTGGTAAGTTTGAATGCTCGGATCATTTTGGCGCTTACTCTAGATACAGTCAACGGCAAGTAAGACCATTTTGACCTTGAAACCGCCTTTATGCCGTAAGTAATAAAAGCGGTTTTCGTACTTCAACTGTTGTAACTTACCGTGCTGTCGTGTGTACATAAGACCTATTCTTTATCAGCAACTTAATCTGTGACCACATAAATGTAGTCAAATGGCGAGCGATTGGCTACCTAAGCACAGAATATTTAATAGTACAAAACGTACAGAAGCCCATACGTGCGAGAACAACCGAAGCGCTTCTCTTTCTGTCGCGTAGCTCTGTCTCAACCGACACATGACATCCCTCGTGCGCTGGCTCGACTGAGTCAGCCGCGAGTAGTAGAGTAATATAAAAGCGCGGAGTGACAACCCCTGACCTAAGCTAGTATGTGTACCGACTAATAATGAAAAACCGGACAAGTGCGAGACAGATTCGCCCAACCGAGGGTTCCGTGCAACTTAAATAAAGGCTTTATTTTTTACGTTTTAATTCCTAATGTATAGATATAACTTTCCAAATTTCATACTTTTAGGTCAAGGGGAAGTATACCCTATAAAATTTAATTCCCTTGAGTGTCGAAATATGCGTTTTTTGAGGCATAACGGCCGTATCTTTTTTTACTTCATATTAGAAGGTTGATTTTTTCACAGCTTCAAAGGACTGTAGACCTGAGTATATGTTTTGGTTTTAATTTCAACTCGATACCTCCATGCGTTCCCAAGTTAAAAAGGGTCTCGACAGGCAGACAGACAGACGGACAACAAAGTGATTCTATAAGGATTCCGTTTTTCCTTTAAGGTATGGAACCCTAATTAATATCCATGCAGGATCTTTAGCTGACCTTGAACCCGCGATGCAGGCGGTCCTTCATGATGGCGATGAACTCCTTGTAGCTGAGCAGGCCGTCGCCGTCCGCGTCGAAGATCGCGAACACCGTGCTCACCAGGTGCGCCGACTGCCCGATGCCCGTGCAGATCTTCACCGCGCGGTGGAACTCGTCTGCCGACAATTACACATAGTTTTAACCGTTTTAATTAATCCGTCAAGCATCCAAGCGACAGACCCTATCCCTAGGACGGAAAAAGGAACTTTGGCTGTCATTTGTGCATTTTTAACTTCCGGTAAATTGTGGTTGGTCAGTTCAAATATGGTGTTGTCAGAGGAGAGGCTTAGAACGAAGTTGATGCAGTAGCCAGTAACTGCGAGCGGGACGGACCGATAGCGGTGCGACTGTTGAATTTTCTGTTGCGTAAACATTTGTTTACTGTGAAGTCAATATGTGTTCTTTCGTAAATAAAATTAGATAAATAGATTCGTAAACTATCAGGCTCCAAAATAATGTGCATAGTGGCTGTGAATACCAACTGGCGGCGAGTGGGTAAGTACCGAAGCTTTTAGTGGGTGGGTATGGTTTCTCCATTTTACCCCTCCCGAGGTCCCATCGAGCCCACTAGGGGCTGGAATAACGGGAGGCGTGCACTCAGGGTGGGGTCGTAGCCGGACGGGGCTAGGGGTACGTAACAGAATTTCTTCATCGGCATAAAAAAGTGTATCAAAATGCGCGTCTGCGGCTCGTGTTTTTTCGAAACATTACACAAAAAACATGAAACAAAAACATTTGTTTTCATACACAAACCGTCTCCTAAAAATAATAATACAAAGCAAATAACGAGTATCTCCCGAATTAAATTTAAAAAGTAAAACACAGTCTCTATTCCACTCCATCACATCACATCCATTTTAATTATACAAGGTGTTACAAAAATACCCCTAATGCCGAATATGGTATATAGGGACCATCGAACTGAACAACTTTTACTACGGGGCCAACTCTGAAATCGCGAAAAAAAAATCAGCTGTTTCATACATTTTGATATTTTGATTTTAATTTTTGTATGAAACAGCTGATTTTTTTTCGCGATTTCAGAGTATATTACCAAGCTTGCACTAGCACTTTTAGGTTAGAAAAATTTGCCACAGATTATAGAAAGGTTGTGCGCGTTCGGTGGTTGTCAAGAAATGAAACATACCCTTCCCCTCTCTCCCGCGCGGGGAATGTTTTCACTCGGCCGCAGAAAACAAAAACATTGTGTATGCATACAAAAATGTGTATAGCCACGCCCCAATGTTTTGATGTTTTTGTGTAATGTTTCGAAAAAACAGTCGCAGGAGACGCGACTTTAGAAGTCGGACATCAACGATAACACTTACCTTTAGAAATAGGATGGTCGGCCAGCGTATACATCCTCATAGCGATAGTGAAGTCCTCCAAGTTGTTGAGGAACTGGCAGAACGTCTTGAACTCGTCGAAGGTGATCCCGCGCTCGTCCTTGACGCGGTCGAGCAGCCGGTCGAGGTACATGTCGTACTCGTCCGTGTCCAGGTACGTGTAGCGGAGGAGGATCTTGGCGAAGTCCACCTCTGATATGGTCTCGTGTCCTGTGGAAACAGTATTGAAAGGCTGGGCTTTCTGCGGTACGAACAAGTACGATTCGTTAATTAGTTTGACTCAATTAACGGACGTCTTTTCTGTTACGTTTACTGAAAAGTGGCGCAATGAGCTTATGAACAGTATTTTCTACTATAATTTTATTAAATACCAATTAAAATATGTCTTTTTTTCTGTAGCCCTTAAACTTCACAATATTTTTTTTAAGATTTGTAAAAAATACCACGCGCTATTGTTTTCGTGACAAGCACTGAGCAAGTAATCACTACCGTGGTGACAGGCAAGTCCAGGTCCGATGACGTCATCGGACTCCATTCTCTCGCTAGTCTCGTTCGAAAAGGACGCTGGCGCCGACTCGCGGATGCAAACGTAATAGTGTTTTAAGCAGAATAATTATTTGTAAACTTATCGTATCAAAGTGAAATAAAAATTGTTGGTTTTGGAATTACAGCTTCCATAATGGTATAGGGTAAAAATGAACTTATTTTTTATTTTCCCACGCATACGTATTCTTCATGCCACTATTGGCAAAGGCGTCGTTTCCCACTAGAACACCAGAAGATGTTTTGATCTGGGGTAAGAAAGTCTACTTAGAACTCAGATCAAATTGTTTATAAGTTTTTCGAACAATCCCAGAAAGTTATGGAGCAAGGAATTACCTATATTTTTATAAAAGTTACTTAAAGAGCTATCCTTAGCTATAGTTAAATGAGGTCAAGAGCTGGCAGAAAATTAAAAGGCACTTAAAAAAAAAAATTTAAATAACACATAAAGCATTAAATGTGCCTTTTACCTCTGGCGAATTCCTGAAATTCCAATTCCAATACTTCGGTCTGAAGGTTCTCCATGAACTGCTTGAAGCCCTCAAACTTGAGATCGTTGGTGCCTTTTTTGCCGAAGAAGTGCACCTGGAGGAGGAAATAAATGCAAGATTTTTATCCACTAAGTACCAACTCGATGAATTCGTATTGAAATGACAAATCAGATTATGAGGATCAGCGACAGGTTTGAATCCTAAAGTTTTATTGATATTATATAAAAAATATTCATAGCTATGAAACCTAGTGAAAGTTTTTTTTAAAATCTGTTTAGAAATGGTTGAGTTATGGTTAATGATTAAGAGATATCGTGAAAATTCTCACAGTTAATTATGTGGTGGCTTTCTAATAAGCCACTTAACAAAAATCATCGCTGATCCTTATTGTGTATAGATAAAAAAATTTGTTTGGTAAGCACATCACACGAGAACGGCTGGGCCTAATTGACAATTTTTTGTTTCAAGAAAAACTTTTATATTTTTGCGGCAGTGAATAAAATGAGGGACATGCGTTTTTTGTTCATGATCAGGAAAAATTTAAAAGAAAAATGCAAAACCATACCTGCAAGAAGGTATCGACGTTGTGCCTGCGCTGCAAGCCCTGCTCGTCGTTGACGTACGTGTCCTGCGGCTTGCCCTCCCCCCCTTCGCCCTCCCCCTCTTTGGTATCGTTCATGCCCCGCTTGCCTTTCCAAGCGAAACTAAAGATTTTTTCCATCTGAAACATTTTACTTTAATAAAAAAAAAGAAAAAAAACAGTTTTGTTTTTTCTTTTATTATGCTTAATGGGTGTGCTTATGCAAGATTAGCAATGCTTTAATTCTGAATTTTTGTTTATTTGCTATTTACAATATTAGT
Source organism: Catoptria pinella (assembly GCA_963556745.1). NCBI lineage: Eukaryota > Metazoa > Arthropoda > Insecta > Lepidoptera > Crambidae > Catoptria > Catoptria pinella. Next base: position 5,847,651 of record OY750778.1, on the reverse strand, counting down.
TTTCGTTGTTTGTAGTATGATTTTTGTAAGCCTAGTCTATATAATTAACTTTATATTTGAGTAGCGAAGTCACATGTCACAGGCATTTTTTGCTTAAGGTGAATTCAGTTCGTAGCATTATAAGAAAAACTTGTTATTAATTATTATTTTTGAGTTGTATAAGTAAAGCATAATATAAGAAAAAACATGAGACATTTAACATTAAGTATTTACATTGTATAACATGATTATTTTATTACGTTGGATCAGTTGGTTTATTAACAAAGTGTTTTGTGACTTCTGTGTGTGTTACCATTTCATGCTATAAGCAGAGCAGGCGCGGGTCCACAAAATTCAGGGTTTAGTGGAATTATACAAAAAGTGTGAGGTTGTTAAAATGTGTGTTAATATAATCATTTGAGAACATGTTACGTAACTTATGATTATTCGTTAAAATTGAGAATAAGTTAAATATTACAGGCTAATGTTACCCACGTTTTCTTTCTATAATAATAGTTTTTCACACAAACGGTGATTTTGAGGCTCTAACTAAAACTAAACAAATAATTTTTAACACAACATACGAATATAACAACAAAAAACATACATGTATGACTTCACGTGGCTTTACGAGGGCCTATATTCCCCTCTAGGGGATATGCCTTTTTACGAAAATAATGCATGACTTGACACTCAACAAAAACAAACAAACAGCATGGGTACATTTCAGATTTTCATTTCAAAAACAACACAAATCATAGAACTCATTCTTTCTCTGGCCAATCACATAGATAGGAAAAAGAACACTCTAAGAACAAACGCACTGCAGTGAATATTTAACTTACAGTCGAAGGATCAAGAACCGATTTTCTTTGGTCATTTCTGCCCCTCACAGCGCTTGAAGATACTAACGAAAGCAGCTACAAAACATTAGGCTGTGAGCACATTTGTACACACGTAAAATTATATAATTAATTAATAATAAGATGTATAGATAGTAACAGATTATTGTCTTATTTCTAGAGATGTGCTGAGTACCAATTTTTCCGAGTATTATCTACTCGGTTTTGCCTTTACCGAACCGAGTACTCGGTTCAGTTTATATCGGTATAAAGGCGCGAAATCACGTTAAAACATGGTCGCGGAGTATCGCCGCCGGCAGTATGTATGTTATAAAATGTCATGTCATCATTTATTTTTATAAAATTTATTTTAATAAAATTTTACAGTGTGCTAACCTAATTCTTTTCCATGTTTCAAATATGCAATTTGCCCAATTAAACGAGATATGGTATCAAAATTGTTCCAGAGTCACAGACCCCAAATCCATAGGGTAGGTATCACAGACCTATAACATGAGTAAAGAATGCCTTATAGCCAACTTTTTCAGCTTATAAGATGAAAAAGTTGTAATTTATGAAAAAGCATTATTGACGCAGGATTTTCTTAACTCTAGTACTTAGGTGTCAAAATTTTTATGATGTCGATGGTACTGACACATTGATGACACGATACTAAAGTTAGTTATAAATAGATTGTGACGCCACTCAAAATTTATTTCCTACTCCGTTTTTTAACAATATTAATTTAACCGAGTACTCGGCATTTACACTAAGTTACTCGGCTGCGTACGAGTAGGTACTATAAAACTTGCCGAGTAATATACTCGGCGCATCTCTACTTATTTCGTTAACGAAATAAGTTATTTAAAGAGCTTTCATTTAGAAGCAAAAGAATTGTGGTTGTGCCGAAATTAGGTAAGAAAATTAGTAGCCCATTAAAATATTCGATTGTATAAGTTTTGTATTTACAATCTTAAAGTTATTAGTTAGTTAGCTGTTAAATATAGCATCATATTAATTTAATCAAAATTTTGTTTCATATTTAACTCCCACAATTCTTCAATCCGATGATTAAGAAACTTTAACGAAGACTAAAAATGCATTAAATTCTTTTTTTAAGTCATGTAATCAACTCTACTAAGAGCGATGTAACGAAAATGTGATTCTTTTATCTAAATAAATAAATGTAATTAAAGTACGCTAGTACTATTATTTATTCTATGATTTAAGGTATCTATAAAACCCTGTTTTGTAGATATCTTTATTTTATTTGGGAATAATTGTGGGATGTACGTTGTCTATATAATTTGACATAATATGCCTAGTGCCTACCTAAGAGTGAAAATATGTTCATAACTATAGTAGGTAAACGGTAACGCTTTAAACTTATTTTGCAAAAACTAATTTCTCAAGACTTGACTTTTCGGATGATTGATTTAATAAATCCTTAAAACTACTTTTAACCTTATACAGAAGGTAATAATAATATAGTGTTTAAAGTTTATTATAAGTGTACTTATTTAAATAATTGTTGTGTTCGTTACTTGATTTTATATAATCAAACATTAAGACACAAAAGCAATTTTTTTACACAGATTTTAACAAACAAATTACAATACAAAAACATCCTTATAGATAAAACAAAAAAGACATAGCCCGGCACAACCCCCTACACTAGAAAAATCGACGTAAATCTATTTATACAGTGCAATTCATACAAAAGTAAGTAAATGTCGAAAATTGCAAAAAAAAAAAACGATTTCATCAGCTTTATGACGCTTACTGCTGGGCATAGTTATATTTTTAAAGTAAACCTTTAATTAAAATGACAATATCAGCACTATATAAATCGATTGACCAATTTAACGTTAGGTCGTTCACAGAAGCACTCTTGTCAACTCACTGCTTCTTGACTTTTCGCGTCCAAATCCTTACGTTCCTTGAAAGCACCACCGAGCAGGCGCTGGATCTAAATTTTCACGGCAGAACACATGCTCAGAAAAAAAGAAAAAAGGAACAAAATATAAATATATAAATAAAAAATAAATATTTTGGTTCCTTGTTTCATGAAGTAGTCCAGCCAGTGTTATTAAGTGAGTGTGTATCTTTGTTTTGCTACCGTTACAACTACTGTGTTTTTATCTCAGCAGGTAACTTACTATTTGAAAGTTACTTAGGCCAAATCGAATAGGTACCGCCACCATCATCATGTTAAAGGAATTAAGAGAGCGATATCGTCTGCACACTAGCGTCGCCATTGAAAAAAAAAACATAGGTAGTGCTTAAATAAAGACGAAATTGTGAATTACCTCTCTGTAGTGCACTCCGAAGAAACTTTGTGGTACTTTTTATCGCTTAAACAATATTTTCTAGCCTATCGTTTAATTTGGGAGTTTTTTTGTGAAAAGTGGCCACTTTTAACTAGTGTGCAGACTAAGCGCTCTTAAGACGAATGCAATATGTATATCGGTTTCAGGGTTCGAAATGAATACTTAGTTGACATTGTTTATCTTAAGCGATAGGCAATAAATACTTTACTACTAATGTAATAAACTCTGAGTGTATTTAATAAATCATCTGATCAATTATTTAAAAAAGCAATCTGGAAAATTGTAAGTAAAAAAACTTCCAATTTCCTCTTCATTTTTCCATGATGAAATAAGTAAGTTATCGCCTATCGCTTTATCATTTCAACCAAACGGGAAGATGTCAAATACTTACGACTAGAAACTCATTCTTATCTACTCTTTGGTTGCCATCGGTGTCGAACATGTTGAACGCTATTTGGAAACCCGACGCCGGCTCTGAAAGGTAATACAACATAATTTGAACTGTTCATCAATCAAAGGTTTTGCGGGCACCGAACCTAATGAAATATTATTTCTAGAATATAATATGTATTTATCTAAACAAACTGACGGAACAACGTTTTAACTAAAGGTATTTTTATCATATTGAATAGGTAAGTAAATTCATGAAATAAATTCACAATGATATCATAAAGAAAGATTTCATTGTATTTTTTGAGTGGGAGTTGAAAAATATACTATTCAAATACCAACTTACTTGTTAAAATTGAAAGTAAAAACAGGTACTCCGTGTATGATATTATCCCTGCAAAAAAATTCGCCGTGTTAAAACAAAGTTAGTACCTATGTAAATAATTCTAAGATTTGATACTTATGTTATGACCTTTATATAACCCTTTTAGGAAAATTAAATTACCTCATTAGTGGTACGCGTACCCCAAAGGGTACGAAGGGGCAACTGTTTCATACAAAAATAAAAATCGAAAATATCAAAATGTATGAAACAGCAGATTTTTTTTTCGCGATTTTAGAGTTGGTCCCATATTAAAAGTTGTTCAGTTTGATGGTCCCTATGTACCATATTCGGCATTAGGGATATTTTTGTAACATGTTGTATAATACTAAAGATTAGTTGGTATACCTCTGTCCCTCAGGTTGCGGAACATCTGCGGGGAGCCCTTCTTGAGCGCCGGCGTGTGGTCGCGCAGGTACTCTATCTCCTTGGTGGTGAGCACGCGCCTTTTCAATCGAGCTGAAACCGTAAACGTCACCCTATACTGTAGGTGCATTTACCAGTAATTACATGACATGTACTTACAGTCAACGGCACGCTGGGCTACCACAACAGGGTAATCAAATTCAATTTTACACTTAAATTCGAGGACATTAGGGTTCAAAATAAATTGCAGATTTTTGACAGTTTTGTATAACCTGACGTGCTGCTGATTGTACAAGGTTTTTAGTCATTATGTGTCCTCCGTAAAACTGATAGCGTTAGCTTTCTGAAGTCATATTATAGCGGTACAACACCGCTTCGAATTTATAGGAGCGGTCCATCTGATGGCAGCCTTAGAGAACAAAAAGTTTGATTCACCATTGGGATGGGAGCCTCGAGACTCTAGAGAGCTACTCACGTCTTGGTTCCTGCTCCACCACCGACTCTAAGAAGTCCTGCGGGGTCATGTACAGCTGTCCTCCATACTCGACGCTCGCGAACTTGATGAACCGCCTCTCGCGTGAAGTCAGCTTCACCGACTTGGCCAGCTCATCCGGCTGCAACAACAGACAACGTATCATATGTAATTTTTCAGCTTTAATGAAGTCAACTTTTTGAACTCCTTTCGGTTTTTCAGCCGCGAAATATTTATTAGTGTTGTACAGTCAATTCAATTTGCTAGCTTTCTACATCGAATGAAAATTGTTATTTTTCTGGTTGGGCAGTAGGCATGAAATAAGTATAACAGATTTTTTATTTTGAAAATGAGAGAATTGATAATGCTATTCGTATATGATAATTTTATGTGAAAGGGTATTTTGATTTTGATGAAACTAATAGTAACTTATGTAAGTTCAGGTATAATAAAAATATAAAAAGGTGCTATAGCAAATAGTTTTCGAATGACATTCTAAGATAGGTATGTATCGAAACAAAACATGCCTGAAATTACGCAACAAGTGGCGAGTGAGTCGTAAATGAGTTGCCGAAGTCGACGTGATTTGTGTGTGATGGTGATTTGGTGTTTTGTTTGTTTGTTTGAGCGGGAACGAATGCTTTTATTTATAATACTAGATAAAATAAATGCGCGAAGAAAATGCGTATACTTATTGAGCATTTTGGTTGTTAAAGTTGATTAAAAAACATATAAATTAAAAATATGATAACATTTCAAAATTGGCATGATGAAAAAAATTTTAAAGATTAGATGACGGAGGATGTTTGCAGTAAATTCAATTTTAAAAGTATAAGTGTTACTTTTTGTTAAAATAAACCAGACATAAGAATATTGAGGATTTTTTTACAATCTATCGGTAAGCTGAATTGTGCCCAGGACAGAGTGACCGCAATGATTTAATTTTTTTATGTCCAAAAAAAGTTGAACTTTAAAGGAACCTTGTTTCTGAAGATTTATAACTCCTTTCCAGTTAGAGTAAATTTATCGGCATATTTGTGACAAAATGGCTATTAACCGGACAAAGGGTTGTAGCACCGCAGTTTTGTAGGGAACCCTGATTTACGAGCACGATAAAAGAGTTATTAGTTTTCGTCGGTGTCTATGGTACGGTCTATGTTTGCCGTGTCTGTGGTATCTTTCGATGCGGGTTGCGTTTGTTGCTGTTCCACATTTAGAGCTTTGTTATTTTATACCTCATTCAAATATTATATTATAACGTAAGTCAAATAAGATGGGTTTACTAAACATCACTTTGATTTTCTATTCATATTAAGTATGTCAAGAATTTATAAAATTGTAATGATTTCAAAAGGGCTCGACTGCTTCAAAAGATTTGTTTTTTTCCAAAAAAACTACTTTAAAGTCTCTCTCTTTACTAGTACCTAACTGTCCAAAAAAACTGGCCAAGTACGTGTCAGGCCATGCACAGTATAGGGTTTCGCAGTTACCTCATACAAATACCATATGAAACAACCACCAACTTTGAAAAACGTCGGGTTTAGGATGGGTGACCGTTTGGGAATGCAATAATGACAACCCATAACCCCTTCCCCCTCCTCTGCCCCTCCCTCTTTAGTTTTCTCTGCTAACTATTGAAATGTTGCTAAACAATTAGATATTTTGCTCTTCAACTGTTTCCAATTAAATATTTTGCTCTCCAACTGTTTCATAAATTGCTGACCATTTTAAGATTGTTTGCAGATCAAGGTTTGCTGACCAAATATTTGTTTGTTGGCCAAATTAAACAGAAAATTAAACTGCAAATTTTTGCTAACCATTTAGAATGAATTTAGCGCTAAAAAAATGGAAAAAAAATCATAGTGCTTAAATAAAAACGAAATTGTGCATCTTACTGTAGTGCACTCCGAGGAAGCTTTGTGGTACTTTTTATCGCTTAAACAATAATATTTTCTAGCTTGTCGTTTAGTTTAATGGAGTTTTATTGCTATAAATGGCCACTTTTATCTAAACATGAACCTAAACCTATTCTTTATCTATTAAATTGAGATTTTTCGCATTCACAATGCTATTTTTATATTATGATAAATAATATACTAGAAAAAATACTGGAAAAGTCCCGTCTGAGAGTGACAGGTGAGTCGTTTTTTTCTAGTATTTTTTCTAATATATTATTTATCAATTTTTTATCTATCGCAATTTTTTATAGGGAAGCTATTTTTCCTATAGAAAAAAAAAGATATATATATATATATATAATGGCTCTATGTCCATATTCATAAAACGCAGGCGTACTAATATCATTAATTCTCGAGAAGTGAGACGGTAAATATTATCGCGTTATTTAACGAATCCACATTCCCATACAATCCGGGAATAGGAAAGTGTTATTAAATCACACATGCCGTGATATCTGCCGCAATAATTCTAATAAAACTGGTAGCCATTACCATTAGTGCCGGTGGCTACTCAATACTCATGGCATGGCTGAAGAATATAACCAGTAACAGCAGTGGCAGATAGTAAAACAGTTTTAGGGACCATTCATATAGGTACGGTCAACGGCACATCAGTCTTTCTTTAATTTACTTCAAACGTACTTAGTTGAAACTCAAAATACACTTAGGTTGGTAACACATCATTGGTTTCAAAATGACAATAAATAAATAAATATTTGACAACATCACATACATTGTTCCGATTCCAAAGTAAGTAGCTAAAGCACTTGTGTTATGGAAATCAGAGCCAACAGTGGTATCACAAACACCCAGACCTGAGCCAATATAGAAAAGTTCGTTTTCTAAATTGACCCAACCGGGGATCGAACCCGGGACCTCAGAGATGGCGACACCTTGAAAACCGGTGTACAAAGCCACTCAACCACGGAGGTCGTCATGTCAATGTGTATTATATCTTAACTGCTAACTACAATAGTTGTTTCGCGAGCAAAACTCAGGTTAAACTATTTATTTGGCAGCTTACCTAACTAACTACGTATCAAGTCTAAATAAATGAAAGAAGTCTACCATTAGAACTAGGATTTAGGTGAGGTGTATGGTGTGTGTGACTTCACCTAAATCACTTTAAATTTTACGAACAAAGTGCTAAGCTCACCTCCTTTATTATTCGAAGGCATATAACGGCACCCGCACCAGACTAGTTCTCCACGATTCGTATGTTTCTCTGAACTTACAAGTTTGATAGATCACTGAATTTGCCCTTTATCGCCATTAGAAACCATAATTAAACAAGTTATTCATATTTTATGGTTGTGGTACAGGCTTAATGTGTAATTTGAATGTTTAAAAATCATGTATAGTCCAAAAATATTTGTTTGAAAAGAAAGTTTATATTCCAACACCAATGTAAGATAGCAAGCCATCAGTTTTATAAATTGTGATAATTAATTAGAAAGAAAATTAAATAACATAATACATTAAGTAGGTAAACACATTTATGTCGAATCAACTAAATTTTGACTTTAGCTGTAATCTGTAGATAATTACAGCCAAAAGAAAATGTAATTTTGCAAAAGGGAAAGGGAACAGTATACTAATATATGTTGGGTGAGGAGTTGAGGACCCGCCTATTTACGTTAAAACGGCTCATCGGATTTTGATGAAATTAAAACATAGAATACTATTTTATCTGGTTAAGGTTTCCTAAGGATTTTTGCGCATATCCACCCGGACGAAGTCGTGGGCGGAAGCTAGTTATACATAATGCAAAAGTCAGTTACAAGTATCTGCTCCATTTTGTTTATCTTTGAGTTAGCGGTTCTGGAACGGAAATACATGTCAAAGTACTCGTCGACCCAATAAACTTAAGATAGTGCTACAACTAGACTGAGTCTAGAAGTCTTGAATTATGTTCAATTCAAGGAATCACCTGACGAGCAAGTACTACAATGAGCGCCATATTTACTCTGCGTATAGTTTAGATATGAAATACGACGGTGCAATCTTAGTATTTTAACGACATAACATACCTACCCACTTAATCATTAGGTTAGAAAATCAGAGAAATAATTTTGCCAGTGAAATTCTAAAGACCTGAAATTAGTTATTAGAATAAACTATATCGGGATTTACACCATGTACCTGTTTATTTTTGAGACTAAAAATAAACAGGTACATGGTGTAAATCCCGATACAGTTTATTCTAATAACGTCAGTAACCATGGAAATTTAAAACATTATACTGAAATTAGTTGTTCTTTGGATTCTTTTTAACATTTCATACATATTCCATTGGATGTATAGATATTGATGAAGCCCAGTAAAGAGCATTTAGGATGTCCAATCTATTCTAGTCATACAACAACGAGTAGTTTAAACGCTTAGCGTGTTGATGACCTACGTGATCTTCCTCCTGCAGGAGCCCTTGAGCCTATTAATGTAAGAACCTAAGCAGATTGCAGTGCAAACCTTAACACTTACACTTTCAATAGAGTGATTTACGTTATGGATCGAAGGCACAAGCCAAATGCTATTAGCCGTGCTATTAGTCTGAATCGGTGGCGCCCGCGCCCCGGAGTATCGTTTATCACGGAGTTAATGGTAAGTGAACTTGAACGATTTTATCCAACCCACACATTTTGTATTGATCCTATCATATTATTATATTATTGGATAAAATGCGTCAATTGTTAACACTTGACGAACAATAAGTTACTAAGTTTATTCAATGCCGCAGCTAATAGGTAGTGCAATAGATTTCAAATGTTATGATATCAGTGCTAACAAAACTTCTATGTGGTGTAGGTATCAACTTGTTTTATGTGTACCTACTGTTATGCAATCTGTGACAATGTTAACTTTTTATAGAAGGACTCTACTTATAAACACCCAACAATAATGTATACTTTTTTAAATTGAAAGGTTATCTCTATTCCGTATAAAAATAAATTGTAACGAGTTTTATTGATAAAGCTAATTCATGTAAACCGAGCAGCTTTTTCCGATAACTCACTCAATATAAACATTTTAGCAGTTAACACCATCCAAGCTAACAACTCCTCTAAATCCTGAGTTTGGTCTGGAGCCAAATTGTGAACAGAACATAATTTGGTCGTGGCCTGTAGCAAATAGTCAGCCACTTCGGAATGAGATACTACAATCGAAAGCTTAAATGCTACTCTATTTTTGAGAGTCTAAATTCATAAGCTAATTTATCAGTTAGGTACTTTATTTGTATTGAACTGACAAATGACTGACACTGATAAATAGTATCCTACACCATCTAAATAGGTGTTCTATTATCTTCGTTATGGCGTTTACAATAATATCAAAAAAACTTCTTCATATTTTTATGAAAACATTGTTATTTTTTTAATCTGTCAAAAGTCAATGGTCCTGCTAGCCCAGCATTACCGACGAAACACGATAAACATCGCGTGATATAGCATTTTGTCGATACACAACTGTCAAATTCATTGTCTTTTGACAGTTAAGCGTGATAAATCGCTATATCATTATCGCGTTTCGGTGGTCATGCTAGGGCGGCTGCATGACAAAAGATTGCTAGAATTAAACACACTAAAACCACAAAAACAAATTCCTAAGAAACTGAGCTCTACACTACAAATAGCATAAACTTTTATTATGAGAGCCATGATGAAGCGGTCACAGGCGATAAATAAGTGCATTACGATCGCGGTGGGCAGAGAACAGACGCGCGTATTTATTGCCGAATGCGAACAAAAATATGAATGGTCTTATAAACCCATTGTGGGTGATATGCGTGAAAGTTGCGGGGAATTATGGCCGCTGGAAAAACATGCAGATCACCCAATAGGTAAAGTCATGTAAACTATGTTAAGTTAAAGTTAAGAAATCGGGCAGTTTACATTTCAAACACTAATCGTTTCTAGACAATTTTAATGCAAACTAACCTGATAAGGCATACCTCCGAAAAAAAAATCATTTATTTTATTTTTTTATTTTTCTGTGTCAGGTATTGTGCATTTTAAAAACTTTTAGGTATAATTTTACATCTAAATATAGGGATAAATATTGCGGAGATTTTTTTACTTTCAAGAAAATTATCTACTGTCGACTATTTCACTGCGCTCACGCACCATCATCGTCATCGCATCACTTGATATCTGTCTGGTATTTGCGTCACAGATATGGAACAGTGACAGCTCTGAACTTTTATGCTAAAGTATTTTGTTACAGTGGATTGAAGACAAAGGGCGGTTTCGTTTACTTTTTATTTCAAGACGTTTTTGATAGCGATACAGTTTTGAAAGATGACGACTTGCGTGCATCAATGGACTGTAAAACTATATTGTCTTTCGCAGATAAAGCATTAAAAGCGTATCATAAAATAATCATAAAAACACATGCCCCTGTTGCTGAACCAAATAAATTGAGAATAGGATGAATTTCATTACTTTGGTCATACTAATCATATTCAGTCAGTTATGAATCTTCGGATTTTTTTGTGACTTTAAATATCATAGAGACAGGTCAATCCACAATAGACAACATATCTTACATGAACAGCGGAATCGACAACTTACTTTAAAACGTGCTATCTAAAATGGAGCTGAGATATCGTTTGGCGGTAGTAGGTTATCTTAATGTTCTTCTATCTGGGCCTATTAAAGACTGCTTTTGTAGTCTGCCTGCACTAATTATTGGAGAAAGTTAGTTGACAACAATAGTGCATTAGTCACCGTTAAAGGCCGGTCCTCGCTAATTTCTTGTTAGGGCACTATTAAGCTGATAGTAACCATCGCTAAATCTATCTTTATTGCTTCTTCTAATGGTTTTCAAAGATATCTTTCTTGATCAGGGACCAAGGTTGCAAAGAGACTTTACATTATAATCTCAACGAGCTGTATAATCTCAATAATTTCAATTTCCGTTAGGATCATCATTTTCAGGAGTAAAAGTTATTTTACGTACTGTTTGATAAACCGAAAAATAATTACTGAAATATTTAGATTTGGATTTAGAAAAACTGCCATTTTTGTTTGTAGAATGATATGTACGTACTTACATACTTTAATTTGGCTCATTTATGCATCTCATTATGAAGACAATATAGCTTAATAAAATTTTCTGGGACTATATATAACATAAATGAAGAAATAGTGCTTGGTGACAATTTTGGATCCGACATAAAGCAAGAAATGGGACTTGAACTTATTGAAAAACGACTGTAAGGTAAACCATATTCATGTGTTTCCCTTGACACATATCTTGCATAAAATTACGGTACAGTCAAGACCACCGTTGAGCCAAGTGTCAGTACTTGAGGTTTAACAAATTAGAATGGGTCGTAACAAGTTGTGGGGGTGAGTGGGGCCAAATGGACGTATTAGCGAGCGACGGCAACTGCCATGTTATGAATTGTGCTATAAATCTCCGTAGCTGTGAACTAGATAACTCCATCGTTGGGAAGGAAGAATATTTTATTGGAGGTGGCAGGCAATTAAACAAATTAGATCTTTAGGTTTTTTTAAATTATGAAATCAAGAAAGGAATGTCTTGAATTGAAACACTTTCATGAAGAAGCAACATGGATTTGATCTATTAGCGACTGGATTTTGAACAGACAACCCGGCTTTTCATTTTCATGTCAATTTGATGAAAATCGTACGTCTACGCTCCAACACCTCCAATAGCTGAAGCATCTTTAGTTGACGCAACGCAACTCTCAACAGGGGAAGTTTTCGTTATAGCTCCATAAATAAGCTAGGGAAAGCTATTCACAGTGCATCGACGGTCTTGGAATTGTTTGTCATTGAGAGCGGTTACTGAAAACTTTGGCCTTTTAATAATGAAGGCACAGGTACCCATAGATTTTACAATAAATTAACTACTAGAGAACCTCAGCGTGGAGGTAATTTTCATTATTCTTAGCTCCGTGAGCAGTAACACCTCACGCTAGATGTAGCCAGGAACCAGCTATCACTATCTATCACTGTAAACTGTTTACCGTGTTTGGTGTGAACTGTCGTTACTTTAACCCTTACCATTGGTTTGTAAATGCTAATTTTCATTACAGATTTGTTTGCAATAGATGGGGATTAGAATTATTTTAACAAACACAAGAACTACTCGTATTCGTAGATGCATGAAAAATGAGACAAGTAAAAATAATCATATTTAGAGCACTTCTAATGTTTAAGATAGATAATCAAAAGTCGACATATAAATTAGCACAATTATAACAATGCGTAGATATTGAAGTCTCCATAGACGATTGTGTATTTAAAATGGCTACCGTTAGTAGTCATAAATCCCAGTAACAGACCATTCTGGTGACTATGTTTAGTTCGCCATCACTCCAGCGGCGGTATCGGCTAAAAACATTGAAGTTCATGTTAACTGTGTTTTGACAGATGTATGTGATACATTGCTATTTTTCTTTGGTAAGTTTTTATTTGTGCCAAAACGAAAAATCAATGTATCACAAACATCTGTCAAAACACAGTTAACATGAACTTCAATATTTTTAGCCGATAGAGCCCCTGAAATGTTTGTCCGTGTGCATGTGTCGGTACTTAAATATGTTTTACAAGCCTCTACACGTAATGTTGTGCTATAATAGAATGCTTTTACTTTTAAACTATAGACGTATTATTTTCAACTAATTAAGGTTGGACTAAACAATGACAAAATATTGTCTTTAAGCTCTAGATCATAAGAAATGATACGACTTATTTATAATGGGACAGGATTCAAAAGTCCTAGGTATTTATAAAGCTGGATTCTGGTTTCGATCACTATAATTGGGTTAAGGTTTTTAACTGTTGTGCAAAGGAGAAGACAAGCATTGGCAAATCACTTTATCGTTATCGTTACCAATAAGATACTTGTTCTCTTGGAAATGCAGATGCAGAGACGATGTTGCCTTAAACGACACCCTAAAGTGTAGCAAACATATTGAATTTTATTTTGAATTTTGTCGTTTGCATTGGCTGCAAAGAATATAAATGTTGAAATAGAATCGTCTATATATAGAATTCCATAACTTTTTAATTTACGTTTTAATGGTATTACGTAAATGCAGGACAAAGTGGATAAGATAAATGGCGAGCAAGGAGTTTAAAAGATCTAGAAAGTGAGTTCCTCTAGTACTGCGTCTGTGGCAGTAAAATCATCATTTGTATATGAGTTGTGATTAAGAGTACTTCAGCCGGAGTTATCACAACCGGGCCATAACGTGTGAACACACCTTCCTTGACACACAAAACTGTTACTGCAATTTGTCATAACTTTACGAGGGGTATTATTTTCTAGTTACGATGCAGATTTAAACTTAAGAGGAAACACCACGGTCGAAAGAATCAAAAAATTCCTATAGAAGTTGACAAAAGTAACGTTTAGTAGTCCCCTGTTAAAAAACTAAACCGATTTTTCATTAAAATTTGCATCCAGCAATCTTTGACGAGATTATATAAAAAAGCAAAACATAGGAACACAGCCAAATCCTTTCTTTATTTTTTTATGTAAAACGTATTTCAATTGGTCTAGTTTTGGAGGAGGAAACAGGGGACTATGCCACGAAACGTTAATTTTGTCAACTATCTATAGGAATTTTTAAATTCTTTCGACCGTGGTGTTTCCACTTAATATGGGTATTCTATAAAAGTTTTGTTATTACGAAAATCCATATTGGTATTTATTGTTGTTTTATTACTTGCTTAGTGAAATGAGCGGATATATTTGTAACAACGATGTAGATTTGAGCTTTTTTGTTACATAATAACGAAATTCCTTATCATTTGTTTTTTACTATTCTATCTATGTAAATGAGCGGATTGTAATATTGATTGAGCAGCTAAGATACAAATGAAAGCTGCAGCATGCGCATCTTGTTTATACGAAATAAGAAAAAATATAAAACATATATATTATTATTAAGTCTCATATCTTTCGAATATTTTAATTTTTTAAATACCTGAAAGGCAATCTAATTTCCAAAAGTAAATATTTCAAGAATGTAATGGTTTACTTTTGAAAAGTCAATTCTATTCACTTCTGTGCTGTATTTTCTTTTTTGGTGTATGATAGGTGTTGGAAACATCAAAATAATTTATGGTTTTGAAACATTGTCTATGCACAATGTGACTATTACTATAATTTCTTATGTGGTCCGATGGGAATGAATTGTTGTTAACCGTCCGTATGCTATTTGCATGGGGACGGTTGGGCCAGAAATTTTTTGAAGATCCCAACGGTCCCTTCATGTGGGCAGCGGGGCGTGTGGTCGGTTGGGAATAATTAATTAGTAGTTATCAATGTCAATTTGATCTCTTCTCAATATAGCTTCAACACGGACGCACGTATTTTATTTATTTCGCTGACTCAATCTTTATCAATAGGTACTTTTGATTGTTTTCTTTTTAAGACACATGTAAAAAATGCCTTTTTAAAGTAGTTTTGAAGGCTTCTATTCTAAAAACAGATGCTAGATTATTTACCGCATTTATTTTCGGTACACCATATTGAAAAAACAAGGCTTCAATGAGTAACATGTTTGCGCACCTCATAAGCCGGTTTAGCGATCGACTAGCAAAATGGATAAGCAAATAGGATTTTTCGCGTTTGGTGTGAACAAAGGACTATTGACGTAGAAGTCGTACGAGGCCGGGTTGTGTTGAAGCTCTTATGTGTTATTCTATTGTTTCTATAATCTGTTGTGTATTTAGTTTCCGGATGCTGGTATGTTAAGCTAATAATTAAGCTTTAGAAATCATCTCGTCATTCGCTCTTTCATTACCTTACATACACTACACACATTACTTACCCAAATCATTATGCACACAACCCATCCCTTTTATCAGCAGTCTTTCTATTTTTCTTGAGCCATAAACGTTCATAGAACTTTCAATTAATACTTATATACATCATTTAATAATACTTTAGAGCCTGTTTCAAAATGTAAAATAAAGTTCTGAGTCACAACTGTCAAATCATCTCTCAAGTAAGTTAATCAGAACTTACCTTTACATTGTGAAACAGGCCCTTAATATAATTTAAGGTTGACTTTATACTGTAGCACACTACTATAGTCATTAGGTATATCATCATCAAATTAGCAAACAAAAACCTAATTAGCTATATTTTTTTACAAACAAATGAAGATCAAAATAATTCTGAAATAACAAATAAACAATGCGAGAATTCATGAAATAAGAATAAAGTGTCTCACCGTGTCGCCAGTCGCGGCTACACGCGACACGTCGTCATCGTTGTCGCCGTGACTTCAGGACACGTTGACGTGATCTCACGACACGACAAGAGGGACAATTATTCTGAGAGACGTATATCTTTTACTCCGACAGACTGTAAACAGTCATTTGTTTCAGAACTAGTACGTCTACGTTATTAACGACGAATTAAAATTAGTTGAATATCAAACGAGAGACAGTGTATTTAATAATTACTTAAGTAAGTATAAACATCGTTCGAAAATTTTAGAACTTTTAATTTTGAAAAGAGAAAAATTACTTTCATCTTTTGTTATCTTTATATTTGAAATGCTCTGATACATATTCTATACTCATGAAGGTGTTAAATATTTTTTGAAGATGATGACAGAAAAATTATCCCGCTTGGTGGCAGTGCTGTAGATGGAGAACTTGTACGTGTGCATATGGGTTGTTTTCGGTTATTTTTCTATTATAACTAAACATTTTTGATAATTATAATTATTACTAGTGGCTCAGTGAGCAGTAGGCCTCGCTCGTATGTTGTTTAAAAAAATAATCTACTAGATGTCGCCACAAAGTTGACACTGCTTTTGAAAAGCAGTACTATGTGTTGTTTGGTAGGTTAGGTATTCTTTAATATAATCTAATTTGCTTCTTGAACATTTTTCGAAATTTCGATAAAAATATTTATAATTATCAAACCTGCTCACATAATTTCACGAGAATCGGTTAAGAAATGCGACAGAAATGTATTGGAACTTGGAAGATAAATTGATGTGCGAAAATGCACTTCCAACATACAAAAATTTAAAGCAAAAACAAAACAAACATCAAAATAACAGATCTACACTAGCGCCAAGTTAATCCTACTGATGGACGATTTGTAAATCAGCAAAAAATCATCCTGCCATTCAGCTTTTTATGAGAGCAAGATTGGATTACGTCATCAAAACATATTTTGTCATTTTTCTCAACTTGTTTTATGATAAACTAATAAACATAAAAAATCATTTTGTTATAAACAAATCATTATACTTGCTTACAGATTCGCTGAAGCCATATTTCAGGAGCGCATTGTTTAATTAGTGGACTCAGACTAATGCGCGGTGCAGTGGGGTAAATCACTCTCGCGTCACATGTCGCTGTCTGTTACCCCAGCACGTTCCAAACTAACTGTTTTATCTCACGAATGCGGTTCGGCTATGAATGTTGTTAAGCGTGCACATGCACATTGTTTTAGTGTGCGTCTACACGCTCTCGTATTACGCACAATAAAATTATGTGCATGTGCACGCCTAACAACATTCATAGCCGAACAGCATTCGTGAGATAAAACAACTGTAAACAGAAAAAAAATTGAAAACATAACTGAGCTACACAGAGGCGTCTCTAGCTCATGTAGCGCCCAGGTGCAATCATTACCCTAGCACTCACTAGTGTGTGCTGAGCGCTGTCAAAATGTAACAGTTACAAATAACAGCACATCAAGTTACCACAAACTGTCATTTAGCAAGCAAACACCTTGTACTGAAGAGCTCCGAATACCATGCAAAATGTATGCAAATCGGAGCTTTTTTTACGTAGTTTAGGTTAGGTATACCACGCCCGGGCCCGGTATCATGAGACGGGGGGCGCGTGGCCAGTGGCGCTCGGCGGCGGCGGGGCGCCCGGGTGCAACGCACCCCCTGCACCATAGAGTACTATTATATATCCTGTGACCATAGGTAAAGACGCCTCTGGAGCTACAGTCACGAATTAGTTATGCTTATTTCACTGTCTTTATACTCTAGACTTGCTGTATTCTAAGAATAAGCATGAAAAACTTAAATTGAGTAACTGAATTTTTGAGCAATTATGAGCGTTTCGGGAATCATTTGGTGTTGGTACCTTGATATTTACAAAAAATAAACGGAAGCCCAAAGGCATGACTGTAATATTAGAGGTTAAGAAAAAAAAAAATCATGATCAAGCGAACTACAAATTAAAAAGTAATAAAAAAATACGGATAAAAAATATCATAAAATCTTTACTGCTATAAAGCACGTGTAACTTTAATTTGGGCCATAACGCCAAAGAACTTATGAAAACCAATTGGTCACTATTTGATAATTACATAACTTAATCTCGGTTACAACATAGAGTGGATCGTTTCATTCGATGTTAGTAGGTTCATTATACCGATGGGTGATAAATCTTAATCAAATGCGCCGACGCAAGCAAGCCTTTGGCTGCCCAATCTAAATTCTTTGTACGCCAAAGCTGTTGCAGCCAGCCATGTTCCAAGAATGATGTTTAAAAAATAATTCAGGGAAAAAATATATTAGCTGATAAAAAAACAGCAAAGACCGGTAGACAGACGAAAAAGTTTTTCTTTCATTTCAGTACATAATTGTATAAACGTATTAAATTCCAAAAACAATTTTAAATCATCGCTAAAAATCAAATCCCTCATTGCTTCCTCATTGCTATTGCTTGGTAGTCCAACACTTATTAAATTGATATAATCATTAAAGAATTCCCAATCCCAATATTATGTCATCCAGACACCAAAGTGAAAGCACACAGACGAGGCAGGTGGCGCATCGGGTGCCGTATCTAGGGTTACGACCTTTTTTGGAGGTAAAATAGTATTTATTTCAAAACATTGCAAAAAATATAGTACTTTTGAAAAATTCAGGAAAAAAATAGTACGCACGCTCAACCTCAAAAATCGGTCGTCAAATTGAGTGCCATCGAATGTCTGTCGTGAGCGACGAACGACGTGAATGCGTTTTGTACTGAAATTCCCTA
Organism: Catoptria pinella; assembly: GCA_963556745.1. Lineage (NCBI taxonomy): Eukaryota > Metazoa > Arthropoda > Insecta > Lepidoptera > Crambidae > Catoptria > Catoptria pinella. Next base: position 5,828,927 of record OY750778.1, on the reverse strand, counting down.
TGCTGCTTTGCGGGTGCGTTCTAATCACAGTTAATACATAAAAAGCGCGACAACTGAATCACCGACGAAAATATAGTATCCTATTAGTACTACATATATTTTCTATAACAATAGTACAATTGGCTGAAATATAGTATTATACTATATAACATAGTACGGGTGGCAACCCTAGCCGTATCGGACATCTCGGCGTTATCTATTTATCGGTAATTAAGAAGTGATACCTCCATTAGATATCTCGATGACAAATAACGCGGTAGATTACTAGATTACCAACCACCTCATTCAGTGTAGAAAGTTTGGGAGATGCTTAAATCAATTTCATTAAAGTTTAGGAATAAGTAAGATAATAGAAAAAAGCACTTTTAGTGTTCCAACTCCCAATATGATTTTAAACCACTGTTGCACGTGTTGTATTTGTGGAATCCACATTATTATCGACGTTTATTATATTATGATTTCCTTTTAGACCATAGAGGAAATTAAATAATCCAATCCTAAATTGGCAATCGCATATTATTAGTGCAAAATGCTGTGGAAGAGCTAGTCACAAAACTATGCTCACCTTGTAAAGCTATATCTTGGAAATCGGTTGGGTTAATCAATCAAATATTATTGGATATCAGAGGAATTCCGCTACAAGAATCTAGCGCCACATATTTCGCTATCTAACAGCATTATTATCAGCCCAGTAAGTTATTTCATCGCCGCTGCATCGGTATCTGTTCAATATGGAGCGAAGTACGAGGGATAATAATAATATCTCGAGACTACCAGCCGTTGCTGTTCACTTGTCGCTCCCGGATACAACGGTTTGAGGAGTTAGCGCCATCCTTGTAGAGATACAAGGTTCTATGTAACTTCCTGGTTCAATTCCTTCGAACTTCAAGTCAAATCGAAAAGTAAACTCTGCAATAAACAAATTCACTTTTGTGCATAAGCTTTTTGACCGAGCGAGCGCAAAGCGTCTCCGTTTCAGATTGGGCAAAAACTGTTTCGTATGTCTGTGCGGCTGTCCGGCTGTTCTCTTTTACAGGTTGCATTTCTCAACCGATTCTCGTGAAATTTTGTGTGCAGCTTCGATAATAATTCCGATTTTTTTGTCGGTTCAGTTTAAAATAACATATTTCGGCCATTTAAAAAAAAATCAATAATGTCACAAACGCGAGGTCTACGACTCACAGAGCCACTAGTAATTATATTGTTTAATTTGATCATACGGCAGAATAAAATGCAATCGCCAGTAGCCGAAATCGGCTTAGAGGAACTCACACACACACACACACACACACACTACCACTGTTATAAACGTCATCTGACAGTGACTATGATTCTCACATGTTTATATAATTGAAGATACATGTAAGCTGCGGAATCATCTTTCGTTCATCCTCACCCTGATTCCCGAGTAACGGGAATGCCCTCGACGCAGGGGGGATCACAACAATAAAAGACTACAAGACAATCTTTGGTGCTTGTACCTAATCTTAATCCGATGAACTCTCGTGAACACAGTACATGAATGTGAATGCGATGGTCGTATATTTTTCTAAGTTTTGTGCTTAAGTAGTTTAGTCTCAGAGACGGTATAAATAACAAGGACACAAAAGGATGCAGCGGCAAATAACCGTATCAAGGAATTGAAAATAAAATGACAAGTGTTTTCGGTTTTGTCAGATTCCTCAAAAGGGGTAGCTAGCTAGCTACGTACAGGACGTTTAGTACTATTATATATTCTGTGGTAAAGGTTCCAGACAACATCCAGAGCATAGCACTGAATGAAAGCCACGGTCATGGTGTCCATGCATGAGTCGTTAACATGGTCTTAAGAGCACGTATAACTCCTCGCTCATCACGCCGCCGTCGGCAAGACGGCAAGCCGGCCAGCGTGGGCGCAACCTCGAAATGTATAGTTGCTCCAGAGACGAGCCACTACCAACTGTCAGCGATCTTATTACAAATATGGACTGCTCACTGCTGTTTGCTAATTATTTTGTGGTCAAAAATGTTGGCAAAGGAATTTACGATATTTAAATGTTGAGAGATCACTCACTAGAGGCACCACACCACCAAGGATACTGTCGGCGATCTTATATCAAATTAAGGTGCACTCAACAGAAAAGGCATTACTTACTGCGATATAGACTGCTTACTGCTGTTTGCTAATTCTTTTGTGGCCAAAAATGTTGGCAAAAAATTTACGATTTTTTTAAATGTGGAGGGATCATACACTAGCGACACCACCAACAATATCACTCATGCAGTGCCTAATCTTACCCCACTTCCCATTACTTGAGAATCATTTAATCTGAGCGACTGCGAGGCAACGAGAGATTTTTATTTCACCTCCAACATGAAAATAATACTATGTAAGCAAATACTATTCATGAAAATGAAACATAAACTCCGAAGAACTGTTTTGTACAGAATATCCTAAACACCCATTATAATATAAGCCTGGCACCGAGAACCATTGGTACCCAAATACACAAATCGAGTAGGTCCAGGCGACAGGAACATGAGCATGGTTCGGGAATTATGACGCTGTACATGTGTCCCGACCGAATAAATTTCGGCATTAAGATAAGAGTCTGATGTATAGGAACAATGCGGGAAGTACTGCCGGTACATGTCTCCGGTGTATCATAACGGGGCTAGGCAGAGAGCATTGACTTCCGCCTTCCTCCATTCGCATATTTGAAGATTTGTCATCGATGTATACCGAAGATAATTTGGATATGTTTCAAAATTTGTCTTTTCTGCGTTCAGGTACACTCAACGGCACGTCAGACTGTACATGTTGACCTTGAGACCGTCTTTATGCCGTACGTAGTAAAATCTGTTTTCGTAGTTCAACTGTTTAACTTACCGTGATGTCGTGTTTACATACATATGTATTGCTTTTTAATCATAATATGAAATTTTGACAAGTTATTTAAGAGTAAAGACGACAGTATTATAATAAAGAAAGCTCATTACATTGGTATTACTTGAGCATAAAACACAAGCTAACGACAATAATAACGAAAAATATAAAGGGCTAATTACCGAAAAAGTCCTCTATATTTCTATGAAATTTTGTCAAGCAACGTCAACCAAACACTTTGATATTTTCATCTGTAATAAGCATTATTGAGAATTCACTATCTGTAGGCACAGTAAATATAAATTGAAGTCTCTAAATTCCTAAAGCTTTTACTGCAATCGCCATAAGTAATTTTATCTTCAGATTACAGTTATTTCCGAAGGCATTTCCATTGATGTTCCTTTCGCACCTTCTAGGTCAAGATCTCACTGGACATCGATATTAATAAATCCGCGATCGTAATTCGCTATTACCGTTTATATTTATCAAAAGCCATCGTAAATAGTGTCGACCTGAAGGGTGCCAGCGAACATTGAAATATCAGCACTCAGACCCTAGAGCTGCCATATTGGGTGACTTGATTCATGGTAATACAATTTATTTGTTTAGTAATTGCCGGATAAAAGTTAGAGCTGAGATTAAGGTTAGAGGTGATATTAAGTCTACCAAGGCTCGGAAGTGGTTTCCGACTTTGAAATGTATTTAAAGTAAAAAGGTACTAACCAGCATTTAAGTAATACTTGTTTAGTGAGATAAAGTTTTTTTACTTTCATACATTAAAACTAATTGGCATGTAGAAAACTATTAGCTTGTAGACGAGAACGTTAAGACGATTTTAAAATAGAACAACATAATCGTAAGCACAGTGTTTAACTTAGACACTGTTTAAATGTGAAGCTTTCACTTTTTTTGGCAATATGATTTGAAAGAGTAAAATTTGATTCCTCACAACAATGGAAATTTCTATCTTAGGACTTGAATTCATCTGCAACAACCGGTTGACCTAAGCTGGTAAGGCTAAGTACGAAATAATCTACGTGAAGGCGTGGTGCTGAGTGGTAAAATTTACGCTCACGGATTACATATATCTGGCGAAGGGTTATCAAATGGCCCCTCGTAAAGAATGAGCTGAGATGCAACTGTGCCTTGGGCTGTTTGCTGAACTTTTGATGAATAAATGATAGCATTTGTTAGTTTTAGGTAGAAGGCAGATTCACCGTTGGGTTTGGAATACTAGTAATTTGTTACCATATGACTTAAGTCGTTTATAGGTTAGGGAGTCACTTGTAGAACAGAATAAATAATAGTACAGTAACTACTACTTCTAGGTGTAAAAATATATATGACATGTAAAAATATAAATAAAATAATTTAATTTATAAAATAAAACCGTGGGAAACAACTATGAAATCGTCAATAATCCTTAATGTATATTGTGGTAACTATGATGGAAACATGAACCAGCATCAATTTTGATTCATCTTTATTGTAATTGTAAGTTGTAAGAGATTATTTAGCATTTATATAAAACTATTCTTATACAACAACTAGCTTTCGCCTGCTACTTCGTCGGCGTGGAGTGTAGACATCAGAGAAAATTCATAGAGAACCTTTAACCAGGATAGAAAGTATTCTGTTTTAATTTCATTCAAATCCGATCTGCTGTTTTTACGTGAAAAGGCGGGTCTGCACCAAGAGCGTTGCCTCGCGAGGAAGTCGCGGGCGGAAGCTAGTTTATAAAATTCAGAATTAGATCCTGATATATGACAATCCCGTTTCCGTTCCCGGTGTCGTTCCCGGTGTCGTTCCAGTTCCCCAATAACGACACCGATTTATTGGGTTTATTTACCCCCTAAAAGTTGATTTTCAAAAAATAACTAAATAATTTGCTTGAAATTCGTTCAAAGTTTTGAAAGGATTTTTCATAATTTACTTGGTCTAGCTGGACCAAGGAACCTACGTGCCAAATTTGGAATCTCTAGACACAGCGGTTTGGGCTGTGCGTTGATATGTCAGTCAGTCAGTCACTCACGTCTTCTTTTATATATTTAGATAGACGTTATTTATTGTCCACTATTTTGGCGTCATATTTCCGGCCGGCCTTTTAGAGCCATGCCATGTAGTTGTCTCACTAATTTCTAATGTGTGAGTGAAAATTAAATTGTTGACCGTATGACATTTTGGTACTACACTTTTCTATTTTTTTATAGTAGGGAGAATGCATTTACGCATGCCCCGTGCCTGGTTAGCAACGGCGTTATGTAGGACTCGCCTTGGTGAGGCCATACCCACTAAAATCGCTACTTTGCGCTCTCAGAGGCTACCATGGACATGCGGGATCCGGAACAGACGCACTCGCTCTGGTAATAGTACCATAATTGAACTCGGTGTCTTAATTTAGGAATTTGGATAACCTACTTTTGCTATGAATCAACAATGCCGATATCATGTATGAGAAATATTTGTTGAACATGTCATACCTGAAACAAACGAACAGATATTTATTACACAAAGCAAATCAGAAAGTCGATATGACTTTAACAGATAAACATACAATAAAAACGTCTTAATTACGTAGTCTGTAATACTTGTTCATTGCTTCCCTTTCACACACTAAATCATTCACAAAACTAGGATACTCGATAAAAAATCGGCGTAAAAGTGTAAAATTGTATGGTTGAAGCCAGCGATTAACGATAACTATCGATAACTGATGGGATTAACCGGTATTTAAGTGGAGGTCTCAATTAGTGCCGACCTGTATGGTGGCAAATTATTATTTATGTGTGATGTATGTGTCTGGTTTTGTAGGTACGTGAGCAAAATGGAAAACATGGAAACCTGCAGGAGTACTTGATCTATCTTTATTTAAGTTTATCTGTTTCCTATTTTTCACTCCCGACGCAGCGCAAAGAGGGGTGTTATAAGTTTGAAGCCTATGTTTGTGTGTCTGTACGAATATTCGTATTGCCTAAAGGGACCAAGCGATTTCAATGCATTTTTTTATTGAAAGCTAATCTAATTGAGATGGTTCTTAGCCGCGTTTGAAGGAAATCCATCTAGCCATTATGGAGATGGTCAACTGAAACGGTAAAAGATACAAAATGGCGGCAAAAAAAGAGCCGCCAAAAAATTTTTTTTAATTTTTTTACGCTCCGGTTTCGACACAAGCAGCGGCCAAGAGCTTTATTGTATTGCGTTGCGAATTATTGTGATTGAACTTCTTTTGTTTTTAATTTCTGGATAAGTTATATTCTTATTATGCTTTATTAAAACCATGGTTGGTAAATCATAGGATCTGCAACGTGTTACAAAAATACCCGTAATGCCGAATATGGTTGGTAGGAACCATCAAACTGAACAACCGGACCAACGTTAAAAATCGCGAAAAAAAAATCAGCTGTTTCATACAAAAATTAATTACGAAAATATCAAAAAGTTTGAAACAGCTGATTTATTTTCGCGATTCCAGAGTTGGTCCCATATTAAAAGTTGTTCAGTTTGATGGTCAATATCTACCATATTCGGCATTAGGGGTATTTTTGTAACATGTTGTATAAGTTCAGTTTTAGGTTAGAAGCATTTGTTTTTTTTTCGAAATGGTTGTATCGCAAATAATACCTCTAACTTAATCATAGCTAATAATTATGTTGGTTACCTACCATACCAATATGGGTAGTAGAATATGGTAAAAAAATTGGACTGTTTAAAAGTACTAAGTAATTTGTTAGTGCACGTGAGTAGAACATTTCATTTTATGTCCACGATTACAAACTTGAATGTAACATTGCTTAGGTAATATCTTTAAATCCGGAATACCAGCGGAACATCGGGACCAGGGATGTTATGGATATAAAATTTCGGATACGGATATAGAAAAAAAATACTCCGGTTTCGGATATAAAATTATTTCGGATTAATTATCCGTTAGTTTTGGTTACGGATATTAGATTTATAAGAAATTTTAAAAGTAAATCTGGTGTGTCGGCTCGGCCGGGCAGAATAGCCTGTAATAATGTCTGATATAGACTCCGCCGCTATCGGAAATTACTCGAAACTTTAATATCGGTTTCGGATATATTTTTATCTCGGATGTCCGATAATTTCGGTTACAGTTACGGAGCTCAAGCCGTGCGAATACTCAGAGTAGCCCGTAACATGAACATGGACAAAAAAGGCGGCGACAATTAACTTTTGCCGCCAATTAATCAGCTTTGAAGTGCCGCTCGGGACTTCGGGAGCGGGTTTAAGAAATATGCAACATCGGACCGAGTTTCGGGTATTTTCACAAGCTTGTTTTCTTTCTATTGACATGAGGAGTTAGGTGTCCATAAAACAGTAGACAATGTTATTATTCTGACGGAGCATCATACAGCGTATGAACGTTTATGACTCTTATGAATCAGTGCATCGGTCGTTCAGTATACAGGGAAGGCACTAAACTTTACCAATCTATGACAAATCAAACGTCATGTTGACGGTAACTGATCCAGGTCACGTCTACCTTATTCTTATTCTACGAACAATTCAATTGGTGCAATAGTTTGTGGTCACATTTCAATCTCCACTCATCCCTATACGAGGTTGATTACGTAGACAATGGCATTGGGTATCTCCCAGCTGCGAAATATTTGCTTACACTTATGAACAACTATAATGGTGATGTATATGAACAGGTACTTTTAATTTTTTAATTTGACATTTAAGCATTCACAATGCTATTCAAATGACAGAATAGTTTTTAGGGGAACAAATACTGAGTAACATAACCGGCATGCATGCTTGGCAGTTCGTCTCATTTCAATCTTCACTCAATCTTTTATGAGGTTGATCAAGTAGATAAAACATAACACAACAGATATTGAGATTGCGTTGGAGATCTTCAAAAAAATAACAAGAATAAAAAATTTCATTTTTTACACCGTTTCAAAATTATCCATAAAACAAAACAGTCTAATGAACTATCTTTAAAGGCATTGATTCGTCTTTGATGTTTAAGCAACAACACTCACTGAGTATACACTTCTAAGATTTTCGCGCGTACAGTTCATTAGAAATAAAACACTTTTTACGGATTACAGCGCGTATATTATTAATTCAGGTGTTGTTTTGGAATTATTTAGTTTGTATTTATTGGTTTTTTAGAATTCCCGACGTTTCGACACCTTTCCAGGGGCCGTGGTCACGGGAGGACTAAAGCAAAAAGGCTCATAAAAATATGAGCAGCCTTTTTGCTTTAGTCCTCCCGTGACCACGGCCCCTGGAAAGGTGTCGAAACGTCGGGAACTCACTGAGTACTTCGTCATAAGAAGTATACCGTTATCTTTAAGCCTTCTTAGGTCTCGGACACATCACCACGGTGCGGCGCCGCTAGCGTGTAACGGCGCGGTGCCATCACCGTGAAAAGGCACGACGTCGTGCCGCCGCGCAGGCTCACGGTGGACACTCTTGGCAGTTGATGATTCGGACAAGACAATTGTGGATTTTAAGTACAAAAATTAAAAAAAAGCAGTGTAGAAAGATGTTTGCTGAAATGTTTCACATGTATAGATTGAAGCTAAGGTTCTATAGTTTATTTACAAACAACAACCTCAGTAAAATTTTGTTCGTTGTAGTAGTAGTTCGCAAAAGTGCTAAAAGTGGCCACTTGTGACTTGCGCCACTTGAGGTATATAGGGACCTTAATATGAAATTGTGTGGCGGTTACTTAAACGCAAGTGCGTACGATCGCATGAGCAGTTGCATATTAAAATGGAAAAAGCGGCTAGCCGTGCGGCCAGCCGACCCCGCGTTCAACCGCCAGTGCGTACGAGGGCTAACAGTATAAAGTTAATTAAAAACTTATTACGTTATAATAAACTTGCATCCATCAATATTACACAATCTCCGTTAATAAGTTTACGCGACAACTACGCCCACGGGATCATATCGATCGATACTGAGATGCGATAGGCGATTGGACCGATTTATAACTGCCTACAAAAGAATCGATGTTCATTTAATAAAACTTGATATTTAATTCTTTTACAACTAAATCAGAATTTGTGAATAGGTAAAATTAGAAATTATTTATTTTATAAATTGATTATGCCAACGTGATTTATTTGTAAAATAAGGGGAAAAAGATACATATTATAAGGTAGAAGACAGACAGTTGAAAATAACTTTAGCCATTATTGACTTGTATAAAGCATTTAATGATGTTCATGCTTCATTCTTAGGCATTTGCTAACAAATATAAAATTGAACCTATATCATTAAACAAATAATTAAGTAAATATTTGACAACATCACATACATTGCTCCGATTTCAAAGTAAGTAGCTAAAGCACTTGTGTTATGGAAATCAGTGACAATGGTGGTATCACTAACACCCAGACCCCTTCCGGACCCAAGGCACAACTACTATGATCACTGAGCCAATATAGAAAAGTTCATTTTCTAAATTGACCCAACGGGGATCGAACCCGGGACCTCAGAGATGGCGACACCTTGAAAACCGGTGTACAAAGCCACTCGACCACGGAGGTCGTCAAAATCAATCGTCATCATTATAGTGTTAGTCTGTGTCACACATCCATCACCAACGCATTTTTGAAAGTAAAATAAAGGAATCAGTAATCGTGAACAATACCAAGTTACTGTGTGAAATAAAAGAATTATGAAAACAAAACTCAGTCGCATCTTCGAACCGAATTATTTTCATCTCTCGTTCATCTATAAAATTAAAGCTTGCCTTGTTCTTTGAAATTCTGATTGTATTAATAAGTGTAGAGGCGATGAAACTTCGGCTCCAATCGATAGGCGCCTGAATGGAGACATACTAACACGGCTGCGCCTTGGGACCGGCAATGAATGTTATCAACAAGCAGATTGGGCCTATCAGTGAAAGCAAGGAGGAACAAGGGACGAATGAAGCTTCCTGCTATCATATACCTCTAGATAGAGTAATATAACAACGGTATGGTACGATACAACGGTAAGTGCATAGTCCTGTAGTGACTCAAAAGGAAAACTGATCATCGTCACGAATAAGGAATTTGAGTCACGGATTTGCAAGGTGGTAGAGCTCTGCCATAATGCATCAGGCAGCAGTGAGAGAGCTGATTTCAATGATATCATTAGTCACTAGTTTTTATTTAACCACGATCTCTAAAATTATTGGTATTTGATTTTCTGATACGTAAAGCAACCTATCAAGTACACATGGGAAAGATTGTCATCGGGATTTTTTGGTTGACCTAGGCGCTTAAACTATTTAATACTAAAGTTTCTTAAGTTATTTGAATTAATCTAATGTTTTTTTTTTTAAATAACAATCATCATCTGAGTATTATTAAAAAACCAGAAATTCCATTTAAGCTAAATATTTTAAAAAGACTCGGTCTATCCCTTCGTTGTGCGCAGGTGGTAACACAGTGGAAAACGATTCGATTAGCTAGTCGTCTTGGCCGGTCCACTATCAGGTCCACGACTATGATGAATGACTTACAAACGAGATATCCCAGCCACAATGTCAAATCATAGCTCGATCAGATCATTCTGGGAGATCTAGCGTCAAAACATTTTGAGTGGAAATTATTTTCACTTGTAATAAATAAACTTTACTGTCGCAGTCTGGAAACCATTCGAAAGATTACTATAGCAAGTAAATCTCAGTGCCTTTAGTAGAAGGGAAAGGACTTTCCTTAACCGATAATCAGAATGGATTAGGTACCTCTGAATTCAAAACCAGTGGTATTTTTTTAACCGCCTTTAAAAAAAGGAGGAGGTTCTATGTTCGTCTGTTTATTTGTTTTTTTTTATATGTATGTCCACCGATTACTCGAGAACGGCTGAACCGATTGACATGATTCAAACGCCTATCTGATATTTAAAAAACGTCTTATGAAGTCGGGTGGGGCTTTAAGATTTAAAAAATCAAATTGAGAAAGAGAAACCACTATAAATGTTTATATAAATTAAAAAATGAAAATATCTTTCAGCCCCACCCGACTTCAAAAGACGTTTTTTTAATATTAGATATGCGTAGTTACTTGAATAGTAGGTAATTATGCAGATTTGAATATTATTTCTTGCTTTTTAGAGCTGTTGCTTTTTGAAGCTGTTTTTTTTGAAGGAGGTTTTTTTTACTGTAGAGTTGATTATATTTGATGTGACGCATCGCACCAGAAACATTAATTTCCTAATTAATAAAAACCAAAAAATAAATAAAAGGCGAAGTTAACTTTTCTATTGAAACATGTACTAATTTCGAAATCATGTGTATAGAGCATGATTTCTACCTGTGTAATGTAAATAAATATATCTTTAAGTTTAAGCAGCCCTGTTCGATATTAGTAAATTGATAATATTAAAAAACTCAATTTCTCAAATTGACATAATAATTTCATAAATATAATGTAACACTATACTTTCAAATTACTGTGTTCCTACACATAAGATATCGTAGTCTATGGCGATTCGATTATGAAAACGAAACTCTAATTAATTATGCTAAGAAATTTTATTGAAATAAGAAGTCAGACTTTCGATGTTCCTGAAGAACAAGATGCTAGTGTTATATTGCTCTGTAGGTATGAGTTTTTTTTACGTAGGTAAGTAATTACGAGTACCTACCTACCTAAACTACACTTGAATTTTAGTTATCAAGAAAACAAATGAGTAGTTTTATTTGATGAGTACGTTACTTCGGTTTTATAGAAATACAACTAGCAGGCCTAGCCGAAGCAGCAAGCATTTTATCAAATTGTATGTACATTCTGGAATTCCGTTGCGAGCTGATTCAGACAAGTATTTTAATTAGGTACACTGAATTCCGAGTGAATCTCATAAAGTGTCGAAACTAGAAACAAGTGTAGTTCCATTCATAACACTCTGTCAAAACAAAGTCACTGGAATTTGAATAAACAGTATCTAATACCACCTAATACAAATAACTGCACATTATAGCACTTATAGACATAATAAATAGCCAGTGGTGTAACAGACAGGGTTGCCTTAGAAATGTTATACATATAATAATGTAAAACTGTACCTGCTGTAAAAATGTGTATTTTACTTATATAATTTATTTTTTAAATTTTGAGATTTAAGCATTCACAATGCTAGTTTTATATAATACTAAATAATATACTAGAAAAAATAGGACTCGCACCAGATCATGTTCTCGGACGGGAATCGAACCCGCGACCTTTGGATATCCGGTCCAATGCTCTGACCGCTGAGCTACCGAGTCACTAGTGGGAACGTCGAATTTCTTCTAGTATATCAACTCTTACGCTGCAAGCCAGCGTCTCAACTCTACATTGGTGGTTAGTTCAAAACCATGGGATAAATATTTTTATAGTATCGGGAATATATAAATTGTTGCAATATGATATTATCACACGGTAACCAAATTTTGTGTTACTGTCATAACAACAATAAAACAAAAACTGTTCTGTTATGCTTATGATCCACGTTGTCATGTACATTGTAAAGCGACTTTTTAAGATGATCGGACCCTTTACGTTGCGCTGTTTTATTTTATTGTAAGTATTTTAATAGTTAATACATTCATAACATTGTACTTATAAACAACAAGTTGTCCGATACAAACGGGCCATAGCCGTTGAACTCTCGGGACCCCGCTGCGATCGCTTCAATGATTCCGTTCACACTGTCAAAACTTATATTTGTTTATGGTCACTGACGAATTATTGACTCGTGCGCATGGAATGATTTTATGGCGTAGCGCCCAAAATATTTTAATGTCTTTTTCATATTGATGCTACACTTTTGCCGTTGTGATAATATAATGAGACAACATTCTTACTTAGTACTGAGTTGATAATAGGGTCATAATTATATTAAAATTATAATAACTTTGAAAATACACAAGATATATTTTTGAAATAATAAAATTGAAATAATAAATAAAAAAAAAAAAGTAGTTTAGTGGAATCTTGATTATAATAATTATTACATCAGGAACAACTTTGGTTGACTTGTTAGGAGTTGTAAGTAAACCATAAATTTGAATGACCTTTTTAATAATTAATTAGATATCATCGTTGGTGATGCAACTGTGTGATTGTGAAAAAGACTTAACAAAATATAGTTAATAGTTATAAGCACAGTACGTTTTTTGAAAATATACATGCATTGATTGCTTTCACCGAGTCTCATCCAGAAATAAATGGACCTCCGAAGAGAAATCTTGTCTGCCAATGGTCGTATTGTGTTGTAAGTTTGTATCTCTATAAATGGCAATCGACTGGTAAGAACTGAGGGCAGGACAACCAGCTAATCAGGTAATTAGTGTAATGAACGATCTAACTCGGAAACTGGTGGTTGTTTATATGTACTGTTATGTTCACAGATAAGGGCAATACTTTTGAAAGGTAGTTACGATATTGTGAAATATTATCTCGTCCCAATAAGACCATTATTAATAGTGGATAGTTAGTTACATATTTCTTGGTCAGGCCTACAACCACGACGGTTTACGACGACGTAGGGTTTCCGGAGCTTTAGTTTAGATTAAGACATTCAATAAATGCATTCTAATTATTGCTGGGGGTATTACGACATAGACGTACCTATAGGCGTCGCTCATTTATATGACTTTTGAATAAAAAATTATGATATAGGTCATCTATTGTAGTGGATTTCCAAGTCACGTCCAAGCAGTTTTCCTTCAAAAGGATGGGTGTAGAAATTAGCTTTATGTATGTATTTGCTTACAAAATGCTCGGTTTCATGTTGCTGTTAGACACCAAATCTCGGCGTTACGATCCGCCTCTGGCAGAAATTAATCCTCTTGCTAATTAGCTGGGCACGCGACTCGCAAATGATTAAACTCCTTAGCCTTTAAATCATCACGCGGACGTTTTGCGGTTGTAGGCGGGGCAGACCACACGAGGAGATGGATTTCAGATTAGTTGTTTTTCAAGTACGTGAGTAACGAGATCAGGACTTAGAGCCATTTTATTGATATCACAGTATGCAAACTGCACAACCTTACTCTTTGAAGCAGCCAAAATCCAAATGAGAGTCAAGTTATAGAGTTAGTAAGGAGTTTCCTTTCGTTGGAAGTGGTAAAGAGAATAGTAAGGATCTAATGAACACTATGAGACGTAATTTATATAAATCAAACTATTTAAAGACACACTTTAAAAGAATATAGGTTGTTGTACTGTACGTTACACGAAATGATCAAGGAATAAGAAAAGAAAATAGTAATCTGTGCCTGCGCACACAGTGCAAGGATTCGGCCTCCTATATGAAGATGCGTTTCCGTGTTTCGAGTTGATATGTGTGCTAATCGTACAACCAGAACTTTTGATTTGCCTATTTTGAAATTTAGTATCTCTTATCTAATTCTGTTCGAAAATAGTACGAAAGTCCTTTTCTAAGGACCTTTAAATTTGTTGTATTTTATCAATGACGTTACATTTTATGATGTATTGAGCCTGTCGTAAAAAATCTGTCTTTATATCATAATCTGACTTTATTCTGAGACAAAAGCACTTAATAAAGTCAGAATTTTAATGACACTTTAAACGTGATCATGAATTTATTGATACTTTTGCAATAACAATGTTTATGATTCTATCATAAACATTGTTATTGACTATTTTCAGAATAGATGGGAATTGACTTATTGCCATGAATTCTGATTTGTTTGATGTGCACGCTTTAATGTGAAAGCAAAACAAGCAAAAGACAAGAATAATGCAATTGTTTATTTAACTTGGCTAATATATTCTGCTAATATTAATAGGGGAAGTGAGAGGGAGTGGTCATGAGCGATTTGCTTTATTCCTTTAAGTATAGGCCTTGTATCGAATTAGCAAAGCACCAATATTGGGAATTTTCTCAGAAAAAAACGTGGTTAAAGATAATTGCCCTAAACCTAAACTTGTTTGGTGGACCACAAGTTAGATCTCCCTCTCGATTTTTAGAACAGCGTCTCTGTTTCTACTTTTACCGTTTATTTAATTATGCAACTCTTATTATTGTGTTCTTGCGAAAAAATAATCATAATAAAGTTGTCAGTGTTGTAAACAATCTTCAGAAAATACGTTGTTTTTATGTTGTATAACGAATAATCGAACCTAGTGGGCGTAGTGCCATATTATTATGATAAGCAATAGTTTTGATAGTACCATTTAATATTAATGACAAAATTTACAAGGCCTTGAACCTCTAGAAACCTTTTAGCAAGTTGTAAATTTCAATAAACTTACCTCGTAAATTACTGTTACCAAATGGTGTCACTGTAAATTAGCCGACGACAGTATAAAACAATGGACTGCGATCCATCAATGATAACATATTGGTTGGGTCCATGTTCTATAGGTCCTTAATTTGCAAATTTATCATTTTGATAATGCATTTTGTTATAAGTAAATGAATCATTTGAAATCATAGACATATTACGTATATCAGGATATTGGCCTTTTCAAACTTACAAATGTTTTCATTCACCATTTACAAATTAAGTAGCCAGTGCACACAAAGCTGCTTAAAGAAGTACTTAGTTTATCTATATTGACCATTGTATTCATCTTCTTGTCTAATAAGTGTTGAATTGCCTAGAATGTTTATTTTTGTTTTCATTACAGACATAAGAACTTAGAGCATCGAACACAAAAGCTATTCCGAGACAAGACTCGAGAAAGGAGAACTATGTACAGACGAAGTTAAACATCAACTAAATCGTGAGGGTTTAACGGATAACTGTATCTTAGTACTGCTACCTACATGCTTAATCTTGTGGCTTTAAGTATTATATTTTAGTCCACACATTTTACTTTGATTTAAGATGCACCTAAGGTCAGCGGAAATTTATTAGACAAATCACATACGCTGCTCTGGATTTATAGATAAAGGCCAAAATGTCGAAGACAACTACGGTATTATAATATCCCTCTTTTCCAAACAACGGTATTGTAAAAAAGAGTAATTAAATGTCTCTGTTCAGAGTCGATTTAGTTCTTTGCTGTCGAGAAATTCTTGTTGGAAGCGAAAAAGCATGGCTGAGCACATTTAGTGCCACCCAAATGGAATTTGACGGCACAAAATACGGTGTTTACCAAACCCACAAATCGTAACACGTGCGGCGAACCTCTTGGCACTCATTTTCGAGACCCTGTATCGCCTAAGGCAGCACTAATTTAAAATTTACTCATTATTTTTTGCTACCAGTGATTTAGCTCTTATCTTTTTAATAGGCTCCCAAAGAGGCTCCCGATGGGTTTTTGTTTGTCGCAAAACTATTGTGCTCATAATGGATATTGTTTACAAGTACATAGTTTTTATAATAGAATACTTAAATTACGAGATATGATTTGACAAATGATCCCATTTTGAATGAAAGCTTTGACGAAGGCTTGGCTAATTGATTTCCGGAACAATTGTAGATATAATCTTTAGAAGTGGCAAAGTGAATACACATGTTTTATTTTGAGTTTTTAGTAGAGATAGATAAGCGATATTGTTTTATTAAGAAAAAAGATAAACATTTTAACTGCTATAGATGCAATTTATAACCACAATGGCCAAATCAAATTAAGCCATCAATACTTCTTAATAAAGAGATCCGTAAAACAAACAACATATGATAATGAAGTAGTCGACAAAAAATATAATGAGATACCTGGACCACCTGTAATTTCCTAAAAAGCCCCTTGGTTTAATGGCTAAATTAACATACATTTCGCCATCACCAATACGTGAACTACAAACGTTTGAGAGAGTTCCGTCGGTAAAATTATAACTTCGGTGTTAAAGTTGTCTGCCATGATATCCCTTCGAGTCACGGACACATTTATGAAATTTCCTGTATAACTAATATAACTATAGATTTAATAAGTAAATAAAAATTACATAACGGCTATCAGTTTACAAGTTACAACGTAAATTACATACCTCTGTAACAACATAATATTGAAAATACCTTTATCCAAACACCTAGCTTTTTTAACTAAGTTTTACTGAGCTATCATATAGAATAACTCGATAAAGAAAAGTTAAACAAAGACTCATAATTCATCTGATGAAAAATAGAATACAAACTTAAAATAAAATCTATCATCTTATAATTAGATGATATAATATAAATAATTGATGTATTTTGATGTACAGTATTCAGATTTAAGCGATGCAATGCAATTGCTGATTATATCGAGAGCCAATAAAAACAAGGCGGGCCGGAAGACATAGTATGCTATTATTATACTTTAATTAGCATATCTTATAATGGTCATTTAGTTGGACCCACATTAAATCTGTTGCTAAACACTAGATTTAAATCTGCCCCGCGGCCACGTTTCATTTAATTTGGATCAATTACTTCATAGGAAACGGCCGAATAAGAGTTCAGAGACGCTTTTGTTTTAATAGTATTATACCAACAATACGATTAAAAGGAAATTCCGAGCTCAAATATGTAAACAATAAGCTTTTAATTAGGTAGGTCCTATTAATTATTTTGTGCTTTAAAGAAGTTAGTCTAGCGTTGAAAATTCATAATAAAACTAATGCTACAAAGATTGTTTTTTTAAAAGTAAAAGTACTTATGTCAAGAAACCCGGATCTAGCCACAAAACAGCAATAACTTACAAAACTTACTAGCTGGCAATGTCGTGAGGCACCCCATTATATCAAGTCCCCGGGTTCAATTCTACCATGGCATCAGTGTCGATCACAGTTATCCATAAATCCAATTAAGAAACAGACACAGACATAGAAATCGCAACGTTCTCTGATTTACTTGATCAATGTGAAATTGCTAATATAATAGTAGAAGTGTAGTAAATAAATTTTGTATTCATGAAATTTAATGAGCAATTATTCGAATTGCCAATATCAAAAAGATTGTTTATAGGTTAGGCGCTCCAATTAAGTCTTTATTAATAAATAGGTCTTTTTTCAAAGACACTATAAAGCTGGCTAAAATAAATTCAGGGTAAATGAAGTTTGGATAAAATGACATAGCAAGCAAGATATAAATTATTTATAACTGCATAATCTTAAAATATTTCTGCGACTAAGAGAAAATTCAAGCGATAGATAATGGTAATGGTATTCGATTCATGTAGAAATCAATTTTAATGTGGCTGTACTGTAACCGTGAGAGACTGCAAGATTGTAAATGTCACATAGGATAAGATGAAGTTGACGAACTAATTATTTTATCTAGGAAAGCTTGAGAAATGTGCTCGCTGGAGCAGAATAAATAACTCTGGACTCTCGGGCATATGTTCCATAATCGATTGCGAATGAAACTTGATATCTAAATCGTAAGTGTAAATACCTACAAGACTGATTAGTGAATGACAAGCACATGGATTAGTGCATTGAATAATTATCATAACATCATCTTACATCCAGTCGTTATTCATGTTATGAAGATTGGCGTTGCGTGAAGACTGTTCGTTGTAAACGTACATCATTAGTTTTGACTATTGATTTAAATTTTAAATCTCATTAAGCTTTTGGACAGATTTAGGATTTATGAGCTATTAATAAACCCATTAAAATGTCAATAAACCAGACTCGACGTCTGCATTCTAGGTATCCTGATTTCATTGACTTATTGGAATTTATCTGGAAAACGCAAGTCAAAAATGGCCTGGAGTGATTTTAACGAAGTGGAATCTTGTTTAGACTAAGTATAGGAATACTAAAACTTGATTTTACATCTATGTCTGGTTCCAGGTTCTAATACCTCTTTTTAAATTGTTTAATAGCAACATAGAAGTCTTTGATAGCAAACGGGTCATATCTGACGTTTCCAACAAACGTCAACTTTGTTTATCTTCTGGCACAGAATAGATGTTAGTACTAGGTAAGTATTGTCTTCCCCTTCGTGTATTGATTTAAGTAAATCCTTTGAAAGTAATCTTCTTTTGTCCATCCGTCGAGATCTTTTCTAACTGGGTGCCATTGTGAGAGGTTCTCGATTCTCATAAATAAATTAGACATTGTGGCTGCTCTTTTTACTCGTGGGATGGGCGCATTGGGAATGTCGACTCCGATTTACTAATTCATTTCGGCAACTTGCACTGTTTACAATGGGAGATCCGTTTTTAGCGTTTTGCATTCATTATCAACTTCTACTGATATGAGAGTAATATATATGTCTTATAGTTTCCTTGTATGCGAAACATAAAGCATAAAGCTGTAAATAATGGTGATCTTAGATTGTATTACTTAAAAATAGTTTATCATAGATTCAACACTTAGAGTATTATTACATGGTATTTATTCTTACGACCAAATCGTATTTCTTAAGGATGTTGAGTGTAGAAACTAAGTTAATCGCTTTCTCACAACCACAAATCGTATCTTGTAAAGGGTTCTCCTTACATTCTAACGGTATTCGATCTTTTGTACCTATATTTAAGTTCTAGTGCAGTGGAGCGAAGGTGTGTGGTTTTTATTGCAACGTCTCAGATCTCAGACTCGATATTATCACTTTCGATATTTAACGAGTTGGTATATCGACAGTCGACAGTCAAAGTAAGAACAAAAAACAGCTTGCTTTCAGATTGAATATAACCGATGGATAATGTTCGGATGGAGATAACAGAGCTTTTTATTGCGATGTAAATGCTTTGGACGTTATTTGTCGAAAGCAAATAATGTTGTATCAAAACAAAGCCAATATGTATATAAAGAATAAACTTATCAGCGACAATATGATATGAGCATTCAAATTACCAGATCAAGTTCAAGGACCCACATTGAACCAATCTATCCATTGATACGAGGGACAATTGCATTTCTTTTGTAGTAGCCGCTTCAAAAATTGTTTTATGGCTGTTGATACATAAATTGCCGTACAATTTGGGAACATCCGAACCTTTGCATTTGATCAAATTAAGAGATTGCCATATTATGTCGGGGTTTGTCTTGTTCGATATACAAAAAATTGATCAAAGACCTCAGTTTAAAAAAAATATCTAATTCCGTTTTCCTATAAATCAGAACGTACGTACGCTGGAAGATCTACAGTAAGATGATCCATTAAGAAATCATCAATGTACCTACAGACTATATGTGAATAAAAAACCAAAGTAGTAATAGATAGACGCAGGTGTAGATGTTCTGGCAGAGGAGCGGCCCCCTCCCAATACAGGTTGTCTTTAACTTAAAGGGAGGAGCCCAATGAAAAATACCCTAACCTGTAATTTTTAAAATAAATATTTAATAGAAATATTGTTACAAATTACTGCATTATAATCAGTTCTTCGTTTTTAACCTACGACGCGAAAGACAGACAAAGGGATTTAAACTTATAATACATAAAATGTGTCAGGGCTCAAAAAGGAAACCTTTTTATAATCACTAAGCAAAACCAAATAGTCGACAAATAACATGAGATCAAAAGTGATCGATGTTCTGATTCTGAGTAAGTTGGCATTTTGACTAGAGTAATTTTTGATTCCAAAACTGTCATACAGAAGAATCCTCGTCAAAATTTTGGTAAGGTTTCATGGATACGACGCAAATTAGGGTAACCAAAGAGGCTCACTTAGTCAGTAGGGATGAACAACATTTAGTTGAAATGTAATCATTGGTTTTCTGAGAAAGGATTTTGATTCTCCACCTACTTTTATCTGTTTTGTCGCAAAAACTCTGCCACACTCTGCATAAGAACGATGCAAGTTACTACTAGATATTTCATAAGCATTAAGTTTTTGCAAAATTTAACTAAATTACTATTTATAATTTGACAATTAAACTTAACTGACAACCCTAAAAGAGCATGAAAATGTATCCCAAATGATACTTTTGCCTTACTACCATGGTACGGCAATCGATCAAAGGGTACATACGTCACGCGGCACTGATCGAAGGTGGCGTGCGCCGGCGCATCTGCCGAATTCGGCCCTTGTAGTACCGTAGAAACTGTAGAAATTTGTAACATTACTGCTACTATTAAAAGTTTGTATGAATTTTTACAAACTGAGTAAATACGGATTCTATGAAAAAAGTAGAAACTCATGAAATCCAAGAAATCAAAAGCCACTGTAAATTGAAAAAAAGTTGATGAAAAGTGTGAGAGTAGGTACAGTAGAATGGTTACTCAAATGTGTGCGCACTATTCCAATATGTTCCTCGACAATTACAAAGGTTTTTGAAACATTAAAAAATGGAAATCCTGCTACTTTCTGGAAAATCGAAGGGATCGCACTAAAATAAAGCGATATCTTTAACAGGGTCACTTTCTGCTGTCAAAAGAACAGGGTGTAATTTCGTCGTGATTTGTGAGGCAACCGACAAGGAATCTGTTGTATGTTGCATGCAGTCCAGTTTTTACGCCGCATCGTCCGAGATCGTAAAAGTCACATTTTGATATGGGGCATGCAGAACAACTTTCGTAATACCTATAACACCATTACTTTGACTGACCCATCATACATAACTCACGACCGGTCATTACAGAAGCAGATTGAGTCATATTAAGTACTTAGTTTGCTTTTATCAAGAAAATTATTTTATGAGACGTCACCAAAATTCATCTGGAGTACGTAGTACTTATATCTGTTCTGTATGTGTCTAAAGTTACTTTTCCTTGTCTGTAACGTAACGTAAAGTAAGTAATCTGTCTCTCCATGAATTTGAGTATTTTTTTATATCCGAAATCAGATGATCTGTTAATAACTATTTTAATTAGTAGTAAAACATTAGGTAAGTATTTTGCACACTTTCATGATGGTATCTATGTGTGTGTAATTAATTTGTTATGCATGTAATTTTATAAGAAATCAAACACCAATTCACCATTTTGGCTAATTATTATTAGGGATGAGACTGTAAGTGAAATTTTTAAATATGAAATTAGACCTCCACACACGGAGGTCCAGGCTCATTGAAGCGGACATGACAGCGCGTGACCCGCCTCGCATTGCTCCACTCCGGGCGGACGCCGCACGATGCGCCTGCGCCGCACCGGCGACCGTCGTTACACATAACTTACTCCCATTGGTATTAATAGCTGCCTTTATTTTTCTCTCAATGGATTGTTACTTGGTGTCGTATTGTTGCGGCTCCTTTGTGTTTACTTAGTATAAGACCCGGTTTTAGATTGAAATCGTAAGTTGCAAAAACTTGGTCGAACGTCTGTAATTATGATATATCGTGTATTCTCAAAAGTTTGAAGCATACGTTGGATATTTAGATAATATGTGCCTAAACGTTAAAGTTCAGGCTTAGCTTTGTTCCAAATATTGGTCAAGCATATAATAAGATCTTTTTAAAAGCACAAAATGAAATATTTGAGTCGAATTTTTGAACTGTAACCAAAGCTAAAAATATGAAAAAATAAACACATAATTAGAAAAGGTCAGCCATAAAATATTGCTAAGCATCAGACCCTACCTCGCCCTTGAAAATCGGTCTTGTCAAAAGAACCTGGTATTTTCTGACGTTCCTACGCCTGTTTGCTAATTCAGAATTCGATTTGATTGATGTCTAGTCCAGAACAAAGGATTGATTCAGTTTCCCATATTCGCTAGAACTTTAACACTTCATAATTTATACGTGTGATAGAGATATAGATAGACCTAGGTAGCAGTAGCAGGATTGCGGCGTATTATAATTTTTTGTTTTGTTGAAATCCTCATTTATTTAAAATCTAGACAAACTATGTCTGCAGTCGAGGAGTTTAGGTTCAAAGAATAAAATTAAAAAAAGGAAGTAATTCTCACCACTAGTTTTGTTTGACAAAAAACATCTTCTAAAATAAATTATGGACTTCCAGTACACATTGTTTTGATAAGACCCGATATGTCCTTCTTTACACATTAATCTATCAAAGTGATTTATTCTGAAAGTATCTACAATGCTTTTGGGATACATTAGGATACCCAAATACGAAGAATAAATACTCTTTCTCTTTCTTTTCTTTGAAAGCAATCGGAATATATTTATTATTTTCAAATAGTTTCCTTGTCTTGTAATCAATAATCTGCATCTGTTCTGTCTTTACATCGATATTTGTAAGACTACCTAATAGCGTGAAATTAATAGCCTCAGTTACATTATTATAATAATGTTTTTTTTTAATCTTAAATCACACTTAAAAGTGTTCCCGATCCCAAAAACAGTCGGTTCATTACCACGCAAATCTAGTTATGTAACTATCTGTGGCATCGGGCGCCGACAGACAACCGGCCCCATCATATCCTATCTCACTATCTATGATCTTGATTGAGATTTATTGGACACATTCGAGGAGTCGCACCGCTCTATATAAATCAGTCTTCTACACTTTGACAACTCCAACCATAAACTCTGAAGCTACAAAGTTCCATGTTTCCCTTTTACTCATTGGAATAGGGTTCAAAATGTTACGTTATTCATATTTGTTAACGGCAGTGGTTTCCGTTAATGTAGCCGATCTTTCTGAACCGAATCGTTGGATGATTTGTTTTGATGATTCGTTAACGCTTCTTGTCCTTGTACGTCTGATTTGTGGGCTCGGTCCATAACACCCTTTTAAGGCATCACTGTTTTAAAGCATAAATTGCAACACTAATGGCTTGTAATTACAAGCTTCAAAGTTTATAGTTGGCTTTGAATTTGTTTGCTTGCGCTATTACAATTAATAATTCTGCAGTTAAAGTAATCGATGTTTGCAGTTTCCACATTTCTCGGTTAAGTGAGCTGGACTCTATAGCTTCAACCAAAGACAAGATCATGTAAAGTTGACAAATTATCATATCAGTTTTATTTTGTTTATTAAAGGTATTTTATTAAACATTTATACAAAGGTTCACGTTAAATCCTAGAAGGGATAGAAGTTGAATTGACATTTCGCAGCAATATTGATTATGGTTTCTAATTTTTTAATATTCATAATAAAATAGGGGTTTATTAGCCTGTTTTTGGTACTTAGGTACATTGATGTAAAATGATGTTTTATTTATGTGATTTCATTTGGGACATTATATTTTCCTGAACAAATGTTATGATTCGTCTTTATCCTTAAAAGGATCTAATCGAAAGATAGCCATCCGCTTCGTCATTCATTCATGAATGCTTTGAGCAAACCAAAGTTAGGCTAGTTTATTAGGATGCCAAAGGAATATATCACCCATCAATACAACAATGGATAGACAAACCCAATTTTTGTTTGTCTAAAATACGACACGGTGGCTATGACCACCGTGATTGAATCTTATGAATCAGTTTGTCGGAGTGCGCATACAAATCACTTAGCATTTAATTGTGCCAGTGTGATGTGACTCAAGCGCAATCATTTAGACATTCGTCAATTGACGCGCTAGACCGCACTTCAATTAGCATCGGATGAATTGAAATCAGAAAATTTATGGCAACGTTATTGCGCTTTAGGTTGGCATGCAAGCGCCATTTAGGTAGGTACTTAAATAATTTTCCAAAGAAGTAGTGGAGCATTTTTAAGAGCCTATGTTTGACGCGATCAGAGATCTGAGGAACTGGAATGGTTTGCGAATCATTGAGGTAGGTTTGCTTAGCCACTGGAAAACTAGTCAATAAATAAAACGTAACACCGATTTGTGTCAATCAAAGTGATTTCATATTTTGTACCGCATTACATAATATTCGGATTTAGTATGTTAAAAAATTAACTCTTATTTTCTAGTAAGAATAAAAATCAACATACGATGTACTATCAAGCAAAGTCATAAATAATTATGAGTCTCAGTAATGATACGCCTAACAATTCAAGAGCATTGTTAAATCTTAAGCTTATGTCGCCACTAGTGACTAGATGTTATATTTTCTTCTTGTTTGTATTAAATTAAAATCAAACAACGCAGAAAAACGGTCTTAAAGAATTAAATAAAGGGTTGAATATCCTTTGTAAAGTTGAAGGGCTTTTATGAGGGTAGGTGGTGGAAGTGATTGACGAACAAGATGGTTATCGGCGAACAATGCGTGTGGTTGCGCGGACGCAGGTCAACGAGGCGTAAGTTTATGATAATGGAAGTGTAACAAAGCTTTGGAATGATATAAGAGACGCTTGAGTTTAGCCTTTACAACAGCTGCGATTAACAAAGAACACGTAGCTGAAATTGTGTGTTCCTCTGAAATTAAATTTAAATGAGATATAAGCAAACAGAGCTTATTTGACAAATAGAACGAAAAGCTAAAGAGTTATGTAGCGAAAAGAAGTTTGTTCATAATGATGTCCGTAATAAGTCCAAAACTAATATTAGAAATAAAACACTTTTTACGGATTACAGCGCGTATATTATTAATTCAGGTGTTGTTTTGGAATTATTTAGTTTGTATTTATTGGTTTTTTAGAATTCCCGACGTTTCGACACCTTTCCAGGGGCCGTGGTCACGGGAGGACTAAAGCAAAAAGGCTGCTCATATTTTTATGAAATTACCCGCTCGAAATTTTATAAAAATGTATTCAAGTTTATTAAATTATTTTATAGCTGCGTTCTGATTTTAATAATTATTACCGAATTAAATTGAATAAAGTTAATTAAAAAACAAGATCTAGGTACTGAATCTACTACCAGTTCACAAAATTTTGGTTGGGATTTTGGAATTGGGAAATCACACACTGCAGGATCTAAAGATATAGTTAGTTCGTTCTGTAGATAGGGATCAAAAGGGAGGTCGACACAACCTCTCTGAGTTTTCTTCCGCCAGTTCTTTCTCTCAGAGGCCTCCCAATTTGTGAACTGGTAGTAGATTCAGTAGCTAGATCTTGTTTTTTAATTAACTTTATTCAATTTAATTCGGTAATAATTATTAAAATCAGAACGCAGCTATAAAATAATTTAATAAACTTGAATACATTTTTATAAAATTTCGAGCGGGTAATTTCATAAAAATATGAGCAGCCTTTTTGCTTTAGTCCTCCCGTGACCACGGCCCCTGGAAAGGTGTCGAAACGTCGGGAATTCTAAAAAACCAATAAATACAAACTAAATAATTCCAAAACAACACCTGAATTAATAATATACGCGCTGTAATCCGTAAAAAGTGTTTTATTTCTAATGAACTGTACGCGCGAAAATCTTAGAAGTGTATACCAAAACTAATATCTTGAGTGTTTACCCTTGAGAACGCCCCTTAGAGATTTGTTTCAATGGCCGATGTGGCCTATTGTACGCACCATTACACCTTTTTTTCCTTCAAAATCGTCTATGATAAAATTGGATTCTAAGACTGCAGCCTCTAGGGTCTGTTTTGGACCATCAAGATCTTTATCACCAGTATTCTCATGCGGTCCAACTGTGAACGGAATTATGAAGTCACATGTATGCGGTTGATTGAAAATTTCCAAAAGGAGGGGATTAGGACGTTTTGTTTGTGAGTGACAAGTCAGGGGTTGACTCCCTCACGATTACTGAGACTCTATTTCAGTCGCCGATTTGGGTACTTTGACATTTCAGCTCGGTAATGTTATCGCTAATTGATTCAACTTGTTCACGTTATGGTAACCAAATGGAGTCAATTAGCAGTATTCTATTCTTTAGATGGTGTTACTAGCAAGCAACAGCAGACAATAAACACCTCTATGAACATAAACAAGTTTGGGTATTAAGTAGCAATGGCATAATACATGAAAACCACTTTAAAAGTTGACAAACTAGTGCAAGCGATATGATCATCGCTTTAAATTTAAACCTGTGTATAGTCTCAAATTACGTCTGTGAACTTCTTATGAACTTATAAAACTAAGATTAACAGGACAATATGTTCTCCAGTTTCGACGTTTCTTTCTGCTCTATCAATACTTCAAAAGTTTTACTAAGTGTAAAATAGATTATAAAAATAATTCTTTCATGGTACCTATAACAAATAAAGGACCGTAAAATGAAGAAACACACCTATAAATTAAAACGAAGAATTAAACCAGCAGTAGAGGGTAATTGATAGGATAGGCCTAAAGCGATAGGACAGGCCTGAGGGGGAAAACAATTAATTATAATACCTATTTCGGTGCTAATTGTCCGGTAAAAGGAATTGGATGCGACGCCGGGTCCGGAATAGTCGGGTTTGCAGGAGGGTTGAGGGCAATGGATTAGAAGGGATTAAGTAATTGACATATGAAGAGTCACTGTTGTAAGGACCTATGCGATCTATGAGGTAGCGATTCTGCAAGCTTACCAAATGTGAAGAGGTGTTTTTGTGATAAAGAACGTGCACGATCATCAATATTTTAAATAATAGTTTATTACATAAACAAACCTTAAACTTAATGTACTATGACATTATGCATTTACTCTATAGAGATGATAAATATAACTTTTTACTAACATCTCACGATAAAGTGTTAACCAACAAAAGAGTTTAACAACAAATTACAAGTTAAAAAAGTGGTCAATAATGGAATTAGATCAATGGTCAACGTCGGTGGTCCATTCTTCGAAACACCCTTTGATAATAATATAAAAAATATAACGTCTGTAGTAGGTAAGGGTTGCGACAATTTAAGGCTTAGGCTCCAGTCACATCAAACTTGAAATATAAGAATGATTATTGATATTAACTAAAAAATATATTCCTCTTAGGAACTAGGCTAATACTGGAAAATCACTTTGTCCAGTTCAGTAATGTAAAGAAGACCGAGGTAGACTCTGACTATCTTTAGTAGTATATGTAACAATTCATCTGTCAAGAAATACTTAAGTGAAAAGTATCGCTTTAACTAACTAAAAATGTTTCCTGATTCAAGACAATTATTGGCATTTGTTAGCCGAGTGCTTTTTTTATTATTTGACAACATCACATATATTGCTCCGATCCCAAAGTAAGTAGCTAAAGCACTTGTGTTATGGAAATCAGAGACAGCGGTGGTATCACAAACACCCAGACCTGAGCCAATATAGAAAAGTTTGTTTTCTAAATTGACCCAACCGGGGATCGAACCCGGGACCTCAGAGATGGCGACACCTTGAAAACCGGTATTCAAAGCCACTCGACCACGGAGGTCGTCACATGGAGGCTTTACCTTCTAATTTTGCGCCAAGTCAATCTTTCGATGTGAATGCGACCTTTTTAATCGTGAGAGATAATAATCGGCCATTGAGTGTTTTGTTACGATGAACTGTATCTACTACATATTTGTTTTTGTTTGCTACGATATATGTTTTGAAATCGTTGGACTAGTCAAGATCGTTAATGTTTCGTGTAGATTTCGTGTAGTAAGTTTTCACGTCGAGTTAGTTTAATACGTACGGTCATAAATAAATAAATACCAGTGGCTCTGTGCTGTAGACAGTGCGTTTGTAACATTTTTGCTCATTTTTCGAAATATTATATTTTTCGAAAAATTTCGGAAAACTAAAAATCTAGGTATACAAGGTGTTACAAAAGTACCCCTAATGCCGAATATGGTAGATAAAGACCATCAAACTGAACAACTTTTACTATGGGACCAACTTTGAAATGGCGAAAAAAAAATCAGCTGTTTCTTACAAAAATTAGTTACGAAAATATCAAAATGTATGAAACAGCTGATTTTTTTTCGCGATTTCAGAGTTGGTCCCATAGTAAAAGTTGTTCAGTTTGATGGTCCCTATCTACCATATTCGGCATTAGGGGTACTTTTGTAACACCTTGTATAATTACCGAACCTGCTCACAAAATTTCACGAGAATCGGTTGAGAATTGCGACCTGTAGAGCAGAGAAACGGATAGACATACAAAACATTTTAGCCCAAGCTGAAGCCCTAGAGCAGACGCTTCGCGCTCGCTCGGTCAAAAATGGCTGGATAGCCATTCTAGCTTTTGACTGTGTCAAATGCTTGATTAAGTAGCCTTTATTTTAAAAAAATGCTAGGAAGATAATTTACTAAATTTGGCATCAGAGTCAACGACTATCGATAACTATAATAGTAATATCACTGTCTGTCTGTCTCTTGCACAGGAAATCCGTTTCATATGGATTGTTGATGTAATCCGTTTCATATGGATTCTTGATATAAAATAAAGTTGGATTGTTTGTTGTCTCGCTTTCTTATCCAAATGCGTATGAACTATACTTCAGATTAGAGGCTCATACTATATCATAATAGATTTCCAAGTAACTTGTGTAAATTAGGGCCTTTGGTTTTAAATGATGTGTTTGCAAGTTACGCTTATGGCGAGCTTTTGATAAAAAATGGTTATTTCACACACCTGTAATATAGTTGTGCTCAAAGCTATCAAACGAATTTACTGTAAAGGGATCTACGAACAAAAAATATTTTCTGTTTATTTTATAGGTTCGATCGAATCACGACTCAAGAAGTTAAAGCGGGCAAGTTTCATGCAGATAAAGTTACAGTACAAGAAAAAAGTAGTCGATGTTGACAGTCGACACTGAAACATGTTCGGGTGGTAAAAAAGACGATGTTGCGCTCGATCCAGGAACGAAACATGAATTTCACTTTCGTTCGGAGCAAAATAAACTTGCACTGATTTAAAAAAGAGCGGATAAAGCATTTAGAAAAGTTAGGTAATACTTTTATCTATCTATCTACCTATCTGTTGTTTGTGATGTAATGATCCGTCATAGACCGCTCGGCGCAGTGGCAGTAATTCTGCCTCTTGAGCCAAAGTTCCCGGGATCGTTAAAAGCATTAATTGTTCTCGACTTCCCGAGTAATGGATCTTTATATTCTTATTTAGGATTATATTTGTATCCGTTATTTATTTCCCATACTACACGCTTTTAGTGGTTTGGGATTATTATTGGTGTAATTTGCCAAATAAAATGTAAGAGAAGGCTTTTTAGAGAAAACAAAATTCTGGAAATGTTTAAGGAAGTTGTGATACAACAAAAGACATTGAGTCATTGAGTTATGACTCAATAGAATTATTATAGCCTCGAAATAATTTGTACGCAACTCGGTAACAGGTATCGAAACTGGAACGCCGCAGGAATAAACTTAACCTACCTAAGTATGTGAATTATTGATGGTTTCATCATCATTATCCGGTTTTTCAGTAGAAAACAAATGTTATTATTGAAGTAAAATTTCAGGATTTTTATTACTTGAATGGCAAACAAACTTTCTGCTGCGGAAATACTCATTTAGTTATTATTAAGGTATATAATATTCGTCTCGTCTCTATGACTCATATTATCATAGTACAGAATATTTGAATACTAGTATAAATTTGTATTGTAAACTTTTTTGCTTGTAAAAGTTTTGTGGTTTGTTCATAGTTTTCAGTTTCACTATCTAACCATTATAGTAGAACCAGTCTGCGTTCGCTGGGGTATCGCTTGTCATCTTTATGAAATGTATTAAGTATTAAGATAAGATCATGCAAGACTGTACAGATTTACATGTCGTTTATTCAATAAACACAATGATATATCATTTTACGATAACTCAATCGAGAGACAAGCAAAAATAGTCATGAAAAAAAGAACTAGTTAACTGTGATCAATCACTACTCAAGTAAAACAAGAAGATACAGTTTGTGTTTGTGTGTGATATTGTATGCAATTATCTCATTTGTAATTTCTTTTAGCCAAAGAAAAAGATTAAGGCCCCTATATACCTCAAGTGGCGCCCTCATTTTAATTAAATTTATTGCTCGCTAAGTACATAATGTATCGAAAATTCACATGTACAGATTGGAACTAAGGTTCTATAGTCTAAAGTGGCCACTTTTAGCACTTTTGCGAACTACTACTACAATGAACTATATTATACTGAGTTTATTGTTTGTAAATAAACTATAGAACCTTAGTTTCAATCTGTACATGTGACTTTTCGATACAGTATGTACTTAGAGAGCAATAAATTTAATTAAAATGAGGGCGCCACTTGAGGTATATAGGAGCCTTAATGCGATCCACTATAAACTAAATAAAAATATTATCAGTTTTTATAGTTGTCTTTTGGAAGTTGCGCAATTGAAATTACACAATTATTGATTTATATAAGCTCACATAAAAAGCATTTTAAATCGGCAATTCTTTTACCCTACCAACCATTATGAAGACTTTTAACTGACAAGAAAAATGGGCGCAAAAAACTTATCAGCTTTATCAGATGGATCGTTATTTACAAATATGTATATCGTTTCCAGACATTACATTCATATAATGTTACAATTAACATAGATTAATAAATAAATAACATTATTTAGTTAGATCATTTCTTAATGAATCAATTTACAGGGTACAAGCTAAATTCAAAGTCATTTAATCAGTCTAGGCTGTTACAAAAAATGCAATCCATATTTTTTTTTAAATTATGCTTATATTATGCAATGAAGTAAAACACATGTAGAGTAGGTAATACAGTGCACACAAATTAAAATTTCCTATAATTTTAACGTTGACAAGTGTTCTAAATGATCTTTTAAAAATAAATGTAGGGCTGTCTGTCGTCATCATAAAATTTTATGGTTAGGTACATTATGAAACGTATAACTTTTTTGTACTGAACTTAAAGGTTTAACTGTTTAATTCATAAACGCCCGAGCGGACGCTTGCGGCCGGATAACAATGGAATATGTATTGTATCATTTTCCGGGCGTTGAAGAGTTAATATTATCATTTGGCATAATATGGTAAAGCATAATTTCATAACGTCGAATTTCACGTCACGTCACGACTCGTGACTTACGAGTGTTACGAAACGACAGCAGTGACTAAAAACAATGAAGTACAGGTAAGCTTTGATTTGACAGATGGATGTGATACAGTGCTATTTTCTTTAGTAAGTTTGTATTTGTGCATTTTTTTAAGCCGATATACCCGCAGATCGGTTCTGGCACTTCGCCGGCCGCTGCCGCGGTACGCTCGCTTCGCTTATGCCAATCGAATTATGCCAAATGACTTTAGGACAATCAAAATTACCTATGCGATACGAAGGGTCCCAAATATAAGAACATCTTATTTTTGTAACAACCCTAAACTTCATCGATTATTCAACTGTCTTATTAGAATACCGCCACCCGGGGACTCATTACGCCCTAAACATTGTGTAAAAAAACATGGGCCACACCGAGGAGTTCTGATAAAATTAATCGCTATACATTAATGTTGAAAGCTGGTGTTAAGTTAATCTGGAGTCGTGTCAAGGAGAAGTGAAGCAAACGGCGTTATCAAAAATAAGGGAGATTACATTCTTTAGCTCCTTCTACATTAAGGTACATCCCATACCGAAAGAGGCGCCATCAGAGGTTTTTATTTAATAAGTTGTTAATAGAAAAGGATTACAATATTAAATTAAATTCACCGCGCCGCCACTTTCGGCCTGGGTACCGCCTTAACACCTAAAACCTTGCAACGAAAAGATTACAACATAGTAAACTTTTTTTCAGAATCAAAATAATAAGTTTAACATTTTACGTACAAATTGAAATAATTTTACTTTGTGTGTAGTGTAGCAATTTCGTAGCTACGCATACTACGAATCGTAGCATATGGTTTCTACCTCTGATTTAGAGTGGATGGATCTACTATAGTATTAGATGGTTCATTCCAAAACTAATCACCAGCACTATTTTGCTGCTAGATGATTTATGTAGGAGCGAGGACCATACCTTGCTACGAGACAGCGAGTTTTAATACTATTTGCAAAGCGGCCTCACCGCACAGGCTCGCATCCATAGACTTTTAGAAATTGTGCTGCGCTCAAGCTCGCATCACTTGTCTTCATGTCAAGCACGTGCTTCATGTCCGCGGTATTGTTTTTAATACTCTACTTTTTTTCTATGAAACTGTACATTAAATGTTTTAAAAATGAATTCTTCATGCCTAGTATTTTAATTCACAAAAATTACTGTAGACCGAAAAAGAAACACAATAACCGAACAGAATATTGAAAAATGGCTTGGTAACTCTGTAAAAAAATCCTGAATAACACTATAAAAACTAATAAAAATAAACGTCTAATCGTCAGATTTCGTATTTTTCAAAGACAGTGATATGATTTTGCATATTGCATATTTGCTATGTAAAAAGAATAGCTTTTTTATTGATCTAACTAATACAATAACCGAGTCCATTTTTATTAAATTATCCAGTATTCCAGAAACCAATAAAAATGTACTAAATTTCGTCAAATTGCTGGCGAAGCGAAAATCAACCATTATTCTAAAGAGGATAATATAATAGTGAAAGTGAGAAGTGAGAAGCAAGAACTGCCTTGCCTTAAGTTTGAATTCTATATATTTTGTATGAAAAAAACAAAAAATAACTTATACTTGCAATCGTAGACACTTGGAAACACCGGCGCATAACATGTTCGATTTTTTTCAGATAGACATTGTAATGTACTTTTAAATGCGATAGTTTGTTCGTTTTGGATATTCAAACATACAAACATTCGCATTTACAAACATCTAAACATTCAAATGTTTAGAATCTAACCAATTTTGAATGTTTGGATTGGTTGATGATAAGGCGAAAAATTTACGTGCTTGACAAGCCATGCTTGACCGCTTAGGGTACAAACGTCGCATATACATGCTTGACAAGTCATGCTTGATCGTTTATGGGGTACTTGTACGGTCAAGCTGTACGCACGGAAAAAATAATCACTACATTTTAGCTTTTCGTACAAAAAAGAAGCGCGAGCCGCAAAACGAACCGCTTCGGAAATGTGCGGCAAACATAATATAAAAAAAAGCGATCGAGCGATAGATCTAGCGCCGAAAGCACTAAAGTGGCAGCACTCTATTGTAGTAATGGAACAATTAGCATTAGCATTCATAATTAATTGCTAATCGTCATTTAGCATTCATTAAATTAATCATAGTTGCTAAAAATAATGAATGCTAATTATCATCAAACCGCGCGAAATCGTCTGCGTTCGCGTCCTGCTGCTATCATATGAAATAATACGATCGCGCTAATTAGCACGCGGCGCGAAATATCATTACGAATGAATTCGTCTCCGATATGAAATAATGCGACTGCGCTCGTTAGCATCGCGCCGCGAACTGTCTGCTAAATAATTTCGCTGCTAAATAATTTCGTTCGTGAATTAATTTCCGACAGTGGACGATGATTTATCGAATGTATACGAGTGAGTGAGTGAAAGGGAAGAGTGCACGCATACAGTTCTTAATTCTTAAAAAGTTAAGAGAAATGCTTTTGTTTAGAGTTCATTATTCTTTGGTTAATTTTGTTTAGAAATGATTTACGTGTCGCAGGTCGTAGGTCAGTCAATTATTTAATTGCTGTGACAATAAACTCATAAGTAGGTACCTAAATAGTGAAAAAACACAAGCATTTCACAAATCACAGCTACTATTAATTCATGATCGTATTAAAAGTCATATCAAAAATTATATGAAAAATCATATTAAAATTAAAATTAAAATTCATATTAAAATTCATATAAAAATTCATATTAAAATTCATAATTAAAATTCATATTAGCAATTAGCATAGCAATAGCACATAACATGCTAATTATGAAAATTAGCATGCTAATGAAATTAATTAAAATTAGCATTAATTGCCATTACTACTCTATTGAGCTGATGAGCCGGCCTGAGCAGAGCACAAAGTACCTACGACCTACGTATAGAGCTGTAAAGTAACGAAAAATCCTCGTTACTTTCGTTACAACCGAACTGTCGATTTGAATTGCGTATTTACTTACGTACTTTTCACACACGTATCAGTCTGATACCTTATTGTAATTTCGTTACTAGCGTGTCACGTGTGTTACGCATGCGTAGAAACGAAAACTTCCGAATAAAACCAGTCAAGAAGAGCAGTGAGCACTCATTCATTCATTCTCAAGTTTCTGCACCGTTTGCATACAGTGTACAATGACAGATGCGAGTAACGAAATTTAATCGAGAGTACATACCGATTCGGTTCTTCGAATCAGTCGGTGTACCCGTTACTCAGTCAGAAACAAATACATTCGATTTTCCACCAGCGGCGGTATCGGCTAAAAACATTGACGTTCATGTAAACTGTGTTTTGACAGATGTATGTGATACATTGCTTGCCAAAGAAAAGTAGCAATGTATCACATATATCTGTCAAAACACAGTTAACATGGACTTTTTAGCCGATACCGCCGCCTCTCTACCTACGTAGCGCGCAGACGACTGACTGAGCCATGATTGTGATGACATTGAATACTTGTATATATTTTACTTGCAAAGATTTAAAAATTTTATTTACATTAATAACTGTTTATTTACATTATTCAATTTGGTTGCAGCAACGTCCAGCGGCGGTATCGGCTAAAAAGATTGATTGTAATTGTGTTTTGACAGATGTATGTGATACATTGCTACTTTTCTTTGGTAAGTTTTTATTTGTGCCAAAACGAAGTAGCAATGTATCATAATACCTCTGTCAAAACCCAGTTAACATTAACTTCAATGTTTTTAACCGATAGATAGAGAAAAGGTACTCAGAGATGTGAACCGACCATGTTGGACACGTTTCTGAACGTAGCTAGCGCGCTAACGTCAACGTGCTATTTATAAACAAGCAGTGCGGCTGCGTGTTTAATGCAAAAAATGACATAACTACGTCGTGATGTTCTCTCAGCATGCAATAAAGAAATATAATAACTTGTCCTGCGCTCTCAAAAGTAAATTATATGAAGTAAATGACAATAGAATACTAAAATAAACAGCTTGCTTACCTTTGCCTTGAGTGCATAGACAGTGTTTCTATTTCCATTGATTTTCATGGCGTAGTACACCAAACCACCACCCAAAACACACGCACATGTTGTAAGAACTTTCTTAGAACACTTATCACTTCTAAGATTACTAAAATTTCGAGTAAATACTGGATTTATTTGTACTTTTCGTAATAAATTAACTGAGCTACGTCTTAGCGTGGCCATGTTGGCAGAACAGCTGATCTGTCTGTCTGTTGTCTTTGTCTGGACTCTGGGTAGGTCTGCCTAAAGAGTGAGAGAGATAGAAGTTGTCATGTGTGACATGAGAGAGACAGAGTATCATTAGCGCGCGCAAAGGTAAATCACGTTCTTTTTGTACTTGCTTTTAACCTTAAGGGAATTGTCCCCTAGGATTTTTTCCAGATAATTACTTCTATCCATGTTGTCTCTGGATATTATCTCTAAGTAGGTAGGTAGTGAAATAAATTACAGCAAAAAACTCCTTTTCACGAATACTGTCCGTATTTTTTTTAAATTTATCCTCGCAGTCAGACAAAAATTTAGGGGAAAATTATAAGATCAAAGATCACTAATTGCACTGCATATCACTAATTACAAATATTTGATAAACGTGTTCGAACGTTTTACCGGGTCCTTTTTGTGGTGACCCGTGCCCAGCAGCGGGGGATAAAAGTAGCATAATATGTCCTTTCCTTCCCCAAGGTCCCTTCTATACCTATCCTTACCACATAGCTGGGCAGAATACCGTGAATCCGTTAACAGTTAATTAACGAAGTTAACAAACTACTTAACGAACTTTTAAGTTAACTTAAAAAAATATCAACGTTCTTCTTATAACTTCCGTTACCTACTTTTAACTTATTTTGTTTTTCGTAAATCAAATACGATGGAACAATTTGCGTTTAGCAGATAGAAATACCTAGTTAATATATAAATTGTATATTTTTTCTTAATAAGGGAGCTTATTTCTACTAAATAAAATAATATTCAGCCATTTTCAGACATTCCTCGGTAACCTCAGAATAATAAGTTTTTTCCAGAAGCCGAGTCCTTGTATCAATGTAAAGTGAGGATGAAAACTAAGCCAAAATGACTGTTTTCAGATTTATATCCTTCATACGTTACCTAATCGTAACTAAAATCCAATAAAACTGTAGGTACCTAACTAATCCCCTCAAGGTAGAGAAATTGAAACTTTTTCGTTCTTACGATTATAGTGGAGGATAAAAATCTGTTAACTGAGCCATTATGGCTGTTGTTTTTTCTACCTAGGTAAAAATACCTAGTAACTTATACAACTTGTTACAAAAATACCCCTAATGCAGAATATGGGATATAGGGACTATCAAACTGAACAACTTTTACTATGGGTCCAACTCTGAAATCGCGAAAAAAAAACAGCTGTTTCATACATTTTGATATTTTAGATTTTAATTTTTGTATGAAACAGCTGTTATTTTTTTTCGCGATTTCAGAGTTGGTCCCATAGTAAAAGTTGTACAGTTTGATGGTCCCTATATACCATATTCGGCATTAGGGGTATTTTTGTAACATGTTGTATAGTAATAGTAAACAAGTACCTACCGAATGTGAATCTTACCGTTTCATTTGCCAAGCGCAGGTACTTCCCTACCTACTTACCTACAAACAAGTAAAATACCTATTTATTTACTTACCACTTAAAGCAATGATAATAATATCATTGCCACCTAAGTATTAAGATTTCAAGATATTTTTACCGATTTCAAAAGAAGAGGTACTCAATTCGACACGTATTCTTTTTTTATTTTGGCTCATATAACTATTGATGAGTCGAATCGAACCGCGTTAGATAAGTACCTACCTATATGTAATTTGCAAAACAGTATTCCGTATAGTTTAACATGGTTACGAGCAATAATGGCACTCCATCTGAAGTGCAAACTGCAATTAAGTTGCATCCTGGTCGTTTATGAGCTGAACAGTCGACCTAAATTACAATAAATTGTCTCTCATAAATAATTTCACCAACAACGTTCAGAATTTAGACGAAGTCGAATGTACAGTCAACGGCACGTCAGTCACCTTAATGCTCTAAGTCAGTCACTTAAATGTTGACCTTGAGACCGCATTTATACCGTACCTACGTATTAATTAAAAGCTGTTGTCAGGGACAAAAAGGGTCCCAATCAAAGGGTTTTGATCGTTATTTTACCCGATACTCGATAACCCGACTGATATTTCAGTAATTTGATATCCATATTAAAAAAGAAATATAGGTATCTATTAAATTTGTAAATATAATGCGATTCAATTGACAATAAACAGTGGATCCACTTCCACTTCATTTGAGAATATATGGTAAAAAGTAAATTTAATAAATAGAACACTTTATTGTGATATTGTATGTACTATGTTTCAAAACCTCAGAAATTCACAGAGTATACTATTCTTGCCCGGTACTACTAACGGCTACTATATCTATGACTACCGGTGTAGTGTGTGTACCCCATAGTACTAACTACAGGGATTTTTTTGGTTATGAGGTGGTACTACTCACGTGTCTGGTATTATTTTTGTCAATTAAAGAACACCTAAAGAACATTTTACATACATAAATTTAAACTGATATAATATTTTTATAGTTTTAAAAATTAAAATTATATTTCAAAGCAAAAGGAAAACCGCTTTCAAAAACCTGAAAAGACTTACATAAAGAGCTTTAAAATAGTCACAAGTGATTGATCTACCTTTGCATGAATTTAAAAGACACTCATGGGTAAGGCTGGCCTACCAGTTTCATTTCTTTGCTTTGCTGTTTTATTTGAACAGGGGAACCAGCTAACGCATTAAACTTCGGAAAGTCTGCCAGGCTTCAAATTAAAACAGATAAATTGATCCCCAATCGGGAAAAAATAGCGAACCCTAATTTATGATGTCATACAAACATCAATATCTTCTAAATAACTGCAAGACAAAACTTCTTAAAGTGCGTAATTACTAAGTTCATTTGAATAAAGCTATTTTTGACTTTGACTTTTAGGCGAGGAAACTTTTGCTGCAGCAACTTTAAATAAGACATCAAGTAAACAATCAATTGATTAATTACATATAAATTAACTAATTAGTCAATTTTCGATTTACTTTGACGAGGTTCCATCCCATTCTCATCGCAAGCGGATTATACTAACCAAAACTAGGTTTGCTCTATCATGTAGTAAAAACCAGTTAGTAGAGAAACCAGAAATTACAAAACTTGTACAAACTGTCTTTTAGAATCCTATAAATGAAAAATGAATTCATGTTTTCATAATTAATTCCTTGAATTATTTATACATTTAAATCACACTCTTATGCAATAATTAAAACTATTAATATTTTGTCACTCTACGCTAGGTAAGCAGTCAGCATCTGCACTTTGGTTTGGTTCTTCGTCCCTCTGCTGTTTAATTGAATCCAATTGTTCCTGATTCTGTAGTTCTTGGACATGGTCTGCCTCCTGTACAGTATACATCAGAACTCTCTTCACAGTATCAGCATTGTCATATGTTCCATACTCGGCTTGCCACAGAATAGTTGTGATTAACTGTTGCAAATTCCCTCGGGTTCGAGGAGCTTTGAATTTTCTCAACTTATTAGCTACATACTCTCCAAATACTGAATATTCATCCTTTGAATTTGACTGGTCAATTATGATAGGTGAACCTTTTTCATAGCTCAATGAATGAGGTGTAAATGTTGACACACGGCGAGGAGGAGTTTGGACTTCTCTCTTAATTTTTCTGTATTTTCGTTTTGGCTTAGGCTCATAAGTCTCAACATGTGTGGAATATGGATCTTCTTCAAGCCACTCCTCATCGGACGCTCCTGTATCATGAAGCTGTCTCACTAAATTGAAAGTTGCTTCGTTATCTTCATCTTGCTGATCGTTGTTAATTCCTGAAGTATCCAGTACATCCACCTAAAAAGAAAAATAAATAAATTAAATGTTGTCTATTTAGAAATAAGATAACAATTATCATTTAACAAGTCCTTCAATCAAGGTATGTAGAAGTATAAATATACACCTACATGTAAAGAATGTTTTTCTTGATAAATATGAGAATAATAAATAAGTACCGTCACTATTTTATCCAGATAAAAATTTGTCAGAATATAATGACGAAACGACGCCGACGATGGCCCGAAATCGCTTGTTTATAATATAACATAACCTAACCAAGGGGAGACCTAACATAACATTATAAATACCCTTTGAATTTCAATTGTGGGAATTCGGTCGCCTGTGCTATTCCTTGGGTTATCAACTGATATTGAGTAACGTACGTTTTTGTCTTTGTATCCTTTGGAATGTTTTCTTCTTTTGGGTGTTATCGCTGATTGATTCGACTCATCATCTAGAACCTGAAAGCTTGCCTCTTCGAACGTCCCATTCTGTGACAATTCCCATTGTAATGGGTGCTTATTAATCAGATGCGTTCTCAGATTCGTTGTATTACCGAAAAACTTATATTGCGTATCACATAATTTGCACAAGACCGCAAAACACCTCTTGTTTTCATTTTCAACTCGTTCAAAAAATCGCCAAACAACCGATGAACTTTTTCTCATGGTGATTCAAATATTCAATATTGAATCGATTCTTGATTGGCACCGAAAATCAGTTGGATAAAACGATAACGTGTATCGAATCGAAAATTATCACGAGATTTCAATAAAATGGCGATTGAGTGAGGCGATTATGAGATGCATCGACTGGAAAGAGAAAGCAAACGAACGAGTCGGATTCGATAGAAGTTATGCGTCACTGCATGTATAATTCAGTGATAACATACTTTAATATCATGGTATAGAGACCATATTTGCTTACACAAACACTTTACATTCCGCTTTGATTTTGTCTATGGTTGTATACTTGTCTCTTTCTGGAACGCTGTGATTGGTTCGATTTACGTCAAAAGTAAGTAATACTTGAGGTAACAGCCAATTAAAATCGATAAAAGCGTGTTCTACTTCAATTGTAATTTTCGACAAACTCGCTAATAAGTGCTAAACCGAGTCCTAACACGTTAGTACTATTACATATTCTGTGGCCAAATGCTATGATGTAGGATGTAGGTGTTCTGTGGCTAAACCTAGTGTCTTAGAGCATTAAGAACGGGAGATGGCAAATACACGCTCCCCTTTCACCAAAGTACATGACCAATTTGATCGTGATAGTTTATAAAAACTAGTTGGTCTCGAACACCCGTCATTTTGTAAGAACACATGTCGCCGATCGCAGCTCCGCAAAAATGGTGAATTGTGCAGTATTTTCGTGCAAAAGACGATCTGAGAATACAAATTTTACTAAGAACGGGATTTTCTATCACACGTAAGTATAATTTTATTACCAAACTATAATATAATTACGAAGAAAACGCACTTTGATTGTGTAAGAAAATGACGACATTGCGATAGCAAAACGATACCAAACACACGTCGAATACCATAATAAAAGTCGTAGTGCTGCGACAAAGAGAATAAATGCTTATGCTCTAAGAACGAATGAATGATCAAGTGAATGAGTTTTAACTATTATTTTGATGTGATCAGACCAGCACATAAATTACAAATATTATTTTTTATAATTAATATGTAATAGGTAGGTATTGACTTTTTTGCAAAATCTATACATAGTATTAATTGGAGACACTGTTTTACGGGTGTGAAGTTCTCCTTTTTTAATCTTCTCTTTCTTTTAGGTCATCCCGGGATAGTTACTAGTCCTCGGCTGTCTGTTATGTAGAAGTGGAGAGAATCTTATGAATCAGTCCTGTCAAAGCCCGAGCATAGGACACAAAAATCATTAACCAAAATAAAAGAAACTGATGCCGAGATCCTCAAGTCAAATTGTTCCGATTGTGCAGCTTCTGCAGGTAAGAAATTTCAAAACTTTGGTTTACTTAAACTTTCCTTGCAAAAAAATTACTAACTACCAAAAAGGAGGTTTTCAATTCAACCTATACATTTTTATTTGTAGATAGGTATTAACATATTATCATACCAACTTTTTCATTTTAAGGCTGCAAGCATTCACTACTGCTTATATTTTGGCTTGAAAAGCGGAGCTGTGAGCCTTCCAGAACATCTACACAAGGCTTCTGGATAAAGCCTACCTTGGCATCGGAACGAACTAATCATGTTTTGGCAGAACATGTGTACAAAAATTGTATAATAATAAAAATGAAACACAAATCGCTTGTTTTCCAAGCATTTATTATTTTATTTCCCTTTTTTTTACTATTATGTTTTATTAACAACTTAAATTGTAGAGACCACGACGTTTCAATAGTAATATCAATTGACTACCGCCACAAATGGGGTCCTCATATCGAACAACTCGATAACGTTGCTTCTTTGCCGAGGATTAATCATAGAATACAAACAAGACAGATTACGCAGAAGAAACTTCTCAAGGGCCGCTCAAATAACTTTTACGGAAAGAGAAAATTTACTTGTCTTCTTCCTGTCATAATTAACAATCTACCTAAAGAATTATAGGTTATTCTGGATGACCTCAAACACAAAAGTGTGAAGCAAAAACTCAAAATTTATTTTTCTACTAAAAATTTGCCTTAGAATTTCTCGTATTTAAACAATAGTCAGCTTTTTCTTAACATCATCCTGTGCACACGCATTTACGATCAAATATTGTGTTTATTAAGTATTTTTTAAGACCTTAAAATAATATATATATATGTATACAACGTGTTACAAAAGTACCTCTAATGCCGAATATGGTAGATAGGGACTATCAAACTGAAAAAAAATTACTATGGAACCAACTTAGAAATCGCGAAAAAAAAAATCAGATCTAAATGTATGAAACAGCTGTTTTTTTTTTTTTTCGCGATTTGAGAGTTAATCCCATAGTAAAAGTTGTTCAGTTTGATGGTCCCTATATACCATATTCGGCATTAGGGGTATTTTGTAACATGGTGTATACATATTTTTTATTTTAATTTTTTTTTATTCATAAGAATGAAGCAATTTGTTTTTTCTTTTCAATACTGCTTAGTTGTATACCGACTATCTATTTTGACGAATACGTAGTGACTGGACAAACCTAATCGGGTTTTACGTTTTAGTCGCTGGGTTTTTCTATAAATTGTATGTTTTACTTTGTTTAATAAATAAAAATAAAAAAATGTATGTTGAACATTTAATTATAAGCGCATTTAGTGATTGTTGGTGTATATCACAAAATCAAATGAAAACCATATAACATAATCTTGTTGGTAATCAATCACTCATCTTCCAATCATTCAATTTCATCGGTCTTTTGACGGCACATCACTAGCTGTTTGATGTCAGTTTGGCGCTGCCGTAGCGTGATCTGTCAGAATTTGTACTGAGATTGTTAGTTCCAAATTTGACCACCCACAATTATAACTGTGTGGGATTTTGTTTTTGTGTGCGTGTGTAACAACAAGACTTTTTTCTACAAGAGTGTGCGTGAATATGAAGTTGTGTGCTGTGCGTGTATACCTCGTCCCCCTCCAAAATCGGTGAACAAAATCTAGTGTAGAAGAGTGCTGTTGGCATCTCCCGTTCTTAATGCTCTAAGCCTAGTGTAGAGCCGCCGCGGTGTCCCTAGGTAAAAAACTCAGAAGGTAACAAAATACCTTAATATATACTTAAACTGGGGTGAATAACAACAATATTTCGAATTCAACGGTTCATAGTTTTGTAAATTTTTGT
This sequence comes from Catoptria pinella, assembly GCA_963556745.1. NCBI lineage: Eukaryota > Metazoa > Arthropoda > Insecta > Lepidoptera > Crambidae > Catoptria > Catoptria pinella. The sequence goes on along the minus strand of OY750778.1, from coordinate 5,785,757 downwards.
TACCTTCATGTTAAAAATAATATGAACTACATGAGTTACGAGTGCCTTTATTGTTGATGTTCATCGCAAAAGAAATTAAATTGAAATAAGCAACAACGCCAAAATATACCCTTTTTTGAAACTACCTCCCATACGGGGTCATTAGCAACGATTCATTGTACCCTTAGAGCATATTGTACCCATTTGAAAAATTTCTAGGGAACCTTTGATAGGGATAAAAAGTGTAAGTATTAGGTATATTTTAATCCAGACTATAAGCTATCTGTGTGCCCAACCAAGTCTGTTCAGCCGTTTTTGCGTGATTCATTCAAACTTTTATCTTGCTTTACTTTCATACAACGTCATCTATCGATTTTTTTTGTACTATTTTTTTAATTTGAGCTGTCCTTAAGCCTTCAACGGCGGCCCGGACGCCTGCGTCCAGCTATAAAATCACTATAATTATGCTGTTCTGTCAACGACCGCGCGGACTCCTGCGTCCGGCCTCATACGTCCGCCCGGGAAATATAGCAAAAATAACCACGGTTTAACAATGAAAATGTTTTAGTCTTCAATTGATGGTATTTGAATATGGTCAACATATTCATAATTAGAACACAATTTACTGATTGAATAAATATAGTGTAATAGCGAAGTAATCGGGTAAAAAATACGGCATATTTTTTTGTTCTATTCATAGAGATTTAAATAAATTGGAAAACCTCTAAAAAAGTCTCCGGCGGAAGGGTTAAGCATTGAGCTGTCAAAAAATCGCCCATTCACCACGCAGTTTACTGGTACCTTCCAACAAATTCAAAAGATTGCGGGAATCACATTGGACCGACGAGACGTGGGCCACGTAGGTAAGGCGCTTCAGTCCCTATTGTTCCATATATTTTACATAGAGGCTAGTCTAGTCGCTAGAGCTACTGCACTACATCCACGTGTACCTAATTATCCACCCTTGCGACGCAATGAAAAGTATGTCTTCTGACGCGCACATAGAGTACATTATTGGACGCGCCCAGATCGGCGTATGTGGCCCTCATCACGTCTGCCTAAAGGTGTCCATAATTTCTGACCATCTTTCACTCATCATTCTTTTTTGCTTTTCCTTATTAATGGTATACGATATTTATTATCGTATTATCGTATACAATAGTCTATTTGCGTCTAGGGTTGTCATTTTCCATTAACCATAGGTACAAATAAAAAAACTAAATTTCTCAGCCATGTGGCGGCTTTCAGGGTTTGTAATAATTCCGGGGTTATATGCATGGTACCCTATCAACCATATTCGACAACAGCGTTTATATCAAATGAGTGTAATGTGTATTTGAATAAAATATTAACCTTTTTATTTTTTTTTCGTCACGTGGTTTTTCCTTTTCTTTGACATCTGTGGCATCTGCCAACCGTCATTTCATTATATTACTAAAATAATGAATTTCCAATATTGAATATACAACATGTTACAAAAATACTCCTAATGCCGAATATGGTATATAGGGACCATCAAACTGAACAACTTTTACTATGGGACCAACTCTGAAATCGCGAAAAAAAATTTCTGCTGTTTCATACGTTTTGATATTTTTGTAATTAATTTTTGTATGAAACAGCTGATATTTTTTACGCGATATCAAAGTTGGTCCCATAGTAAAAGTTGTTCAGTTTGATGGTCCCTATTTACCATATTCGGCATTAGGGGTATTTTTGTAACACGTTGTATACCTACCTTGAAAAGGTACCTATTTCATATATTTTCCTCACAAGTGTACCCTATTCAATCAACGGCCTAAGCATCTGCCAGTGCCAGCCCGTTAATTAAATGTTGCATCAGACGCGTTGGCCGGATGCATTAAATTGACAATGTACCTATAACTGAGCTGACTAACTTCAGAGGGCTTGCGGTACAAAATAACATATTTTAATCTGTAAAATGTTCTCTTTGCAATACATGTTCGAGTGAAGTTGCAGCGGATCATTGCAATGTATGGGGATTGGGGACCGACGCCGCGCAGACGCGCCCAGCGGGTCCACAAATTATACAGTTATTGTACTAAAGTAAGCGGGTCTAACGGCTAAAAACAACGAAGTTAATGTAAACTGCGTTTTGACAGATCAGACCAAAATTATTTTTTGGTCTGAGTTTGACAGATGTTTGAGGAGTTCCCTTGTGTTATTAACATAAGGTGCCAATGGTCCGATCCTCCAGGTTTATCAAACAAAACTCAGTATTCAGGCGTGAAAGGTTCAGACAGCTGATGTAGATACTTTCACATTAGGTACTAAAATTAGTAGATATGAGAATTATTTTTGGATTTAGGTAGTAAAATCTTTTTTTGTCAATAAAACAACATGTTTAATTATAGATCATTTTTATTTGTCGGTATAGGAGGCTGTAAAAGTTATTGTCTAAGAGTTTCAATTTTTTGGTATAACTACGTACCCAGGCAAGTACAAAGTTCACCAAACTAAAGGATAATATAATTTCAAAGTTGTACATTATAAATGCACTTATTAACTTCTAATTACCACCGCATTAGTGATAATTTGTAAAGTGTATCCAAATTAATTATTTAATACTGTTTGGATCCTTTTGTCCTTTAAATTTTCAGGGACACAGGTAATATATAAATAAGTAGATGGGTATCATTATAGTTAATCAATTGATTGTGGTGTCAATTAATACCCAAATAAGATTGTAGAAAAATGTAACACAGAAATATGAAGCCTTGAAGTGTTAAGAGTCTGGATTCGGTAGGAAGACCCTAGTGGGTGTATGGCACTTGTGCATAACATAACGTACAGATTCATATTTTTACACAATCTATTAGTATGTACAGCTGCTGATATAGAACATAAGAGTCGTCATAATTTTGATAGTAATCTTACTTAATAAAACTCGCGCCATTAAAGAAAGGAATCTAAAATGGCGGCAATATAGGGCAGCAGTTATCGTGCTGCAGCAGTCATACAACTAAAACCAAATGATACACCGCGTAAGATGGCACGTTAATTGCCGCCATTTTGGACTCCTTTCTTTAATGGCGCTAGCTTCTAAAGGTGTGAGTTATACTCGTTAGTTTTTGAGTATTTTCATTTAATCTTTATTGAGTTATTCGAGTAAAAACGCATTTTATGCTCTATACCCACATTAGTACAAAATGGTAAATTACAAACTCATACCATCTTCATCTTTAGTTAAAAAATTCACTGTTGAAGATGAATTTTATATTAATTCAACGTCTGCAAGAACCAAGTAAACTTTTCTCTAAAATAGTCAATAATTGAGAGCAAAATTAAATTTAAATAGACAGAAGAGGTGCTATGATCAAATCGTTTTACCCGCACATATTAGAAGACATTAGGGGACGTCCATTAGTCACGTGATGTTTTTTTGGCAACTTCTTAACCCTCTCCCCCCCCTAGTGATACGTGGTGAGGTTTTAGACTAACCGCACGTGTATTTTTTTGTACAAAGTACTTATTTAAAAATGTCCAGGTAAACATTAAATGCAAAAAAAAAACCAGGGTTCCCCCCTCCCCCCTTTCGAGGCTCAAGTGGTTTATGGACAACCCCTTACGTACAGGAAATCTCAGGCCAAAGCGGGCCATTGTTAGCCAGCCAGCTCCTAGGATAGGACCAAGCAGTACAGTACGTAGCCGTAGCAAACAAAAGAAGATGGTGGTAGTGTTTTCGAATACGGTCAGAGCGGCGTTTCTGTCTACTAGAACACAATCATGTGCACAGTCTTTTTAATTTGTCGTATGAGTTTGTGAACACAGCACCACATCACACAAATTCATCCTGCAAGTGAAGTAATCGTTACAGATGGGTAAATCGATACAACTTGATGATATTTTCTTACATTTTCTATTCGATATAAAACTACAAAAACTAGATACTGTAATGGAGAACTCTTTTCACAATACCAGAATACTGCTTCTACTCTAAAATAATTGGTTTATTTTACATTAATAACGAGTCGATATCGGTATTCTGAATAATTTATTCATTGTTACGAATGCGACACGAAATATATCACGCGCGGTAAATGTTCGCAATGAGTAAATGCTTTTTTGAGTGTAAATTTCGCATCGCTCTCGTACGACTACCAAAACATTACATACAAACATAAATAAATTCAAAATATCATTCTTCTTACATTATGTACCTACGTAGTACATCCATAAAGCTTCCTGAATTTATTCACAAAACTCGTAAGTGGACATTATCAGCGAATATTTACAGAATCATGGGAAACAACACAGTAAAGATTTGATCGTGTAATTACTTTTAATATAAAAATATATACAAATATACAATTGTAACTAGTCGTTGTGCTGATTGAATTCAACATGCTTACATTAAATTTTCAAATTCATAAAATCCTATAATGTTTTAAATTTCCATGGTTATTGACGTTATTAGAATAAACTAAGTATATCGGGATTTACACCATGAACCTGTTTATTTTGAGACTCCGATATTTGCCATCTCAAAAATAAACAGGTAAGTACATGGTGTAAATCCCGATATAGTTTATTCTAATAATATCCTTGTTGGATGAGTATATTTATGACAACTTTTTTTATTCCCCAATAAATGTTAATAAAATTATTCTCCGGTGACTACAGGTTTTGAATGGAATAAATAAATACTGTCTAAAGAGAAAAAAGGAGACATCATTGAAGAGTCAAAATTCATAGAGCTTACGTATAAAGTTAAATGGAATACAGAGACAGATTTCTTCGCTGATTATGTCCAAAGACACAAAGTACGTATTGCGAGGATTACAGAATTCGCGAAATCCATTCAATCACAATATTTGCTAACGCATCCAATCGTACGAGTACTATACAACATACACGGCACATATTGTTAACCGAACGGACTTAAATTATAATACAATAATATTGGCTCACTAAAGTACAAGCGTATGAAATCCTACTTAGCTACATTCGGTTGGAACTAAAGGGGAAAAGAGAATAAAAAACATCAACTAAAACGTTAACAAAATACACTTTCTCTATGGAAAATAAATAAATTTACAAATTAGATACACGTTTTAGGTTTACTTACTAATAGTTACTTCTCTGCCGATAACTTTTATCACTACTTCGTTTCGTATTAGGTAAGACAAGTAGTCATGTATGATCTCCCAAATGTTCGTATTTACTCGAGAGTATCAGTTAATTATTATTTTATGGAAACTAGTCAAAACTTTCGTTTATTTAAGATTTTTGTACTTCGTTATTTTTAAATTCCTGTACAAGACTACTTGTCTTAACAAATACTTAAAACCTAACATAGAACTCAGAAGCTTGCCGTCACGCCGCGTTACACTATTCTATCATAGCCTAGACCGAAACCAACTTTTACTACAATACTCAGTCCAATATTCAGTCATTTTCTTACGAATACTTACACCTCGACCACAAAATATAAAGTAGGTATACCTAGACACAAGCGCTGCTCAGATTATCACCGATTTCCGTGTAGGTAAGAACATAGGAAATGCGTACAGACAATCCCGGGTCCTAAACCCATGTCAAACCGGGATTTGTAGTCAGTACTGTACGGAGGGCCTACTCAAATGGCCATTCTACTAAAATTAACGCTAGTAGAATAGAATGACAATGTATGGGATTCACAGGAGCTAGGCGTTAGCTTATGTCATACATTGTAATTCTATTCTACAAGCGTTAATTTTAGTAGAATAGCCATTTGAGTATGGGGGCAGGGCTATGTCTTCACACAGTCGCTTTCCCGTTCGTCTTGCGCTTTCAACAAGGCATGCTTCATTGCATTCAATAGCGCATGCCCCTATCTTCTCAAAAATACGTCAAATTTATATAACGTAAGTTGAAAGGCGCACGGTTTGAGGCAATTTGCATGCGTAAGTTGAATTGCTTCGGTGAAGACCGACCATACTGTATTGTATTGTAGCAGCCAGCCCCTAGCTCATCAAATCAAATAACGGAAGTGTTTTCAAATACGACCAGAGCGCCGGCGCTTCTGTCTAGCACACAAACTTTATACTTTGTGCCTCGACACCTCATAGCTAAGTACAAAACCATTCGAATCTACACGAGTGAGAATCCGATCATTGGGTACACATTTAAAATAAAATTCACGCTTATTTATTTCAAAAAGACTAGTTATCTAAGACTGATGATAATTTCTTAATTTAAATAAGTTCTAAAAGGGCACTTTGTAAAAATTACGATCGTTTAAGATATTTGGGTGACGGCAAATGGGTTTTCATTTGTAACGGAACCGAATGGACTGCTATCGGATCCATTAAAGAATCACTTAGACCTAATTAAATAGAAATCTTATAGGACGAGTAACAAATGGAAGCGGAAGATGCACCAATATTTAATAGGGGGTCTTAAGATATAGCCCATTTAGATCACAGTAAGTATCTTGTTTGTGGATGACGAAGTGGAATAAACGCTGCCAATGGTTTCCTTGATCGAATTGTCACCGTTTGAGATATTGCGAGCTTCTAACACTGTTCCACATAAAAAAATATCAAGTTCGAATATTATTTCGATAGTCACTAACTTCCGAATGAAAGTTATCATCTACTACAACTTCATGATAAATAACAGTTATCTACTAAAAAAATATTGGAATTTTTTGATTAATCTACGATTTAAAGCGAACTAGGAATATACATTGAGATAGATAATTTCAGTAGCTTTGGTAGAATAATATCATTTGTTTTTTATTGTTCAGTTTAGGTGGGTGGGACCTATCTACGCCGTTTGCTGTCTTGATTATTGAGTATTAAATTATTCATATTGTAACAGAAGTAAGTAATAAAGTGATCAAGTGAAAGAAAAGTTACCAGTTTAGAATATTTACATTGCTTCTTTCTTAGGAACTTATCTGACAGGGATGATTTTAGATTGAGAGAGCAAATTGGTTGTTAATGAAAGTTATGCTATGCACATACGTAATAAGTATGTGCTTAGAAAAAAAGTGTAACTGGAGAAGGGTTATTTGTTTACGACTAATATATATATTTTTTTCCAATCATAAACTTCATATACAACAGCAGTGTAAAATATAGTTATCAGTTAGGAGAGGATTCATTCGCATTCACGTCGGACACAAAGTCGTGTCCCAGGAATTCTACAGAGATTCAAGGAGGCGTTGTGGAACGGTGTTAGTGCGCGAGCGCAACGGCAGCTCCGACCGCGACTAGGGAGCGAGTCAAGCGCGACCGACCGCCTCCTGCGCGGTCGCTGACCGAAAAAACTCCGCGTCTGTCGTGGTAGACATCGTGGACATCGTCGACTCGTCCCAGTTCGTCTCGGTGGTCGTCGTTGTCCCGTTTCCATGTCTCCGTCGCGCTTTGGGATGCCTCTTTTTCTTCTGATTGTTAACTTTTTTATGTTTTCGTTTCATCCTAAGATTCTGCTTATGCAAATGCTGCATGCAGTTTCTATGTTTTGGTGGGGGCCTCTTTAGTTTTCCGTGATGTCGTCTCGCCGGACATTGCGTGTGTTTGATCCCGTGGCCTTCCCATCGCCTCGTCAGCGTCAGCGCGTATCGTGACAGGTTACCGAGCTGCCTGCTCACCGGGATCTGAGTTCTTCTCGCTTTTCCTCGATTATCTAACGCTAAATATGTTTTCTTCCCGCTTCGTATTCGCGAGTACGTGTTGTAGTTATTTTCCTCTATGTGCTCCTCGAACACGCAATCGTCCGAGAGATACTTCTGAAACAATAGAGAAAGGTGGGATTAGTTACAAAGTTTCGAATCTAAACGCTTTACCTTACAATTAAAACAGTCTAGTTTTATTGTTTTAGAATAATTATGTATCTGGAACAGCCAAGTACTGGCACGACCACCTGAGCATTCAAATTGGAGCTTCCCTTTTAAGACACAACATTGCCTCGAGACAGGCCCGTTAAACTACAACTAGGTTTGCTTACTGACCAAACAGATTGGCTATTTTATTCATAAATATGTATAAGTGTACCGCCGGTGGGTATACTAATGCCACTTAAATTGTCCCAAGAGTCAGGCATTAGCAATTCGAGGACATTAAATTCAATCCTAGGTGCTCTGGGTGGACTGCAAGGTGGTGGGTGAAAATTATTGCTGCGTTGATTTATGGCAGCAGCAATTTGTACCATCACAAGTTCTTTGGGTAACCAGCTATGAAATGTACCTGTAAATTGACGTGACAAATGAAACACAAGGTTTCATTTATAGAGTGTACTTTATCCATGTTTATATTAGCGCATAATCAAAACAGATAAGTGAAAGTGATATAAATCAAAATGAGCGAATATAGTTTTAGAGCTTGCAGATTTATAGTCACAGTTGGAATTGCATATAGTTGGGTTTTCTTATTTAAATTCTACCTCATAAACATTTCTACTGTTGATTAGAATTCCCGTAAACGTTGGAGTGTAATCGAAGGTCTGATGCTTTCTAACGTACCCCGTGTGGCGCAGCGAATCTCTTAAATTTCATTTTGCGGTGCATTAAACTTAACGACTCAACGAAACGAACTTTTGCAACGTTAACCCCCTTTGGAACTAGGAAGCAGACTAACACTAATTGTATGAGAATCCTGGCGTTCGGGGGCTACCACCCACGGAGGACCCCGCTGGGCGGATTCGTAACTTGCGATTTCATACAGGTCGCCGGAATCGCCAGGCTGCCCAAGGCTTTCAGTGCAAAATTAATATCGTAGCAAGGAGTCCTAACTGTTCCCGTTGTTAATCGTGGAAGACAACTTGATTGCGTGGAATGGAACCTACTTGAATAATCGCAGTCGTGAAAATAGTTAATATAACCCATTGTGGCGCTCAGCGGAGACCACAGGAGGCGCGTTGCAAATTGTTGAATAAATTGTTAAAGAGGACATAAATTTAATTAGCAAAATGACATCGTCTGTTTTACTCGTTAACGCCATTAATTGAAAACTTTGCAGAATTAATTCCAACAAGTGTGAATGACAATAGTGAGTGGAGATGGTTTCATTCAACGTATGTACATATGCTTTTATACTTAGATTAAAACAAAAAGGTTTTTGTTTTAATCTCGTATCGTATGTCTATTCGTTCTGTTCTCCTCTACAGATCGCATTAATTTCTCAACCGATTCGCGTGAAATTTTGTGATTAGGTTCGATAATTACTTAAATAGCTTTTTTGTAGAGACCGAATTTTCAAAATTTTTAAAAAAAAAAAAAACTCATTATAGCCATTTAAAAAAAAATATCAACAATGTCGCAAGCGCGAGGTCTACAGCTCACAGAACCACTAGTTTAATATGTATTAGGTAGGTACGTAATGTTTGCTGTTACTTCATACAGATTATTACGGATAGTGCATGATAGGATAGAAAAAAAACTTAGTCTGCAATTAACACCAGGGGGCTGATTACGTAACTCTGTTGCAAAAATTTCTCGATTGAAATCGATTGAAACCGCAGTTACATTGTTGCTTTAAGTAAGTAGTTGTCACATTGGTTCTTATTAAAGCAGCAATGTAACTGCGATTTCTGTCAGAGTTGATAAGTTACATAATCAGGGGTCGGGCGAATCTACGTTGTTTCTTACTTCCTGCGTCATTGTCGTTTACTCCAAAAACCTTTAAAAATCCAATACATCGCAATGAATAAGTTAAAAATATGCAAATTAACATAATTTAACATTGTACTCTAACGTAAATGATGGCAAATTCCGTTGTGAAGCATTGGTTTTTTAAAGATTTTCGAGTAAACGACAATGACGCAGGAAGTAAGAAACAACAAATAACGTAGATTCACCCGGCCGGTTTCTGAAACGCTTGTCATCGAAAAAATTACGAGTTTCGCTTCCCTATTAAAATAACAGTTATTTATTTCTAACCGGGGATCTTTGTTTGCTATGAATATTTTGATTGGATTTAAAAGGAACTTCTGCCCTCAAGTTGCGGTGTTTTAAACAGGTCTATCTGGTGACTTAATTAAAGTAGCTCTATAATTAAGTTGCAATCGGATAAAAGTGATACAAAGTTATCTTATCACACCTATTAGGCACAACGTACACTATTCAGCTCTTGTGTTGTGAGTGAATTTAGAGATAAGGATTGAAGTTTGGGCGATGTTCGTTACTTATCGATAAAAGAGATCATTCTAGCCAGGGGGTCTAGCCAAAGTAACATTTGCAAATCTTCATTACCCAACTAGCAAAATGGTTATATAATACAGAAATTATATGACTTCCAGTCATTTAAATGTTTTATAGTCGTTTTACCATTACTTATTAGTCGTATAGAAGTTGGAGATTTTACATAATAGTTGTATACCGAATTAGTCGTATTGGTACGTCCATTAAACGTTTTACCAACTTTCTTATACGACGATCATATAATGGTATAATAGAAAACGTTTACCTAACACCAATTTAGTCCTATAAACGTTTTGGTTGGATAAAAGTCATATAAAAGACAAAATCGTTTTAAGGAAAACATTTATATAACGGCAATATAACAATTTATATAATGTGGATAACCTAACTATTATAAAACATTTCAGTGTTTACAAAACTTTAATATAACCCTTTTAAGGCATATAAATCCCTTAAAAATTCAGCTAGTACTTCATCGACGCATTGTTCAACAACTGGTGTTGGTCAAGAAAGTGTCACTGAAAGTTCAAAAGGTGCCGTACAAACACTTTTTGATAAAGATACACCAGATCTCGAAAGTAAGTGTTAAATTACAATTTTGTAGCTTGCATTTATATTGGTGGGTTAAAAGTTAGTAAACGTGGTGACTTTTTTTTATTACGTTATACTTACCCATGAGAGTGAAATCTTATTTATTTTTTCCTTGCGAACAATTTTGTTTTTTCAGTAGGTAACTCAACGTATTTCGGAGATTTTTTTTCTAATACTAGAAGTAATCAAAATCTACATTGTTATTAATTTTCGTTTAAAAACATTGAGATTCACATGAAGTCAAACCTACTACATCTTCGGGGTGTAGGTTTCTCAGTGGCTGAATGTGCCTATTAGCAGGTAACAAAACTTAACAAATTACGTGCATTTTTGCTAAAACTTAGAGATAAGTATCAGCAAAAACGATACATAAAAATTTTTTTACAAGATCTTTCAGTAACTACCTAGTAGTTACTGAAATATTTTGAAAGATTATTCTTACGTATCAACAATCTGCCCTAACAAATACATATCTCGTAATGTCTCGTAAATCTACTCTGCCACGGGGTTCACTTATTTACCTCGAGAACCCTAGCGATAAAACATGGAGATTATCAATAGTCATACCAAAACGTGTACATGACTATTTTGTTGTTTAGTAGTTGTATAGCAGTCTATATAAAACTAAACTAAAAATGGCTAGTCTTAAAGATTAATTTTATATGAAAATAATATTCTCATACATCAGAAAAATCATGAATATCGAGAGGGCTTAAGGAAAATAGTACATATCGTCACATACATTACCGATAAAGTAAAGTTCCCATGAGAAACTAGTCCCAAACGTGCTTAATACCACATTCACTTATTCATGTTAAATTATCAATATTTTGTAAAAGTAATAACCTTTTGATGTCAATACTATATTAAAATTTCAAGTTGTTGAACAATTGGAGCACAATACAATCTGACAGTTAGGATGGAGAAAAAATGTTTTATAAATGTCATAGCTTAATATTATTAAACCTTCAATAAAACGTTTTAGTCGGTCTCACGACTTTTACTGGACTACTACATGACCATTTAGTTTTATAAAATGGGCCCTTTTGACGTTTTATAAACGTTAACTTGATGTTTATATGACCGTCATATAATCACTTAAAGTCGCATAAGAAACGTTAACATAACGTTTATATGACATTATTTTGCTAGTTGGGTATCGCTTTGCTTTTGAAATATGTATGGGATTGACATTATGTTATAACACCCCAGTCGTTATTGTCTCTTTTACTTTTTAGGATTCCGTACCTAAAGGGTAAAACGGGAACCCTATTGCTAAGACTCCGCTGTCCGTCTGTCTGTATGTCTGTCTGTCTGTCTGTCCGCCTGTCCGCCTGTCCGTCTATCTTCAGGCTGTATCTAATGAACCCTGATAATAAGACAGTTGAAATTTTCACAGATGATGTAGGTATTTCAGTTGCCGCTATAACAACAAATACTAAAAGTAGAATAAAATAAATATTAAAGGGGCCTCCCATACAACAAACGTGATTTTTGCTCGATATTGATAACGGCAACAGGTAGACGCTTGAAATATTCACAGAATATTTAGTTATATATATTCTGTTTATTTAGTTAAATGAAAATAAATAATTAAATTAAAATAAAAAAAATATTTAAGGGGGGCTCCCATACAACAGATATGTTTTTTTTTTTTTGCCGTTTTTATAGGTAATGGTACGGAACCCTTCGTGCGCGAGTCCGACTCGCACTTGGCCGGTTTTTACTAATCTTGACACATCCTCGTGTGGAGGTTGCCACACACCCCTTTTTTCGAGTTTCTTTCTCGGATGAAGCTTAGCTTGTAATTAAAAATTCAAAGGTTTTAAGTTTCAAGTTCTAAATTCCATTCGTGACCTTATACTTAATTGGGCAACAGATACCTGCGATAACTTTGTAAGAGCAATAGATAAAATATTATCCTCATAATATTAGCATAGGTACACTCATGTCGATAAATCTCGTGGGCATAGGTCAAAAGTTTTAGCGATGCATCCTATAGATAGCCGGGTATCGATAATCGATAAATATAGTATCGATAACGACGCGATACTAGCTCGAAGGGTTATCGTAACCATCTTTATGGAGTAAAAATAAATTGATAGTGGAGATAGGAGGACGATTCCAGTGCCTTGTAAAGGATTCGATATGATGGAATTAAATTTTAGTATCCTTTTACGGACACGTCTAGGGTCGTCATCATGTATCAATAAAATGTGTTTTTAGGGTATTTTAGAGTTTTCGGTTGTTGTGTTGTATTGTACATATTGTTCTTAAGATGTTCAAGCCGACCTCTTGAGTAACTATAGTTTTTTTTTCTTTTTCTATAGCTGATATCAACTTTAGGTCCCTTATTTCTAACCTATTAATTATGAAGACTAAAATCTTTACGAATAAACACAGTGTAAGATTCTAAGATTATACTTAACTCTAAGTTTGTTCCTCGTTTTGTTTCCTAGGGTAATTAAACGTAAGTGAATGATGAGGCCAAACAAAATTAATTTTGACAAATCGGACAGAACGTTCATCTGATTTGAATATTTCAAATCGCCTTATTTAAATTATTCTATGTAGTCAATTAAAGCCAACACGATTTACAATAGATGCAATAAGGGTCGCATTACACCATGCGATTTGTTTAAATGTAGAAGTGATTTGTTCGTGGCGCGAGTGTGTATTTTTCAAGCGTAAACTGGGGGCACGCTTAAATCAGGCAAGTCTAATTGACATATTTATTGTGGAATAAATTACTTTGAAACGCGTAAATTAAGTTTCAAAGCACTTTCTAATTTTGCATTACATCTCATTTTGTTGGTTTGGTGTTTCTTCCCATTAGTAAATTAATACGAGTAGGTACCTATTTTTTCCTATTTTCAGTCTGTGTTTTTAACCGACTTTATAAAAGATTTCACGCTCCACTCAACTGTCAGAGTACCTAGATTGAAAATTACCATTAAAAATAAAAAGTACTATTAATAGTTCAGCCATCTGCTTGTTCATTGAAATCGGAAAGAGATTCTATTCATAAGATTTGTTTTTGAAAAATTTCTAAGATTTCTTTTTTTTGTTTTAATTTTTTTATTTTATCGAATTAGAACAATTGTTCGGGACTCTTTAGGTACTTAGGATATAAGTTATGGTTTTGATTTTAAGAAGGAAAATATTTTTACTTTGTTTTATCTTGTCAAATTGAACTTTTGAAGGAATTACATTGATTTACGTTAAAATTTCTTATATTTTATTTCACGGTGAAAATAGGGTTTTTGCACCGCTTTACTTCAAATTACGGTGTCCGTATTTGCCCTAGACAACAATACTTTGAAATCACAGCAAACCCATACTTTTTATTGAAAGGGTCACTTTTGGCTGAACATCGGGCACATTACACTGGTGATCACATAAACATTTTCAATGTTAAAAAACAAGGATCAAGGTATCAATGCAGATGTATGCTTTTATTTTATTTTATTTTTTTGTTGTATGTTTGTTTACCTCAGTACTTATAGAGCGGTTTGGAAAAATCTTTTTTTTTTCTATGAATTTTTTGAGGTTTTTTAATCGTTTCAATTGTTTTCAGGGTATCGTGAAATACTGTCATTTCGGCAGTAACCGGTAGTAAATATTGATTATATTATAATATGGTCGTATATCGAATATCGAAGTCGGAGGAAACTTTCGTGCCGTTTCTCCGGCCCTATCTGACTTCAATAGACGTTCTTTAAATTTAAATATGTGTACACCTAATTAAGAACAGGTAATGCGCAGATTTGTATATAATTCTTGGTATTTAGAGCCGTTTTTTATGAGGTTTTTTTAAGGAGATTTTACTGTTTTTAAAAGCTTTTTAGAATGCCTTAATAGGCTTCAACTGTTTTTACTATTTGTTATTTTTAATTAAAAGTAGATACGATCCAAAATCAAAATAGTTTTAGTAGTTATTTCAACTTTTAACCTATTTATTTAACAAGAAAAAAAACGTACGAAAGCATTGTAAAATAATTTATAAGTGAGTTTTAGTTTGAAACTTTTTATTTTTATTATGTATTTACTTTCACATCGACATTATTAGTTGTTCCGAATAAATATTGACATTGAAAACTTTAAATGGAACACTTGTTTGCGTAACCTATTATTTAATAAAAAAAAAACAATATGTTTCGAGCCGGCGGCGGCGGCGCCGGCGCAGCCAAACACCGATCGTGACACATTCACGACCGCAGGACTGCGAACGATTCCGAGAAGCGATCGGTAGAAGATCGATGAGATTGAAGTTCCGAGTAACATAAGTGCCCTCGTGTCAATCCGAAAATCCGTAATTTTGGAATTTTTTGACCTGGCTACTTTGTCTGTCGTCTGTGAATCTAGTGTTAATTTATGCAGAGGTGGTGTTGAAAATATTATTGAATTCAGGTTTCAAACATATTTATGCGATCATTGCATTTAAGTGATATAAAATAGCAAATAATCCGCACTTGACTGATACGAATCAAATATTTACCATGTTTCATGTAAAGAAGTTTATTTCTAATTTTTTAACTTTTTTAAATAAAAAAAAAGTAAAATTTACTTAATTCAAGCTACCAAAATTATAATGAAAAATATAGATGCTAAGTCACTGTAATACGCCTTTTGGGTGGCGTACGCGCATGAAGATCTCCCTTATTTCTGAAGAATATAATGACACCTATATCTTCTAAATATTACATCAAGCTTCCTATGTTTGTTAAAAAAAATAACACGAATTCAAAATGGCAAATTGCAATAACAACCATGAAATTTAAATAGTCAATAATTTATGGTTACCTAGACTAATTATTGCTATTTAGACCATAGAAAAAACACTAATCTCAAACAAAGGCACGAAATATTTGAAAACCATTATTAATCTAATATCGAGACAGGCAAAAAAACGTTGTTTAGACAACCCACTATTACGGTTTCTTTGGTTAGGATACAAATTATAACTATTAGATGCCTAGCTTTTAAACAGGAACTGTCGGTTAAGGATACACAAAAGCCGAGATGTATAGATAAGATAACGCGATTTTTAAACTAAAATTACATGATTCGCAAATCGCAGTTGCGAAAACGGCCGGAGGGGTGTATGTTCACCACACCGTTACACCTTTCGATGAAATAAAAAAATATTCAGCTATTTTAAATATTTTTTTATTATCATTAATAAAAAAGTTTAATACTTATTAGGTAATCATGCATTAATCTTTTGTTTTTGATTATACGTATTTGGGGTATAGCATATTTTTTGTCTCCCTTTTGTGAAGTGTATTATTAATAACATTTTTTGTCCCAGAACCTTTCATATCTTTCACTACAACAAAAATACAATAATGCTGTATCCTTTTAATAAGCCGCTATTACATATCTCAAGGATTTTATGCGGTTTTTTTAATCGCTTTAACACCTACATAGTGAAAGACGGCTGCCATGATAAGTTTTTTGTTCTCAACAAAGGTGTAAAAATAAAAGGGAATGAAGTGATAAAAAGTTTACGATCGGATATGGTGTCACCAAAATGTGGCGGGTTTTATGGGAATTTAAACCTCTCCTATTAGGTTGCCTTAGAACCACATAGAACATAGAACAGGCGCAGAGCTGCATCGAAATAGAAATATTGCTGTAGTGGTATGTTACAATGTCGTGTCGTTGAATAGTAAAACAGTCTTTGGAGACATTAAAAAACTGTAAAGCTTAGTGGTAATTATCAACAGTCACATAAATGAAGCTTTCATCGAAGCTGCGGAGACTTAAAATGAAACAAGTTATAAAATGCTTCTTATTAAATTTTACAATCATTTTATTGGCATGCAATGGGATTGGTTTCTTCAGTTCTTCTTTTCAGTTTCTTCGGGTACCGTCTACCGTTTTTAATAAGCTCACAGCCTATTACTTTAATTAAATGCCTAAGTATAAATTAACGTAATGTCATCAGCAGTTATTTAAAAATAAAAGAATATTATAGACTCTTACACAGAACTACTCCACGGTTTCACCAATAAATGAGTTCAACTTCGTTTTCTGTAATACGATATTACAAAAAATCGATATCATTATTAATCATTAATAAATTTATTTGGAATCATAATCTCCTAATCTAGACGACGCGGCTTCTTTCGTCCTTTTGGTTGAAATTCTCGTGACAATAAAATTACTGTAAAATATGAGATGCTCTATTCCATATTATATAAAAGCTTGTTTAATGAGAGGGCATGGATTTTTCGATCACGATACGGTTTAATATCGACAGAAAACGATCCTCATCGATTGGAGAAATGTATCGACTAATTGTGTTTTTATTATTTAAAAATGGTAAGTATCATTCAGGGACTCAGTTTAATGGCCATCGACACGGTATATACTACGTATATAGGAAAGTAAAAGGAGAATGACTGTGAAAACTTAAAAAAACTCCTTAGTGAGGGGCATAAAGTTGTTTATCAGTTAAATTGACTATTTAACGACCATCCGTAAAAGAGTTTAATTGATGTTTACAAAGGAAACTAATTCTATACCCACTAATGTCAGTCTCGATACAAAAACCTCAATAAATTAAAGCATCCCCTAAAACTTGAATTCCATTTTAGAAAAATCGGAGATCAATAAATAAAAAGTCATATTAAAACATAAAATAGGGTAAACAATCGTAAATAAAAATTACAACGAAAACACACAATGCGACCATTATTCAAGGATAAATTATGTCTATTTTGTGGGACGTTTTACACTTTTTTGTATCCTTAATTTTTTGTTGTTGGCCACATTGGCGGCGTCTGTGGCGCGGCAAAACCCTTTAGTTCCGAATTTAAATTTAAAAAGCTCAAACTTTTTTCTCTATTGAGCGGATTGAGCTCCTATCAATGAACGTAGCGCTATTAATCCTTTTCTTGCTATTATCTCGAAACGCTTTATTTGGTTATAACCGTTTTGTTTCTTTAGTAGTATATTTCGTTTAATGGCAGTGTACAGATAGTACCTACCTACCTATCTTTCTCTATAAAATACTTCGTATTTTAGATATTAAGTTTATGTAAGTTAGTTAAGTTTAAGAACGTTAAAACACCCATAGGAATTTTAATGAATTAATAAACTGCAAACGCATTTCTAAGTTAAGCTTTTTTGTGCATCGGAAATTCGGATAACGACACTTTCGTCATGGAAGCAAAGCCAGGTGACATTCTGTTTCCAATCCCTGATTGGACAAGATCTCTAGCACCGTTAGTAGGGTTGTAATACACTTAGATTCTGTAAACATAATATAACTGGCTAATTTTAAGAATGACTTTTAGTAATGGTCGTTTATATTAGAAGAGTTAACGTCTTTAGCAGTTAATAAAAATTAAAAAGAAAAACCTCCTTCAAATAACCTTAAAAAAATAGCTTCAAAAAGCAACAGCTCTAAAAAGCAAGAAATAATATTTAAATCTGCATAATTACCTACTATTCAAGTAATTACGCATATCTGATATTAAAAAAAACGTCTTTTGAAGTCGGGTGGGGCTGAAAGATATTTTCCTTTTTTATTAATTTATATAAACATTTATAGTGGTTTTTCTTTCTCAATTTGATTTTTTAAATCTTAAAGCCTCACCCGACTTCATAAAAAAATGGTTTTAACTTTGATCTAATTTCGTTTAAGTAACCACTGTAACATAAAGAAATACTATAGTAAGAACACCAGACCACCATATCTTGTGGGGGTAGAGTAGAGCTTTATTCCCGCATGATATTCTTCGACTCCCGCCTGATATTTTTCGACTCCCGCCTGATATTCGTCGATTCCCGCCTGATATTCTTCAATTCCCGCCTGAGACAATTCTGGCTACGAGTCGAATTTTTTCTAGTATATAATATTCAGTATTTAGTAGAGCTATATTGCTATATTCGACCACAGCTAATTAAATAATGTTATTTATTAATTAATCTATGTTAATTGTAACATATATGAATGTAATCTGGAAAAGATATACTTATTTAAATATCGTTCCATCTGATAAAGCTGATAGGTTTGTTGCGCCCATTTTTCTTGTCAGCTAAAAGACGTCATAATGGGTGATAGGGTAAAAGAATTGACGTTTTAAAAATGCTTATTATGTGAGCTTATTTGAATAAAGAATTTCATTCATTCAGTTATTAGGGTACTTCATATTAGTCGTATGAAGAATATACTTACGTTTGTTTTATGAAAGTTTGGCAATTTCCAAACTTTATCTTTAAGGTAAAGATTTCACAGAAAAAAATGTTATCATCAGCTCTTATGGGATTCGAAAAGCATTATGTTAGTGCGGGGCTGGCTACCATAGTTGTCGTTGATCTCTCTCTACCAATTCGCTTGGCCCGAGAGCCAATTTTAGGCAGGTATTTTAATAAAGCTGCACACAATAACTGTATTTGCTCTCATCATGTCATGCTATTACTATTTATAGCATGACATGATGAGAGCTTTAGTAAGTTTAAGTTATAATAACTGTATTGCTCCCAATGCATCCCCGGAGTTATCGGTAGCCGGGCAAGAATGCTCATAGGTCGGGAGGAAGCGCCGACATGGTCCGAGATTACGGATGATGGATGCTCTCGTTATGTCACTGACACCCTGTCTTTTCCACGGTTAGAATTAACACCGTTTGGTTTAAAACACTTTTGCTATGCAATGGAAACTTTTTATTGCGACTGTTGTTGATTTAACTACGCACAGATAGAAAGAGTTTAGGTGGTCTCAAGGAAATATATCCGTGCACTTGCATGTTCAAAGTAATGAAAAGCTACCTGAGCTTTACGTGTCTATAGAAGTAAGGCCATTGGCTATGACACCTACCGAGCTATATCCACTTTATCCAGTAAATGAACCAAATTCAATACAAAGGAGCAGTCGTCGTACCGATACGAGTTATAATAACCTTGGTCTGATTGACGGTATTCTAATATCACATCATGAAAAAATCCAAATATTTTTTCAGTAGCTACCTAGTAATTCTAAATTCCTTTGACAGTTTCCCCACAAATGAAAGTGAATTAACATCGGGAATAGTCCCGAATTCCTCGAGGGAGCCTCAGGTATTCCAATTATTCCACCCTTTGTCTTTGAACCGGGTGGTTCGAAATAAAAATAGTTTCGTTTCCCAATGAGATTTCGGAATGTTCTATTAGTCTTAAGTTATTAAAGCCTCTGTGCGAGCGTACCGTTATTACTCTACGATAAGATAAAATTAATATGTTGGTATTTTCAAATGCCAACAGAAAAATGTGGACTCCTCTTACATCGATCGTCGTTAACAATAATGAAGACGGAGCAATGTGTTTTTCTTCGCTCAATTCGCTCAAGAAAATCTAAAATTCTATTATTCAATGACTACACCCAATCAAAAAATCGAACCATTCGATTGCTTTCAAAATAGAGATAAAAACAAAACACAGTCGTGCCTAAAACAATTTGCTCCTCACTCAGGCCACACATCCACCTATGACAAATCGATTTCCCGCGCCCGCGCTAATGAATCGAGAACTTCTGATTAATGGTGTCACTACATCCTTATCTGCCCGTTGTTATTGTAGCGCCTCCTTAATGGGATCACCCCGACTTGTACAAACCGACCAGATTAACAAACACCTGCTGCTGCAACATATTATTTATATAGTAGCTCTATGTAAAGTGGCCCACTTAAGTTTACTTTCCGCTTTTACGATTAGCGGGAGCAGTGTCTGATTTTACACTTGCATTTCGGTTTAGAGTAAAATACTCTTATATCAGTTCGATTGTACACCAAAAAGATAGTTGATCACCTCTATTACTTTTCCCAATAACATGTACAATGTTTAAAACATCAATTCAAGAAAAGTGCTTACTTATTTTTTTTGTACAGTATCATCAGCAGGAAACAACAAGTCTTTCCGATCCAAGTGCTTGAATGGGTACATCCATTAGGCAGATTCATTTGTTTTCCAACTTTTAGAGAAAGAAAAACAAAGTGATTTGTTTGTTGCATTCGTTCACCCTCGTTGGGGTGCGGTGCGGTTCAGCCAGATATTGACGAAGATAAATTAGGAGCTAAACGAGAGTTGCGCCATCGCCATGTCATTTAGCGCTGTCTGAGGGGAAGAGTGTGTTGTTCATTTGTTTCTATTAGAGTTCAAGCACCGATTGTCACTAAACACGTTAGGGTAAGCGATTGTTAATGTCGAGTGATGTTTTCAAATATTTGTTATTTTTTAATATTCGAAATTTACTTTGTTTCACTTTAAAGTAGGTATGTCAGCTGAGTCTTCTTAGGCATCACAAGCAAG
Source organism: Catoptria pinella (assembly GCA_963556745.1). Lineage (NCBI taxonomy): Eukaryota > Metazoa > Arthropoda > Insecta > Lepidoptera > Crambidae > Catoptria > Catoptria pinella. The sequence continues at coordinate 5,764,744 of OY750778.1, read as the reverse complement.
TTAAAGAATTTGACTGAATAATTTAGTATAACCTAACCTAACCTAGCGACACTGGCACTGTTTGATGCATTGTAGCTGAAAGTTCGGATTTGAATTTAAGCCACTTAAGGAAAAGAGGGAGATAGGGACATGGGGTCACACCATGTTGCCTCTTTTTTTAACTGGTACTAACTAAAATTAAAACTGGTCATAAACTATTGCTTTTTTATCTTCCCTGTATGGAGAGATAGGTATCGTTAGTGGTTTAACCTAGTATTGACATTTATCTTGTCTAATTATCTAGTCTTATTATCTAGTCTCATTATCTAGTCTTATTTCCTAATCTTATTATCTAGTCTTATTATCTAGTCTTATTATGTAGTCTTGTTATTTAGTCTTATTATCTAGTCTTAATATGTAGTCTTATTATCTAGTCTTACAATAAGGGGCAACTGTATGGATAGATAATAATACGAACTAACAAACCGACACTCTAAGCATGATCAAGAATTTGCGAAGGTTCCTAGGTTCGAGGGCTATAGTTAACAACTCCATATTGAAGCTATGTAATGTTCCGGAATGTCCCCCACTTGATACTGATCGGTTTGTTTGTTTTTGACATAATTTGTCGCTTTAACGGCGAAGGGTCGAGGATGCTCAATCGGTAACTGTTATGGAAGCGGCTTTTGTTAGGAATCACATAATTAAAAAAAAGCATACATGATCTCTAGGAAAATAACAATAAATAAATGTGAAATGAAGAATTTGGTGTAATTTGTACCTATTCATAAGTTTAATGAAAGCTACTGCTATAATAGGTCCAAAACACACAACCCTATAAATAAAGTATTTGCATAAACTATTTAATATTTGTTACATAAAAGTAAAATTCTATAAGTACTTGCCTACTTCATAATTTTAAAGATTTTATAGAAATATTTATGTAGTGAGCGACTCAAAATATTAAAACATATTAAATGCATACTGCAGAAGAGCTCGTTTGCTCGTTTAACTCGCTACTAAGCACATGTTTTTGTTATCCACACTTGTCATAGATCATTGGCACACAACCCTTACACCGATGCTCCACAAAACCACAAACATTAAGACATAAATCCAATTTGGAGCCAACTTTCAAATAAAACATTAGGACGATCACTTAAAGATATTTATAGCCAGGATCTTCGCAGTATTTGTAGTGATAAAAAATATTTCAGATAGACAAAACTTCTTTTCCTTTTTAGGGTTCCGTACCAAAATGATAAAAAGCCTTATGGTGCGACTCAGTCTGTCTGTCTGTCACAGCTGGATATTTCGAGAAATACTAATGTTATTTACTTGAAATTTGGAATAGCTTTAGATGACGTTTGCTTAACTATTTTACAAATAAGAGAGAAAATATTTATATTATTTTTGCAAAAAAACTTTAAGTGCGGTAGTGAACTTGAACTGAACATAGCTGAATTTTAGTACAGACACTAATACCAGTTAAAAATATGTTTTCTATTTGAAAATGGTCTGCTTATCTATCGTCTGAAATACATATTTTATTATACACAAAAAAGATATGAAAGAAAAATGCAAAATTATAAGTACAGAAACCAAAGCGGTGTTTTAGAAAAGTATGTTCTCACGGAACATTTTTGATAATTGAAACTGTCTCACGGTTTTTTCATGAAAACAAAACTTACATTGTTGACACAAAAATACAAATGCATGCTTTTTTAACCCTAAATTTTGGTCACCCGTCGTAGACCCGACCCTTGCGTTACGTCAAAACTTGCGATTGATTACTTCTCTTTATCGAATTGAATATTCAATGCACTAATCCATTTCAAAGTGGCGTGTCGTTTTTACCATAATAGAAACATAATAGTCTTAATATTCCATTGTGCCACCCACAAAGCCAACTTGATGTCAAACATCTACATTTCAATTCACAATAGGTAGCTATTTTATTGACAACTAAAAAACTATTTGAAGGAATCTGAACTTTAATAATTTTACAATAAAGTTAAAGCTAAAATACAGATATCAAAAATATTCGTCTACTACAATTATATGAAATTTTGAAGTTTCGCTTCTGTATCTTTTATTATGCGGTCGAATTATTATAAAATGTTGTTTGTTCATGTAACAAATAAAAGTATTTCAATGTGTGGCGTAATTTATTCGTTTATGAAGGCACTAACATGATGTTTTGCGGCTGATCAATCGATCAATTGATGATGTATCGATATCCTGTATGTGAGGTGAAAGTCTGGATCATTGATGAAACTATTGTGTAAGACATTCCTTAGCTTTTGTTCGTTTATTCTAATCAATTTGTCTTTATTACAAATGTTTGAAGATTTTCGGCGAAAGTTAATTCAAACACTTGTTGTAAGTAAGTTAAGTACTTTAAGCATAAAAATTATGATAAGTAATTAAAAACACGAAGTCTATAAGTAATTTACTTAAAAATTTTCTGGAACCTGACCATGGATCTGACGTGTCTGTATGATCCTTTAATTATTTATTTTAAGGTGTTTTTATTATTGCAAAGAATTCGTGCTAATAAAATATTTTTACATAGAAATAAGTGCGAAGCGAAGAGCTTAGAACATAAACTTCAAAAAACTTTTAAGTTCATATTGCAGTTAAACAACTTAGTCATTTGTTAATATTTTGCTGAAAATAAACTTCGTTGTCTCAAGATTGGTTAAAGTTACGTCGCATTTTAACCAGCGGTTAAGTAATGGTGTTTGCTCACCTAGGGGTCAAATGCAAAACATTTGGATTCTGTCGGGAGGACGGGTGCTGCTAATTTGTCTTGTGTCTTGGGAGTTATTTCATGCAGCCAGCAGCGGTATAATGTATTAGAATCTGCTTGATATTACTGACGTCGAAAATATTAATTTTAATTAAAACAAAGTACTTACACGAAGGTTAAAACAAAGTTTCAGACGTAAATTCTGTTTCAGCAATATAGTGCTGCAATGCAAGACGAAATTATACCATATACCATCGGAAGATATTGTATCAAGAAGAAACAGCAAAATCTCCCTTCCGGACCATCTGACCACTAAATCCCACCACCAGTGGTTGCTTGGTACTCCAATTTCTCAACTACCAGTGACCAAATAACACAACTCGGCCCGCGCCGTTATTTTTTTTAGACGGATAACATACTACACGTTGGCGCTGGCTTGCAGCGTAAGAGTTAATATACTAGAAGAAATTCGGCGTTCCCACTAGTGACTCGGTAGCTCAGCGGTCAGAGCATTGGACCGGATATCCAAAGGTCGCGGGTTCGATTCCCGTCCGAGAACATGATCTGGTGCGAGTCCTATTTTTTCTAGTATATTATTTAGTATTGTATAAAAATAGCATTGTGAATGCTTAAATCTCAAAATTTAAAAAATACTACACGGAGTTGTACTTACATTTGCGTAGTGGAAGCCGCAGGCATCCATACAGAGGTACATGCAGGTGGCTACCCCCTGGATCGTCAGGAGGCCGACCTTGTACGTCGCACGCTGAAGTATCGCTGCAACAATACAAAACGTAAATATTATACCAAATATTCCGACATTTCTGACTACGTAAAAGAAGATAAATAATATTAGAAAAAATCGAGTCACCCGTAGCACCTCAGACGGGACTCGAACCCACACCCTTGGGAATCCGGTCCAATGCACTGACCAATTAGGTATGCTACTTGGTAGCATAATTGGTTAGTGCATTGGGCATACGGGTGGGGTGAGTCGATTTTTTCTACATTTTTTTTTAATATTATTTATCTTAATATAAAAATAGCATTGTGAATGCGAAAAATCTAAATTTAATACGTAAGAGAAGGAAAAAAATATAAAACCAAGTCTGAAACTGCGAAAGGAAGTACTGAATTATGAAACATCGGTTTACAATTCACATAAAAATATTTTGAACCTGCCATACTCCCATAATTAGTCAATCACGATTATATGATTTGTATGAAAAGTAGTAAAAGGTTGACGTATTTCGATTGATGTTTTTTAGAAAGATTTGGTAGTAAATGAATAAAAAATACCATCTATTTACTCATTGTCTAATATTAATTTATGAATGACGCTTTAAGATAATTTCTTCCTTACTACTCAGATTTCGTTTTTGTTTTGTGTCTTTATTAAAAGTTGTTCAGTTTGATGGTCCCTATCTACCATATTCGGCATTAGGGGTATTTTTGTAACACGTTGTATATGGCATGAATTGATGACTTAGTTGACCTTGGAGAAAGTCCGCATTTGAACATATTTAAGATAGATAATCTAAAGTGAATAAGTACTTATATACTTATATAAATATCTGAGAATGCAATTTTCTCAAACAAGTAATTTTCTATTTTGTTTTTCGACATATTGACCGTGTTTCATGGGACTTTGTATTTGGTACTTCAAAATTGTAACTAATAACTCAAAGTTCGTATTAACTCGTTTTGTCCGTGAGAAGTTCCTCAGTTAAATCCTTTGCTCGGTAATAAACAAGTGCCTTCTACGGCGAGGGCCGTTGTGGCGATTTACATGACAACTCATAAAAGCGGGGAATGATGGCGCTTGACCCTTGTTTGTTACAAGGCTTGTAAAACGTAAAAGAATTTCCTATAACGGTGAATTACTCTTTGAATTTTCATTGTATTTTTAATATGAACTTTTGTATTTGCATAAAAAATCTTATTCATGAATAATTTCTCTTTTTATACAAAAGAAATGATAACGACAATAAAGATCTACAATAATCTATCTAAGAGCGCGCTTAATCACTCCAATGCTCTACAATTATTTATCAAGTAGCAATCCACCATGTCAGCTCTACCTCGTAATCCACAGAGTACGAAAGTGTCAGCTGGATCGATCAAGTATCGGCAGTGCATCAAGCGTATTATAGGCCGCGGCCGGCGGCGCCTGCGGCGGTCGGCGCGAGGTGCGCAGGCGCCGGTAAACTTATCCGAGGTGTGACCACGAGATTGATCGGGCTAGGACATTCTGCGTGTTTAGCTTGAATATTAATTGGTCAAAGAAAAGTAAAGTGTCATAATGCAAGCATGCAATTTGTTCACCTTTTTTAGCTTTCATATGAAAAGCCGGAGGCGCCTGAAAATTAATAATGATGATGATAAAATTAATTTTGTGAACAAAACTCTGCGTTACATAAGATTCTGATTGATGACATCTTGTATAGTTTGCTCCGATCATAACACAAAATTAACTAGAACACTTATAGTACTTAATATGAATTATGGTACTTACAACAATAGTGTCACATTCACAAAGACTCGAAAAATGTTGAAAAGTTAACGAGTGCCGCGTTAACTTTTCAACATTATTCGAGTCAGTCATTGTCAACACATGTCAATAATGTTTTGTGCCAATTGCATGGTTTCCACAATAATCGGCATCTACAAGGGTCTCTAATCAGCCCAACACTACAATAACTTTTCCCATCGATAATATCATAAAATAATAACAAACTCAAGTTCCTATCGTTCATTACTTTCTAATTGAACGATTATAAATAATTTATTAGCTTAACTTCTATCACGCTCGCTAATCGCTTCCTCCCTTTAATGATATTGCAATCGCTGCATTTCATCTTGTCTCGGGACCATAAAATAGATGTGCACCGTAGTCGATAAGTGCGGAGTATCGATAACTGCGCTAATTCTCGTTAAAAAGCTGTGAATGAAGCGGCTTGTGCAATTTGCCGATATCCGCGCGGTGAGTGGCCGCTTCTAATGAGGGCCTTTGATGTCTAGTGGTGTAATGTAGTCGATCATTTTGTTTTTTTTTAACATATAATTTACCGTAGATATACGACTAAAACTATCTGATAACCACAAGCATCTGACTACTATGCGTACATTTTCTATTGACTTCAAAAAGGAGGAGGTTATTTAAAATCGTAAAAAAGACATATCCAAAGTAACTGATGAAAATTCATAATTTGGCTCGGCGCGGATGGTGCTAAATATTTCTATTAAATTGGAATCTGCTTTATTTGCACTTTTATTTATTGTTTTTCTTTTGAATGTTTACAATGGAATGACTTTTCAGAGCGAGTCTAATATTCTATGACTACGAACGTAGCATTCAAATTATTGCTTTTCAGAACAAAGGTAGAGACAGATAGTTTCGTATTTCATAAAGAAGGTTAAAACTTAAAGGAGGTTGCAATGAAAAAGTTATAGTAAGATATTATCATTATATCGTATTAGCGTTTCACATGCCTTTTAGTCTTGGTCCTAAGGCGATAACGAGTAAATTGTTTCGTAATCACCACAAAGCAGTGCTAGCCGTCGATCTCGACACTTGAGTGCAAATAACACGCATTAACCCAAGTTAAGTGAAAATAAAACCTCCATCGATATAATACTAGGGGAAGAGCGCAACTCTTCAGCTTCAACTACAAAAGATATTCGATCTAACGTCTAGGAGTTTAAAGGTCAGATTACATTGGTGTTGATAAAGGAATCCGATATCCTTGTAATGAATCTGATAGGATTGCGGTGAACGGGTACTGTTCTGCTATTTGCTTTTGTTAAATATAGTTTTGTTAATTATTGTGCCCGTGGTTTACTGTTATTGATTTTTGTAGCATAATACAAATCACATTATACAATGTGTAACAAAAATACCCCTAATTCCGAATATGGTAGATAGGGACCATAAAACTGAACAACTTTTACTACAGGCAGGACCAACTCTGAAATCGCGAATAAAAAATCTGCTGTTTCATAAAAAAAATAAAATCGAAAATATCAAAATGTATGAAACAGCTGATTTTTTTTTCGCGATTTGAGAGTTGGTCCCATAGTAAAAGGTGTTCAGTTTGACGGTCCCTATATTCCATATTCGGCATTAGGGGTATTTTTGTAACATGTTGTATATTGATCTATTTAGAAAGAAGTTTAAAAACTAATTGATTGAATTATTCATTTCATTCATCCTTACTTGCTTTTATTTTCATTTATTGTAGAAAATAATCTTAAACCTACTAAGTAGTGCTGTGACTAACAGACAAAATATTTAAGAACCCATAAAATATCAAAAGCAGTGGCAGTATAAATGTTAATTATTTACATAATTTATAATGACACTACACAAAAAAAACTAGTATATAATTTTCTATAACTACGCCAGTTAGGAGTTACACGAGTACATAATAGCTGTCACTATATGTCAGTCACGCGACGACCACACGCGCGAACGGATGTGTCCCACCAACTATCATTCAAATAATTAACTCGTTGACGCGAACAATTTATAAACGATGATATTTCCACCGTTTACAGTTTAACGAATAATTAAGATTGTCGTTTCTTTTGCATAATCATTTCTTACTTTAATGCAAGGGTATAAACTATCAAATGAACAGATTGTTAATAAATTAGTCGTATGCTATTGTGAACTCAACAAATTATAAGAAATAGACAGTTTCGATGTCATATAAAACTATTTTCTCTCATCACAACAACTGTCATACTAATCTCAAATTAGGACATGAAATTCGTGATCAAAAATTGCCTTCTGGTAATGGCACTTGATTATTTATGTGCTATTTACACGAGTCGACTTAACATGCAACTTGGTTTAGCGCTTTTTATCGACAATCGCTTGTAATATCTAAATGAGGCGGCGATACGATTTTACAAGCGATTGTCGATAATAATAAATAAATATTAGACAACATCACTTACATTGCTCTGATTCCAAAGTAAGTAGCTAAAGCACTTGTGTTATGGAAATCAGAGACAACGGTGGAACTACATACACCCAGACCTGAGCCTATATTGAAAAGTTCGTTTTCTAAATTGACCCAGCCGGGGATCGAACCCGGAACCTCAGAGATAGCGACACCTTGAAAATCGGCGTACAAACCACTCGACCACGGAGGTCATCAACACGCTAATTAACTAAAATCGCCTGACAAGTCGCCTGCCAAGTCAACCCGTGTAAATACCGCCTCAAATTGTTTTTTTAATAATCATCACTGTTAACACAAGCTCATTTAGCAGTCTGTTGAGTTAGGTTAAGTTTTTACGTAACACTGATACAGTTTTGATTTATTACGTGATTATGCTTTATCTGTCCTTTATTTATAGTTACAGAAGGTTATACAGGGTGTCCCAAAACTCTGCCACACGGAGGGAATGTAGCTTGAATATTGAAGATAGGAAATTTTACTAAAATCCTTAAAGATTTTAGTATTAGCTTTGATATGCGTTTTATATAACCTGGAGACGACAATACGATAATAAATTAAATGGAGTTCATAGAAGTATTTTCAAACTATCAATTCCTAGGATCGACAGTAAAAATAATATTCAAAACAAGCTAAATAGCACGAAAATATATTGTACTGAAAACACTTACTGAAAAATATTGTCTGTACCTAACCAAATTATTGGATATTTTTAATTATTTTTTATGGGAGCGTTATTAGATACGACATTTTTATTATCGTGTTGTCGTCTCCAGGTGGTATATGAAACTTAACTTATGAAAGTCTGCGTTGATAGCGAAGACTTTGAGAAACGGAAGCAAGCATGGAAGTTTGGGTGCGATTTTACTAGATCCAGAATATTTCACGTAAAAATATAATTTTATTATTTATTTATCTTTACCAAGTTCATAATATTTTAATCATTTTGAAGACGTGAGTGTCAAAGAACATGGGCGTGGTCAGCAGGGTGAAAGGGGATGCAGTTGCACCCCCCTGTCAAGAAAGAAATATAAAACTTTTTTTATTAAGTTACTGTTTGAATAAAAACTGAAGTCAATGTCCCCCTGTCAATAAATTCTGTACCTTCCACTATTAAGTAAGTTAATAGTATAGTGTGAAGACGCAGGTGCACCTCCCTGACAAAAATCCTCGCCCATGTCAAAAAAGAGTTTTCTTAATAAAACAAGTAAAGAAAAGGACGGCTGAAGTAAAGATAAAAAAGCGCCAGCCTCTCGTATTTCACTTGTCATAACTATTACACCACTTGTCATCATAGTAATAAAGAATAAAACGCATGTAATTCCCGTAATAATTCTAATTAGTACTCCACTCGTAAATGTGTCAGCGACATTAAAAATAATGAGTTCTTTGGACAGCCGATGTGAGCCAATAAAACATATTCCGTGAAGGCGATGTCGCCACGGTATACCACAAACTACGTAATGAAATTATAAGCCGTAGATAAGGTCAAGATGAATGTCACCAGGGTTGATTCGGAAAAGTTTATTAACCAACATCAGCACTTAAAGAAAAAATAAAAAAAATTGTCGTGACAAATTAAAAAAGTCAATTAAAAGAAATTGCAGGTATTTACAAAAGGAAAAACTACGACGCGCAGTTAAAAAATACCTGCTGTTAACTCTACCTGAGATTGTCTCATTCAAAGTACGGTCTGAAGTTTTCATCCAGCTTGCCCAAACTTACTTAACTTTCCAAATTCCCACAAGGCTGCCAGCCCTGTAAGGGCTACTGACGTCTCAGTATAAATAATAATTACGGAGAAAGCAACTGTCTAAATCAGACCAGCGGCCACCGGCGCGAAGGCGATTAGTCCCATGGAAATATTTGGGTAACATATTTTTTCCCATGTTGATATCGTTTAATCTTCCACGCCAGTTTTTTGATATTTTAATAGTGAAGGAGCAAGGTATGTTGCTGTCTTGCTAAATGCAGGTTTGTGCACTGATATTTTGTGGTGTGCATGTGCATTTTTTGCGGGCGGGCGGTGCATCTTGCTTATATTTGCTGTGGAAGTAAGCTAAATATATTAATTTTTTCACAGTAATTTTAGTAATGTTTTAGTCAAATTATTTGGAGATAAGAAAAATGTGTTACTGTTGTTGACGAGTACAATGAAAGGATACAAATCCAACGTAACAATTATGAGTTACTTATAATTAACACATTTTAAACCCTATTTAAAATGTCAAAGTAGTTAATAGAGCTTTTTAAAGCTTAGATAGATAAACCTAATAAATAAACAAAACCACATACCTAACCAAGCAAGTCACCTTCCTTTATAGAAAACAATAATTCAAAGTTGCCCAAAAATACACTTTTCACGCCCTGTGCTCTTTACCAAAAAAAACATTGTTTTTGTTTATTTCTTGGAATTGATAAGAGACAAAAATTTAATCCACACTTCGCATACGTTTTTATTAATTGGTCCTTCTTCGCGGAACTAGAACAAACCAGAAACAGTTATTGCCAGCTACTCATCCAAAGAGAAAATAAAAGATAGAATGTGGTTCAGTGTTACCAACCCTTACCAAAATTTTCCCCCAAGTTTTTTTCTGAATTCCCCTGAAACCCCTAAATATAGAATTTTATGTGTACGTACTTATTTGTATGTACCTATCTATTTAATGAAGTGCGTGAGGTGAGTGGGTGACGTGAATGAATGAAAGAACATTGATTGGTCAACATGCCGCGCAGTTCACTCGTTTCATATCGATATCGTGCGTTCCATTCTACGCACAAAACTAAAAACACACACTTGCAAGTTCTTTTTGAAGCCCCTAAAAAATCCCTAAAAAATTCCAGCCCCTAAAAAGTCCCTTTTAACACTTCTAGCCCCTACATTTAGGGGCAAAACCCCTAAGTTGGCAACCGTGTGTAGTTTGCACGCCATAAAACCATATTTCGATTTGGGGCAATATAATTTTACGATGGCTTCCAGGATAGTGGCTATAAATTGATTTACCTTCATATTGTTCGCGATACCAATTGATGCTGACATTATTAATATAGTGTCAAGGCTACACATAATTTCAGTTCATCGACTTATCTATTTTATTAACCTATTTATAAAAATTACAGACGTAGCCGAACTGATTGTAACGTTGACATTAGGGATTTTTTTTAAAAAGCTTTTGCTTCGTGGGTTTCAATTAGGCCGTACTGCACATAAATTGAAACAAAACGGTAATTTTGTTCTAAGTACATAATATCTACAACGTGTGACAAAAGTACCTCTAATGCCTAATATAGTAGATAGGGATCATCAAACTGAACAACTTTTACTATGGGACCAACTTTGAAATCGCGAAAAAAAAATCAGCTATTTCAAACAAAAATTAATTATGAAAATATCAAAATGTATGAAACAGCTGAATTATTTTTCGCGATTTCAGAGTTGGTCCCATAGAAAAAGTTGTGCAGTTTGATGGTCCCTATCTATATTCGGCATTAGGGGGATACTTTTGTAACACCTTGTATAAGTATTCTCTGCCAGTTACAAAAATTAAAAAATATTCAAATCTACGTACTTACTTATTACACTAGGTAGGTAGGTACAGACGACAGTACGTCAGGTTATACAGTTAAATTGCGAAAACAGCTTTTATTACGTAGGGCATAAAGGCGGTCTCAAGGTCAACATGTAAAGCTGAGGTGCCGTCGTGTGTACTTATTAATGCACGTTTCAGCTATTATATAACTGTGAGAAATGCAGATAAGAATAAGCCTAGTTAAACTTTAATCATTTTAATATTCTAATGTAGGTCACTCGCAATGCAGACATTGTAATCATGCTAATTCGTATTATCATGCATGGCATTACATAGCCTTTCTAAAAGAGAACTCTTTCTTAGCACACTTTTAAAAATTTAATTCTTTATTGCACCGTGACGTTTATAACGGTGTTATTATGCATTTTATGTACAACTTTTATGCACATATTTATGAAGTTAAGAATAATGAAGTTAGCAATAATTACGTTTTATTATCTTATAGAGCAAAAGTAGTACGCGTTTATGCCAGACACAATTTTGAAACATAAATTTATTTGTATATTGTTTATAAATTGTGTGTATTTTTTAATTTATTTTTTAGGATTGAAAATGCACTTTTGGAATCTGAGTAGGTACTTCACTTTTTGCAAGCTTGCTTTTGCCTTTACATAAAAAACGGCTGTGTTACCACATGTCACGAGACGTAAACGTCAACGCAGCGCACCGCGAGGTCGTCGTTCGGCCTTGTTCGGCGGTTTTCGCGAGTCCGTGACGTCACACGCTGCCGACGTGCGCTCGCGCACGTCCCACTTTCTAGTGACGCGGCCGTATCGATAATTCCAGCTACTACATGAACTACATCTATTTATGTAAATCACGCACTTTTATGATACATGTTACAGGTTATCTCGAACCGTTGCCATTTCCCCAGTTTTGTAAACATTGGATTACGTTAATCAAACATTCTGTAATACCTATTTAGTTTTGCCTAACTGATTTTATTATTAAGAACTATAATTTAACACAGTAAATATAATAAAACTCATGTTTCCATAGAGTAAAGGAGAATCTGTAACTAAGACGACTCATAATAAAGGTAAAATATTCCCTTCTGAGGACGTGTACAGTATCAAAAGTTCGTTGTCCGAACATAAAATTGCGATTTATTGAAAAACAAAGATAACTGGGACAGTTCAATAGTGTTAATATGCCTATGCTGGTTGAATAACTGTACTGTGTGAATCATCAGATTGATATATTATGTATGACTTTATTTATGATAGCTAAGACCTAAGAAATGAAGAATTCAAAGATTTCTTTGAATCAAAGTCTTTGCTTCGGATCAAATTAGGTAAGTTAATAATTTTGAGCAATGGTGTATTTTTACCCGACTACGGCGAAGCATAAAGGAGGGTTATGATTTTTAATATATATTATAATAATATTTTTTCATTATAAGTATATTTCGATATAATTAACTGATCGGTAGCAGCCCTAAAGTATAAATATTAACAGGTGGTCTGTTAGTAATTTATAATATTTATTTCACAGTAAAGTTCAGCATTAAAGCGAACCTTGCAAATATTATGATTAAGGTAAATCCGGCTATCTAAAAAAATGTGCAAATTAGCGTAGTCATATGTTAGTTTTCGAATGAATTGGTAAAAAAAGTTTTATAAAATTGAAACTATTCGAATATAAGCTATGAATTACCATAGTATTAATGTATGTAATGACTGTGAAATAGGCACGAGTTTATAAAGTTATGTAAATGTTTGAACATTGACTGTTTCTATTTATACCATAAACTTATCTGTCTATCCCACCTGACCCATTGACCCTTTCCCATAATGGGACAGGTGGGATGATTATGTCCCATGGGACATTTATGCTGAAGTATAATAAGTTTATGATTTATATCTACTTTTAAATGTAAAGGTTGGGAGAATTGTCACCATAATAAAATTCTTTCAAACATTTCGTAAAAAGGTTGCAGTTTGTCTGCTGTAAACTTTATAGTCAGCAAAAAACCGAGGTGAATAAATAAGTCTATGGGTGAATGACTGTTCCACTTTGTCTATTCCAAACTTTACTATTAAGTTTATGGTCAGCATTTGAGGAGGTTCATGGCTCTAGGATAAATTAATTTTAAACGCTAAAAGGCTATGGCAATTTTGATGGCACCATTTATTGGAGATCTGGTGTGACCAAAATAGCAGAACACAGTGGATTTTATTGTATTTTTACGGTTTTTATAGGCAGTGTAAAAGTCTTGCTTGTAAAACTTTATGTTTTGATGCCTTGAAATATAATGATAAAGGGAAGTGGGAAGAAAGCAGTTATTTATACGTACCTACTTATTTTGTTTACCGAAGCAGTTACACTACCTACTTTGCAATTGGGCCTATAAAATTGAGTAGATAATATACGTGCAGAGTCATAACTATTTTCGTTTTGTTTTGAAAAATTAAAGAGTATTCGCTACATGAACAGCCATTGTTCTGGAGAAATAACATTTCAGTTTCAGTAAAATGCCACCATAGTCATAGGTACGTGGTAACTCGTGTGACAATTGTAGTCACTCATAGTACCCACTAAGAATATACAATTCTTGGTACCCACTAAAGTGTTGAGTGTTCAGTTACTTCTGAAGCCGACTAAATATGAAAGTATGACGCATGAACATAAACTATACATATACCTTACTAATTAATTAATTCGAGACGCAGACCAGACAATTTATAAAAAATCTAAATAAGCGCTGATAGGAAAATTACCGTAGTCTGCAATAACCGCACCGTGTGGTTCCCAGGAAATCGGTATTCGTTACAAGACTGCTACGGTGTCAGTCACGGCGTAGCTGATCTAGATTGTCTATTCTATAAGTTGCTTTAGTCACTTTGACTCAATTTTAGGCATCGCCTCTACCATTTTCGTTTTTTTATAGTATATTCTATTAGAAATAAAACACTTTTTACGGATAACAGCGCGTATATTGGTGTTTTTTTTTTTCACTTTTCATTCCGACTTAGGATTCGAACTCCTTAACTCCTTTTCTTTCATTCGTAGTTTAGAGACGTCTTCAACTGTTTGTTATTATTATATAGAGCTTAATTGTTTGTCATCTGTTTTCAATATTCATAGTAATAAACGTTATGCAATGGATAATTAGGCCATAAGAAGCTTCTGTTCTCATGAATAACTGTGTTACTGTGCCAATGCCTCCTAAACCTTCAAGGTTGTAACCAAATTCCGCTATTTATAAACAAACGAAACCCTGTTTCTGGATAAGAAGCTATTAGAAGAGTATTTAATCAATTACGATAGAGATGTCGAAGGCTATCATAAATATATACGGAAGTCCTTTCGTTACTCGCTGATGACATGACATCAGTTAAGACCAACTTAAGTGAAAAAGTTTTTATACACTTACCCCCTTTCTAATAAAGATTGTATAGCAAATGTATAGTTACACAGACTTTTGTCCCTTTCTTTTTAATGTCAAACTTAAATAGTTGGACAGAGAGTAACCATTGTGTAACTATACATCTGCTATACAATCTTTGTTAGTAAGGGGAATATACACAAACACCCTTACTCATAAAGATTGTATAGCAGATGTATAGTAACACAGTGTTTTGTTCCTTTCTTTTTAATGTAAAACTTAAATAGTTTGACAGAGAGTAACCATTGTGTAACTATACATTTGCTATACAATCTTTATTACTGAGGGGGATATACACAAACCCCCTTACTCATAAAGATTGTATAGCAGATGTATAGTTACACAGTGTTTTGTCCCTTTCTTTTTAATGTCAAACTTAAATAATTTGACAGAGAGTAACCATTGTTTCAAACACAGTTTCAAACTAATACTGCCACAGCTTTATGCTTCGGGATACGTTTAAAGATCGAAAGTCTAAATATTTTGTTTTCTCTCTGTTCACCTGATATAACTTGCATACTAAAAAAAATGCGTAATAATAAAGTCTAAAATGCGTGTTTACAAGCTACAAAAACATATAAAGAAACAATGGCGTGAAATACTTACCTATAAGTACTTGTTGTAATCGTTTGAAACATTTTGAATGTTGTTGTAAAACTATGTATAGGTTTTACGATGATTGGACGGTAAACTTTAAAGCAATTTATACAAATGGAAGATTTTTAACCACATCAGCAAACGACTTTAATAAAAAACCACTTTATACGGCCAAAAGAATACGCACATTGTCAGTTATAAAAATAAATTGAGCAATCGTGTAATTATTTTTTTTAACCCCTTCATTGTCATAATAAAGTATATTAATTCATTTATTCTCTTTGTTTGTGACTGCGAATATTATTGATGATTTTAGGGCCTACACAAAAGTATTTTCGTAATTTTTGCGTTATTAAAAGTTGCACGTGTTGTACTCGTATGTAGGTACTTCTTTAAGAACGCTCATTACTATTTTGTATAATTTGTAGGTGTGTTCGATGTAAGTTCGTTATTTATCAAAGAAAGATTATAAAGAGTCTTCATATTGAGGGCATTTTACAAAAAAATAATCACGATAGTCGGACGATGTTCGTTGATCGATTTACATGATTTTGAACGTTTTACATGAGTTAATAATGTCACGGAGTGGAACCAACATCGTACGCTTATCGCGATGCTTTTTTTGAAATAGTCTCTCTGATCTGTAGTGTCTAATCCAAGGCTTATATTAGCGACCTGAAATATTATAAATATTACTTTCTCTATAGATCAAATAATTGATAAAACTATTTCAAAATAGTGAGAAAATCTTCAATACGGCGGAAAGATCCATCTCCGTGATAACTTAAATGTTAGAGGGGATCGCTCCCGCCCAATTACTGCCGCCCCGCTGACAGATTTGACAGTCTTTTGACAGGTTGACAGCGAGATGAACGGATTACGGTGACAGGTCGGGCCACACGGAGGAGCGGACTTCACGGCTGCTTACACCCTAATTGATACAATTTTACGGCCGCTGTCAAAATAAGATTCACGGGATTAGTTGGAGAAAGTGAGAATTTATTGATAAACAAGTTTTTGGGGAGAATGAGAATAATACGGCTTCGGTTTCCTTTCACGCATCTGTACCAATGCAATGTATTCATTTCCTTTTGTCAAAGCTATTACTTAAAATAAAATTGTTTAAATAAGATACGAAATTAAGGTAATAAGGTATTTGTAAAAATAGGTTTAAAAATTATCGAACTTTGAATTCCATTTTTACGAATCTTACGATCCTCAAAGAATACCAATTATACCAATCAATTTATCAAGTTACAAGTAGGTCTTAAAAAGAAAAACTGAAAACTTGTACGCCTCAATATGATGTTTTACAAAATAAAGCAAGTAGACTATCCAACAAATTAAAATCGATAACAAATCAATGCAAACAAGTTTACTACTTGCAATTCAGCAACAACAATGCGCAGATAAATAAGATATCAATCTAGTATCATAGAGGGATCTTATGAATTGATTATCTGTATTGAATACACCGTGTAGGCGCTTAGCGGAATTATTACAGTGCAATAAACA
This sequence comes from Catoptria pinella, assembly GCA_963556745.1. Classification (NCBI taxonomy): domain Eukaryota; kingdom Metazoa; phylum Arthropoda; class Insecta; order Lepidoptera; family Crambidae; genus Catoptria; species Catoptria pinella. The sequence goes on along the minus strand of OY750778.1, from coordinate 5,747,956 downwards.
TGACAGCGGGATGAATTGAGACGGTATTTATTTGAGTGATTTATAATTGGTTTATAGTAGCCTTTCTTAATGTCCCGTGGCTTCCCTTTGTCTGGTTTATGATGGAGGAAACGATATCGTGTATATTTGTTTTATGTCTTTGTTAGTGTTTAATGTTTTGGAAGTTCTGCTTTGTGTGTGGCTCCTTAAGGCTCCGAAGTGGCCACTTTTAGAACTTTTGCGAACTACTACTACAACGAACAAAATTTTACTGTGGTTATTGTTTGTAAATAAACTATAGAACCTTAGCTTCAATTTGTACATGTGAAATTTCGATACATTATGTACTTAGCGAGCAATAAATTTAATTAAAATGAGGGCGCCACTTGAGGTATATAGGGGCCTTAAGGAGATTGTGATTAGTTTTTCACATGTAGATTTTAACTCTATTACAAACAAAGCAAAGTGTTTTACTTCATACTCAAATGTCATTTCGATATTAATAAAAATTTATTACGCAATTCAATACTGATATATTTACTTAGTTATTATTATTTTATCTTACCTAAACTCCAGATAATATACTTGGTAATACAGTAATCAAAAAACAATTATATTAATAAAAAAAAACGCAATCCTTTCCTTGACAACGCAGTTAAACGGCTTCATTATTAAAATAGCACGAAAATCTGTGACGATTAGTAACTAATCGTGCTATAACTCTGTTACAAATCCACCGTTTAACAAGTATGAAATTGTTAAAACTACAGTCAAATACAAAAACAAGATGGCAACAGAATCACTATACAAAACATGGAAGGCGGCCGACTTAACACCGGCTGTAAAACAAACGCAGATACAAAAGATACAATTAATCAATGCTTGGACTGTTTAACCGCAAAAGCTGGTGATGTGTTGGAAATTAAACAAATTGCCAACTTATCATCAACTTTTGCGGTTTCAGATTTTCAGTTGCCAGTTAGTGTTCGTTATAAATATTACCTACGTGACTACGTGAGACGATTTACAACGTGAAATCGAATGTCTGCTGTAAAAATAACTGCTATTTGAGAATGGTGGAAAGATTCTATATATTACATAAAATACAGAATAAAAGATCGTCGTTTTTCCGACTGTTCAAAATATTACAAAAGAAAGGTTGAAATAAAATTAAGCATAATTTATTAATTAGTTTGATTGAAAAAAAAAACCGTCAGAATTTTTGCAGTTCGAAAGTCGAAAATCTCGATCGATCACTATTATAAGAGTAATGTAGATCGTATCATAAAACCCTTGACCAATTAATTCTGTACAATTCAATTGGAAGTGTCAAAGTTTTTGTAAAAAACGAACCCAGAAAGCTTCGGTCGTGACGTTTCGAATCAATTAAATCGGCAAATCATTGTGGAAAAAAATAAGAACAAGAAACGGCACGATATTTTATTGATTGTTGAAACTGCCGTGTACAATAAAGACACTGATAAGATTACTAAGGGCAATTTTATTCGTAAATTCTTACTAATATTGTAAATCCGAAAGTAAGTTTGTTTGTTATGCCTTTACGTCTTAACTACTGGATTGGTCAGCGTAAAAATGGTTTACAGCCTGTTTTTGAAACCTAGGTAACCTAACATTCTTTGTAGCTTAAAAAAATACTAAACTATTTCCGGTAATTGTCTATTTGTTTGGAAGCTTGTCAAAAATCTTTTCAAATTCGAGAAATAGAAGTGCTATTTTTGAGTACATAAAAACAGCAATTCCATCATATACCTACCTACCAACCATAAAATGCATACTTAAAGTTGTCGAATGCCAGTAGGTTACTAGGAAATGACTAATAAAAGAAATTCCGATTTCACAACATTAGCACTTTTCAGCAAATATGGAAATGTCATTTTGAATTAACCATCATCAAAGTAATTTTGTTGTACACCGCCGAATCCTTGGTTAACCTCAGTACATTAATGTTTTAATAAGTTTTTTTTTCTTTTTAGTATTACATTTTTTTATTTTTCTACAGGCACCATTTATTCCTGATTCACCTTAGCCTTCGTATGATAAAAAATATATTCCAGTTCCTTTTTTATTTTCTACGTCAAGTTAAAGTTTTAAGCAAAACGTACGTTATCTACATGGTACGATGACTGACTTCAACACAATATTATGTTTTTTTACGTTTTCTTTAAGTCATAATTTTTATTCCTATTAAACTTGATTAATAGGAACTATACTAAATAATATACTAGAAAAAATACGACTCACACTAGATCATATTCTCGGACGGGAATCGAACCCGCGACCTTTGGATGTCCAGTTCAATGCTCTTACCGCTGAGCTACCGAGGCATCGTCGAATTTCTTCTAGCACTCTTACGCTGCAAGCCAGCGTTTTCATCAATATAAGGAATTACCTCGACATTCAATTGAAATATCTTTCCACATATTTTGACAATTGATTAAGATGAAACAGCTACATAGTTTTTAAATTTTGAGATTTTAGCATTCATAATGCTATTTTTATACATTACTATATACTTATATAGGAACTACATAGGTTTACTATACAACGTGTTACAAAAATACCCCTAATGCCGAATATGGTAGATAGGGACCATCAAACTGAACAACTTTTACTATGGGACCAACTCTGAAATCGCGAAAAAAAAATCAGCTGTTTCATACATTTCGATATTTTCGTAATTATTTTTTGTATAAAACAGCTGATTTTTTTCGCGATTTCAAAGTTGGTCCCATAGTAAAAGTCGTTCCGTTTGATGGTCCCTATCTACCATATTCGGCATTAGGGGTACTTTTGTAACACGTTGTGGGATATGCCTACGACTATGGTAATTAGCGATAAATTAATCACTGGTGTTGCAATGACGTAATATTAAAACAAATAAGTAGGTAATTTTGTACTTTCATTTCGTATTGAGTCGATGTGTCACGGACCCCAAATACAATTTTATCGACAATATTATCTCTTAATGGGAATGCTGCTTCACCGTAAATTGTCTGTATCGCAGGTAACATCTTAATAAATTAAGATTTTTCCATACGGAGATCTGAGTATGATATTTTCGGTTATTTATGAGGCCGCGCCTTCCTTTGTGGACTGGTTATCAGATGTCAAAAGGATATAATTTTAACTTTGAACTTGTCAACTATTATTACTTGGTATGGTAGGGCTGACAAAAACGTATATATAGGTATTTTTAAATAATATACAATCTAAAAAAATATAGGCTTTCCTACCATTTTGAAGATCAAAATAAAAAAGCAGTTATTCAGTTCACTGAGCAGGCTTCAAGTTTAGAAAAAAAACATTTTTAAAGTTATTAAAAATAATGGGATTTCAATTCAATCACTCAGTTCAATTTTTATTATTTTCGATCGCGAAGTCTACCCTGACTACAAAATGAAACTTTTAAACAATCTTTCTTCAAGAATTCTTGTGCCAGCCCTAAAAAGCAAGGAGGGTCTAATCCTGATTCGTTCCGATTAATATAATCATGAATTTATACACGGATAAAGGATAACGGGTCCTACAGAGGCGACAAGTATGCAGCTTCATTTTAATATGTTAATACTAGAAGCCTAATTCCTAATGGGACTGTCCATATAAAATTAAAGTATTGTATTTTTAAGGTTCCGTAGTCAACAAGGAATCCTCATAGTTTCGCCATGTCCGTCTGTCTGTTTGTCTGTTTGTCTGTCTGTCCGTCTGTCCGTCCCCAGCCTAGCTCATGGACTCTTAGTACTAGAAATCTGCAATTTGGCACGGATATACATATTAATCACGCAAAGTGGTGAAGTAAATTTTTTTTTTTTTTACTTTACATCCCCTACCCCTAAAGTGGGGATGTAATTACTTTTCTTGTCTACCCCCTTGGCTTTACAAGCTTACGAGTTACAGTCGACCAACTTATAAAATGTACCTGGCGCAGTATTTTATAATAAATCTATAAAAAAAATAATTATCCTTACATTAATCTAACTTTTAAGTCTTCATTGCGTAATTGTATACTTAATAGGTACTACAAACAAATCTAAATCACAAAAATGTAATTGTGATGTTGCCTATTAATTAATTACGAAAAACTTTTCGGAACACATTTGATTAACTTGTACGTATTTTATTATCGTGTAGAGTAAACGCCATTATACCAAACACATTTACTTTTCTTTCTGAAAAAAGAAAACTATAGACGCTCTTAGAATAACACCTAAATGCAGAGTCCTTGTATGTAAGGTGAGGCAAAAAATACTGAGCCAAAATGGCTCAGCTTTCATATTTATATTCTTCATACGTTACCCAATCGTAACTAAAATCCAATAAAATAGTAACTAAACCCCTAAAGGTAGGGAAATTGAGACTTTCTCGTTCTTTTAGGTACGATTAGGTAACTTATGAAGGAAAAAAATTGAAAACTGAGCCAGTTTTATTTGCCTCATTTTTGACAGTCCGCTTTGTAGGGAACTATCGTTCTAGGTTGTTATTATTCTAAGTAGACGCCGTATATAGGGCAGTAAAGATGCTCGTAATACGGTTCACGTGATATAGAAAAGAAGTTTTATTCCACCAATAAAATTAGTCACTACCCGAGTTCTAGGGCCCCGCTGGTTACTAATGCCGTGAAAAGTTTATTTTTCTTTGATCTGTAAATCCGCTGGGTTCTAAAATTTCACCGAAACCACTTTTGCGTCAGAGAAATTTTATTCTATTCTAAATATATCATTACGATCTGATTTCAGCCGACCAAAATTAACTGCCTACTGTCGGTGTTTTTATTGTAAAAAAAATCCAGGTCTGTTGAGATGCTTTTTATCCTTAAATAAAAAACAACTCATCTTAAAACTTTAAGTGCCCGTCAGGCTAACGCTTCTAACGAAAACTTTTATGATTCTTAATATTCTTCTAAAAAGACGTTTCTATGTATTGTTAATTTATGTACCTATTGTTTATGTAAAACAAAATATCTTCTATATTCACATTTATCACTATTGGTAGGTAATTATAAACATTAATATTTCAGTGTCAAATTCTTTGGGAGAAAAAATTTACTTAATATAATTAAGTAATTTAATACTTATCAATTAAGCAATTAAACGTTTATTTACGTTTAACTTCGATGTATCAAAATATGCTCCCCTAGCATGACCACCGAAAAACGATATATATCGCGTGATATAACATTTTATGGACATATTTTAACTGTCAAAATCCATTGACTTATTGCAGTTAAACGTGATAAACCGCTACATCATAATATATCGCGTTTCGGCGGTCGTGCTAGGCTTGGGGTTATTTGGATAGATCAAATAATTACAATGTGACCTACATCTGCAGGTCCATTTTTAAATAGGTATATATTTTTCATTAGTAATAAAAATTTTGATTGCTAATACCTCAATTGTATAAGTAAATGTGCGTAAGTTTAAATAGTCGGTATACTCAACGCATATGGGTTATCAAGTTATCACGCAAAGGCTAACGGGTATAACAATAAGTAGGGTACGCTGTAAATATCGTTGGGGGCTTATTAATGACTCCATTACTGCAGTAAGCACTGCTTTATCTCAGGAGCGAGCGTTTATTACGATACCGATCTTGACACTGTTTAAAAGTAAAGCTATATCACTCACTGGCATATTCATCTATTAAGATTTATTTCGAAAGTCGCGCATTTGTTTTGAACTATCATTTTTAATTCACAAGATTATTTTTAAATTTTGAGATTTTAGCCTTCACAATGCCATTTTTATATAATACTAAATAATATACTAGTGACAGCTAATGCGGTCAGAGCATTGGACCAGATATCCAAAGGTCGCGGGTTCTATTACCGTCCAAATTGATTGCAAAATTGATTGATTGGAATTTTGTTTTATCTTTTTTGATAAATTCAGCAAAGCGGGAATACTTAATAACACACGACACATCCAATGGTCGGAGGGCATAATATAGTCATACATAACATTGAGCCCTAAGTTACTTTTTGCAATCGCTAAGCCCGACAAACGCTTGTCAATTTATACCCGTCCATACATATTAGTTATTATGAGAAAATAACTCCGTTCAGTATTGCCAGGCTAGCGCATATCTAAACGAATTGCCCGGCAAGTTTATGCATCAAATAAGCGCCCGACAAGACTCTATAAGACTCTTACATCCTCATCCTATAAAACATCTTCATTTTACTCAGAAACTTATCTTATGCTTAGAATAGAGAGACACTATCAGTACGATATCTCGGAAATTTTAATACTTTTTTCCCAAATTGTGTTAAAACGGGATTTTTAATTGCGGAAATATGATGGTCATTTGTAACTTCGATCATTAACGGCACATCTCATCATTATCATTGTTTACCATTAATCTTTAGCCCTTTTAATGATTTGCCAACATATCGTTAGTAGAGATTAGATAACGCAGATATGTTACTACATATACTGTGTGATTACTTCATCTATGATTATGAATGAAATATCTCAGACAACTTTTTAAATGTGCATGCTTTCCGTATCCGGAACTAATAGTCGTAAAACTGGAATAGAAGTGATTTCCAGTTCTTACTCTAATGCATACTTTTATGTAAATTGTTGGTTTTCTTTATCTTGGTAAAATGCCACCAAAACTGGAATAAATAAAAATTGATGCGATTTACAGTTTTGTATGAAAAAATGTAATTGGCATTTATTTTGAATGGGGTTAGTATTTTTGAAATTTTTATTTAATAGAAACCTAGACAAATGCTGTCTTAATCCGAATAACATCACAAGAAGAGTTAATCATGCTCAAATTGCAAATCATTTTGGTATTACGTTTGTATGGAAAGCTAACTGTTCGCCGGCGTCTTAAGCATTTCTTGAGTTAACATACTTCTCCTCGCTTCAGTACAACCCCTGACCGATCGGCTCATAACTTAGTACCTACCTGGTAATACGACGTGCGTTTAGATCGCTTAAATATTGTGTGCCCAAGGCTTTGATACTTTTCGCATCCACCGCTGAGATGCATCGAAATTACTTCAGCATTATGTACGGCCTACCTGTACATAAAGCTGAAGTAAATTTCTAATCCTTGTAGAAATATCGAGGTATTAACGTTGTCTATTAATTGTACCTGTGTTATATGTTAATTTTTTTAATTACTTAAGGTAACTGGATATTGCGTTGATTGTTCTTAATGATTGCGTTAAGTTTATCTCTTCGGTGTGAGGAGTCACCAAGGGTGGTTTTATAACATTATAAATAGTTTATTCATCTGTGTGTTGTGCTAAGTTTCGATTAATAAAGCTAATGTTTCAGATTATTTATAAATCCTATAAAACTCAGTAGACTTTGAGGTATATATTACTGCTTATCAGATCATACATCAGTAGCAAACCAATCACATGTATATACATTTACTCTGGTCGGAACTACAATATTTTCTATAAAGAATAAAAATCAAAACAAATGAAAACTAACAAGCGTTGTAAAACTGTTTACCAATGCGATAACTATGGGGATATTCCCACACTGTGACTATTGAGCGGCGCCTTAAAAGTGTATACGAAATAACTGCTAATGAGACCAATTGTGATCGAGACACGTACAATTTTTTCTCAGCGTTCGTCTCAACGATCAAATTCATTAAGCCATAACAATTGTGTAGCAGTAGGTGCATCTGTTAAACATTAGGCTGGAAAATGTATGGAAACCGATGTTTGAAATTCAAATAAAGAAGTAATATGATACACTTTTTATTTTATGCTAGTAAAATTAACACTCTCAACACATTGCTTTAGTCAAATTACAATCAATTTAAAAGCAATAAAAACTCTTTGGAATCCAAATGTAGCCATTAAAACTTGTGTTGTTTATTCACTTTTACCATAAAGTTCACATATTTGAAATTAACAAGAAGCATGTGGTAAACATAAAATAAACAACTCGAAGCTACTCTGTAAGTGACAATTTTGACTCCGTAAATTAATGATAAAACTAAAAAGAGTATGCTTTAAGTTGTAACTTAACAGCGGGATACGAACGGAAGCAAGAGAAGCCTGAGTTTACGACCCAAAATAACTTACAGCATACAAATAGAAATTAGTTAAGTTTATGAGGTTGTCTTTGTCTAAACAGCTGATTAGATGCCTACGCATATTACTCCCATAAATAGATATAAACAATTAACATAATAAAATAATGCGATGAAAGGTTTAAAGAATTTTAAAAGGTTATAAGAATTAAATTTAGATTTTTCGCATTCACAATGCTATTTTTATATTAAGATAAATAATATTAGAAAAAATACTAGAAAAAATCGACTCACCCGTAGCACCTCAGACGGGACTCGAACCCGCACCCTTGGGAATCCGGCCCAATGCACTGACCAATTATGCTACCGAGTCGCTAGTGGGAGCGGCGAAATTTTCTAGTACTTTTTACTTCTTCGCTGCAAGCCAGCGCAATTGCAATTGCAATTGCAAAAAGTGCATTGGGCCGGATTCCCAAGGGTGCGGGTTCGAGTCCCGTCTGAGGTGCTACGGGTGAGTCGATTTTTTCTAGTATTTTTCTAATATTATTTATCTTAGGTTATATGAATTTTAAAAGTGATTAAAAAAAGCTTGTGGTTTCGGATTTAATCGGATCTCTATTTACAACTCTGGCATCATTTGTATACAAATTTCAGCATATACTTAAGTAGGTACCTAATAAAATTGTGATTGAACTTTAAGCTCTGTACGCTAAAGAGTAGGTTTGAAAAGTTCGTAAAACAAATACGATTTATGAAGTTTTTTTTGTAACTTTATTGTTTCTAATACCTAAACATAAGGTGGGTGAGCCATGTAAGGCCATTTTCTTTGCATGTAAGGCCAAATATCAAAAAATCCCAGTTAATGTCGTATGATCGCAAATTAACTCGTCGCACATAATGATCAGTATTACTAAAAATGGTTGTGTTCCTAGTAAGACCAAATTGTGCCTTGTAAGGCCACAAAGCAGTTGACGGTTGGCCTAGAGCATTGAACCAGACTTCCAAAGGTCGCGGTTTCGATTCCCGTCCGAGAATATGATCTGGTGCTAGTCGTATTTTTCTAGTATATTATTTAGTCTTGTATAGCATTGTGAATGCAAAAAAAAATCAAATTTAAAAATTGTATGATCAAATCATAAATTAATTGCCGAATTAAGTAATTAAGTTATTTTCTTTGACAAAATCGTTAAACAATAATTATTTGAAATCGGGATAAAAGTAGATGTTGTATGAGATACCCTTATTCCGAAGTACCATTCCAACTTTGAGATAACTATCAGATTTATTAGCATAAACAATGCTAACACTAAATCTCTGACGACCCCAAATGATCGTGAACCAAGAGTCACAAAGTCGATTCAATTATACCAACTCGACAATAATGAACTCGATTATCTTTAAGCGCAATCTATGAAGCGTCCACACCGCACCATTACGGCCCTTCCTTCTGTATTAGCATATCGAAGCTATTGAACCCCTACCAAGTGTCGTCGTCATAGACATTAGCTATTTTTAATGTCCCCACTGTTGGGGCACAGGCCTTCCTTATAGCCCTGCACGCGTAGCATGACGGGCTCGAGAGAAGCTTTGTATACCCCAAATGTCATACCTCTTTTGTCTGGTCGAGAGTGTAATTCTGACATCCCTATCTAAACAAAACTTTTGTTTATTTGTAAAAACGACGTTTAGGGGTAGACAAATCTTTGCCGGTTTGTCAATGGCTGGATAAGGAGAATGGGCCATAACCACTACGCGGGCCCAATACCGATTTATGGGTGTTAACGCCTGCAGCCGGACCCACAACGGCTTAACATGCCTTCCGAAGCACGAAGGAGCTCAAGATAACAAAATTTTGGTCACCCATGCGAAAGTTTATTAACTGACACGATCGCAGGGTGATGCGCCAACGCACTGCATCACCGAGCTCCTCACCAACCCAACAAGTATTCGATTACAAATACTATTGCACAACGATTTCCAATTCGATTAAACACGTAATTAACAAGTTCGTAAAACAAATAAGATTATTGATTGAAATGAGCATCCGACCCGTTTTACAGAGCTGCATCATTAATTATAATGATCTTGACTTATCGTAACTATTTTGGGTTCAGTGACAATCGTGTGCTTCCATTCTACAAGGTTTAAACCGCTTGAAATAGGTTGGATTTTATTTTCACGGCAAACGAACTTTTAAGATATTTTATATCAGATGTAGAGACTATACTACTGTTAAAGCTGAAAAGCTTCTCGCACCCGTTCTTCTTGTCAGTTAAAAAAGTCTGGAACGGGTGGTAGGAAAATATAGATGATTCAAAAGCGCTTCATCACTAAGTTTATTTGAATAAAGCTATTTTTGACTTTGACTTTATAAAAAAATAGTTAAATAATCACTCTCCAGAATTAAGATTTGGTGAATACTCAAAATAAAATATCCCCTTTTAATACATAAAATACTTCATGTGAATTAAAATATACTGTATTTTAGTTTTAGTTGTTTGTTGCCCTACCGACCCATGGTACAACTGCCGTGTTCAACTGGTTGTACCACAGGGAAGTAAATGTACCCATGGTATAACCGTTGGACTCTCCACAGAGAGAGAATAACACATTTCCAATCGAGTTTTCCGACCGTAGTAGTGTCCCATTATAAGGAAGGACATTCATGCCTCTGACGTAGGCGTAATCTAATTCAGCTGTAGGTACTATTACTTAGTTCAACAATATTATAATTAAGCCCAATTAGATCGTCAGGACAGATTAGACAAGATTTATTAAGATTCGCCGGTTTTATGATTCTTTGTAATATCAATAACATCCATGATTGTCCTTCTTTTGTGAATATTATAACTAAAGTAAGATGTAATCTGCACATTCATCAACGCCCGAGCGGCCGCATGCGGCCGGATAGCAATGGAATATCTATTGTATCCCATTTTCCGGGCGTTGAAGGGTTAAATACATGTTACATTAAAAAGGGTGAAATTAATGCCTATAATATCGAACAAAAGTAATTAACTACGTAGAGGTGAATTGGTACCTACTTATATTTCTTTCTCAAGTAAGTTGGTAATTACTTTTAACTTTAGTCTCTGTAAATCGGAAACCGGAATCTATACCGTAGTAAGTAGTGCACACTGATAATATTTTAAGTGCTATGCACGCCGATATTGTGGTGCATATCAGTTTTCTTTTTTTTGTATGTAGTTATAAGTTGTGTAAGTCATAATATGTACCATGTTTCAGTGCTCAATAAATAAATAAAAGACACTTTGTAATTGCTGTAGGCGTCGTTTCTCACATTATTTTGAATTAAGAATCATAAATAAGCTTTCGCGGGCAACCTAGATCAAGGGTGCGTCCGATCAGCCTTGAGTTAGTACGATTCATTATGCAATCGGCAGCGCCTAAGCAGCGGCGTATACGTATTGATGAAGATGTGGCCACTGCCACAGACTATCGATACAACTTATAAAGTAGTTACGAGAAAGTATTTAATTTGTTATTTCAAATATTTAAACAAGGTGGATAAGTGACAATGACAGTTTGAAAAGTTTCTTTATCCAAATCCATAAAAATCTGAATTTACTTACTAAAGACACTGTTAACCATTGATGCATTTGCGCTGCACCGCCATAATAACACTAGTTATAAGTTTAATTAGTATTATCTCATTTTAAGAGAACATGTAAGTTCTTATGAGAAAAATATATGTCTTTAAACCCAACCCTCCAAAGCCCGGAAAATGAGACACAATACATATTCCATTGTTATCCGGCCGCATTCGGCTGCTCGGGCGTTGATGAATGAAGTCGATATTCTATAGCAGTTGATAGTTTAGTTATCACGTAATCATTAGTAAATAAATGTCTATTTTGTTCCACTGTGAGAAACTTATACAAATAATGAACCATAAAGGAATCCGAAATTTTATAAAATTACCAAGAAGGATCCCTTTAAAAAAGATTGTTACAATTTCATGTCTTCCTATGTCTACATTAAGCCAGATCAGCCTAGCGAGGGTAGTTGATGGCCAGTACGCTGACAAAGTGGTTGCAACGGTCGCAGGATTAACATAATCGTAGAAATGTTTAACTGTTTATTGCAATTGCATCTTTTTTATCAATAATTGCTTGGATATCTCTATTAGGGGGTAATAGAAAGCAGTTGAGTTTTGAATTAGTGAACAACTTTGCGATCATCCTAGTACTTAAGATCATTATCACATTGTAGAAATGCAATAAAGAGATAAAGTCGGAATAATGATTAAAATCTAATTTCTCAACAACTAAAGACTACATGCATACATCTAGAATTTATACTATTAATAATAATAGCATTTATTAAAATTCTATTATCAGCCAAAATTTCGTATAAGAATATTATGACCGTGCTGATGTTCAGTAGGTACCTTATTGAGGGTGTCATAATAATACAATATAATAAGATTGTCAATTCTGTAACCAAACTCGAACCTCACTTCACTGCGCGGAATTTCAAATCATAAATGGGAAAATGATAGGCTGTTTTTTTAATCACAAAAGATTTAAGATAGCTACGGTAGCTACCTAAAACCTTTTGCAATCGGTAAAGTAGCTTATAATCAGCTAATTACTAATAACAAATTCACGCGAAGTGAAGTGAGGTTCGAAGTGAAATGAGTTTGGTTACAGAATCGTCAGGCTGCACTAAAATGTGTTCCCTATAGGAAGAGGGTAAATAGCGAATATAAGTTCAAATAATTTTTGAACCCGATTTGAAGCTCAAATAAGTTGCAATAAGGATTAGAACAATGTAACAAAACAATTATGAGTCAAGTATGGTAGAACGCTAAACGCCTGTCATAATATATTTTAAAAGGAACGAATACTATCATTCAAAAATACACTAAGCAATTACCACCTAATAGCATAACGGATCTAACATAAACATTCTACATTAACATCGCGCAAAATAGCCTTAAACTGATGACTACAATACAATTCGTTTAAACCAAGGAGAGTTACAACGTATTTATAATAGCTATAAACAAGAATACTATTAACGAAAGTGGGTTAACACATACTTGTGTAGAATTTACAAATATATTCATTTCCATTGCGACATCTCGCCAAATGATCTTGAAAATTATGCGAACTATCAATAATATTTGCTCCCTCAGAGGTTTCAATTACTTCGTTTAAATGTCAGCGTGAACTTGTTGAACAAAGTGAAATAAGTTTCAATGTTTATTCTAAAGATTGAGCTTAGGAACTCGGTATTATTGTTCAGACACTTACCAACGAGCAAGAAATACGGCTTGGTGGTCTACTAAAAGTAGGTATGTACCGATTTATGTTTTTATTTGTAGATGAAGCTTTTGAACAAGACTCATAACACTCAAATTGGTGAAGTAAAAGTAAAGTTTGAGGCTAATATTTCAGTATTTTGAAAATAAATTCAACTTAGTCGAACATTAACCCAATTAAATAAGGATTTTAATTTAAATTTTCGTGATAACGGAATAGCGTTGGATTTAAACTTATTAAAATGAAAATAATGTTTAAGTTAGTTTAGTACAACTAAATCGCAACTATTTGTCTAATTTATTCAATTATTTTTCCTACTAGACTATAAAGATTCTTATTATAGTTCAATTAAGAACGGCTATCTGACTGGTACACAGACAGATATTCGTATTCGCAGCAAAATCTAGATAGTGCTTTGTAAGATTACAGAGATAAACGTCTACAGCAACATTACCTTCAACTGCCGCTGCTTTGTTACAAGTATTACCTGTTATAATATTGGTGTAAGCGTCTCTGATTATTATAGAAAGCGTACTACAGGGTCCAGCACGGCCATCTTGCTTTATTCCTCTGTTAATTATAACGGTATTCGCAATGAACCTAAGCATTGAATCTATTTCAAAAGCTGTAGCACTTACCATTGCTTTCTAATGCTCTGCTTCAGTTAACATTATTTTATTATAATCAACAGCCAATTAATGGTAAAGTACGATGTGTCAGAATTGAAAGCTATGCCGCAGCAGAAATTATGATAAAATTTACATAATGTTGCGTGTGGAACACGTTAATTAAGAAAATATTTGATTTGCGAACGTTTTCGAGGTATATTTGGGAATTCAAATCATGCGTCTCATATGTCTCTGAGTGAATGTGTTTAATTGGTCGTTTATTAATTTGCATGCTAATTTTATTCAAGTATCTTTATAATGTAAATGATTTAATGACTTGAACACCACAGTGTTTTGAAGTTTGAGTGTTTGACAACAGAAACAAAAGTATGTAGGTTATAATATTATTTTTTGTTTAAGGTCTTTGAATTGATAACGATCGTGTTGAATTGGTCGGTAAAAAGAATTGATAATATTGACGCCTATTCATATCAATAAAGAGATTCCTTTGGCAATTCAGCGAGCATGATCTCGCATGTGAATTTGCCTCGCTACATTTAGTTGATTTATAACTGGATCTGAATGGAAAAAGCACCTACTTGCTTCATAAAAAGCCAGTAAGCTAATTTTCTACATAAAAATCTGAAAGGATAAAATTCTAAGTACTGTTTTTTATTTGTATGTATGTAATGTTATTGGGCAATCTGAGAGATCAAAAAGAACACAAGTACGTTCGCATGAGGAAATTAAAAAAAAAAGATTCTTTTTTATCAGAAGCTGATAGATAGTGATACTTCTTGCAGTAGGTAGTTGTCTGAAGTTACCACAAGCTCATTGTCGTACTTTTTAAATTCTTAATAATAGGTATTTCGTATTATTGTATCACAAAACTGCACCACAGTACTGACTTTACCCCCTTAAAGTGAGAGATACAGCGATTCGACTTTTCTTTCATCAATTACTACTACTATTTAATATCACTTTATCAAAATTCAACACACTTAATCCACCTTTATTGCTTGCAATTGATAATAAGGAAGACTCCTGAAGACTCAAAGGCATGGCATCCAAACAAACGTGCATGCAAGCCGCTCGTTATCGCCGCACAGCTGGGCCACGAAACACGCGGGCGAAAGCTCATTATTCTTAGTACCGGGTGGTATTTAGAGCGTTCGAGAGGAAATTGATATTCACTGTATCATTAGGTTTTAGTAATGAAATGCGTGTGTGTTGATTGTTGAAGAATGTAGAGTTGATTGAGGAAATAAATTCATAAGACTAATGTTTAGCTTGTACGTATTCAGATTAATTTAACTGAATGTAATTTAGAAAATTTAAATGTTGAACAATGAACCGCAGTAATTTTCATATCGTATGTCTCTGAAGCCCATGGATAGCTATACTTTAAAATAAACTGACAAAGATTGCACAAAATCTTAACTTAATTAACCAATAAAAGAGGAATTGCAAAGGCATGCCCCAACAGTCACTTGCCGATGTGGAAATCTTTTACAATAACACCAATTATAGTATTTTAAATATTATTGCCTGATTGGAATGCGAAGTGTCTAATATTAGTTCTAGCGAGGTGGTTCATTATGTCTTATCTTATACAAAGGAAATGGAGTATCAGTTTATTGGGTTTAAAAAAATGCAATAACGTTAAACGTTAATATCAATCACAGATATTTCACTGATATTTTTAAATCAGTGAAAATCGAGATAGACGTTGTTTATTATTTCATACAAATTTTAGTAATAATTAGTTTTTACATAACAATTCTGTCCAATATCATAGATTTTTTAAAAGTTCAGCCTCCTTACTCTCGACGGGATTGAGTTCACATCAGGATTGAATTAACGTCTAAAATCTGTTATTTTGGAACTTTGGAAACGGTTTCCATGGTCTCCATAGGACTGTTTAACATTTATTCGATTCAAATTCGAACTCGATCACTTCGGCTGTACCACGTTTATAAATTGCAACTCTATAATTAAAATTTTCAGAACCCCGTGTACTTCACACAAAAAGCCAAAAAGGTTTACAGTTTTACACATTAAAAGTTTATCGCTTATTTTATGGTCGTACGGACCGATGGACAGGCAAAAATTAATACGATGTATTTACGCGTGAGCAATTTTGACAAGAACAGGTTGCAACGCGGGTTAAACCAACAGGTACAAATCGTGTGGAAGAGCTTTAAGGTGAATTTCATAGGAATAGTGATTTCAAACTGATTTATTAGCTAGCCATTGTCATTTCTCATTTATGAAGGGCTTAAAAACTGTTCAGCTTTTTTTATTAACACGTTTCTATTAGATTACTTTCTTGTATGTCCACATTTAGCAAACGATTTAATACTAGCTTCCCGATGAGCTAGAGACTTGAAACTTTAAACATAGGTCAGAACTGGAAGGCAAAATTGAATGGTGTCATTGAGCTGACCTAATGATGGAGCTGGAAGAAGGCTACGGGAACTCTGAAATAAACCATACAACCCCATTGAGTTTGGACTCATTAGAATCGTCTTGACAAGGAGCTCGGTAGCGCAGTGGTTGGTCTCCCGTCAGAGTTGACGGGAGACGAACCACTGCGCTACCGAGCTCCTCTTACCCTAAACAGAAATTTTAAAACTAGAAACGTAGGGCGCATGCAACAGACTCTGAAGAGAGTCATAAATCTTTACGGAAGAAATTATGTTATACCTTTTATACCGTCTTAAAAACCTTTTTTTATAAAAAAAAAGATTAAAAAAAGATGGTTTTTAAATTAAAATTTTCTACACTTTAATCAAACTGATGTTTGAGTGTAGTAGTAACCATAATGTCTTTTTTCGACTTTTCAATTTGTCAATTTTTATATTCGAAATTTACTTTTCCAAATTGAACGACGTCGCCTGGTTTTTCATTTTTATTGCCCGTAATGAAGTACTTACGTACCTGAATGGTGTTAATGGTCGGTCATGTTGCTGTTTATTACCGAATAATGACGGATAATAGAACCTTGGACACTGCCGGTTAAGAAACAGAAATGAATGTCATCAAGAAAATATTTTTGAACTTTCCAAGTATAAGCTCTCCTTTATTGACGTTTCAGCATTTTCAGTATGTGTGTTAAGCCATTGAAAAAATAAAAAAATACATGTTCAATTATTTTTTTAATAATTAATTAATAAGTTAAGGGTTATTAAGCGTTTGTTAATGTGCAATAGGTACGGTTCAAATAATAATGTTCTTCAGAACAAAGTACTTGGATACCAATTTGGTTTTTGTATAGGTAAAATTATACTAGGTAATAATTTAAATAATTACATGAAACATGGCTTTGATTTTAGGCTGGACTCCATGCTACCAACTGTGAAAAGCGCATTAAATTCCGTTTGGTGGTTTTTGCGTGATGCACGCACAAACATTTAGAATTTACAGTTTTATTATAAACTAGCTGCCGCCTGCGACTTCGTCTACGTGGACATTCGGAAAATCCCTAGGGAACCTTTGACCGAGAAAAAAGTGACCTAGATTTTAATTAAGGCTACAAACTATCTGTAGCTATGCCAAATTTCATCCAAATCCGTTAAGTCGTTTTTGCATGATTGAGCAACAAACATCCAAACATACACATTTATAACATTGTCCGACTGCCTTAGTTCAACGCGCTGGAAAGTCATGAAAAAAACCCCTGGTGGCTGTAGTCCAAAATACAGCCTACCCAGTTTTAAAGAAATAACTTTTGATACAGAGTTAATGCTTACCTTTACATAAACAAAATAATGAAGTATCAGAAAATATCACAGTAAACATATATTCTTCTGATCCCAAAGTAAGTAGCTACACTACAGCTTCTTCAGATTCGGGCCGACTGTAGGTACACACGACAGCACGTCAGGATACACAGTTAAACTGCGAAATCAGCTTTTATTACGTCGGGCATAAAGGTGGTCTCAAGGTCAACATGTTTAGTCTGAGGTGCCGTCGTGTGTACCTTAAACTGCTCTGTAGATATACTGTCTCGATATATGTCTGTGACTGCAAATATGCAAAATAGCTACACATACAGTTCCATATTTGGCAATATTATTATTGATTACGTTTCGCCATGTTTATTGACTAAAGCTGTTGATTCACCTGTTATTATTGTGGACTAATGTAGTAACAATGCAGTATGTAAATGGGAATGAATCGAAACGATTAAAAGGCGCCATAACACTATCTATTAAGAGTTGTTATGATACCTATAACTACATTCCTGATAATAAATCTTTAGCCACTTCCTCTATATTGTAAATTACTGATACATATTTAAATTATTACGATATAACACGTCATAATTAGATATGCTAATATATTTATTGGACTAATAAGAATTTTTAGTCATTAAATTTATTTAAGGTAGTCCTATTATAAAGGAACGATCCAATAAGATGGAATGATACACATATCAACAATGCTATTTAGTATATTACAACAATCTTTCTATGACTATGACTGAAAGGAGCTGAAAGGTAATAAAATAATAAAAAAAAAAACTAAAAAGACAACCCTTGAAAGGAGTTAAAAAGTAATAAGATAATTTAAAAAAAAAAACTAAAATTATACGTATAAGACAAACGCTTCAAAATATTACAAGTACACACTTAATTTTACACCAATGTTTAGCCCATCTACTCTCGACGGGAATTGACGCGATTGAGTTCACATCAGGATCCAATAAACGTCAAAAATGTGTTATTTTGGTACACACAACGGCACCTCAGACTATACATGTTGACCTTGAGACCGCTTTTATGCCCTACGTAATAAAAGCTGTTTTCGCAGTCTAACTGTATAACCTGACGTGCTGTCGTCCGTACATTGATAACGGTTTCCATAGTACCGTTTTTTACTCGATTCCAACTCGATCTCGATGTTCTCGATCGCGTCGGGAGTAACCCCCCAGATTTAAAATAATCTTATCTCCAAATTTTCTAATCTTCATAGGTCTCTACTTACTCTTACGTAATAACAGTTTCTGCGTTAATGATGTAAGCAAAAGCTCCACCATGATATTAGCTTCGCCAATATCAATGACAGAAAATCAGCACTTTGTTATAGGTTATGATTATGCATTTTGTTATAGATTATGATTATTGCTACCTAGCTATCATGGTGGCTTCTAAGACCAGCAGCGTCTATGGCCATAATAACGTGCATTACAAAATCAATTAGTGCCAGCGACTGCGCATGTAAGCAAATATGGCATTTGTTTATCAATAATTTATCAACAAATCGGCGCCAGATATCCCCATAAATTATTAACGAGAATTAGTTAGCGATATGACTTGCAAATATTAATTTATCGATCTCAGTTCGATCGAGTAAAGGATTTGTTTATATTATCGCGCGATTCTTATATTTTGCTACCATGCGATACAATTTATGACTCGTTATATTTAGTAAATTTTACTCAAATCTGAACTTTGTTCTATAAGTAATAAAGTGTCGTGAAATATAGACTCGAGCTTCTAAGATCTGATTTGATGTAGATATTGATCAAAGTGTTTCAGACCTTGTATCTTACTCAAATAACCGTTTGAGCAGAACAGTTGGTAATAAATTGAAACAGTGCTTAGGTACATTACATCAACATTTGGTATTCGTTAAGACTTGGGTGGATTACCTTATAAAATCAATGACATCAATATAAATAGATAAAGATTAATTTTATTGTTTGTTTACTGAAAAGAATTTAGAAGAACTATAGACTAGAAAAGTATAGGAATAGATTAAGTAGCTAGATCTTGTTTTCTAGATAAATTTAATTCAGTAAAAATAATTAAAATCAGAACGCAGCTATACAACAATTTAATAAACTTAAATGCATTTTTACAAGTTTCAAGAGGGTAATTTCATAAAAAGATGAGCAGCCTTTTTGCTTTAGTCCTCCCGTGACCACGGCCCCGGAAAGGTGTCGAAACGTTGGGAATTAAAAAAAACAAAAATTCAAATAATTCTAAAATAACACCTGAATTAATAACATACGCGCTGTAATCCGTAAAAAGTATTTTATTTCTAATGAATATATTTCTGTTTATTACGTAAATAGAACTGCAGTAGAATGTTAAGATCTACTTGCGCCTAACCTCATGACTTTCTTTCTAGTAGTTGAACATGGTTTTGCCGTGAATGTGGTCGTAGAGATAGTAATCATTTGAAACCAATAACTTTCAATTAACGACTATCAATATTTTACTACTAGACTCGCAAGGAAAGTGTCTTTAGCTAACGTAATATACCTACCTAAGGCATAGACCACAGAATAAATTAATTAAATTGAGACGTTTTAATATCAAATAAATAAAAAATTGGACATCACATTGCTTCGATTTCAAAGTAAGTACCAAAAGCATTTATGTGTTACGGAAATCAGAGACAATGGTGTAAGCACAAAACCCCGATCAGAGACTTTATAGAATAGTTCGTTTTCTAATTGACCCAGGGATGAGAACATGAGACCTCAGAGATGGTGACACCTAGAAAACCGTGTACAAGCCACTCAACCAAGGAGATCATCGAGTTAGATAAGGACAATTAATAAAAAAAAATTTAGGAAAAAAATCTTTTCAGGTTGACTTCATCACTTTTAATTTCAAAGCCAATTAAGAAGAAACTACCACCCTTACTTATAGAGCTATGCAAAAAAATACACCTTTAAAACCACCCCACCTCACAGTCACAAGTACCGATCATTATCTTATCAATCAAGGAGGATATTACCAAAGTGTAATGATATTACAGTGTATCTGTTACCTAACCTTACTGCACCAAACAGGACGCATTAGTTAATGAACTAAGCTGATTGGCAGTTGTGCCGTCACCATAACTCTTCGAGACACCGATAACGATTAATGGGGAAGATCCTGGACAAGGGTAGCTGACAAGGGAATTAGCATGCTAAACGAGCTACATTATTTACGTTTGTTGTTACATCGATAGATATACCATTTATTTGCATCACAAACAAAACAAAAACAAAATGCACATGAACGCAAAATAAAAGAAAAAATAAACAAATCTGTACCTACAACACAGATCACAATGACTTAAAAAATTAAATGTAAGATGTCTGTCACAGCAGTGGACAAAGGTGTTATCTGACAAAACTGAAAAATCTACTTTTTTGCGTGAACATAGGTTCTAACGATGCAAATAGGCAAATACATCGTGTATCTTTGCCCCAAAAGAGCAAAACGCTGGTTTTCAGCTGTCGCCTGTAAAAAGAAGCGAGGACGCATTAACAAAATCGGAAGTGCAATAAAAAATAGGAAATTAGAATAAATTCAGCAATAATAATATAATAAAAACAAAATAATAATAATTGAAAACAATGGAAATCAATGTCAACTTACTAATAATTTATAAAATCTAATAAATAATAAAATTGATATCATTAAATTGAGTTTTTTCGCAATCACAATGCTATTTTTATAAAATAAAAATAATACAAAAAAATATAGTATGTTTAAAATATAGTGTTTGTTTTTAAAGTAAAATAATAATTATACATTGAAGTTAAACAATAATCTTGAATATGGTAGGTAGGGTACCTACAGTGATTACCTTTTTTTTGTGTTGTAACAAGAATCTTAAAGCAGAAAAGCGCTGTCATGGTAAAGCTCCTTTACATCGAAATTATAAGAAAACTTGTAAGTATCCTCTTCAATTTGTTGTTTCACAACCGCAAAGATTTGTCATTATTGACAAATACATTTAAGTGCGATGACAAGTGGTTGTACAAAAAAATGTAGACCAACCTAGTTAAAAATTCTGTTCATTTTTAGAATGAAGATATTTTGACAGATAATTGAATTTTCCATTTGCTAGCATTTTCTTAATTTGTCTAACAGTCATGAACGCTAATGCTTTAAAACTTTTATGCAATAATGTTTAAACACTAAGACAATGTATGCCACTTAGGTTACGCGTTAAAAAATAAGTATCGGCTAAGTTACAACGAAATAGAGGTCAATTCTGCTAACAAAAAAGGAGTTGCTAATAATAAAGCACTTTTTTTAAAGTTAAGAGAAGAAAATCAGAAATATTTTCATAGCTGACCCGTAGTTGGACGTCATGATCATAATTCGAAATAAACAACCGAAGCATCTTTAACATCATAGAAGATATGAGAGAGAGAAAAAAATCGGTAATTTCATACTTTAACCCCTATTACTAACATAACTAAACTCAAAATAATGTTAATATGACATTTCATAACTTTTCATTAAAATTTATCAAATGCCTCTAGTTGGCACCACTTCTTTAAACTCCATACCATAACGCCATAACTTAGTGCTAAATTGAGTGATTAGAGCTCTATTAAAAATATTGGAAGCATGTAACTTCCGCCCCAGTTAAGTTGTAGCTTCGAACACTCCACTTTATTTACTGAGGAAACTTTGACACTAAATACTATTAATAGTACTAGCGCTATCCGTAACTTAATTACTAAAAATAAAAAGCTGACTATTTCAAATTAATTTAATTAATGAATTTAAGTAACTTTGAAAATAGTTCTTGATATTATCAAGGTTGCACAAGTAGAAAGTGATAACAATGCATACAATTTTTAACGTTTTCCACATAATTTTCATAATAATTAAAAAGGTGATATAAACAGAGAAACCATAATATGAATAAATTACTGATGTCCAAATGATCTAGTTAATAAAACTCACAACAAAAGCAGGTTCAGAAATTTACCTCGCCATAAATTAAAGCCTAAACATAAAAACGTATTAATATCAACCTAAGTTGTAGAGTCGGCAAAAAAGCTGCTAATCACCAACTGATGCGTGTCGGCAAACAAATCAAAGCAACGTCTCAATAAGGATTAGCGTTTTTTGCGCACCTTACCTAATCATGTCGGCAGATTAAGAGATCATCGTCTCGATCTAATTAGGTATTTGTTACCAGTTCGAAACGTCTTTCTGTCTGTCGGTTTATGGAGATATCAAACATAAGTACTAGTGGCTCCATAGAAATAGAAGTGGCTCAGTGAGCTGTAGACCTCGCTCCAATTGTATGTTGTTTAAAAAATAATCTAATAGATGTCACCACGAGGTTGACCCTGCTTTTGAAAAGCAGTACTATATGCTGTTTGGTAGGTTAGGTATTCCTTTATTATATCTATTCGAAGCTAAGATGGCACTTCTGACTTTGAAATTTATTCGATTGGGTGTTTTTTTTCCAAAATGTCGTAAAACTGGCTCGACAAAAATATTCTATATAATTATCGAACCAGCTCACTAAACACGAGAATCTGTTGAGAAATTCGACCTATAGAGGAAAACAAACCGACAGACAGCCGCCGGACAGACATACGAAAGCATTTTTGCCCAAGCTGAAGCAGACGCTTCGCGCTCGCTCGGTCAAAAAGCATATAATGGAATATTTTCACACAATTAATTGCAAAGCTTTATTTTTATCAAGGGTTTTTTAATATAATTTTATATTAATCTAAACTGTAAGACCGTTTCGTACTAAAGTATTCTATGATAAGACTAGAAGTGTGCTTGCTTTCTCTTGAGGAAACACAACATAAAGACGAATTTATTTTTATTTTTATAGATTCTAGAACACTCTATAGAACCACAAAAGCATTGAAACTGCGAGAGCTTGCAAAAAATAATCAATTTACCCGTAATTATGACTCATCAAGCTTCACGTGCAAGTTAATTACAGTTTCATGCCTCGACGTGGAACATTTTTTACTGAGCATAGATCGCAATTAAAAAAGAAATTTAGGCTTCGGCAGCTACTATATAAGTACACACGACGGCACCACAGACCATAATGTTGACCTTGAGATCGCCTTTATGCCCTACGTAATAAAAGCTGTTTTCGCAGTTTAACTGTGTAACCTGACGTGCTGTCGTGTGTACGATAAAAAAAACAGTAAATTTCGACCGCGTATTGTAAAGAGCGCCTGGCAAATTCCAAATTGCCTAAATCACGAAGCAATTACAACTAATGTACGGCCATCATGGACACGTAAAGTACATCTGTCATGTCTATCTGAAGTCAATCCATTTTACAGGTGTGGATTATTGAACATATTAATCGACAATTGTTGAAAAAAGTATCACAATTGTGATAATAGGTATTTTACCTCTCTTTATTACCTTACCTGATGAAAAGATTGAATTCCCATTATTATTACAATGTTAAATTCACTACATTCAAACGAATTTAGTCAAGTTACCAAAAATGTTATAAGTATAATCCTCAAGGTAAAATTTCTTATTACTGTCTTTGCATTTTGTTTAACGCCCTACTGTAACTAAGAGCGAAGTGCTGAGTTCCCGATATTTTTATCCAAAATATCTGCATTTTTTTTCATTAACTCTTTTAACTTTTCAATACACTTCTTTATTTTTGGCTCGCCATCATTGACCGAGCATGCGTGAAGCTCCACTGCTTCAGCTTGGGCAGAAATGCTTTCGTATGTCCTTCTGCATTCCGGCCGTCCCATGTCCGTCTGTTTTCCTCTACAGGTAGCATTTCTCAACCGATTCTCGTGAAACTTTGATGAGCAGATTCTATAAATACAATTTTTTCTGCCGATTAAATTTTTCTAAATTTTATAAAGTGGCGGATATATGGGGAAAATAATATTTCAGCCATTTCTAAACATGATCAAAAATGGCACAAAAATGCTCTACAGAGCCACAAGTTGTTATTATTAAAGTTTTTGAATCTATTATGCTTCTCGATACCGATTTGTTTTAGAACTAGACACGAATAGATTTTATAAATTACTTACATGAAGTCGTCTGGACAGGACATCTATTCCTCGAATGTCATCCCGAGTGTCGCATCTACGCCTTATTCGCATCGGTTTATTTACGTCTCTCCAGCTGACAGGCGCCATGATGTATGGGCCTTTTTGTTGTCTTTTAATAGTGGCTGTTTTGAAAATATTACAGAAAACTAAAAGTTTATAGTAATGAATGTACAAACAGTAGAGATATATGGCGGTGTCTTTTGGACAGAATTGTCATATTTATTTAAAGGGTTAGGCTATTATAGAGGTTGGAAATAAATTACGAATCTTTGAATACGATCTTTATTGTCGAAATTATTTTAAATTAAATAAGAAAATAATGGCGCAGTGGTTTAGCGTTTAAGTTAAGCAACTTTCGCAAGGGTCGGATGGGTGACCAAAAATTTATTACCTCGAGCTACTCCGTGCTTCGGAAGGCACGTTAAGCCGTTGGTCCCGGCTGCATTTGTAGCCAATCTACGAATTTGCCAATCCGTTTGGGCCCACGTGGTGGGTTATATCCACCCATAAGAAAGGCCTGTGCCCTAGCAGTGGGGACATTAAAAATGGCTGATAGTCTAACTACGAGGTTGTAAATATATCATAAAGTGTACCTACTAATGTAATTTAATTTTGAAAGTACAAAAGTTTAACATTCACATGTAAAATTTCATTTGTATGTACCAAAAAAAAAAGTTGGTTATTTAACATGACTTAAAAACATACCGTAGTATCACTATTATTTATTCTGTGATAACGCTAGTACTATTATTTATTCTGAGCTAGTACACTTGCATGATCAGCTGCAAATAAGTAAATGCAAATAATACGTACCTACAGTTACGTCTAAAAATATGTAAGTATACAGTTTAGAACTTTGTCACTTTGTTGTAGTTGTCATTGATTTCTGTTCAAAAAAGTAATAATCTTTAGAGTGACAGAGTTCTAAGCTGTATACATATTTATAGACGTGACTATACCTACACAGACAGACAGACAAGCCCACTACCGGGACTGGACGCTAATGGGCTGTGTGACGACTTACACTCACTTGTTTAGTGGCTTACTTGAATCAGATGAATAAGATTAAGCTCTAGATCAAAGTTGAAAAACGGGGTTTGGAATGTTTGAAATAGAAGTTGTTTGTTTTGGTAACCATATTTCAACGCTGATAATAGGAAATTGCATGTGCTTATTTATTGAAATATATTATTCATCGTAAATACAATAAAACGGTACAAGAGGCTGGCTAATATTAAAAGCATTCTATCATCAAGCTTTGGGAAAAAACGATATCCATCAACGTGTTATGGTTATGAATTTTTACGATTTATCAAAATTTATTTTTATTCATGTTATTAATATTACAGGGTAATTATTGGTTTTTCGATTCTTACGGCGGTCACTATAACACCGAGATTTGTGCAAATGTGCAAATATCATTGAGCTGAAAAAAAATTGTGAAATATATGGAGGTCAGTGGCAAATATATTCAAGTTAATGACGGGACAGAGTAAGAAAAAGTTTGAGGTTTTAATTTTAGGGTTTGGTCACACAGAAAGCGGTTTTGCGTGTGGGCGTTCTACGTTCGCTTTCTGATTTCGTTGTATTGTAGGTATCACTTCATGACATAATTATAACTACTAAGAAGTAGGTAGGTACCTTAAGTATAGCTACTGTTCGATTAAGCCGTTATTATTATTGTCGTTTAGTTTAATGAAGTTTTTTTGCTTAAAGACAGGCTAGAAAATATTGAATAAGCAATAAAACGTACCACAAAGCTTCTTCGGAGTGCACTACAGAGAGATACTTCACAATTTCATCTTTATTTAAGCACTATGTTTTTCCAATGGCGGCGCTAGCGCAGACTACGCGCTCGCGATTCGCTTCGTCCTGTCTACGTCAAACGAGGCGCCTAGCTAGTCCGATGTTAACATAATTTACGAGATCTTCTTGCATATAATAAACAAACATTTCGATAAATTTTAAAATGTTGCTGGACATTTGTAAAACTTGTATACATTCGAAGAAATTTAATAGCAGGTAAATGTAATTTTTTCAACACAATTTGATATCTTTTAACATTAAAATTATGATTTAATTACTTGTATGGCGAAAAATACTTATGTAGATATATTCAATCGTAGAGAATCGAATAGAAAAAGCTATTATTATATGAACACGAACATAGGTATTTATCTATCTTTTCTTTATATTTTATAGTCAGTTGATGGGTTTTTTTAATAGATTTAATAGACCAATCACGAAAAAATATAATAATCTGCGTTTACTCAACCGAGGCGATAGTTCAAATTATGTATTTTACTCAACCACACTTAGAAGACACCAAAAAAGCAATAGTTTAGTTTCTCAGTAAAAACATTGACAAAGGCGAGAAATAATATGTTATATCTTTGGTCTATAAGGTTTGCACTCTATTAAAAGGCTATATTTTACAAATACAGCTTTCCACCCTCTTCAATTTACTGGTAGTGCCACACCCGGCCAAGATTAACGGCCACATCGGCTTATTAGTTCTAACGAAGTGATGAACGAAAGTGAAAATACATAGCCTGGATAAGGACCGCATTAAGGCAGCTACACCACTGGAAGACAGGATGTACGCTAACAGTAACTGTCATAGTGTTCTACGCAAGTTACTCTTAGCGTTATGTGCATTGGCCAGATTCAACTTCAGGATAAAGGGTTGTCTGTTGAGTCACTGCATTACAGACCAAAGTTCCAATACTATTAATCAATAAAATGATGAAATAAAGTTCTATAAAAAATAATGCACGTTTACAAATGTTACAAAGCAGACATTAGATTAATTGATGTCGGTCAGACTCCTTCAGACCTAAAAAAAGTTGAAAATCATCGTAGAAAAATTGAGGTATGTGTAATAAATTGTCAGTTTGTTAATTTTGTGTTTTATCTTTTATGTAGATAATTGAGGTCAGTAAATTTAAAAGCAGCAATAGGTACAAAATAATAATATCTTGTAGTGAAGGAAAGCCCTTATAGAAGTAGTATTTACAAGATTGCTGTTTATCTTCAGAGTTCATCGGAATCATAAGATGTGGTGCGTTTGTTTCGCAATAATTAAGGTCGTAGATCTACCCGATTTCTAGATGAAAATAACTATTGATTGACATACATAGGAACTAGTAGTAAAACTAGCAGTAGATATAGGTGTTTTGTTTTTTGCAAAATATTCAGTTGATTCGTATTAATTCGAACCAGTAAATAACTTTTTTAAGCAAGTCATTATGTATAAATCAAAGTAAAACTAAGTACGAAAGAATTTATTATTTTGTTCGAGTTTCCAAAAGAAATGACAAAGTATATTCAGTTACAGAATGTTACTAGAGCCATGAGAAACTCTATGATGCATCTTGCATATATTTTTTGCGGGAGTAAGCTACATAATGTAACGGAACCTCAGTTTGTACTTGTCTCAAAAGACGTGTACGGAGAGTAGCAGTGGTAGCTGAAGACGTGTAGATTAGGTCCCTCTTATTGTAATTTGATTGTAATATAGCATTTATTCCCACTCAATCTTTCATTCCATACAGTCCATTCGCTTTCACGTATTTCTCTTTTCACAATACGTTCCTTAGGTTGCACATTACTAGCAGCACATATTGGTCAAAGATCTTCTTCTAAAGACACAAACGCAGTTTGCGTACACTGAGTTATTTAATATCAGATGTTCCCAATAATTAAACACTCCTGTCTCCCTCTAGAACCATAATAATATATCTTAATAAAAAGTTTTTTACACTACCTGCTCGTCAATGGCATATTATGTGTCATGCAAACCTTCCCTAAAGTAAGTCATTTTTCCCATGGGAAATAATGTAATTTGAATTTGGAATGCATCTCATGCAGTCGTGCTTGATTGAGGTTGGTTTCAAAAATGTTTAGGTGCAATGAGATTTTATTCTGAGTTAGGCTGCATGTTATCATTTTCTTTGCACTGCCTTTACAAATTATCTTTTTACGAAATTCTATAAATACTTCAGTACTTTCTTTATAACAGTCATAGGTTTCAATTTCCTCGCAAAAAGTATAAAAAGTAGGTATGCATCGCGGGCTTAAGTGTGTATTTGTCTTGGGCGATTTTGAACACCTCGTACCAATATAGCGCCCGGGACATAATACACTACTTTAAGCCCTTATTGCATAATCTACTATTATACCCCCAGTCGGAACGGAAGTGTTTCACTTCCATACTCCATTAAATTACAAGCACAGAGATGCAATAACGGTGACCTCATATTGAATTCTGCGAACGCAACTAATCATTACACCGTTCGACCCCCTATCACAAAGTGCGAGTTATTACCTCGATTCCAAATCATTTGCATACAAATCGATTATAATTATCGATAGGTGTGTAAATAGGGCCGTTTGCACGCTTTAAATGGTGATATAGATTGCAAACTTTTAAAAAGCAGTAAGCTAATTCCGTTTGGTGCGTACCTTATTTGGATGTTTGCTGTGTAATATAAGTATAATGATTATTTTATGACTGTGTCATTCATAGGCCTACTAATAGGATATGAGTCGGCTTAAAATTTGTAATTTTGTATTAAACGTAGTGCGCTGATATTTTATACAAATGCTGAACGTTATGTACATTTTACATCACACACATTTGTAGTCATCTGTTCTTACCTCTGGTACTACCGTTGGTACTGCCAGTAGTACTACGGGTAATTTTTTTTGGTCGTGGTACTACTCACGTGACTAGTAGTACTACGGGCAATTAATACTACCGAATATTTTTGTCAATAAAAGAACACCATGTAGGTGTGTAAATATTATTTTTAATTAATTAAATTTGTTTTTCAGTTTTAATATTATCATACTATAAAAGTATTAAATCACTTTAACAACGACTAACTCCCTCGTGATAATGTTTGTAATCGATAAAACGATATTGTTGTGAGAACAGTAGAGTCGCGTTGGACATAAATTTGCAAGCGGCTCGGCGCCCGCGCCACCACAAAACAATCGTGTCACCTAATTGTCCAACTTGCTATGTGAGAACTCCGGGCTGAATGGAGTGGCTAACTTCTTAGATTAGAATACTTAATCTTAACAAAATACTTTTGTTTCATCAAAGCGTGGTTTTTCAACAGAAATCTACAAATTATAGTATGTTTTTCATATAAGCGAAATAGTATAATTAGTCTTTCAGGAAAAAAAATAAGTTCCGTATTAACAGTAAGTACCTCAAAAAAAGGAAAACTATTAAGATTGAATCGAGCACAAAAATGTCATGTTTTAAACATTTAGTTTCCTATAGGAGTAGAGTTAGAGGTCGACGGCGACTATATTTTCTTTCATTTCTCAATTCAAAATGGCCTGGCCTCCAAATTTTATAAAATTATTAAATTTTCCCTAGAAATAAAACAGTTTTTACGGATTACAGCGCGTATATTATTAATTCAGGTGTTGTTTTGGAATTATTTAGTTTGTATTTATTGGTTTTTTAGAATTCCCGACGTTTCGACACCTTTCCAGGGGCCGTGGTCACGGGAGGACTAAAGCAAAAAGGCTGCTCTTATTTTTATCCCTAGAGCTAGAGCCTCTATTCGTCCTTATTTCCTATTAATCTCAGGATCGGAGTATTCCAAGTCAACCGCATGTTTGCGGCGACGACAACATTACTCCATGCGCCAGTGTAACAAGACACGATAGATTTTTGAACATTCCCTTACACCTACTTAGATTTCAGATTTTCTGTAACAAAGTTTGTGTTTTGAACTTTGTCTAGCATCACCACATCAAAAAATTTTTGAATCTGAAAATACTTTCACTAATTAATCTAAATTAAAAAAATAAACTAATAGGAAAAAATGCAGTGATTATTGTATTAATAACGGGGCTGTTTTTTAATTGTGTTGTTGTTGCAAGGAAATTACAATAATCAAACTCATTCAAAAAGTGTTAAGCATAAAAATAATTATACAAGTACACGCTATACCTTATGTCAGGATTTAGTATTTAATTTTATTTATTTAATCTTTATTGCTATTCATAAAAAGGCATTCTCTTCCAGTCAACTAGTGAGAGTGTGAAAGTGCTAATTACATAACAAAAGCTTAAAAACAAAAATAGTTACGGCATTAAAATATTGTCTATCGCCAATAGTGTGTACTGTGTAGGGGACATCTGGCTCCCACGATATTTCGTGAATATCGTACTGATCTCTAATGATGCCCACAAATCGGTGTATGAAGACGCGATTAAGAACGCAATTTTTCTCGTGTTTTATTTGTCACTTCGCTGGCTTAATGCCAAAAGAGATTTTCGACAGCAGCGCTTTAAGGAGAAGTTATGCCGTTCGGAATCTCGCTAATGAATTGTTATTTCCATTTGTACTATTTAACTAATGAATTAGTTTTGTTAACTTTACAAATTTAGTATTCTACACTGGCCTTCAAAACAAAGTACCACACTTTTAAAATTGTAATAATTTTTAAAATACACAAGATATATTTTCAAAATAAAAAAAAACTAAAAATTAATTTAAAAAAATAATAACTTCTCTTGAAAAAAACCTTTTCTTATTTCAAAACTCTTATCTTTAATTGTTTAAGAGAAATTGCAATTTGTGTGGTACTAAGTTTTGAAAGCCATTGCACGTTGAAAAATTTCTTATGAACTCGAAATAAACATAAAGTCGTTATAGGTAACGAACTTTTACCCGACTCACCATATTATATTGTTTGTTAGCTTTATAAAAACAAATAGATTTTTGCACATTTTGTATGAATTTTGACTTCATTAATATCGAAGAAGTCGGAAAATCCTTTACGTGCCTTTCTAAATATAATATTAAAAACTTCATCTTAAGCCAGTATTACAGGCTAGCTGTGTGGTCTCATAATTTTCTCTCATAACATAATTCTAGATGAAAATACAGAGTGCGTTAACAAGCTAATGTTTAGCGCGTTTCATAGAAACTAATTTTACGGAGTGTCAAGGTAACGATTGTTCCCAATGTATTTCAAGTGTAGACACGCATCGGAGCTTTTTAAGTGTACCGAAAACGTAAACACAGATTTACGTTTACGTACAAATTATATACAACGCAAATTGCAATGCAGTACCAAACGTGATGTAATGGATCTCCCAATCATCAACGAATCGTATGTTTCCTCCTCTGGAGGTGTGCCCTGGCAAACAGTGCGTTTTAACTACAACATAAACAGATAGATTACGTTTGTACACGCTGCTAATGTGTGCGTGAACCTTTTAGGGTTGACTCTTGACATCTGTTGAGCTCGTATGTTAGTACAAACAACTCGCGCGCGCGACACGGCCCCGGAGAATGAACTTCTAATTTTACTAATTATCGGCGGGAGGCAGAGTGTGGCCGTTCTGTACGTCAGTACTTTACTAATTCTGTGGCCAGGGTCTCTCCAATTCCCTTTCCTCTAGTTTTAACTTAACCTAACCCATTATGACCTTCCTTTTTTAAGAGTCATAATCTGACCAATCAGACTGAATATACAATTATATTATCCTATCAGCATTCAAGTTTCCAATTGTCTGAAACATACTGCGATTTTTACATTAGCCCTAAAAATTGTTCGGACGATTGCGAAAACCATCTTAGATAAAAATGATTATCCGGTCCTTTACAATCGACCTAGGATTTTTACAAAGATCCATTTTTTTGCAAAATCCAGTTTATTCTATTACCCTATGACATATATATTATCTCATGATCACATCCATTGATTTAATTATTTTATTAAGTTTCTGTATTTTATTTTATATATACAAAAAACATTTTAAAGCCCTAGTTTATTTTCTATTTACTCATTAACATTTTTATATATTCAAATAAATTAGCCGACCTAAAAGTACCTTGTGATGATTTCATTAATACCAGAAGAAAAAGCTACAACAGATGTTTTAACGGCAACATACAATTTATTTTATTTTTTATTATTCTGTTTCATTTGGTAATTTTACTTTTCATTGTTGCATTTTATTTAAACAGTCTGAAAAATTACAAAACTTACATGTACAGAACTGAATAGAGATGTTAAACTGCATACGAACTTACCTGTAACAAAAAAGATTATTTTTAAATTAAATAAGGTAGAGAAGAGACTCAATTGATTGACTGATAAGCGGGTATCATAATAAAATCGAAATTATTTTGTAAATAGTTACTTAAACACGAGATCGTCATTTTTTTACTTCATAGGTACTACTAGCCAAGCAATGCTAACCTAATGGGATAATTTATAACATTGTATTATAGAACTGTTTATATCAAAAAATCTAATCAAAAATGTTTATTTTGTTTACAAAAGATTTTTAGATAAACATGAGGTTGAGACTGCCTAGTAAGTATTATAATACTTGTGACAGACGGCCCCTGTTATAAGTATGTCTTAATACAAACAACTTATTTGAAATATAGTAAGAAATAAGTCTTAGAAGTGTACCTATATGAAATATAGTCCTTTTTTCCTATTATCATACCTACGGGATATGTGGATCTTGACCTCAAACATTGTACACACACACTCGACTTTCCAGCCAATAGCATACCTACGTAGACTGTTAGTTACTAGCCCACTAAATCAAGATTTCCGGGAACATAGAGATAGGAAGCAAGGATATAACTTCAGCCCAGACGATATTGCTCATCACTCGCGCCAGTTCTGCCCATTTGTGGTTCAACCACGCCTCGCATAACTTGAGCTAATAATGCTTAGGTCTAGATTTGATATCCTAGAATAGTGTGCTTGCTTTTAATATTTGTGTACTCTTTGGAAAGTTTACGTTGATGTGGCTATGTTTATTTATTTTCTTATTTTTTTTATTCGTGCAATTAAGTAATTTGAACAACATAGCATACCTATGTAGCGCGTTGCTACGATTCCAAAGTTAGTTAGCACTTGTGTTATGGAATATGAAAAAGTCTGGAACGGGTAGTAGGAAAATATAGATAATTCAAAAGTGCTTATATTAAGTTATTTTTAATAAAAATATATTTAGACTTCGACTTGGAATAATAACTAATGGTACCACCATGAACACCCATGTTCAGAACTGAGCAATATTGAAAAGTTAGTTTTCTATATTTTCGTTATTTCGACATCAGAGATGTTCACACTTTGAGAACCGATGTATGTTCAAGCCACTTGAACACAGAGGTTATTGAATTACGTATAATTTTTACTGCAAGCTATAGTAGGCAAGTCAATTAAGACCTTACCTATGTGGCATATACACCAAGCGAGCAAAGTCACATAAAAATTAACATAATGAAAAATCACTTTTAAGTAATTGTTATTTAAATAGCTATGGAAATTCTAAATATGTCGATGAATAAATCTATATTATCACTAATTCTAAACATATTGAAAGCGTTTTAAACACGATAAATTAGCATAGAATTCAGATACATGGACCATAAAATAGAAATTACGAACTATTAACATTTTAAATATTCGTTTGATCAATGATCACAGTTGAACATACCGATGAAATAACATATGTACACCTGTTCTATTGCGATGTTTAGAAAATAAATCACCCGGTAATGTTCATCATCACTCTTTTCCCATCCCTTTCTATTTTATAATATTTGGAGTACCATCTCTTTCTATGGCGGCCTTGCCAAAAGGTTAACAGCCAGCCAAGTGAGAATTTCAATACGTAAATATTGGTAATAATAGCATCTGTTATTATTATAATAGTAGAACATTATTTTTAAGACGTCTGAAAATAAGTGGACTGTGCTACAACGTTTTCGTGATTCGGTCATAAACCCAGAACATAAATTTGGGGATTGTGTGTGACTTATCGATGCTAAAGTAGGTATTAAACCTTTTAATTTTATATATTCTGTAATCAAACGACAAAATATAAGTCTTTTAATTAGAATCAAGTATTTATATTCATATTCGTGTCATAGAATATGATTACATACTTTTAAAATCATTAAAATATTTTCTATTAAGTAATAAAACGACATAAACAATGAATTTATTTTAGGGTAAAACTTCAGGGTACAATTTGTGTGTCATCTTGAACGAAACCTTCAGAGGAAAAAACAGATATCATTCACATACCTGCTTTTTCGTTAAAAGTAAAAATACTCATGCGACACATTTCAATGTAGAGTTACGCTAGTACTATTATTAATTATGTGGTTGTGCTCACAAAACCAACCAGCACTTTCTAGCATAAATTGCACTGGGTCTATATCTTGTAGTTACTTACCTATTGGTTTATTAACATATTAAAAATTAAAAATCAAAAAACTATTTGTAGGTTTCAAAACGATACTCAGCACTTGCTGAGTTGCTAGTTCAGTTGAACTAACACAAATAAAAACTATTTTACAGGTAATTTCCGCGGCCAAATCTATGACAGAACCGACCACAAACGCGACTCAAAGTCTATGCTTTCCAAGGTTTTTAACCCAAACTTATATAAATAGTTGGCAGTCCACCAAAATCTAGATTCAGACAATAATACTAGTCTAGAATTCTGTTACGCGCAACGCGTGTTGAATTATTTTTATCTGAACTGTTTTTTTCATTGTTATATTTTTACGATCGCAATGGTTTTTGAAATTGTCGATTGTGTGCAAGGTGACTGTTATTACTACAATAAAGTACTGAGCTAGTTTGTTCAACTCCTATACCTTAAAAAACTATTAATAAAAGAGTATCAAATTAATCTAATGGCACAGGTTTTCTACTCCTAAAAACTGGCCACCCGCGAATACCACCCGCGGATAAGTGTAAACAACCTCAAAGTTTAAGTGTTAAGTAATCCGAACTGACTCATCTCTGACAAAAAAAAATGAGGCAAGAATTTCACCGAAATTTTGTGAAGACATTATCATACTCCACATTATATAGTAATTGCCATTACACGTCAAATTTGCGGGGTCAATGTCCTTTTATCTCCAAGGCAATATCTTTGTTTCAATATGCACTAGGTTTTATTATTTTTTAAACGCTTTATTGCACTAGAAATTAGGTTGCATTTCTTAGGGATAATTCTACGCTGGCCAGTTTTATAAGGAGCCTTTCATCGGCCGCCGGAAATGTGATACGCTTGAGATCTATTTGTTGTAGAGTTAAAATTCTTTGAAATTGTAACTCCTTATGTTATTATCTGAACCGTGTGGTGAGTTACGCTACGTCCACACCAGTGCGCTTTCATGTTCATCTTGCGTTTTCATTTAACGCATAAGAGAAGCACCGGTGCATGCAATAGTGCTTGCGCTAAATTCCTCAAAGGAGTGTCAAACAGTTGTAGGCTCGGTACATAAGATATTTACGAGGTTTGCCTACAAGTCATTTTTATTTTGGACTCGATACCTGACATTTGTAGACGATAAGCTGCACGCATGCGTCTTAAGCAATATATTGCAAACACTTGACGCAAGATGAACTTGAAAGCGCACTTGTGAGGACGTAGCATTTCGCTCTACGCGATAAATCCATCGCCAGCGCAGCTCTTAAGTGGTGCAGCAAACTCATATCACGTTACAAGCTGCATTATCCACCTGGAAGCCCATAAAATTCTACCTTTATAGTAGTAATAGCATTATTTCTGTTTTAAGACAAAGTTGGATGTAAAACGTACACTCATAAACATTAGAAACAATAATTTCATTAATAAAAATCTTTTTTTTTTTAGTTTCATCTTCGCTTTGTACCCTCTCGCTTACTATCATCCTCGTTCTATTTTATTTCAGTCACCTATGGTGGAGTAACTATTCAATTATCTTTTTTAAAACATAATATAAAAAATATTCAAAATTAAAAACAAAATTACATTAAAAAATGGTTAGCCTTTTTACTAAAAAAGCATAAACCTCTTCATTTCAAAAGAAGATATCAAACTCTTTTAGGTCAAGATCTAGCTTAAAGAATGGACACATGATATTTCTAGTTACTAATAAATAAATAGATCATTTTCCGAAGTGATAAATTGGCAATCCCAAATAACAAACAGATAGCAAACTTGATAAGAGTAACTAGATCAAAGCGAAACTGGGTGATGTAGGCACGTATCTGCGACTAGTCGTAAACTTGTTTGTTCATACATATCGATAGACAATCATAATAATTATGGAATTTGGCGTGTGCCAAACATACCTCTACGAGTTTCATTCATTAGCACGTTAAATAACACATACACGGAAACAAACGCGTTGCAAATTGAATATTTTTATGATATTATTTGCATCTCCCAGCTTTTCTTTACCTTTATATGGTTACGGGATTAGTCCATGTTTGCTTGCTCTGGCAACTGTGAACGATATTTAATTATCACAGATCGTAGACCGAAAAATTGCAATTCATAGCCCAAAAGTCTACTTATACCAATTTATTTTGGCGTGTAAAGAAAAGGCCTTTAAAAGTTTCACTGGCGACTTTGATAGCCTCAATACTTTACGCTAACATAAAACAAAAACATTTCCTAACTTTACAACTTAAGTTGTAAATTTCCGAAGTTAGGAATTTACAAACCAATATTGTAAAAGCATAGTCCAGTTTGATTTTATCTCCAGTAATATTTAGTCGATGCAGAGAGTATGTTAGAAGTTCTAACAAAGCCAAAGAAAGTGATTTCACGCACGCAACTCAAACACGCGAAAGGCTTGTGTTACATTATTCGCAGGGATAGGACATTGCCGTGCGTGGAGCGGGCTTTATTAAAAGGAAAACTTAGAAAATAGGAAAACACTCATTGAATTTGACGCCCTTACGGTTTTGTACACCGGTTTTGTCTCCGTGGTCGAGTGGCTTTGTACACCGGGTTTCAAGGTGTCGCCATCTCTGAGGTCCCGGGTTCGATCCCCGGTTGGGTCAAATTAGAAAACGAACTTTTCTATATTGGCTCAGGTCTGGGTGTTTGTGATGCCACCGTTGTCTCTGATTTCCATAACACAAGTGCTTTAGCTACTTACTTTGGAATCGGAACAATGTATGTGATGTTGTCAAATATTTATTTATTTATTATTTATAATATTTATAGGAAGCTCGTAACTTTCAAAATCTTTTCATTATGTAGTGAAATAATATTACCTGAAAATTACTATGATTTCCGTGAAGTTCCAAATTAGGTATTGGTTTTTTGTGCTTATCAATAACTTTATGGAATAGGTGTTACGATTGCAAATGAATTTCGAATAACAATAGTCATTAACAGCCCTATTGTACAATTTCACAAAGAGAATTCGAACCCACATTGTTTGCGAAAGGAAGCAGAAAGCAATTTCTTATCACTAACCGAAGCGCGAAGCCTTCCTTCAGCACATCTGAATACTTATCTGATCTGGGAAACACATTTAGCCTTATCTTCACACTTGTCAAAATATGTGTGAAACTAATATTTGCATTGCGTTATAGTGTGATTCTACGTCTGTTAAAGAAACTGTATGACTTTTTTA
This sequence comes from Catoptria pinella, assembly GCA_963556745.1. Lineage (NCBI taxonomy): Eukaryota > Metazoa > Arthropoda > Insecta > Lepidoptera > Crambidae > Catoptria > Catoptria pinella. The sequence goes on along the minus strand of OY750778.1, from coordinate 5,709,802 downwards.
TAGTGTAACGTTTGCGGCTGAAACATGGAGTTGTGCTCAAGTAAAGATCGTTAACCAAGCAAATCGTAAACTGCTAAAAATATTGGTAGTTAAACATAAAATAAAGAGTTAAATATTTATTTCAAAAAGCCAAACAATGCTTACTTCTCTTTTCGCGTCTTAAAATTCAGTGTACACGATCGCTAACATAAATACCATTTATAGGTACATTTATGGGTTGGGTGGTCCATTCAAGCGTTCTTAGCTATAAAATAAAAGCTTACGCAATATGTAATGGCCCTTAATCGTAACTTGATCCTAGGCAGATGCAATAGGACGTGTGTCACATCACCTTTGCCTAGCCTACTCCACAGGACGAGGGACGCACCATATTAGTCCAACTGGGCATGACGGCATATATGAAGGAGTACGATGTGATTTCAGTCTGGTTTTGCATAAAGACAAAATAAATTTTACAAAGATCTCTCAATAAATGTATACTTACTTACATAAGCTTCGGTCTTAACATTTTTGAATCGAAAATTACGTGTTTTCACTAGCAAGTATATTTGATGCAATAGTATATATATTATTAGTCATAACTGAAAACTTTTTTAGGACAGAATAGAACATAATTTGTGTCTTCACAGCCCCGATAATAGATTTATGATATTTTTAATATTTATTAAAAATACTAACTTTACAATCTCATCGACCAGAAAATATGAACATTTTGAAGACCACATGTTACTGTTTTGTTGAACTTACTTCGTAAATTCAAACAAGAACAATATTTTCAAAGCAGTTTCCTTATCGTAATGTCAAGGAGAATCGCTCGAACTCTGACGCCAATTACCCTACCTACACCTATTACGATAAACTAGCGACATTCTAATAACAATAATTAATATACAATTTACAAAAGAAATTACTTCTTCATCAACGCCCGAGCGGCCGAATGCGGCCGGACAACAATAGAATATCTATTGTGTCTCATTTTCCGGGCCTTGAAGGGTTAAAGGCCAAGAAAGGTGACACCAAGGCCGTAAAATAAAAACGTATCAGGAGCCGTACCGGCTAACGCATCGAACTTCGGAAAGTCTCCCGGGCTTCAAATTAAAACAGATAAATCGAGCCCCACTCGGGCCAAAATGGCGAACCCCAATTCATGATGTCACACGAACATCGATATCTTCTAAATAACTTCAGCTAATAGTACAATATGAAACTCCTTACTTCGATTTATTTGTTTTAAGTTGAAGCTCGTCAGACCCGCCGAAGTTCGAAAAGTTAGCCGGTAGGGTCCCTGATAGTGCCTTTCCTTCCGAACCGAACTGGAAATTCAAAATGCATTTTTTCTAGTTTCCACTTTCATGTTTGAGCCGATATCTTTCGGAATAAACAATACTCTTGCCTATCAGTTTAAAAACCACTTTATAGTTAACGCTTGTTAAACTTTCATGGGTACCTATTTAGTATTTTCAGTTTAACGTGAAAACAATACTGCCTCGTGTAGATAAGGCAAAATTGCTAGAAACTACATAATACATATTTTCATAAAAACGATGTTCTTGACCGTACTAAAAAGCCGGGTCACTGAAAACATGAAAAGTGAAAGTTCAACAAACTACTTCGAAACAGCCACCTCTTGTGTAAAGCTTGGTGCTCAAAAACGACAGAACTTGAAATAATCAAGTGGTGTTAATAATTAGTGCTTTTAAAAATAAAACAATTCAGGTGTTATTTTAGAATGATTTTGTTTGGATTTATTGTTTTTTTGAATTCCCGACGTTTCGACCTTTCCAGGTTCCAATTAATAATATACGCGCTGTAATCCGTATAATGTTTTATTTCTAATGAACTGTACGCGCGGAAGTCTTAGAAGTGTATAGAGCTTTTAAGTTTTAAGTGCAAGTCTTAAAAAAATAAACTTAAAACATGAACAAAAACATTGATTGATGACAATGACGAACATCATAATTCTTTCCATAAGTAGTTCTTGCTTATAAGTTTCAGGAGTATTTACATAAATAGGCACGAAATAAAGTCTGAAAACTTTACTCACTTTGAAACAACTCACATTTAATTTTGTGAAAAATCTAGTACTCAGTCCCCGGACACTCCATACAAAAAGTGTGTTTTAACTACAACATAAACAGATTACGTTGGACACGATGCGAATGTGTGCGTGAACCTTTTAGGGTTGACTCTTGACATCTGTTGAGCTCGTATGTTAGTACAAACAAATCGCGCGCGCGACACGGCCTCGGAGAATGAACTTCTGATCTTCCGATTGTGGGGGGAGGTGCGGTCTCGGATCGGCGGTGTAGCGTGTTGCTTGTCGCTCCTATTCTTAGTTTTTAACTAGTTTTAATTAGTTTAAGTTTTCTAGTAAATAAGTGTTTTTGGCAATAACTTTCTAAATTCTTTGAATATAAGTGCTCACCTGGTAGCAAATTAATCACCAATTCACGGCGATTCTTATTATGTTTATAGTTTTACCATCTCTCGTACATTTTTATTCACTTTCATACAAATTTCCATATTTTATTGAAAAAGTGAGGTTACAATTTTGTATTTATTTTGACATCTTCTTGTTTTTCATGACAGTTTATTTTATTTGCTTTGTCTCAGCTTTTCCTCACATTTCAGTAGGTTGTATATCTTTTTATTATTCTTCTCGCTCTTTCATATTGCTACCGAGTGAGTACACAAATTCTCATTTCGAAATCTTGAATTATTTTTCTTCTACGCGATTTCTTTCGGTTTTCAAAATTCCTTGTGTGTATAAAAGGCTCCGTTTCTTTGATTCGGCAGTCAGTTCTTCGTCGAGTTTTACTCCGCGTAATTCGAACAAGTGGCCGTTCCCGGGCCTTAGGCAAAGGCCCGGGACTCAAGAAAGCCCCGCGCTACCAGTGACAGAAGCCTCCAACCCCTCGCCGGTCAGCACCTTCGACTCTGTTTCCGCTGCACGACCTCTTCAACCGCTGCACAAACTCTTCAACCGCTGCACGAACTCTTCAACCGCTGCACGAACTCTTCAACCGCTGCACGAACTCTTCAACCGCTGAACGAACTCTTCAACCGCTGCACGAACTCTTCAACCGCTGCATGAACTCTTCAACCGTTGCACGAACTCTGCTACCACCTACGTACGAGCTGCGTCTACGCTTCACGTCGACACTCTGCGACCCATCCGTGCTCCTCTCCGTACGCAAGATCTCGTTCCCTGTCCCTCTATCCCCTGAAGACTGACCCTCTATCCCCTGAAGACTCTCCCTCTTATTCTCTTTCCCGTACTTTAAGTTTAGGTTTAATTGTTAATAAATAATAATTGTAAACTATTTTATCTTTCCACTTCACTCCTTACTAGTTAGATACTATCCATCCTCTCTTAGGTAGGCTCTCTCTCTCTCTACTCTCCTGTAACTAGCGAATGCAAAACCGGACAGTTTTAAAAACCGGTTTTTATTTTCGGTTTTTTTCATAAAAACCGGTTAACCGGCTAAACCGGTTTTTTTTTTAAATTAAATTTTTGAATATAAATAAAAACGTCAGATTTTCAAGTGTATTGATTGGTTAATTGAATTCAGCTCAAAAGGCAACGGTGTTTACTCTACCTACACTGTGAATAAAAATAAATGTAAATTGATAAAGTTTAAATAAAAAAAACAGCAAACAATTACAAATCCTGTTCAATCCTACCATTGTTGCGTATGCTAGCACCGAGCCTACGACGTACTTCGTTCATTGTCACTCGCGTTGAAATTGAGGTTTTTATTTGTTCGGCAGCTGCCAAAATTCTCTGCCTCAACTCTTCAATGGATGTCGCTGGTCGATTCGCATGGCACACCAAGACCTTCATGTCACCCCAGAGATAAAAGTAGAATGGCGTTAAATCTGGACTTCTCGCCGGCCGAGGCTACGGGCCACCTCGACCGATCCATCCAAGCGGATAATTCTCATCCAAGAAAAATGAAAGAAAAGCCCACAAGAGAAAATTTTCGTTAAATGTTTGGATGGTAATTGTCCATGATAAATAAGGTGATCGAGCCTTTCTTCTTGCCTCAAAATTTGAATGGCATATTGTACGAAAAATTTTTAAGAAAAGAAGTGAACTGAACACGCTTTTGGAAGATGTGCACTAGGTACCAGAAGCTGGGCACCCATCGTGCTGGTCTACCAGCACGATGGGTGCCCAGCTCATTTTTACCGAGGTGTGCGACAATGGCTGGATGAGAATTATCCGCTTAGATGGATTGGTTGAGGTGGCCTAACGCCATGGCCGGCGAGAAGTCCAGATTTAACGCCATGCGACTTTTATCTCTGGGATCACATGAAGGACTTGGTGTACCATGCGAATCGACCAGCGACATCCATTGAAGAGTTGAGGCAAAGAATTTTGGCAGCTGCCGAACAAATAAAAACCTCACTTTCAGTGCGCGAAGTGACAGTGAGCAGTGCGCGAAGTGACAGTGAGCGAAGTACGTCGTAGGCTCGGTGCTTGCATACGCAACAATGGTAGGATTGAACAGGATTTGTAATTGTTTGCTGTTTTTTTTTATTTAAACTTTATCAATTTACATTTATTTTTATTCACAGTGTAGGTAGAGTAAACACTGTTGCCTTTCGAGCTGAATTCAATTAACAAATCAAAACCAAAAGTTGGACCTAGAGCGCCCTTTTGCTGTTTTTTATTTAAACAGTTAAGAAAGTTACTAACATTTATACCTTTTTGGAAAGCTAATGAATTTAATAAGTTATTTTACTAATCTGTACGCTTACTTTCATACAACTTTTTTCAATAACTTACGGCGATTATTTAGGAAAAATACAGAAAATAAAAATTATTGCTACTAAGGACCTTTTATTTCTGAGATTATGTATGTTTTGGGCCAGCGTTTTTATTTAAACTGATCACTTATTTTGCAGCTTTTAGAAAAGTATCAATTCAATGTTCAGAGTGGAGTAGTTTATTCATAATTAATGGTTTTAGGTAACAAGTCAGAAAATTTCTTAAAAAACGAAGAACCATTACAGCTCAGTAACCATTCAGTTTTGACCCCTGGTTCACTGGGCTTAATTTGTTGCTAATGACCTCTACTATAACCCCTTTCAAGGAATAGGTCGAATTTTGTATAATGCTACTCCCTAGAATAATGTCTATTAGTAATATTGCAAACTTGTTACTTAGTTTGTCATTAAAATTGTCGAACTATTTAATATTTAGTTATTCACAAATCTTCTCCAAAAAAACCGAAATAGCCGGTTTTAGAAAAAATAAACCGGTTTTTTTTAAAGAAAATGAAAACCGAGAAAAAACCGGTTTTTCGGTTTTCGGTGAAACCGGTTTGCATTCCCTACCTGTAACGCTACAGCGGGAGGCGGAGTGTGGCCGTTCTGTACGTCAGTACTATACTAATTCTGTGACTCAGTGTCGACAATCGTTTAAAGGCGTCGAGTTCATAAATTGCCTATCTGTGCGAACAAAGTATTAGCCCGCGGCCACGCTTTTATATTCATGAGGTGGCTACCCTCAGCGGAACCCTTTAAATATTCGGTCAAGCATCCACCTAAGCGTTCGGTGACTCTGGAAAACTGATTTTAATTCTTTATCGCTGTTTTTAAACAGAACTTTGTTTTAACAAATTACAATGTTTATTTACTTATGATATGTAGTTGATTTAAACAAATGACAACGTAGTTGTACCACACCACATGTCCAATCTAGATTATATGATTTCATTAGGTTGTAAAATCTCTGGTGAAAAGTGGCATACTACCTTAACACCGTTACAGTTCAGCTGCACAAAAAAGAGCTTAAGCGCTAACCCAAACAAAAAAAATACTCTTATTACGACAGCTTCCAAGTATCTTGTAGTTCTTCAATTACTGTCTTGCATCGCTTAATTTTGCAAATTATCAGCAAATTACTCTAAACACACGGTTGTACCCGACGACTTTCGGAGCGCGTTTGAACAAATACGTTCGAAATTCAAACGACCAAATGGACACGTGATTGGCTCGTTATTCCGCTACTCTATGATTACCAAAGATGAAGTTATCTTTAGGAAGAGAAAATTGTAGGGTCTTCAACTCTCGTTTTCATGCTTACTTTTCGTGTGCTGTATAATTTTATTAGCGGTTATTAAGTCATTCAATACTGATGCACATAAGATTCACGAAATCGTTTCGTCACAAACCTGTTTTTCTTTTGAAGATTGGAGTATTGATACACTTACGGATAATAAAAACTCTAAATTGGCATTTAAATCGCTGAACATTAAAATGGAGAGCTCGACCGAACTATTATATCTTCATATTAAAGAAATATTAAGGGTTATCAAATCGCATCGACCATATTAGAATTAACGTAGTAAACAAAACATTTTTGAGCAGAAACTTTAAAAAGCAAACAGCATAAAAGGTTTCAAAATTTGAGTTTTTTAGCATTAACAATACTAAATCATATACTAGAAAAAATACGACTCGCACCAGAACATATTTTCGGACGGTAATCGGACCCCGCACCTTTAGCTAAAAGGTCCAAAGGTTTCCAAAAGTCGCGGGTTCGATTACCGTCCGAGAACAATATGTGATCTGGTGCGAGTCGTATTTTTTCTAGTATATTATTTAGTAGCACAGAAGGTGCTGATTAGGTGGTAATTTGGCTAGTAAGCTTTCACACGGTGTCTATTAAAATATTTACACTGCGGCAACACCGTTTAAATTCTTTCTGCTTCGCGTGGCGCCTTATCTGATGTTTGGCTCCAAATTGTGTAGTTAAACCATTACTCGGTTAACTCGAATAACCATTGAGCCAGTTATAAGGTATACAAGTGTATCAGATTACAGTGGTAAAGCAACACCGATCTTCATGGACGTTATTGGGATAAACATAACATGGTTTTAGCTTCCTATTTTTTTATTTGACTGATATTCGAGTGTATTAGATAAATACCTACGCTGTTTAATTAATATTTTCAACCATACCCGTTTAGAAATCATTATAATGTAAATTATATGATTGGTGACTCTGTGATCTATTATGATTATTTATTTACTTTTCTATACTTATTCTGAGATATCGAAATTAAAAGCTCGCTCAGTTTTTGAACTAATTATAAAATATATTGTAATATTTCATTAATTTTCTACATCTGTGCTGTGACCGAAATGACTTTAAAATTACATAATTTAATTTTTGACAGGTCAACTTCGTGTTTATATGTAAATTCTAATTTAGGCCCAATCAATACAATTAATTGTATCATAACAGACTTAAAAGTGTGTAAGTACGTACAATAAAAATCTATTTGAGTTATTCCATGCCGGGCACCGTACCTGGGACCGGGAGCTAATAACAATAAACTAACGAGTGCCGAGACTGCGAAGCGATTAGGAATCATTTGTTTAAGTTACACTTACAGGGTGTCCCGATTAGGATTTTGTTTAAATAGAAACAAATCTTTTTCTTTAAAGAACTTACAACAACAAGAATAAACATTGAATATACTTAATTATACACTTCTAAGAGTTTCGCGCGTACAGTTCATTATAAACAAAACACTTTTTACGGATTACAGCGCGTATATTATTAATTCAGGTGTTGTTTTAAAATTATTTAGTTTGTATTTATTGGTTTTTTGAATTCCCGACGTTTTGACACCTTTCCAGACCTAAAACAACACCTGAATTAATAATATACGCGCTGTAATCCGTAAAAAGTGTTTAATTTCTATTTAATATACTTTCTTTCCTTAATTAATAAAAATACTTTAGGCTTCCTGAAGCTACATTTAAATTGAAGTAGCTTCAACAAGCACTTTTTATAAGTATATTAATTTATTATCGTTTAGATCTTTACTGTGTTTTTAAATCATTTTTAGTAAATATATAACATGGTGAACAAACTTATAATTTCATTACCTTAACCTTCAGCACTTTAACCTAAGCAACTATTGGACATAAGCATTCTATCATAATTTGAGAAAAGTTTATTTTTATAAAGTTACTAAGAATATTTGATACACACCGTATAGCAAAGAATGAATGAATCCGAGTTCCGACATGCTCGATATAGTTTATTTGAACTACGGAACACACGCAAGTGTGTTGGGGCGCTCTCTCATAAATAAATTGGGCTGATTTTAATTTCTTACCGAATTACTATTGATAGCTTTAAAGTGGATAATACCAAATGATTATCTTACTCGGCCATTCATTATAAATTATTTCAAATCCTCACTACTGGAACACTGACCTTCCATAATTAATGAAACTGCTGATAAGTCCAATATGTACTAACTATATAGCTTTAACACGTAAGCAGAAATGCAACAAAAGTTGATAAAGCCTAGGCACAACACAACTTCAAAAATATACAAAATAAATTATTAGGTATTGTATTATTTGAGCTCAGCATTAAGACACTTCGAAAAGCTAATGAAATGCCATTCATTACAGCTCACCTGCATCGAGTAGATCCCCATGAATACATGACGCATCACTAATAGCCCTTCCTTTTCTCGTAAACGAACTGAACTCCGTTTAATTTCAGGTCGATTTTACTAACGACTACCTAGTGTGGACATGCCGATATATTTTGTGTTTGTTTATGTCTTTCAAATAATTATGTAAGTTAGTATTCCGTTTTCCAATTGAATTGTATGTTATAATACTTTTGGCCAACATTAAATTAACTAGTTCTAAAATTTATTCATGAAAATGTAGACTTGCGAATGTGTATTAAAGGTTAACTAACGATTTATCTTTACAATTAATCCCTCTGATTAACTATAACGATAAGGTACAATTGGTTCAAAGACACCGCAACTAGCAATTTTGACACTAGCACAGATTACAGAATCTTGTCTTGTCGGAAGTTGTGATTGACAGCTATTACAATAATCCTGTTCAATTTATGCGAAAAACAGGCGCCAGGCGTGTGCTAATATGGAATTCTAAGATTTTTATCGTATCTCTGAATCCGTTTCTGGAAAATGAACTATATAATTAATAGTATATTGAATGACGGAAATACTAATTTGATTTCAACGTTTAGCTATTTAGCTTGATGATTGCCTTACCTTGTATTACCTTTGCAAAAGTCAATTATTAATATTTCCAAAAGTAAGTATGTTACTTTGCTTAGTGCCAACATAATCTTTGTTGGTAAATAACGGAGCTCTTTCTTAGTTCTTTGAAGTATGATAACTAATACGTCAGTAGAAGTACTTTTTACGCATTAATTTTTTAACTAAAATAAAATTTTTACAACTTGTCTTATCCATATTACGCTAGCGTCACCCCAAGGCGCTCCATTAAATCACGATAGATGAAAATATTTATATTCAGTGAGATACTTACCGCAGTGAATTATATTGTTAATACAGCCATAAACTTGGGACTTACTCATTTTATATATTTGTTTAGCGGCGCGGCGGTTTAAGGCCACCCGGAAGCAAACCCTTGGAAGAAGTTTGTGGGCGAAATCAAAAAGGATCCTTTGACTGTATTTTTTTTTTTCATTTTTTTTCCGAACTTTAAGTACTTACTTGGTTTCAATAGATATGTATCTATCTACTAAGTACTGTACTAAGTAACATGTTGTACCTACATAAAAATTAACGCCTTTGGCTTTAGAAAAGAAAACGCGATTTTAAATATTTTCGATACGATATATTCGAATCTCAACAGTCTACAAGATTACGTATAAGTATGTGACTGATATATTCGAAAACCTTTGTTTCACTTACAAAACAACTTTAGTTTTTTAGAAACCTTTATTAATAAAACTCCTAACTTGAAACTGAAGAATGACCACCGAAAGCGTGTGTTGGCAACATTGTATGGGGTCGGAAACCCTACCACGAGCTCTTTAAAAAATGGTGTAAATGAGATGGTGCTATACGCTACATGTAGCGCCGTCACTTTTATAATCGCAATAGTTCTTCTTTAAAAACACGTGGTAAGGCTCCAGGGATGGATCTAATAACTCAGCGCGGTATAAGGCGTGTAAGGCCGCGGTTCCACGGGTGAAAGTAGCGGGAAATCGGCCGTGTTCAACTTGTTGAACATTGCCGAATGCTACGTGTGGGCTGCGGTTACAAGGATGTCAAGGATTGTTCACTTATAAGGCAGGTTTCTCCTGATTTGCCAATCTAAGGATTTGTTATATTACCCTTAATTTTATAGATAAAATAGTACTTTATGTAACTATTACCTAAATTAATTTTAAATACTCACATTAATAATTATTATAAACTTATTAACAATATTAAAATCGTCTAGTACAATAACGTAACGTATTTATACTAAATAGTCTACAATACTATAAATAGTACGTACAAAGTCAAATAAAAAATAACAAAAATTCGCCCATTTGAATTCTAAAGCTTTTCTAACAAATATTATTACATAAAACATACCTACAAATGACGAGAAAATATTTGCAGTCGATATGACAGATCGATAAACATGCATGTATGGTGCTACGCTCTTATAATTACATCCTCTTTACCATGTTTTATGCCAATAAAGGTTTATGATTATGATTTCTTAACAGTAGAATAATGTCTGGATTATAAGCAATTTCTTTTTTATCGCTAATCCCCATACCATATTTCCACCTGTATTGGAGTGGTGTGCGGGCTACCTAATGAGCGCGGCACCTTTGCTGGCCACACCGTTGAAACTTATGGCCAGCCGTGTGCGAAACATGTGGATATGGATCCCGCCCAAAATATATTCTCAAACGTTATTAAGATTAAGAAAATGTCATAGGTGCAACATGATTAAGTTATAATAAAGCAAAATAAATAATTTTAGCAAATATTTGAAACACGACCACTGCCCTGTCCGAAGCTAGATGGCGATTCTAATTTTGAATATTTTTCTAAATGGGTGAATTTTTTTTTCGTAAAATTTATATACAAAAAAAATATATAGTTATTGAACCTGCTCACAAAATTTCACGGGTATCGAATGAAAAAAAAACCGAGAAGAACAAAAGAACATACGAAAGCATTTTTGCCCAAGCTGAAGCAGAGACGCTTCGCTGAACGAACTGACGAATTCTGAACACAATACATTTCTCTTTTTTTGGGCAGTCTTGTAATATACTAATATCTCATAATTGCCAGGCGAAGAGAGTTTTATAAGAGAAGTTCCTCAAACTTAGGAAGGTGGATAGTTATGGAAAATGTAATACAGAAAGGAAAGAAGAAAGATAGATATTACAGTTATTATCAAAGACCAAAGAAAAAAACTTGGTTATTATCTTGTTATTTTCGTTTGATTTATTTGATTGATTGATTTCTTTTGAGTTTGATTACTCCCAACCCCCAATGAGAAAATGTAAGAAAACATCAGAAAATGCTGACAGTATTATGTTGCTTCAATAAGTCATACCAAATTAAAATACCTATCCTATAAACTCGACTCCTATAAGAAATTGTGCTAAAGTATGGTTAGTAATGAGACATTTATAAATTGGATCATCCAGTCCATGCAAATCGATAGAACTGGTATATCATGTTAACTCAGTTTTGCTGCGCTGCGTACAATCAGTTGCAAAAGTCCAGAAGTATAGATAAACCAAAAAAAAGTTTGCACCGCGTGTGCTGTTAGTCACAGGCATCCATACATTTACGGAAATAAGAATTTTAGAAACCTATTAATATTCATAGCTTTTTAATATTCGCAGTTAAATTGTTTACCTATGCCTGATAGGTGACCATCAGCCATTTTTATTGTCCTTCCTAGTGGATGGATAAGGAGGATGGGCCATGACCCACCACGCAGGCCCAATGCGGATTGGTGGGTGTTAACGACTGCAAATACAAACGGGACCAACGGCTTAACGAACCTTCCGAAGCAAAGAGGAGCTCGAGATAATTAATTTTGGTCACCCATCCCATGACCGACCCTTGCGAAAGTTGCTTAACCTACGCAATCGCCGGGCCAGGCGCTAAACCACTGCGCCATCGAGCTCCTCTAGGTCTCATAGGTAGATACTGTTAACATGATTCGCGTTCACGCGCTTATAAGCTCTAGTAGACTATTATTTGACTAATTGAAATTTTGAGATTTAAGCATTCACAATGCTATTTTTATATAATACTAAATAATATACTAGAAAAAATAGGACTCGCACCAGATCATGTTCTCGGACGGGAATCGAACCCGCGACCTTTGGATATCCGGTCCAATGCTCTGACCGCTGAGCTACCGAGTCATGATCTGGTGCGAGTCCTATTTTTTCTAGTATATTATTTAGTATTATATAAAAATAGCATTGTGAATGCTTAAATCTCAAAATTTCAAATAGTTATATAGCTTTCTCATCTTAATCAACTGTTTAAAAATATCTGGAAAGATGTTCAGTTGAATGTCGAGGTTAATTCCTTCTACATTGGTGAGATGGCGCTGGCTTGCAGCGTAAGAGTTGATATACTAGAAGGAATTCGACGTTCTCACCAGTGACTCGGTAGCTCAGCGGTCAGAGCATTGGACCGGATATCCAAAGGTCGCGGGTTCGATTCCCGTCCGAGAACATGATCTGGTGCGAGTCCTATTTTTTCTAGTATATTATTTAGTATTATTATTTGACTGTACTAGCTAGCACAGATTAAATAATAGTACAGATGGGCTAGATTTCCCTTGACAATAGATAGAGAGTGCATTTCAATGATATTGTAATCAAAACCACCTCATAAAACGTGCCTACGAGTTAATAGGTAGGTAGTAGGTGTGTTTTTCAAGTTATCATTTTGACAAAGGTGATTTTCTGATCAAATTAGTATACGGGTTAGTTTCACAAGTTCCACAAAAGTTTTAGATAAATTACTTGACAGATAATCTAATGAAGTAATGTTAAGGCAGGATCTCTTAAGGGAAGTACTTCCCTTTTCGCTGAATATATGGTATATTCAGCGAACAGGGAAGTACTTCCGCCAAGCTAGGGTCATACCGCTACATAAATTAAATCAGAAGATGGGTGCTAATGAGAAAACAAGTCATTCATAGTATTAGGTTTTTAAAACTACTGCGTACTCATTTCGCACCACATCCACCACGATCCAGCCTTAATAATTACGAAATTTGTTTCGCTAACTGGGACACGTGAGTTGTTTATGGCCAAAAACGAGTAACAGCTGATAACGAGTGTCGAGCCTTCGGTGTGTCCGGAGCCTTTTTTCAATCAACCTGACAAGCAATTGTATACTCTATCGCTTTACAATAAGGTTTTAATTATTATTTTACTTTACTTGATTTTATTAGTGCGGCTTGAATTACTGCGAGATGTTAATGAAATATTTTGGGATGTTTTATCGGTCGCGTTTGCATACAAGGCTTCGTTGATCGAATTTAAATACTTTTTGAGATTTAAAAGCTGCTTTAAATAATGAAAAGCTCGCCACTCACTTGCATAATCGTAAAATCACAATAACTTTTTACGAACGTAGATAAGTTTTTTGAGTAAGCACCTGTTCACATAGTTTTAACATGTTTATTCACTATGCAAAATTCTAATACAACCTGTATTATAATTTAATTGTATTTTAACACGATAAAAAAATGCGACCGATTTGACGAACTTCTCTAAATAGATTCTTATTGATGACGTTGATGACGACCAAATGTGGCACGCCAAGTATACCAGGGCCCTATTTAATAAACGTGACAATTTGTCACCTGCTATGACAATTTATATCCATTGCGTCAACCAATTTGAAAATAGATCTAACTACTCTTAGCCGCAATGTAAACCAAATTATCATGACTATTGACAAATTGTCACGTTATTATATAGGGCCCAGGTATTTCAGTAGAAAGAGCGTACAGTTATTACTTAAAATTTATTTACACATATGCTACATTCGAATGGTTCTTACACAGCTATAAATACTTGTTGCATCTAAACAACAAATAAACCCTCTCCCTACAAGAGCGTCATAAACCCCAAATGAATTCGCCATTAAATCAACATTATCACATACATTAAAACAAACCGACAAACGGTGTGATAGAAGTTTTTATAGCTCACTTATCGCTCGGCCCAAGTCGGCCCCATCAAAAAGTGTATTAAATTTTTTACTACTGACTAATCTGAAATTTTGCTGAGATTCGCTGTGGGTGTGCACCGGGGTTGAATAAGGCCGGCCACTGATGGCACGACGTTTTTAGTCTACTTCAACCTAAGAGTAACTACAACATAGAGGCACTAACGATTGACTAATTTTTGAATCTTCAAAATTGCAAACTTACAATTTTAAAACTTAGTTAAAGGTATGTGTACCTACATACACAGTTTTAAAATTAGAAGATTTAACTGATTTATTAACATTTTTCGTTAGAGTGATGTTTCTTCAAACGATAAAAATGTATTATAAAAAATATCGTATTAAAATAACGTTACTGTGAGTGTTTGTATGTTTGGAACATTATACACCACCTTATTTATTTCATCCTGGGAAATCTAGTCGAAGTTACAAGCAACGCTTTACTCGCGGTCTTTTCACTGCTTAAATCGTTCCTACTGTAGGCTGCTTTATCGAAGGGTATAAAAATTTTACGAGGACAAAACTAAAGGCTTGTAGCGGGCCACTCACTGGCCCACACTGTTCCCATGGTCCAGCCAGTGATAACACTTTACGGGCGGAAATATTATCAAATGGGTCATCTTTGGGCTCTTCAATAAAGGACCACTCATAGTTTTAGGATGTAAATGCAACATGGTAGGACTTATGGTCTTAACTAGAGTTATAACAGTAGTATTAGAAAACTTGTAGGAAACTAACATAAATAAAGAACAGTTATAATATAAATTCTAGACAAGTTGATTGTTAAAAATCTGGTTTTATTTTATTGATATTCTCGTCATGAATAGATATAGTGTAATTAGTTTGTATTAATATGTTTATATTTATTTGTTACTATATTTTATAGATTACTAAATTGACTCTACTTAATTAAAATTAAACATTTTTAATCGCTTGCCTGCTGATTATTTTATAGTGAAATGTCGCAAGACTTACAATAACTGATAATGTACTTGTAAATGGTCTAAAGACAGTGTTCCATACATATTCAGGTATTAGAGAAGGACTAACTAACTAACTAACTAAAATGGATTTTTTAATTTCAATTAAAAAATGTATGAAGAATTAAGTTAATAAAAGGAACATAGTTGAACTCCTCAAAATTTGACCTCAACAAACCCATAACATGAAATTTTGAACAAACAACAATCCATTCATAGTCTTAAGTTGGATTAGTTATTAAGATTAAGGTAAAATGGAGCTGGCATGTTCGAATAGTCAATCAAAGCTCCTAAACAAATAAAGAAAAAAAAACAAACAACAATCGACAAAATCTTCACCAGGTGGAACCACGGAAGACCACTTCCCGTTGGCCTATTTACATTTCTGATAATATTAATATCTATGCCATAAAACCTCTAATTGCATGTATCGTCATTTGTCCGACAGTCTTTTATTTCTAAACGATTCCGTAATTGCCCAATCAAGATATTTGTGAAAGTACCCTTTACTAGCATTCATTCAAAGCTCTCTTGAATAAAATCATTATCTTTGAGTGTCTCATTTTTTTTTAATGCAACCTATATTATCCACAACAGCTCTAGGTAGGTGACACTGCTTCTGCTCTGTTTAGCTGTCAGTCAGTGCAGCATCTTTAAAAAAATCCAGTTAAGTATTAAAATCATTACAAAAATTAGTAATGTTTTTAATTTCTATGCCTGGAAACATAGCGAAGCGAAGCAGCGAACGTGGTGCACAGAAAGATAAACATTTTTCTGTGCACCACGTTCTAAAATTAGAATTCAATATCACAAAATCAATTTAATTTTACTAAACCAAAGTATGAAAAAAAAAAACAATCGCCAAAATAAATCCCAATATAACTTAATCAATCCAAACAACAATAAAAAAACTTAATTAACAAAATAGGCCATATTTGTTCAAGTCGCGTGACTACCGAATATTAACGATCGATATATAAATCAAGGTAATTTTGATAAATGCGCGCGTCCCCATACATTATCCTGATATATTCTAATTCCTTGAGGGCGGGCGGCGGTGAGCTAAGGCGATCGACAAATTAATGAACATTTAAATAAGAGCTATTTATAGCATTGATTCATTTGGTAGGCCATCTAATTAGAGTAGCATATTTTTAACTTTCCATATTAATACATACCTACATATTATTATTTTGAATAGTAAAGAGTAAAATTACATTGAATTTAAATTAATGTGCGCAATAGTGAAAGTCGAAGGAGTTTGTCTGTTATTAGATAGCTTTTATAGTAGGTACTTGTTCACTTTCAGAACTGAAGGTTTCTCAGGCAGGCTTTCCATTTTATTTTATTAAAGACAAGCTATTGTCAACTCAACAGTGATAGCATTATACATAAAGTTTGTCGAAGTCTACAAATGCCTTACGAAATTTTGTTATTTTCACAATTATTTATTCGTATATAATTAACAATTTGATAAACGCTTCGTTGTTTCCGGCACATGTAGATAATTATCACATGATAATAAGTTTTTGTGACAAAACCTGCGACAGTTGCCTTACGCTGCGTAAATTTTTAAGTCAGTGGCGTACAAGAATGAGACAGAATAAATTTACCGACTGTACTATTCATTCGGTGACTAATAGTACAGTCTATAGTATGTGCCGTACCTGGCAACGTAGATAGCACTTCTACACCAAGAATACTAGGTATGGGCTTGTTACGGTGATGATAATATCAAGATTGTATGTATTCTCGCCCAGAGTTACACACACGCAAAAAGCGCGTAATCGCAATCGGTCCAGCTGTGACGAGATGACGAATCACCTTGATCGAGTTTTGACGTAAACTGCTTATGCAACAGGTGCGACGACCTTACCCGCTCCCGCGCCCGACACGAGCTGAAGCGGTTTTCAGTACTCAACCAAAGTAACTTGTCAGAGAGAATACCGATACTGAAACAATACTATACAATGCTTTAATTACTACTAAAACATTCGTTTCGTTAAATCAACTTCCGCATTTAAGAGATCTACAATTTAATGGGACATAATCTGAAGATTCTGAGAGATATTTATTTCAAACACAGTCATTTAAAATGCCCCCACTGCAGGGGTACAGGCCTTTCTTAAAGACTTGATATGCCTATGAAAATAATTCCGTTAAGCAAGCCAATATTCAAGAACCGGAAGTGTGTGTTTCACTCGTGTGTTTCGCGATTTACAATCTCGGCCTCTTCAAGGCTAGAATGAATATGGAATCTAGATAGGCTTCTCTTTCTGCAGAAAAGTAAACTTTAATTATACCGATCTAGTGACGAATTTCCTCTTTTTCCCTTTTAACTTTATCATAATCTCAATCAATTTCATTTCACTACTACTACTAAACTACTACTACTACTACTAAAAAATATATATTTTACTTTTTGTGTCATATACTATCGAGTGCGAATTGAATTCGTATAGAGCACAAATGTATATTTCTTGTATGAATTTTAATTTACTTTAGGTGATGATATAAAAAAATTACATGTACTCGATACCCTGATGGCCGATTTAGTATAAAAGAAGCCGAAACAAATGAACCGTTAAAGATGTTTTACAGTATATTACAAACAGTGAAGATGGCGGAAGAATACTTTCTTTAGAAATGGGGTAATCAATCAGTAACAATGTCAGATTATTTATTGTTATGTAAGGCCCTCGCTCCGCGCACCAATGTAAGCTCGGGTTTATATTTGTTTGAGGCTGAGCTCGACCAATTCACAAATATTTACCTTTCGGACATGCCTGTTTCGCGGTTCTACTATGAAATAGGTTTATTTTAGTTGTATTTGTGTAAAAACACTTTACGAATAGCCAAGATTTTTAGTGCTGTTATAAAAAGAGAATGGCATGAGGATATAAAACGTATTGACGAACTTAAATATAGCCGATAGGGTATTTATTTAGATAAGGTTGGTGAACGGATTAATTATTCTGAGCATTAACTTTTTTAATACTTACATAAAGCGCTTTAATATCCTTTTACCTATTCTGTTATCCTTTCCTAGAAATTGATTTAACCATAAGAAGAATTTAAGAAATAATTGTCCTAACATAAACCAAAAAAAATGTGAAACCTATGTAAATAAACTTCTGGTCAATTAAATAGAACACTCATACCGCCCGCATGACTCGATAAGTTTCTGTATATGATGTACAAAGATGCGTTTAATGTTAGTTGTCAGTCTTCAAATTTTTTAACCGACTTCAAAAAAGGGAAGTCATACATAACTAGCTTTTGTTCGCTCGCGTTTTCCCGGGATAAAAAATAGCCTAAGTGTAACTTGCATACTTAATGACTATGCATATACTAGAGTTAGACGTATGTTAAAAAATACTAATATTAAATATATAAGATATTATAAAATAAAATATAAAATATATAAGAATTTACTATTTCAAGCTCTTTCGTGCTTCGGAAGGCACGCTAAGCCGTTGGTCCATTTGCAGTCGTTAACACCCACCAATCCGCATTGGGCCCGCGTGGTATGTTATGGTCCATCCTCCTTATCCACCCATAAGGAAGGCCTGTGCCCCAGCTGTGGGGACATTCAAAATGGCTGATGGTCACGTGTCAAATATATTCTATTTCTTTGTTTTTTCGCAAAAAACCTTTCAAGTCAATTTAAAAATAAATTCCGTGACATACATTAAACACTTCAATTTTACAACATTCATGGCTATATTTAGAAGTATTGAGTGCACAGAGCACCATCCGGAAACCGAACCCAGGACCTATTGGCCGCGAGCCAGACAATTACGCCGTTTGTAATGAGTTTTGTTTTGTGTTTTTCACCGAGACTTTCGTCTGTGGAAATGTGCTCAGGTGATTTTTCACATGTTCCGACTTACTCGGCTTGACTCAAAGAAAAACAAAGATAGTTTTAATGATGAGAGGATAATTATCCTTAGTTTAAGGAGATCCTTAATTAATTAATTAATCTTTCTTTCATTTAAGAGTTTTAAATGGGGATGTATTTAATAGCACTTTAAATTTGATGAAAACAGCTATAAAATTGTATATCAGCACTTTAAAATGATAATAGATCTATAATTTAATATTATCACTACAAAAATAATGGTTTGCACTTTAACTGTGTCCCAACTCCGAAACCAGTTGGGTATCTTCTGAATGCACATTAAAATGTCAGACCGACAACTGTCAAAAAGAGATGGCAAGATGATAATAACTTTTGGCAAAATGCATACACGCCAGCAGGTCGGTTTTGGCACTTCACCGGCCGCTTCCGCGACACGCTCGCTTCGTTCGTTCGGCTCATGCGTTGTTGGTCGCATTGGAACCTAACCTCCTCCTCGCTCGCTACGCTCGCTCGTCGTCGCACCTAATCGTCTATTTACCAAAGGTCTACAAGTACTGAAATTATAAAATTAAATTGTATATTGCAAAATATTAATTTTAATAATATTTATAGTGGAAACCATTATTTTTATAGTTCATTCAATTAATTTTAAAGCTAAACATTTAAAAGTGCGTTTATATATTCCCCTTTTAAATGTAACGTAACCTATAAATTCACATAATAATTGGTGCAAACCCGGTTCAGTAGAATTTGGGATCCAGGAAAGTATTTTAGAGACTGTAATGTATATATGTAACTTTTGATAAGTGAGCAAGGTAGGTTTCGCCGAAAAATTTTTACAGACTAAAATTTTACCTAAGAAAAAAACTGATAGCTTTTTAAAATATTATTACAATTAAATAAAATAAAAAATTAGGTACCATAACTTAAATACAAAATTCTAAACAAACAACATAATTGTGTCAGTTAAGACTAATCAAAGACATAAAGTTGTGACATAGAAGGCCATCACAAGACTACAACAAACATAAATAAATAAAAAGGAAATTAAAATGTACGTAAGTTGCAGAGATTAGCGCCCAAACTAAACTGGATTGTAGATTTGTTTGTGAGATAACTTGGAGATTTCGCGGCAGATACGCAGTAATGTCTTATTTAAATCGCATTATCATGTTTTATCGCTAACACACTGGCACATCCTTCGCTCAAGGGGATAAAGCAGTCACGACGTTTTATTATTGCGTAAGAAATTGAACCTTTCTCACAAGTTCAAGTAATGATGATTAGCCATGACAATTTTTTTCATAGAGAACAATTTCCTACCCTGTTTCTAGTTTTATGCAAGTAATGTGACACAGCAACAGAGTGTCTACTTTAAAATGAATTTGACATTGTCTCAGCATCACAGCAGCAGCCGAAGTAATGAAAGATACTTTTTCTGAACAAACTTATCCGGGCAAGCTTTTAGCCTTATTTATCGAAAACGAAAGTCGCAGATCTATTAAAAACTTTATATAAAGACTAGTTATACATTATTATACACATAAACCTTCCGTAAGAAATTCTTTAAATGATAGCGAAAAGCGTATCAAAATCCTTTGCGTAGTTTAGAAGAACTAAGCGAACGAACAGACAGACACGAATACCGACTTTGTTTTATACTACTTAGACTCCATTTTTCGGTATTAGGAGGAGTTTTTAGGAGGTCGGAGGAGCTCGGTGGGGCAGTGGTATAGCGCCTGGCCCATCGATTGCGGATGTTAAGCAACTTTCGCAAGGGTCTGCCATGGGACGGGTGCCCAAAAATGTATTATCTCAAGCTCCTTCGTGCTTCAGAAGACACGTTAAGCCGTTGGTCCCGGCTGCATTACAGTACCCCACCAATCCGCATTGGGCCTGTTCGCAAGCAGTAGGGACATTAAAATGTGATGGTTAGACTCAATTTCAAGAAGGTGGAAAAATTCAATGCTATTATGCTACAGATACATCTCTCATACCCAACTTTTCCGTTCTGTGATTATACATACGGACCTCTAAGAATTTGTCTATGGTTAATATGATCTACTTATCATGGGTTTTTACTGCACACAGTTATAATTACACCGCAATTAGTAGGTCTGGATTACCGTTTTAACATTCGGCAATTAAGTATGTACATTTTGTTCTTTCTCAACAAGAAACCAATTTAAATGGTTCTATTGTATCGAGATGATGTTATAATTAGTTAAATAGTTATATCGTATATTGGCATGTTGTTATTAGGCTCAATTAGAGAATTAAGAGTAATTGCTCTGCAATAACTATAGCTAATTGCTTATTATTATTGCTATGATTTTGATTCACAACATTGACGGGTGAAAGGCTTTATAAAATAAAAGGTTAAAAAAGTAGAGTCATGAAATTCTTGCGTAAACATTTTACAAACACCTAGTATGTAAAATATTGGCTTCGAATTCACTTGTTTTACGAAATCTTGGGCAAATCGTGTCGGTACGGCAAACATACGACCCAAAGAAAAATAAGACTTCACTATACTATACTGTGGTACCAGGTTGAAGCGACAGCGATTTTAAAGAATAATTTAAGTATTCTTTACGAACAGTGAACTTCCTATACAAACATTATACCAAAATGATTTGCAATTTGAGTATTATTAACTCTTCTTGTGATGTTATTTGGATCAAGACTGTATTTGTTTAGGGTTCTTAAATATACAAATCCAAAATACTAAACAAAATAAAAATAAATTTACAGTTTTATATGAAAAAAAAAATTGGTATTTATTTTTAATCGAGGTTTTTACTAAGACAAAACAAACCCAAGACAAATACTGTCTTAATCCGAATAACATCACAAGAAGACTTAATTATGCTCAAATTGCAAATTATTTTGACAACACAAGACATTAATTGAGTAAAGTAAACCCATAAACGATTGATTCTTCAAAAATCCATCTTGTTCTATTTGTAATATCTTCTGAGACATTTGTTTTTATTAGCTTTGAAAGAATTATTCGATCAAATGATGAACACAGCGTAGATTTTTCTCTTTCTTCACAATTCCCACTAAATACTGTTTTTAATTACATTCGCTGTTTACTTGGCCAGTTGTTGGCTGAGATAATATATTATACAGAAGACTTACTTACGCCAGCGGGACGCTGACAACAGCTCCCATTTCAAGCCATGTGAAGCCCTCCTCGGTTTGTGTCCGTTGGACAAAAACATATATTTTTTTTTATCAAGTTCCCATTCACCTTGGTTATTACACTTATCATGAGGAAATAGACGGATAAAATTTTCTACTTAGTAAACGCCAGTGGGGCGTAATGGCTAACTTAACAATTAAAATGTTATTATAATGTACTCAGTAAATATTTAATTTAATTGCTTATTAATGAGGATCTTACCCCTTCTAAACAAAGTCCCAGCAAGGCTAAAATTTGTCAGAAGAGTTGAAGGTTTCATATTTGTTTGTAAAATTGTCACAATTTTCATAAAAAATATTCTTATTCTAACCAAACTAAAGAAAAGATGTGGAATTCGTGGCCGTGACGGCAGTAACAATGCAACCACACTTTACAGACAAACACTAGACTCTTTCATCCCATTCACGGGGCATAAACTGCCTTCATTAGAGGCCTAGAGGACCACCGTATACTCTGGTTAAATATGGACTGAGTCCGTGTTTAAGTCTACAATTCGGACGTTTGTTTTGTTTGCATGTTTTGTGAAACAAAACAATCTAAACTTAGTAATGAATTGGTTACTAAAATAAAATATAAAATACTAACAAAAAGCTATTGTTGAAGTAAAGAGCTTTTGGCGAATAACGAAAAGCCAAACAAGGTGAGGTTTAAAAAACTGTAGGTAATTGTTGTAAAGTTTCTAAAATAAATTTTCTGAAAATTCATTAACAAGTCCATAAATCTGTGAAACTCGTGCCGTCTAAGGTACAAAAATTTCATTAATTTCAAACTTAAAGAAAGAAACAATTTATTCGCCAAGTTTTCTTAATATATTTGTAGCACATACGTCGTAACAACATTAATATCACGTATGTCTGGGTATTACAAGGAATCTGTTATATATAATATGACCCCTTTCATAAAACAAGCTGGCAACGAAAAGAGCAATAAACGAATTTATTAACTTATAATATAGTTCTTCATTTATTATGTTAGTTAAATAAAAAAGAATTTCATTGAAATTACTTTTTATTATTTATTTTTCTATTTATTAATTTAATCCAGGAGATTAATATATGTTTAAGATAATAATAAAACATGATTGTGACTAAAATGTTGATCTCTCAATTCGGAACTACGAGTTTCTTTTACGAATTTAATTTACTTCTTGTTGCCATGTATACTAACACAGTCATTAAGTTATTTGTCACTCACAATCTATGGATCTTTGGTCTGAAAATAAATGTTGTTTGTTTATTTATTTTTTTATTTATGTTAGTGTTATCGTGAAATATAATTTTTAAAAATATTTAAAACCGCGTCAATTTTCCATTTTTTTCTATTTTTCCAGTAGAATTCACCGTTAGATAAATTCTAAAATTAATTTTCATGGGTTTATAAGTTCAAAATTCAAAAGTTATTTTTAGTATACCCATGTCACAGATACAAGACAACACTAGTAATAAAAAACGAGTAGTTACCGTTCAATTTCTTCGCAACGAGACGTCGTCGCTCGTTTCACAGCCGCGGTACACACAACCTACCTCAACTGCCTCAACGGCTCCTTGACACTCGTCAAAAGTTACGCC
Source organism: Catoptria pinella (assembly GCA_963556745.1). Classification (NCBI taxonomy): domain Eukaryota; kingdom Metazoa; phylum Arthropoda; class Insecta; order Lepidoptera; family Crambidae; genus Catoptria; species Catoptria pinella. Next base: position 5,686,139 of record OY750778.1, on the reverse strand, counting down.
CGCCGGTCAAGGTCACTGGGTCACCGGCCCTTTTAGGCGCTGCGCAAACGTAGACACTTTGTATCTTGTGTTGGCTACAAGCTTTCTACGTAGACACAATTTGTGTTGTGTCCAGTTGCTACCACCTACAAATCACCACTTGGAATGCCAATCAAAAAGTATTCAGTGTAAGTTGCGGCCAAGGCTTGTATAATACTTTTCTCAAAAAATGCGGAAATTTAAACCAATTTGTAACTATTATAACATTTTATTATCTGTTCTGTTTTTGTGTCTGTTGAAGTTGAATCGTACGGCTTGGACACAGCAAATACAGTTTCAAGTAATGGTGTGCCTTGTCGGTAACAAAATCGTCTGTTTCCGATTGCCGTTACCGGATGCAGTAATGCCACAGTCTATATAATTCTTTAGCACTGTGGTAATGCACTGAATTGGTAACCAAAAGTAAGAAATGTGTCTACGTTTGCGCAGCCCCTTAACCGATGTTAACGTGATCGTTACTCGTCAACAGATAAACGGAGATCAACAGATAGTATTGTATGACTACAGAATGGAATTGAAATTTCTGAGTTTATTGCTGGAAGTGCTTTTGTGTCGGCCCAGTCGATTATCATGAAACAGTAATATTTGTCTTTCTAGTTCACATAGCAGCTGTCTAGTCACTGATAAATATAAATATTGTAAAGTTGTCGTTACAACCTCCTTTACGTTTTAACCTTCTTTATGAAATACGAAACTATCTGTCTCTACCTTTGTTCTGAAAAGTAATAATTTGAATGCTACATTCGTTGTCATAGAATATTTGACTCGCTCTGAAAAGTCAGTCCAAGGGAACAACAAATAAATAAATCATTTCATGTAAACAGCTTCCCATTTATAATAAAGAAATTAAGAAAAACCTGTATATCTACAGGTAAGCTAAATTTTATAAGCCGACACTTTTAGTACCTACGTACTGTTTTTGTATTCACGTGATTCACGTATTGTTTCTTTCTTTTTAGGTTTTCGTTGTTTTACTACTGTTTTAATTATTATTTGTCGTTACAACGGCATGCACCGAAAATGCCAAAAATCAAACCTGTAACAAAAATAAAGAACGTGTAAAGTTGTGATGTTAGCTTATTTAACTAAAACAAAGTGGTAACTTAGTAATTACCAATACGAAAACTTACTTTAAAATCCAAGTACACACTGCCTGGTGCTTCTGACATGAACATTCGCACTTTTGATGCAGACTTCTTACATTTATACCCTTGTGAATGTCTTTTGAGCATTGCAGTAAGGTTTACATAATGTTCTTTTGATTTTGGAGACAACAAGTTTTCTATTACAGTTCTTGCCACTTCTTGAATTTCAGGTGGTGTCAAAATATCACTTTCGTCGCTTGAACTGATTTTTATTTTATACTAGCTGCCCGCCCCGGCTTCGCACGTCGGGTGACGCACTCTATTAGCTATACAAGGTGTTAAAAAAGAATGCCGAATATGATAGATACATTTTAATATTTTCGTAATTAATTTTTGTTGAAACAGCTGATTTTTTTTTCGCGTTTTCAAAGTTGGTCCCATAGTAAAAGTTGTTCAGTTTGATGGTCCCTATCTACCATATTCGGCATTAGGGGTACTTTTGTAACACATTGTATAGCGACGACGTACATTGTATAAAATGACGGAAATTAGTTTTTTTTATTTTCATTGATGATGAGTCCTTGGCTGCCGTGTTTCATTGAAAAAGTCGTTCTATATGAATTGCACGAGAAATATGTGAGTTTTTTACTGACCGAGCGCGAAGCGTCTCTGCTTCAACTTGGGCAAAAATGCTTTCGTATGTGTTCGTATGTTCGATAATTATACTGATTTTATTGTCAATTCAGTATTTCAACATTTTTTAAAATGGCGGAGATATGTTTAAGCACGAAGAAGTCAACAGCTCACATAGCCACCAGTAATAATAATATTTAAGGTCACTAAACACGGAAACATAGAAACTCATACAAAATTGCAGAAGAGCTGTCCAGCTTCTCAGATTTAGCACGAAGAAGGTTGTCAAAATAATTATCTAATTTCCAAGCATGTTCAAACATGCTTTCTCAAGAAAAAAGCTTTTACAGCTACTAGTGCCAGTGATCTTCGAATGCGGCCAATACAAATTTATTAAGATATTGTTGAAATAGAAGTAATATATAGACTTCTTAGATTTGGCTAGTTTTCACAAAAGTGTAAAAGTTTCAAATTAGCTAGGTACTAGCATTTAGGCCCATATCTACAGATTCCCGATTCTACAGAGGTATCTACAGTCAACGAATTATTTATAGAACTCTACGCAGACATTATCACAGCAAGTTCTATTTACTGAAGACACCATAAACAAAGATTTGTTATGCTCGAACAATGGTCCTAAACTAGTACTCCAAATAGTCTCGAATACAATGCAAATGTCAAACTGTTCATGGAAGAAGCTTGTATAAACAATATTATTTAGACTGCATTCCACAACCAAAATAAATGTTCTTAATAATAATCTCAGAACAAATCTGTAATGTAATACTTCTTCATAATTCTTGTTTCACATGTTCTGCCCACTTGTTAATATTATAATGAATTATTATCATTTTATTTGAAATATAGTTCCTATAACAAACTCAGTTGTTAAATGTGAAAGATATAGGCGCCCTAGAGAAACCAAGGTTTTAAAAGATGTAAGTCAGAACACCACAATATTAGCAAGCGTCCATCGCTTCGACGACAGCAAACATAACTTAAATCCAAGCCTTTACGTACGTACATCTTGCCTTGGTTGTTAACACACTTGAATAAACAGAGATTTCTGTACATATGAATAAGCCGGTCGTACTGTATTAAGGAATCCGAGGTTCCATCGGGCCATGATTTTTTGGGTTGTCTCATTAGCATGAAAAGTAAAAAAAAGACAGTACTTTATAACAATATTAGTCTTATAGGCTTCAATTCTTAATGATCTAATAGGGCATAGCACTGAAACTGGAACTTCAGTAGACTTTACTGGAGAAATTCTTCAATGCCTACCTACTAAAAAGTCCATAGGTAACGTTGACTCAGGATAAACAAAACCCAGACTCCATAGCTTATGAAGTCTAGGTTACTTACTAGAACATACCATCATTAGACCTCCGCACTTTAACTGAGATTCCAAGGAAAAAATAATCCTTACAGACAACGTGTTTTAATTTGCGTTCTAACACGATCTTCTTATTGTTTTCTTAATGAGATATTTTTTTTTGTTTCTTTTCATTACTTAGGAAACGATTATTTCACTAAATTATTTCTCAAAGGTTGTTACTTTACTAACATTTTTATAGCTTCATCAGATAAAACAAATCGTTAAAAAATTATAATTTTTCAAGTAATAACAAGACAATATATCACCCGAGGTAAGTCGCTAGTCAAAACGCCAGTCGTACGTAACACCTACATTTTGAATAAAGATGTTTAGGTTTCACCAAGAAATGAGAGGTGTGGTATTGAGGTCGGCGGGAAATACAACGAAGTTATAAATCAGTTCACCATTTGGGAACTTCAAGCCCGACGGGTTTATTTGAAAATTATCTCGATTTAGAATCTGCGCGCACGCAGGTCACACCGAAAATATTGATCTTGGATAAGTCTTTTACTTATATTGTTTTTAAATGAAATTCTGCGAACTGAAAATAATCATATTGGATTAATGATAATAATTTGTATCACTGAAAGTTATTGGCAACGTTATTTTCATCGGTGTGAGAAAATTTAAGAATTAGGTATAACATCATAATAAGTAACCCATTGACCAAATCGTCAGTAAGAAAATAAAAATGTTGCCTGTCAGAAGAAATAAATTAACAATTAGGTACAAAATCAGTGCCTAATTCTTGATACTCATTACACTGCCGTAACATGATCAATGATAGTATCGTATCCTAGTCAGAATTAAATCCAAGCCTTCATTAAGAACTAAATCGCAGCTTATATCAGTCACATAACTGTATCTTATCTGTTAAATATAGATGACATGAATCAGCGACATAAATCTTGATCTTCAGACGGTAGTTCTAGACTTTAGTAATAAATATACCTAACAGAAATCGTATCTAAGATGTGTAATCGAAGATAGTTTAAAGAAAATTGAGCTTTATTGTAAAGGGTCAAGCGATGTTGCGCCCTCTTTGGGAAGTGAGTTAAAACACGAAGAGCATTGTGTGGCGAATGTCTTTCAAAGGAGACTGTCGACTGTCTAGCGGCCAGGAAACTGAGCCTACGCAAGCGACACGCAATGGTTGGTCCAAAGTATATACGCTTTTGATATTTTTACGATTTAAATATTTGCTTTTAACACACATCTCCATTTACAAATTAAATAAATGAAGTTGTTTTTGTTATAATGTATAACGAAAATAGAAAATAATAAAAAAAACTCTGTGAAAAGAAAAATCTAAATCTAGTCGCTAACTTGGTCAACCAGGGTCTAAATCTGGAAATGATCGATCTTTAACATTCTACCCGATAAGGTGGAATTTGGATTTTGTATTTGTAGTTTGCAAATTATTGACAAAGAAAACAACAGAACTGAAAAAGTTTTTATGCTTTGAGTGGACCTTTCCTTTTAATTTTCTAAGACTGAAATATTACAATTTCATGTGAAATCATACCTATTGTGACTAAATCGAAGTTTTTAAAGGAATATGTCACACATCTACTTAAAATTTTAGCTACACGCTTACTTATGCAGGCAAGAAGATTTTCAGTAATTATTTTTCATTTTAATTTCACAAATCGCTTTTCTTCTATCACTTAGCTCTCGTAATTGAATCACTGTCCGCAAACTGATATATGTTAGCAAGATACGCGAACAGATTTCAGAATTAGCAGTTTAAACTCATTTAATTAGCTTACAGTAGGCGTATGGCCTGCCTCCACTTAAGTAAGCACGACACTTATATCTTTCAGGACATCTATATTCTGTTATTTTCGCTAATTTTATTACATGGCCTTTTTAGGTACTTCGTAATTTTTCCTTGCCTATACTCTTCACTTCATACCAATTAAATTATTTATTCACCTTTGAAGTTCAGAAGAACTTCAAATAAAAACTAACTAACCTACTGAGTGAGATCACGATATAATTTATGTGCCGCTTTCGAATAAAGAATAAGTAAGTCATACATTAGATCTAGTTTAAGTACTAACTGTATTACATTCAGGATATAAATAAAAGTGTCAAAGTAGCACGACTTATGTAGTTACACCAGTATTGAAGAACAATACTCAAACGACCCTTGACTACTCAAACGCACTTGGAATAGAGCCCTGTGATTGGTCCGTTTGTTTTACGTATTACGTTTGATTGGTAGTTGGGACGCTGTACGTCCGCAAGCACTGTGGGACTTCATAGTAATGATCATGAATACAAGTGTTATGTAGTTATTGTTGTATCGGTCTCGTCTCGGTGTCAGATGACCGGGCGACAGACACACGACAGACGGTTCCGTTGTAGGTACTTCATAGCAACTTTATGATGTAAAAAGATATGTAAGCATGCATATAGGAAAGGTAGGTATGCGGTATCCAGACACATTACATACTGCAATGCAACACAGCACTGTTTGAGTACCTACACAAGTGTGCTATACAGAAAACTATTACGTATATATGTACGATAACTTTTTTGGTGTAGTAAATTAGCGACTCTTTTACAAGATATTTTGTAAAACCAAATAAACTAGCGACCGCCCGTGACCTTGACCGTGTGGACCCTAGGGCACCTTTGACTAGGATAAAAAGTAACCTTTATGTTAATTCAGGTCCTAATCTGTCTAGGGTCACTTCTTTTTCTGCGCACCTATTGCTATTGTATTTAATTTTATGTTAATTCAGGTCCTAATCTGTCTAGGGTCACTTCTTTTTCTGCGCACCTATTGCTATTGTATTTAATTTTAAAAATATTTTGTAAAACCAAATAAACTAGCGACCGCCCGTGACCTTGACCGTGTGGACCCTAGGGCACCTTTGACTAGGATAAAAAGTAACCTTTATGTTAATTCAGGTCCTAATCTGTCTAGGGTCACTTCTTTTTCTGCGCACCTATTGCTATTGTATTTAATTTTAAAGATATTTTGTAAAACCAAATAAACTAGCGACCGCCCGTGACCTTGACCGTGTGGACCCTAGGGCACCTTTGACTAGGATAAAAAGTAACCTTTATGTTAATTCAGGTCCTAATCTGTCTAGGGTCACTTCTTTTTCTGCGCACCTATTGCTATTGTATTTAATTTTAAAAACAATACATTCACGTGTTTATTATTATTTCAACAAGTTATAATCATTCCAGTTACCCTTAAAACTACTCAAGGAATGCTAGTGATGAGGATGTGTAACCGTGCTGCATAAGCTGCATCTATCACCTTATCTGGTGTTTGCCGAGAGATTATCTCACTGTGCGCCGCGACTTACACACTGCCACCTGTACAAGGGCTGTCTACAGGCTAAATTTTTATGTGCTGAAAATATAGGTCTAAATTTTAGTAATAAAGTGGGAGCAAACTTATTATACAATCTTGTTTCTCAATTACTTAAATTTAAAATGACGTTTGATTGATTATAAACATGACATTTCGTGAATGTGACCATTTAGAAACATAATGATTTCAATTATAAACGTTTTATTTAATTCATTTTTTAATTAAGAGTATTTTGCATTTTGCTACACAATGTTTTCAGAATTATTAAGAATCTATAGAGAGTAAACCACATTTTTAGAATCAAAATGTGTATTTGTTTAATATCCAAATGAGCGATTTTCTGACAGCTGAATTAAAATAAAAAATATTTAAAAAAAAATCGATACATAGCGTTTTATGAAAGCCGAGCCGTAAAGTTAAAAAACCCCCCTTCACACTAAGCAATTTATCGCATGAGAGAGCTAAAACAGCGATAGACATTTTAGCAACTTTACGACGGCTCGGCTTTTATGAAACGCCATCTATCGAGATTTTTTTAACCTATTTTTTTTTGTTTCGTAAAATCGCCCATTGCTTTTGCTTACAGTCTGTATATTTATGGACATTTATTTCCTTTCATATACAGTTACTTACCTCCCAGGTAGCACAAACGCTGTGTATGATTTGTCTTATATAGCATAGAATCTTAAGAAGGTTGTGTAGCCGCAATTTACAAAATACGCAGCCGGATAGAGACATAATATATGGTTTATTATCTTTTTTCATCATAAGCTTAATAAAATAGCGGTGTAAACGTTTAAACAGCGTTTTTAAATTGCTGCCATTTAACAGAGTTTGAAATAAGCCATGTAAACGTTCTTATGTTAATGTTGAAAAGCAATAGTAAAAGAGCTTCTTACGCAGGCATTAAGTTGTTAGTTTCTGTATAACCGTAGAGTAATTTACTTCTATATTGCTTTAAGTACATTTAACAGTGTTAATAATCACGGAAACTTAGCTTCATACAATTATCATAAAGAAGCACTGTAAGTTACATTTAAATAGCTTTTTGCCACGCGGAATCGGTTAAAAGTTGTTACTATTGTCAGTTATTTGCCAGCAGCTATAAAAGTGACAAATTTGTTACTTTTAGAGCAATAAAACACTATTAAAATGCTATACCCAAATAATATTATAAAGCTTCAAGTGCTGCTTTCAAAATTCAGTACGACCCACTCGATCAGATAAAATTGCACGGAACTGATTTCATTTTGCTATCTCTTTGCTTATATTAAAGCTAAAGCTAGTAGCTTCTTTTCTTGCTAACAGCAACATAAATGCAAATATTGTAGCTAAGAGCAATGTAAGTGCTCAAATTTAGCATCCTTCATTGCAAGAAACAGTATAAAACACTTTTTTGTAATATAAACATCAACGCCATGTTTTTTGTAAATTCTATTTGCAGAATAAATCATTGAACAATATTAAAATGTATTTTCCTTGGTAATTACTACTAAAATGTTGTGTTTTGTTAACCCATAGCTTTGTATAGCTGTTATAAAACGTTTGTTTACACTTTTACTGATAAATAATAAAATTACTGCTTTTAGCAATTTTTATTTTTTTTATATATATTTCATAAAATAGCAGAATATTAACAGCGCATTAAAAATTTACATAAAACATGAATATAAATTATCAGTAAAATTTGATTTGCATAAGAAATCATGCTTGTTATTAGTGTAATCACCTTAAAAAATATCAACATTTTAATAAATATTCGCCATTAAAGTTGACAAAGCATTACAATTGTGAATTAGTTGACAGATAATTTGATTCATTTTGTTCTGGCATTAATTAAATTACTTCAAGTTGCAAAAACTAACATCTATATCATTTTGAGTCAAATAAAAGTTGCGTATTAAGCAATTATTTGACAATTGAAAAGCCTTTTAATTAGCTACTTCACGGCTTGTATGCAGCAGAGAAAGGCTATGTAAAGTGCGCCCAAACCGGCTGTATAGAAGTTGTATAGAAGCTTACATATACAATTATATGATAACCACTGCAGCCAAAAGTTGTAATAAATACGTGCTCATGGCTTTTATACCAACAAGTTTGGCTACCTGGGCTATATCTTAAGTATCGATTTTTATGATCAGTCCCTCTTGACTGTAATAGTGTGACAGCCCTATCGTATCTGGTTGGTATTGACGTACTATCTTAACCCATTTTACTTCTGTCAAACGAATAGTGTTTCAAAAGGAAAGCTCAAGCGACGCACAAATATGCAGATGTCTTAGTTTGCGTGCGATATTCTTGACCTATTAAGGACTATCTGATTAGGAACAACGCTCTGCAATGGCAAATAATCAACCTTATTTTTGAATTTGAAGTTCAAAGACAAAGTTATTAACAGTTTAGTTTTTCACTCATGCGCAATTTTCATTTCGCTGAAATAATAAAAAACGATTATCGAGCTCTTTTTACAGTTTATATATCAATTTAAAATACAAAAATATGGCGTATTACTAATCTTCCGTGGTAGATTAAAGCTATTACATATCTATTCTTCTTTTGTTTTCTAATAAATAAAGTTCTTACACAATCTTTAATAAAAAGCTATCACTACATTAAACGAATTTCGAAAAAAAAAAACCTTAAAATTTACTAAAATTTCAAGAATAATCACTAAAAATGCGTATCACCTTCCGTCGTTTATGCAAAACCGAATCTGTGTTAGCGATAACGCTTATCAGAGACGACAATGTTATCTACGACCGTTAACGTAATTCACCGTGAGATCGCTTGGGTGGTCGGCCAATCAAATCAGTTTGTGTCTTCACACTTTGAATTAAAGCACATATTTAATTAATTGCAGTTTCAGTTTTACACAAAACAAATTAAAAAAAAAAACTCTATTATTATTTAAAGAACAACAGCTGAGATCTTCTTCTACATGCATGGACAGGACATTTATTGGATAATTACAATCTTTAAATTTTTCACTGTAATATCGATCTAAAAAAAAAAAAATCAGGTTCTTTATAATATTGTTGCCGTTTATGGTACTGAACACTCTAGTAGAGATACGTAGAAGAACCTAATAAATTCGTCAAAGAAATCTTCGCTTCTCTTTGCCTAGAGTTGTCTATTCATCATGCCCAAGGTCCCCCTGAATAGTAACTATGAAGACGCATCAAACGAGCTTTTAATAACACCCTATTACAAAAGCCACAGATTAAAAATATTATTAATTACCGCGAATTTGTTATCTCACTAGAGCAGTTTGCGATGATGACGTTTTAATTAATCGTCAACTCTTCACTCGGAGACCACCTGCGAGAACTATTACATCTGCAATTTATGAGAGAAAAAGTAATATTATTTAATTATACTATTCTAATCTCTGCCCAAGATACTTATCTATGGCTATTTCTTTTCTACGATTTTAAAATCTCATAGTATAACGGTTACTAATCAGTAAGCCATGAATACTAAGTAGATGTTTTATTATCGCGGGAAAAATAGTATATTTAAGGTAAATCAGTCAAAAAACCACGCCAATACTTAGTTTAGCGCTTAGGTATAATTATGTTTTCATGAAAAATAAGGTATTATTGAATTTTATGTATAGAGTAATGTAGGACTTTTTGAAAATCTCTCTAAATTTAGTATTATACTATACTATATTATTTTATACTAAATTTGTGCATGGTTGATTAAAAAATAAGCTTTTTTTAAATCTAAGGGTATGATTCTATCCTTAGAGTTTAGGAATTGAGAATTTCCACCTTTTTTTGAAGTCGGTTAGTTCAATGCCACTTGATCGACAGTTCGTTGAACAAAACGTGTGAAGTTTTTACGTAACACTTGTCAAAATTCCTGCCATTTTACGCCGCCATACATGGCATAAACATAACATGCGTTCAAAAACGAGATTTCAATATATGGCAATAGTTTCTATTAGGGTGCAATTTTGTACTCTCCGTAATTGTATTTGTAATCTTTGATGTGTTACGTATGTCGTAAAGTTTTGTGACGTTTACAGAATATTGTTTAGAGCATTCAAAGTGCATTCAATTAAGAAAGACAAAATGTCAATAACAAATATTATCATCGATGTCCTTTTGTATCACTGACCTTTTTTCTATCTCGACAGAATAACCTCATACCTATTATATGACATTTATACAAACTTAAGACTGTAAACAACGTGTCAAGGAGGCTATAATAATGCAAATATTATACTACCAAGTGTAACAAAACTAATTTGGGTCACGTCTCGGTCGTAACAAATGATCGCAACGATCGATTAGAGCGGCGTTATGATCAGTAATCAATCAATATCCAGTTAAAGATTCAATGATACACATGGTCAATACCTTAACCTTATAATATACTTATTTGAATCATAACTTGAACACGAGAAAATATTGACATAAATTGATAATTCGTTTTATAATTAGAATATCGGATGAGTCGGAAGCAAAACCATACATTACTAAATATACAACAAGTTACAAAAATACCAACTGATCTACCAATGATCAACTTTTACTATAGGACCAACTCTGATATCGTGAAAAAAAATCAGCTGTTTCATACAAAAATTCAAATCGAATATGAAAAGGTATGAAACAGCTGATTTTTTTTCGTGATTTGAAAGTTGGTCCAATAGTTAAAGTTGTTCAGTTCAGTCGGGACCATCCCTATATACCATATTCGCATTAGGGGTATTTTTGTAACATGTTGTATAGTTGTAAAAGATGATTTTGGTCAACTCCATGATTAAAACAAATTGTTTCTTTTTCTTTACTGCAAGGAGCGAGTTGGGAAGTGGTGCAATTTTTATTTTTATTTTATTCTATTTGAAAGTTACCAACAATTATTTTGAATTAATCCTCCTCATTCCAATCGAACAAAACAACATATTACTTTTGTATAACCAACAATATCTCACAATCAAGTTTACGACCAAAATTTTTTTATTAAATCATTCCGATCAGCCGTAAAACTCGGTAGTCAAGCAACTTAACTTCGCCCGAAATTACACCACCTTAAAACTTTGGAGTTGTAAGTAATAGCCACTATTTCTGTCCACAGTTTATACCTTGTTAAACCCGTGTATTCCGATTAATGTAACCAGAGCATTTTACTGTTTTATTACGCTGTTTCATTAATGTTTTATGGAAGTTTTCAATGTCGGTCTTATTCGTTTTTTGTTGTGAACGTTTATTGGAGTTTGGACATAAATCCATTTGTGTGTCGGTATTCAAACACAGTAGGTAACTAAAAAAAATTCCGTTACAAGATTTTTAATGAATCGACCCAATTAAAATTTACATTTTCTTCCCATCCTACATAATACCGTAATATTAATATTAAATAAAGTTTGGTTGAAGTGAAAGGTAGGAAATCACCAGATTATCGCAAAAAATAAAATAAGTTACAATCAACTCAGCATATTTTCCAAAAAAATTGTACCCACATACGTAAATACTAGAAATTAATAGCAAGCGAATATATGATAGGTCAGTCACCTAATCCGATGACCTGCTTAAATTCCTCTAAAATTGTTCCTAAACTCGATCTTCAAATGTTTATGCTTGAACGCGTGCACTTAATTAGAATTTACTGTTTCGAATGAAAACAATAGCGTATTTAAATAAAACAACGCCTTTTAGTGTAAATGTTGCGTAATGCAGTTGTAAAGCGTGCATGTGCAGCGACACGGACACGGTTACACATACATGCCGTAGGCCGGCGGAAAGAATGCAAGCGAATCCTTACTAATTTAAATACAGGGTGTTAATAGCACCCTAGCGAAAACTTTAAGGGATGATTCTACCATTAGAGTTAAGCAACTTTCTCTATGGAACCACTTGTCGCAAATGAATAGTTGAGATTTTGATTTTTCGTTGAGAAGTAATGTACGCGTAACAACTCGATAATATCAAGGGGATCGCTCACAACAAACACCACGACCTTGCCGTTGCCGCCGCAAGCAAACAGCTGTTGTTGTACATTGCGGGTTTATAAAATTTTGATATTTTAATTGTTATATAATACTAAATAATATACTAGAAAAAATACGACTCGTACCAGATCATGTTCTCGGACGGGAATCGAACCCGCGATTATTTAGTATTATATTAAAATAGCATTGTGAATGCTAAAATCTCATAATTTAATTTTTTTAATTCTATACATAATTCTAATAATATTACATATTCTGTCAATGTAGGTTCTATGCTATTAAGACAGACTCTGTGTGATAGAAAGAAAAAATTTTTTTTTTATTAATTTTGCGACGAAAAATTCCACTTCAGATAGACTCAGAATCATGACTCGACTATGGCCTGAAACTACTAACACCATGTATAATACTGAAAATCCTAAAGTGAGTTTGTTTGTTACGCCTTCACGTCTTAACTACTCAACCTATCATCATGAAAGCACACACGTTGTCAGGCAGGGATACAGAAAAGGACATATTATAAGGTACCTTTCATGTCGAAAAAAATTCGTTCCCGTGGGATACAGAAATAACTGTCCACGCAGACGATGTCGCGGGTGGCTGCTAGTTTCCTACATTAATTATGCAACAGCAGATCTCCATAGCGAGCGCACGTGTATGCACACAACACAAAATTTAAGTTTTAGACAAGATAGTGTTTTCATTTCTTTGCCTTTTGCGACTCAAACACAAAGAACGAAATTTAAAGTTAAATAGAGATTAACCGATCACGACCTTATAATATATTCTTTATGATCTTGACTTAATTAAAGGAATTTAACTAGAATATAGTTTGTACGACAAAATAATTGATAGGTCTTTGGGTGATGTCGCATGAAAATCATCCTTGAATTCAATTCTATTTCCCTTAATTTTGTCTCTAATCCCGCTCATCTGACTCCGTTGTACAGTCACGTCTTTATATATGTATCCAGTTTAGAACTTTGTCGCTCTGAAAGCTAATAATTTTGAACAGAAATTAATGACAAATGACATCTACAACAAAGTGAAAAAGTTCTAAACTGTATACATATTTTTAGACGTGACTCTACACCCAAACTCTGCTATCGCCTCTCGTTTAAAAATTAACCTAGTAACGTTTGTATTGTAGAGCGTATCTGGTAATTTGCGTGGCTGCATTGTGTCGCGCACATTGATGCGTGGACTTGTCGATACCTACCCATTGTCTCGGAGAAAGTGCCTGATTTCTTTTGTTGAATTTGCTTGTTTCAGTATCACAGTATCCTGGAAAAACAGGGTTTATTCGGTTGATTAGAACAATGAAATAATAATATAGATTTACTAGATAAAGTTTGCTTATTTGGAAATAAGAACCGCGTAAAAGTCAATGATGGTATTTTAATAGGTTTCAGATAGATACTTATCAGAGGTAACTTATTTACACCGACTCTTACGAATTTACGAGAATACTTGTCACGTGTAGAAGGAAATGAAACGAAAGTTGGGCCGGGCCAAAATGCATTTTTTTTGCTATTATTGAGTAGACTATATAGGTACCATTCCCAGATATTGCTTCCGATTCATTCTAGGATTCATCAAATGTTTGTTAATTTATCTTTTCTTCGACTATTAATAAATCTACCACATGTATATTAATATGTCAACGGGTTAAACTACACGTTGGCATATTTATTCTAGTCGTTATTTATTTTAACTTTGATCCTGATTAAGATAAATAGTCTAAAACGGAGAAACTAATTAGTAAGAATGGTTTGTGCGACGACCATAAAATGAAGAGTGATTATCAAAGATTTGATCCTTTGATAAGTGGGACACATCTATCTTTTTTACTGTTTTGTCCTTAAATTACAAGAGCTTAAAAAGTGACTTTTATGCACCATTCATTCCTATTTCAGTACATAACCAATTGAAATTCATTTAAAGAACACCTAGTTGTAATTTCAGGAATTAAACCTACAATATTTTTATAACAAGTAGGTATGTTGCTTATCCATCTTTATCCGTTTAACATAAAAAAACACCCAAAAGCTATCTTACGTTAATTACCTATGCAAATAAGAACTATAAGTCAGTCGATTCATAAGAACCAAGTTTGTCTTCAAAGCTCTCTGTCTTTCGCGCTATGCGCAAACGCATTATCGCCTCCGGCCAGCAAATCGGTTAAAGGGAACATCTAATATGCTTAAACTATAATGCTTAGACAATGCTTTATGGATAGACAGACCGACAAAGAGATCCTAGATAGAGACCATCTTGCGACACGTTTAAGGCAGTTATTCACGAACGGCGCGGCGTTATTTGAAGTTTAACCCGTTATGAATTGAGTTGGATAATCATCACTTCATTAGATGCACCATGCATGTTATTTGATGAAATGTAATAACACTTTTTGGACTTTACTGACATCGAAACTACGATTTAGTTTGAATTTTGTACTTTTGACACGTACCTACTCTAAAAAATACCTACCTGTAGCGAACAACAATTGTCATGATTTAAATAACACTGAGAAAACCGTTTAAAATAAAGAAACAATAGTCAAAACACAAATTCTTTACAGAAAGGTCATGTTTATTTTCTTTAAATTATGCGTAAAATTGAATATCAGTTTTGCTAACATTATGTTTGAAGTATTAGAAAATATTAGCAAACCCTTACGGTCATAAAACTATTACACAACAAAAAAAATTTAATCGTTGTCATCGTACAATTTCCGACAGCGAATTCTATACTGCGACTTTTGTGTACTTTGCATAGTAATTATACATAGATTTATGTGTAATTTTTAGTTCGTCTACATCCGCATCTTATTTCTAAAAATAACCTCTGATAATTTCAACACGTTATCTCAAAAATAAAACACTACGACAAACTGAGAACCTCCTCCTTTTTTGGAGTTGATTAAAAAGATTAGGTAAAAAAGTAGATGCCTGGGAGAAAACTGAAATCTCCTTTGATTGTGATCCATCCTTATTCTTGATGTTCGTTAGCGTAACTAGCGGCTGTTTGTCCAACATCTGGGCTCGCATCCAGCCGTGATCTGCATCTGAGTCGTTAGGTTGAACCAGGAAACGCAAACGACACTTCAAGTTCTTAAATGATTATACTCTAGACGGTTAGAAAAAAGAATATTATGGTAAACTCTAGGACGTTCTTAATTTTTTCGTCTTAAAGTAATTCTTCTTTCACTAAAACATACCATTTAATTAGAGAATTTTCTTATCTTATTTTAAATAGCAGAATAGGCAGTGCTATTATGACTTTTTCAAGATTTATTATTCCCGCAAGGTTGCAAAATGGGCTATAATTAACTAGTTTATTATAGAATCCATAAGTAAAGCAAATCAATATTTTTTATTAATTTTCGTAAAGAGAACTTATTGATAATGTAGCAATCTGTTAAAATAATTTCTCGAACTCCTTCCGATTAAACTTCATTAATTACTCGCTTCGTCAGATGAGTCCACATTCGGACCGGCGTTAATTCCAACCAGCCCATTGCGACTTGGGTTTTGAACCTTAAAGCGTCATTAGTAAAATTCAGATTATGTCACAGAGTCTTTACCTCATGAATAAAACAAAAACGAGTAGTGAATTGTATTTCCACTAACTCAATTTACAAGGTCGGCAGTCACGTTGTGAAGAAAAAGTCTTTCGCCGCTGAATTCCATTGTACATTGTATGAGATGACGTTACTATTGTGATTCGAATCTGTCTTCGTTTGACAACAAGATTTACCTTTTTATCCGGCTTCAAAAAAAAAGTAGGAGGTTCTCAGTTCGTCTGGATATTTTTTTTGTTAATCGATTTTTACAGCTGCATTGAAGGTATCTTTAGCTTTGGAGGAAGCCTATGTCAGAAGACGGACGAACGAAAGGCTGCTATAAATAGAATGTTATTCGATTAGATACTCGAAGATGGCAGTACATGACCAATTTGGAAAATTGATTTGTTTTTTTTAAGCATGTATACTTCCCAGGTTGTCCCTTTGTTGGTCGGGGAAGCGAGACTACCACAACTACCCCCTAACCTCGGCCGAACGTGTAGATGGAACACCGCAGGGGGGTTAGCAAGTATGCTTTCGTACGGATCCGATAGGCTTTGACCGGGAGCTTCATATTCGTATTCTATATCATAGAAGACGAATGTAAAGTTCTTGGCTTTGATTTGTTGGACCTGTACAGAGGAGAGTCCTAAGCTCGCCGGACTAGCGCCCGCCATCCAGAAATCTATAAAAGAGTACCCCTGCGTTAAAGAAAAAAGTTGCCCCTTCTCATCAGGTCAGAATCCTGGAGTAATATAGGGAACTCTTTAAATATTATAGACACACCTATAGCGATTTCAGTGTTTTCCTTAGTAACTCGTGCATTTTGTTATCATAGCTTTTAACCAAGCAATGGCTAATGCAATGAAAGCGAAATGCCTGTAACAAATAATCTTATTTAGAATTCTGTTAGGAAAGACCTAACATATGGAATTTACAATAATAGGCAATCCAAGACTTTATTTAACTAAACTTCCAGAATAACATTATTATTTTTTCTGCTGATTTATTTCAAATATCACTCCTACTTATTCGATATAAACGATAAATGTAGGTATTACACTGCACTAAGTTAAAAAGGTAAAACAATAACACATCCACAAGTGGATCGAGTATCGAAAGTAGGGTCACATATTTTTTCCCCCCTCAATTTGGCGGTACATCATTTTCGGTAAGTGAGTCGACTTGTGCCGACACACTGCCGGCAGACCAGTTTGCGCGTGTCGATGCACCTGTGCTAACAAATCGCAAAGAATAGCTTGATCACAGAAGACTTGTACTATTATGTATTCTGAGACAGCAAGAGTTAAGCTTAGGCCTTATTTGAAGTCCCCTCAATGTATTAATGTGTTTTTTTAGTACCTAGAGATACTTTACTGGCTCCTGCTTAAGTGTTAAAGAATAAAAAACGACAAGAAATGCCATAACACTATTTATAAAAACAACGCTGCTTCTTTAAACTTCATACAAAGGAGGTATTTATCATTATGGTTGGTGTTTAAATTTAGGAAATTTCGTTCAAGTTACATTCATAACATAGAGTAGAAAATACTCAAAAACAGAAAATTCCCAAGGAAGTCGTCTCTCTCAGTACGATTTTAGTTTCGTGAGTAATAAATCTATTTTGTATTCATAAGCCAAACGCTGTTTAAGGAGTTGGAAATACGTATAACGTTTGGAGGGAAAATATAATTTATCCGAGTCCCTATAAATGTTTTATATTTGAACAATACAAGTCGAGAAACTGACAAATTGTAGTTAGCTAGCTATTCAAAGTGTTAACTTAATGAAACACTACAAGTAATTAGCAATTTATTTTATCAGGAAATCAGCTGATGGTCTCATTTCGAAGACGCAACTGCAAATAACAGAATAGTAATGCTCCACTTTCGGTGTTATCAAAATTAATCGCAATCCCACAACATTGCAACTATATCTATAGTCAGATCGTTCAACCCAAATACAAAGTTACGCGATATCCGAGCCGATACAAATCCACCGCAAACAAATGTCATAATCAATATACTATTAATAAGTCTGCTATTACGATGACATTAATTGTGATTAATGTTTACACAAACCACAATATCTCTTAACTCACTAAAATCCATTCCAATGTTATTTTGATAAAGTCTTCGATATAAGGTTCAATTTCGCAAACAATCATTTTTGTGACTACATTCTCAAAATGGTACCGTGCAATTATGTCCCGCAATCTGTCAGACTAAAGAAGGAAAATGTCTTAACATTTCAATCAATGTTTTGTATTTTTTTAAACCGATAATTGAGAAGTAATGATTGATATATAGAACTATCAATAGTGTAAATGGTAGTTAAGATAAAAATACAGAAAACTGTACAAAATTTATGAATAAATTGCAACTTTGTGGACAAGTGGATGTTTAAAAGATTTATTTTAATAATTACATTACAAAAATAATGTTAGCTTCATTTAACACCTGTGTGTCAATAATTCTACAACTCCCAAAATAAAGCTTTATCACACCAAGGACGACTTTTTTTACTCGTCATAGGTCACCCATTTGAATTTAATACCTAATATGTTAATCTTTGACAGATTTTGCGATAAAACGAAATGCGATGACATTCCCAATGTCAGAAACTAATTTATAATCGGATCTATATTTATAATTAGCAAGCGTAGAAGAGATTTGAAACTAATTTAATGTATTGATGTTTTAGATGCGAAGCTTTGATTGTGATGTGATTAACATGACAAATCATGTTAAGGCCATTTATATAACGAGTTATACTAAAATATATTATGGACCTAATCCGGTTGCTAGGATAATAAAATGTATATAATCATATTAATCAATGTAATTTTGTTCTTTATAATTATTGCGCTCTTTTAATTCTAACCATTATTGAAATATAATATTTACATTACAGTTATGCAAAAGATATTCCATATGAAAGCAACGAATTTATCACCTTGAACCCAAGTCTGTTAAAGGTGCACCAAATCATAAAATGAAAAAAACAAGTATGTAGAACGGATAAGGCATTTAAATTAAAAATAGATGCAAAAGGAACTGCCTTAAATTTAAAAAACACAGGTATTCTTCAACTACCAAATACGACGAACGATTTCTGAAAATCCATTAAACATACCTTATTGGGAGATGAAGACGTTATGTAACTCAAGGAAGCAAGAAGCAATTATAGAAGCAAAGAGGTGTAAATTGCTATATTAAACCTACTCCGATCAATCAGCCTGTCGTCGATGCGCGGGAGCATGCATATCTACTACGACATACTTTATTTTAAAACGTTATGCCAAACCCTTTAACCCTTCAGCCTTTGACATTAAGTTCAAAGTTACTCGAATAAACTTTTTCTTTCCTACACACTGATCTTTGTTCAATTCAACTTCAATATTCATTTCAACTAAAACCCTTCATGTCTTCTCCGTTGGAGTTAAGGAACATTATTGATTAATTTATTTTCCGAAGCCTCAAAAAATTTTTCAGTTTTTAGCCAAAGTAAAAGGTGATAGCTTTAATTTTGAAATATTATAAGGTTCAAAGTTGAATACAAAATATGGCACGTCATAAATTTCTGTTGCAATATATCACTAAATTCGCAGAATTTGGCGCTTTATAAATTGCATTAATTACAATATCGGCAGCTAATCACGTAAGAATATATAAACAAAAATTATATAAACTTGATGAGATGTCTTTTAGGTAAGCTTCTCACAATACTCACGTTCATTCCCATTATTTTAAATACCTAGATTATTTTCCGTAATCATTAACCTAGTTCTAATAAAATTAAAATTCTTTGCTATGACTAAATTGTTATAAAAAGATACACCCCTGATAGTTTTCACTCGGCGCGCGTCTATTTTAGGGTTGCTCTTCGTATATGTAATTAAAGATTTACTCGTTATTTTGAACTTAATGAATAAGCGAATATATTGTAAAACACCTTTTGTAATCCCAATTTACCATGGTATGAGTAAAAGCAACAGTAATAATTTGTAAAGTTGTTTGTAAAACAATACCTAGGTAATTTTCATGAAATTATACCGTTTATTCATTTATTGCCTTCTTGGTTCAATTACTAATTAAAATATGGTTTTAATTACAATATAGTTCCAGATAACACCTTGATAATCTATGCCTACCGATAACCCAATTTCTTTTGGCCAATGACATACCACTAGTGAAGAGTAAACCCATACACCCATACACTGTCGACACTATGTTGAGAAAATATTGTTGATTGTATGTAAAGAATAAAATCATGAACCACAGAATCGTTTTTAAAAATCGTTAACTATTCTCAAATGACACACGTCACACACAAGAGTTTTAATTGAAACGGAAAATACAAGTGAAAACAAACGAAATTGCAGTCTTAAAAAAATAATCTTGTCTCTTTCCCGCTCATATCTTTTCCTTCTCCGCCATTTTGCTTTACGATTCTTATAGATACTTTATAACCAACGAGTTTTTAGCCAGTATTTACGAGCTATAGGAAAGAGTCTACAATGTGGCTTAGCCCACACGAAGGACCAGCGCTGATTGGAAGATACAGTCCTGCCTGACAGATTGCAATAAATTTAATCCAGGTATTAGGTTCATAAGTTACATTGAATTATTGTATGACTATTCATAATACTTACTTAGAGGCCGATTGTTAAAAAATACATTGAAAAAACAAATAAACAAGAAAGAGAACTAATAAAAACGTGTTAAAAATCTTTGCCACTTTAAAGGACAAACTTTCTAAATACGTTTTTTCGAGTGTTGATAAGGAAGATCATGCATGATAAGCAACAGGTATTCTCTGTTTATAAGGAAGAACATATACTTCGAATAATAAATGAATTAAATGGCAAATTATATTTAAGTAAAGATACTTATAATACTACTAAGATATATAAGTGTAGTTGCCTAACTATATTAAATGATCTTATAATCTCCCACGTATCTGTCAAAATTGTTGCATAACAACGTATCGATTAATCAATTAGCGGTCTGTGACACCAAAAAAGAGGCTTTGTAAAAACACCATAGATAAGGTTACGTCAATTTTGACAGTTGTCGCTTATAAGCGTCAGCGTAACGCGATAAGTGCATGGGAAACGCGACTGGTTTACGTTAACGGTTCACTTCAGGCGGATCGACGTAAAGGCAAGAACATACTTATATTACCTATACCTAGCAAGCAGTAGTTTTCGCCGCATAGTAAAAATTTGGAATCTAACATTTATTAAAATACCTAGATTCAGTTAAGTAGCTCCACTATCAACATTTCAAGGGAAAATAAATACCCCAAAAATAAATAAATTAGACAAGAATTATAGATAAAAGTCTACAAAATGTCAAGAATTAGAGTCTGCCATGCAGTTACAAAAAATCAAAGAAACTACTTAATTATAATGTGTTTATTTCAAAAAAAGATATGTTACAACCCATGTAGAAGTGCCTTTACTTTCTCTGCTTTGATTAACATCATTAAGCAATTTTACGAAAGAAGACACTTTTCAACTTATGTCGTGCGATAATATCATATTACGTACATCTAGATTAAGTATGATATTATTGTGATAAACGATTTCGATATCACATTAGAAAACAGGAATTACAATGAATTTTGAAGCAGTAACATTATCTCTATTAACAGACCTATCCAGTTTTTAATGCAGTCAATAATGACTCAAAAATTTCATCAGTTGTTATGTGTGTTTATAGAAAATTTATGGAAACCGACTAAAATAGATTTAAACTTACAAACAACTAGGTATTTAAGTATTACATAAACTCAAACATATCGGTAGGCGCCATCTTAGAATTCACGCCTGAACCAGAGACAATAAATCCCTCATCGTCAAAGATGGCTGCCGATCGCCATTATTGCATATAATCTGAAATCTGGGAGTGGGACGTCCTTACAAAACCGCGACAAGGGGGTAGTGTAGGGTACACCTAACAATATTTAGGACTGGAATCAGATAATAGCGTGAAAAAACATATTAAACTATATACTATATAAACTAAATATGGTATATTTATATTGATAAATTTCACTTAGATAAATGCAATAAATTTTGAATTTTCATCTGTGGCGAAATCGTCCTAAGATGACTGATGACTTTACTCACAAGTAAATAAATATGGCTTTATGTCGTTGACTGATCGCAATGCGAGCTTTTAGTTATTAGGTGTTTTATTCGTTCTTTAAGTTATTTTAGAAGCAGTTTTCTTCGTCTTTTGGGATTCGTTGAACAGAAAATAATTAAGGTTATTACAATGTTGACTTATGTGTGACGTCACACAAGTCACTCGTCCATCGCCATAGGACGTTTTTTTAATATTTAAACTTTAGCATTGATTTTTTTATTAATATACCTACATTGTTTTTTTCCTGAAATATCAATATGGTGTGCTTATTATTTGATAAGGAATAACTTAAAATTGTTTTCTAATATCAGTCAAATAACCTATTAGTAAATACTTACTTACTTGGATACAATTACACCAAAGGCCTTCCAATTTACATACTTGATACTTGATAGATATCTTTGTACAAATTCCAATCTAATACATTTTTCAAGAAAAGTTAGAGCTAACTAACAAACGGGATTTATGAAATAGCCCCAAACTGTATGTTTGTAGTCCAGTGTGGTCACCCTTGCCAGACTGTGCTTTTGCCCATGTGGAATTTTCGCACATCTCGTTTAGCTTTCTCCTTTGTTTCGAATGGCATATGTTAGCGATAGTGACACAGTAGCATCCAGTAGCCAGTAAAATATTATAAATTATAATACCATACAAATGCATGTTCTATGCCTGTTATGTGAATATAATTTATAGCTTCAAGTCAAGTTTTAGCCTGTGAAGTAAATATTATACAACCGAAAAATCTTGATCTTCCATTCGATTGCGCCTGAGCGAACTCTTGTTTAAATATATGGACCAAAATTATACGCCTCACAAGAAGGAACATCGTTTGGTTTGAGAAACATTAAATTGATATTTAATTTGGACACATAAATGCCAAAAGGAGCCCGACTTGAAGGTCGGTACCGAAATTGACCATTAAGTGTCATTCGAATAATAATAATAAATTTATTTCATATATAGTTTACAAAAAACTTACAAATTAGGGACACTAAAAATATGGTTTAACAAAATGTAACTGATTGGTAATGCTGTAGTCCTTACTAGGGCAATAAAATGACATGTATAAAGGATATCCAGACAAGTTTACAAAAGGGACTAAAATATAGTTGGAGAGAGACAAAAGTAAGTTGTTTTTGTTTTTTTGTTTGAATGATTTGATACTTAAAATATAAAATTACATATCAATAGTATTAAAGTTCTACGTGTCGCGGCTAAAATAGCTTTTAAAACTTGTTTAGTTAAAGTGTTTTTAAATTATTAGTTAGCGCATGATAATTAAACTGTAAATATATGTATACAAATATAAAAGCATCTTTACGTATAACTTAAATATTAATAGATAACTGTCACTGAATGTGATAATTTGAATTTTAATGGGCACTAAAGCTAAAGTCAATAGAAATATAATACGATTTACTGTTAAATTATTTACAAGATAAAAAGGGCCGATTTAATGTATCTTTTGAAATTGGAAGTTCACGAATATAAAATAACAATTATCTATTATACCACCAAATTATTTGTTCATAGACAACCCTAGATATTCGATAATGGAATAAAAATCTCGACTACAATCGAACGTTTAGATTGCTGTGGTTGCTAAATCGGGTACAATAAAAAGCAATTGATATAATCAGAGCAGAAGATTACCACCAAGGTCCCGAGAAGATTACCAAATTAAATGAGGCTGCAAATAAAATATAAATGTATAAAAACTTCCTTAAAACAAAGGTGTTGAATACCCAGGCAACAAAAATAAATGAGAAATGTCCGAAGTATAACGGGTGTTTGGTGTACTCTTTAAATATCATAATCTGAGAAAATTACTACCTGGATTCCAAGAAGGCGTTTCGTACATTTTCCATCATTATTATCAGCAGACATAAGTTCTGCTAACACCAAGACTATAAAATAAAAACAGTATTTTGATTTGACAACATTATTAATTAATCAGAAATAACTTAATATGGCGATCATGTAAAGTTTCATTTGTAATCTTTGTAAAATCAAACTTTTTATACCTTAATCTAAACAACAAACATTGAAAAGTAGTAAGTAGTAAAAGTAGTCATTTAAATACTTCTCTTTAAAATATTTTTCATTTTAAAAACGATTCTAAAATGAATAAGTGCTCTCTTCTATAGGTACACCTCTTTCGTTATAAGTTTTCTAGGTTTATTGTGAGTTCAGAGTTTTTCATGATTCATAAAAGTAAAAAACAAATTTTTAAAGTTTCAAAAATCACTTTTTGAAAGCAAGTGATCTTTATCGGGTTGAATACCAACGGGATTGAATTTCCATCACGATACAAACTGCAATGCTCAGAAAAGTTGTTATTACACTTTTACGATCTCAATCTGTCGGTGTAATCCAACGGACCACCATGTTTTACCTTCCGGCGATACCAATCTAAAACTATTGAGTCATTATCACAATTTGACTTAACTGACTATGAAAGTATTATTCACCAAATATGTAATTACGCTGTGTTAGAAGCACTACTGTCATGTGTTATTACAGGGCTATTTGAATGTCTATCGTGTGAGACATGTAATCTTAGACTCGCTAATGAAAAAAAGTATGTCAGGAAAGATATGATTTATGCCAATGGAGGCAATGTAAACATAAACATGTTCCACGCTCAAAAGGAACTTTCCTCTTCGTAATATTCCGTTTGTAAAAACGAGATTTTCAAATAATATTAATATTGTGCCGGCCGGTATTGATTCACTTATTTCAAGCAGCCTAATGAGTTTTCAATGTAATAATAAATTGCAAAATTGTACCTAATAAATAAGATGACGAATTTTTTTCGTACCATAATTATAAACA
The DNA here is from genome assembly GCA_963556745.1 of Catoptria pinella. Classification (NCBI taxonomy): domain Eukaryota; kingdom Metazoa; phylum Arthropoda; class Insecta; order Lepidoptera; family Crambidae; genus Catoptria; species Catoptria pinella. The sequence continues at coordinate 5,661,156 of OY750778.1, read as the reverse complement.
AGTTTCTCAATGAAGTGAAAGTGTACATAATATATCTGTTTATAATACAAAAATGTCTACTCTGGATCTCAGCGGGTTTTTTTTGCTCCTGATTATAGCAAAGTACTTACCTAACCTAATATTAATACAATAACAAATAATATAGTTTCTCGCAGCACCATTTGTGCTATCAGCCCAAGTTTAGGTACCATACTAACTTACTAACGTACCTGTTTTAATAATAATAAAATGTACTTGAGTTTAGCGTTTATTTCAGTTAGGTACTTGAGTACCTTGAGTCACTCACTTTCTATTTATATCAATGACTTCAATTACTATACATAGATTTCTTTGATTTAAATAACTAAATTGTATTATCTAGAGACATAGCCCATAGGCAATCACAGAGTGAGAAACGACTTGACAGATGACAACATAGATTAATCAAATATCACATCATACAGATTATCACACCAGTGATACCAGAACAGAACCCAATCTTACACTCGTCGGGAAACTATTATATCTTATGTTACAGATACTTACTGTGAGCGCTGTTGCCATCTGTGGTGCCGTTGACGGTGCCGTCTGGCATCAGCTGCAGATACCGATTCCTTAAGAACATCTGTATCGTGCGCGACGTGCCTGTAATATGGCTCAGGTTGGCGGACCGCTGCGCGCGCGGCTCTGGGGCAGGCGCCGCGGCGCACGACGCCAGCGCCAGCGCCGCGAGGAGCAGCCGCAGCGGGCGCGTGCGCGGTCGCATGGCGCGCCGCGCCCATTGCAGCCGCCCGGCTGCCGTCACTGCTTAACGCCCAGGCTCATGCCCCGCTATCAATACCCCCAACTCTCTATTGCTGATACCTTTTAGCGCCGATAGCGTAACTGGCGCCCAACGTGGAACTAGCGCCCGAACTCCCGCTTTCTGTTTCTCACTTGTTTTTCTCGCAACTATCGCCTATCAGTTCGATTATGTCGCTTCATTCGGATCATCATTACGTACATAGCTATTGCACCATATCGGTCGTTGGATTAAGTGTCGGTTTACGAAGCCACAAACGTACGGTTTGCGGGCGAACACACGATCTGAAACAAATAACTTTTGTTAATGATACTCCGTGATCTACAAAACGCGCTGATTGGCAATTGATACATCGAAATATATAATAATTTTTGCATGTGCGTTATATGAACTATGTTGATATTACTAAATCTACCGATTTTATACGAATGCAAGCAGCAGTGCTTTTACTCTAAATTCTGTTCGTATTGCCAAACTATTACGTTCTAATGCATACTTTACTCAGTCACGGGTTCGTAGCATTAGTTGTAAATCTAATGAAATATCGTAATGCGGTACAGGCATCTGCTACGCTCACTGCTACAATAGAGCAAATTTATTTGCACAACAATGATTTTCACTGCACGCTTCAGGCTTAGTTAACCTACCCATCCAGTACGCTCACTTGAAATTATTCAGTTTAGTAATAGTCGAAGTACGTGTAGAGATTACTCCCATAAAAAATAAACTTACAAGGAACATGAAAATCATAAAAGTGGACTTCTAAGAAAATAACATTAAATAGCAGTGGCCCTACAACTAAGAAAAAATACTAGAGCAGGTAAGTAAGCAATAATAAATGCAGTAAAATAAGGTTTGTTTTGCCGGAAGTGACGTAGCTCTGAGGCTCTATCTAGTGGTGTCATTGCCACACAGTGCCTAACTGTCACCACCACCACCACACTGTCAAACGATGTGACATTTTGAGTGACCTTTTTTTTTTATGTGACCTACAACGTGATCATAGGTGTATGCTTTTGTCGTGCCGAGCTGTGACGTCACTAAGGGTATTTTACATTTTATTTATTTTCTCCATAAATATTGCTTTAAAAATCTAAAAACGGTTTTTTTATTTTGATATTATTTTTTTGTCTTTTTGTTTCATTCACTAGATGTACCAATATTTATACTGTGCTTGGACTATTAGCTTCAGATAGTGGTTCAGAACTAAGAAAGATAAAAAACGTTTATTTTTTTTTCTTGCATTCCAATAACAAAATTGACATACTGGATATACACTACTTTATTTTTACAGTCTATAGGTGTGAAAGTTAAATAATGACATGTTTGTTTATTATACCGAGGACAATGTCTGGCATTGATATTTAAAATTAAGTCCAATTCGTACCGTGAATGGTCATCATTACTCTTTATATATTTAATTTTGGCATTGTAAAATAAACATAACTTTCTTAGTTGAAAAGTAGCAATATTCGCTTCACTGTAAAAACAAATTCAGATTCTATCTAAATTCATCGGCAAGAGTTTCAAAATTGGCCATGCTTTTAAAGCAGAACGAATGTAACAGCACAGTGTAATTATTGGTTATCGTAACAGGAAAATACCTAAATGTCTATTTGATAATTTCCTTAACTAATTCGGTAAATCATTTGAGCTTGGTAAATATGTATTTAAAACTATAAATATGCTTCAAAAGGCAAAATTTCATTTTAATAGGTATGATGTCTTTTAAAGGTATCATACCTAATACATTCATTATAAACGTTGTATGAATGAAATCTTTATTTCTTTTTTAACTCATAGTTTAAAATATGGTCCCACAAAACTACTTTAAATAGTTTGACGGTGGGTACAGTCACGTCTAAAAATATGTATACAGTTTAGAACTTTGTCACTTAGTTGTAGTTGGCATTTGTCATTGGTTTCTGTTCAAAAAAATAAAAGCTTTCAGAGTGACAAAGTTATAAACTGTTTACATATATAGACATGACTGTACATTCTCTCAAGTTATAACTACAGTATACCTCATTATAGTTGAAGTTGAAGTTACGCTTGTACAGAAAGGCGTAATGCCGTAAACAGGCTCTCTTAAAAACGTGACACACCTTTGAGATAACAAAAATTGAAAACTTTATGCCTCCCTCCATTTTTCCACTTTTCACGCTATGTACCTTTAATCGTACTGGCGCGTACGCTACAGAATTTGTCAATTAGAACGTTTCAAACGTGACTAAAAGTCTACTAATTGTATGAATGCAACTGATTGAAAAAACGTGTTCAAAACTTGTTTTTTTTAACTCGGATTTACAAGAAAATCTTTGCCAAGTGCAACTTTTATAAGCTTCTAACGGGCAACAGCTACCCATCAGTTAATTTGTAGGTCGTTACTGCACCTTTCCACTTTCAAAATTAACTCATAATGCCAACAAATCTCACCGTTAACTGACTGACAAGAGTTTTAAAATAAATCAATGAACTACCACCGAACGAGTTTTAAATATTGATTGATTTCACAACATCTGTATTTGGAACTTCAAAATATAATGATCTGTATTATAAACAAATATTTTAATGGTTTATTTTTAATAACATAATAATTTGGGATTATTTATAGCACTATAAACCAGTCAAACTTTTATTAAATTTCTTTGGAAAATAAATCGTAAAAATTGCTTCAAAATACCTATCACATAAGCAAAAAATATTTTTTTGATTCATAAATATTTGGGCATTTGCACTTTGGAATCACGAAAGCAATCATATGGCATTAACGGCCGAATCGAATCGAATCGAAGATCATTAACAGTCGAATGAATGGTGTTTTCGGAACATATTGAGATTATCTGTACAGTTGTATGAACACTTAATTCTTAATTATGAACACCTAAGTATTACTGCATAATAAATAACGTAAAAGTTGCCTATATTTATAAGGCCGATTCCAAAAATTTTTATCCTTTATACGTATGTGTTTTATTACAATAAATATAGATATAAGAAGTATAAATATAGACCTATGTTTTTATATACATTGTTTTTAGCAAAATGATGTTCAATAAGTGTTAAGTTTATTCAATTATTGGAGTAGTACATAATACAGTAATTAGTTCAATAGAAGGACATCAGTTGAAACTCTGTCAAAATAGCATAAGTACCTACTGCAATGATTGATTCCTCATTCCCTTTCACACATAAAAAAATGACAAACACAACATTTTTTACTTAACAGCTAATGTTGTTTGCTTTATCAATTTAGAATTGAAATTCCACGAGTCTTAAGATTCACAGGTCAAGTTTAGGTGGAACAGCTTTCGTAACAACATAAAACCCCGTATTTTGAGGGCCAAGGTCATTGAATATGTTAACTAAACAGCATTCTATTCAATTATCATTTTTCTATCAGCAAACAATTTGATGAATTTGCTTCATTAATTCGCTGATTAGGTCGTAATTTTTTATAGTTTCACTACGCAAAGGCACAAGCAAAGTAAGCGAATATTTTTTTTTATTTATTTAAGGCAACGAACAGTCTTGAAAGAAATAGTAACATGGTTAATGTGAGTACAACTAAATACCTATAGTACCTGTAGCTAATTAATAATACTTCTGTAAAACTTATTACATTCATTACATAATTTACATAACTCTGATATTTTAATATTTTTGTGGCCTGCAACTAAGGAATAAATGATGACTAAAAAATCGTTAGAAAAAGCAATTATTTCAAAAGTTTGTATATGAATAAAAAAGCTCATTATCTTATAAATCAATTGTCTAACTAAACTTATCATAAATGATTATTTGTGACTCATGTGTTAATTAAAACACTTCGTTCTTTATACTCCAATGATGTAATATGAAAAATGTTTCAAATACAACAATGTCGTGCAACATTGACGGCGAAGAATTGCTTAATTTAAGTAACATACTGAAACAATTACATTTATTAATTAACGTTAATATTTTCAATTAACTTTTTTAAGCTTGTGTAGTATGAAGACAATGCATTGGGCTTAGATATCAGGTTTTGGAAAATATAATTCGATATTAATAGACTGAATAGTTTCTTTTCTTTCTCTTTAATTATAGCGGCCACACCAATAACAATAATTAAGGGACACTAATAACAATTTTCTATGACTCCTAGTCAAGTAACATTTTCTGTATTTACACTTAAATTGACGGACCGCGAATCTATCTGTACCCTTGGCACGAACATCTATCGAGAAAAAAAACGCGTGTAATAGCACTTGATAGAGTCTATGATCGAATCTATGGAAAATTTCATTTCGGTCTTCGGCGGTAGAGGGTGCTGTACAAATTTCCCATAAAAAAAATATCTATCAAATGTTTTACGCGTGTTATTTTTTTTCGATAGCTGTTCGTGCTAAGGGAACTAATAATAAATAAATAAAATAAAAAAAATCTCAGCATTAAGAAAGTAATAAAAAAACAAAACAAGCTAATGTCACAACACCCTTTGTGACATATGCAAGTGACAAGGGCCAAGTTATTGCATAAATCCCTCAGCTTGATTGATGTGACATGACAACTTTATTAAATTATCGAAAAATATTCTTTTTTTTCTTCTGATTAAATAAGGAAAGTTTGATTGTTGCAGGCAGTCTGATAAAAAGACAGTTCGACACAGAAAGATACCAAGTATAAAATAATAAATGCAAGCATGGAACGTGTAAAAAATGTATGAAAAGTGTACAAAAACGACCACCAATCAGTTAATGACCTCATTAGATGCCTATAGTATTTTTAGAGGTAAGTATGTTTGTACGTACGTATATGTTATGAATTGTAAAACAAAACTTAAAGTGAAGTCTACTTGTCTAAAAGTTTGTTTTAAATTAACATATTTATTAAATTTAGATTTTTCGCATTCACAATGCTATTTTTATAATAAGATAAATAATATTAGAAAAAATACTAGAAAAAATCGACTCACCCGTAGCACCTCAGACGGGACTCGGTAGCATAATTGGTCAGTGCATTGGGCCGGAATCCCAAGGGTGCGGGTTCGCGTTCTAATATTATTTATCTTAACATATTTATTTAAAAAAAAGGTTTTTCAAATCATCGAATAAGACGTCACAACTACTAAGTCGACAAAAATTGGATGAAAATCTTTAGAAATGTCTGAAAATCCTGAATTCGTTGAGAAAATGCAATCATCAAGGCTAACGATAAGACGATAAGAGAGGTCGTTAGCACCCGACGTAGTGAACGGAAATATATATGAAAACTGGGCTCAAGCCATTAGAAATGCCACTATTCCTAGATGTCATATTTTAGCGAACATTTGGCAGCCGCGACGCACGCGCACTCTCACGTTTGCTTTGATCTACGAGTGGCTTAGCCTTTCCTGTATTGTTTCTAAATACGTACCTAAACGGTGTAATACTCGTATGAAAGATACTTCTTGGGTATCGAACGGTTTTTTTCTAAAGCAGCTGTCTAACGTGTAACAAATATGTCATTTTTGTTGTGGGCTACCGCTACTTTCATTTATTTATCAAGGATTGTATGTAGACCGCAGACTTTAGTGATAGCGTCATTTTATCTTATCCTTTTTTACCAAAGTAAAGTATTGTTTCATCATCAATAAATCCTTTGACTATTTCAAAATAATGTTTCTTTCACAGAAGTGTTTTCATTTGAGTGTTATGTTTTTTGCAAACATTTAGGTAATTAATTATTTATTCAATACTTTATGTCTCTAATTAGTAACTTAGTGGCTCTGTGAGCTGTGAACCTGTCTCGCATTTGTGTAATTTTTGATCATTTTTCGAAAAGGCTAAAATATGATTTTGCAAATATCTCTGCCGTTTCGAAAATTTCGAAAAACTGAATTGACATAAAAACCATCTAAATATCGAACCTGCTCATAAAATTTCACGAGAATCGGTTGAGAAATGCGACCTGTAGAGGAGGACAAACGGACAGCCGGACGGACAGTATACGAAAGCATTGCCTAAGCTGAAATGGAGACGCTTCCGCTCGCTCGGTCAATAAGTGGATATAGGTTTGATATTGCCAGACACTTATTTAAAGTTGATTGGTTCTCAACTCAACTCAATGATACTTGATTCGTTTGCGGAGATCAATTTTATCTCTTTTTGCGGAGATCAATTTTTTCCATTCATTTTTATTGCACTTAGTTTCTATTGATAATTATAGCATTTCCAAAAGTTAGAATAGACTCACGTACTGGAATTTGTTGTTTTTAGTTGTTATTCCAATTTTTCTTATAAAATCAGTCAGTTTAACCTAAGAGCCACAACGTTAAATTAAGATTAGAGGCAGGTAAAGAGAACTTGCATTTTTAATCCTAAAAATTTAATATGCACGTGACGTTTGCGTCCTCAGTAAAGATGATAATATATTACCATAAAGGACATTAACCGTTTACGTAAAATAATTATGAATAGCAAAGAAGTCGTCAAATCGCTCAATAATTGAGCGATTTGACGCGACGTTACTAAACCATAAAAAAATTAATTACAAACGTAAAAAAGCTTTTTTGCTTTTCTAACTAAAGCAATAAAATATTTAATTTAAACGAATTTAAGGAAAAAGAACTAATCAGAAAGCGTATAACAACAACTTCTTTAATCCCAGAACAGGTTACGAACGAAAACGAAGTTGCGAATTAGTCCGAAAAACGAGAGGCGGTAGTGACATCGCACAATGCATAACTCCGATGGTGGCGAGCCAGAATTAGCGACGATATTTGCGCGCGCGCTTCTATCACTATTCTCGAGTCTAGATCACGCCTGCGCTAGATCATGTGCGCGCTTTAATCAATGAACTCAACACTTATTCATTGGTTTTCGTCACGCGAATAAAATCGTTAAATGATGGAGACGACTTGCCAATGCAAACATTAGTATACCCCTAAATCCTACCCTAAATACCTACCCTAACCCTAAATCCTACACAAACAAAATCTTAAACGTACATAAAAGATCTTTTACGTACCTATTGCAAAAACAGATTTGACGAAGTTTATAAAAAATATCAAGCACACTACGTGATAGATAATTGAATCCTCGAGGTCTCTAAACTTATCACTACGTATGTTTCGTTTATTCAATGAAAGCAATTAAGTGTCTAATGTTTTCAAATTTATTTCAATGAGATATAGATTTTCGCGCTTCTTCAATTAGGTTTAGTATTAGCTGTAGCTAAGAACGGCAACCTAAAATATAAACACAATGTTTACAAAGGTAAATTAAAGTATTATAATCTTATAATTAATTATATCTTATCTTTAATTATATTTTAAAGAAGCTATAGATATAGCTTCTTTAAAATATAATTAATATCGCAAACTAGATCAAGGGCACATTCTGCTATAGTATTCTAACATTAACCTTAGATAACGATGTTGTTAGAAAAACATTAACAGTTAATTAAAATGTAGGACTCACTGGGTCACTTGATGTGATGATTGATGACCTTAAAAATCAACTAAAACCGACTATTACTGCCGTGTTGTACTGAGATTACAAAACAACTTAATTGGATTTTGTTCAAGTAATTGAAATTAGAACAATCGGCTGGAGATATTGCTAAATACTAATTTGTTGATGATACTTTGATAATCTTTGATAATTATAATCTCTATACAAAATAATTTTATTCTTCTCACTAGCAGTGTTTACAGAGGCGACACTAACGCGGTGATAGTAAAATAAACTCAATAGATGCACAATAAACGGCTGGGAGAGCAAGGCACATAACAAACATGTCAAAACCCGAATCGCAGTAAATCTCGCAACACAAGATAAACCTAGTTCAAAATTTATGAACTTCGCTTAAACTGACGGCATACATATACCATATTATAAAACTAATGCTCTTTTAAATATGGACCATAATTATTATGAATGAACCATTCATTAATAATAAATCAAACGTAAAAAAATAATCTTCACCCTGTTTACTTGACAAAGTAAATAAAGCGAAAAACAAATGCTATATTTCTAAAACTCATTAGTTTATTCAAACGTTGGCTTATATTTTATTTTCATTGATGGAACTTGTTTGTGGTTCCATAATTTTATTTGCCTCACCGTTCTCAAGATAAAAGTCATCTCGCCAACATCAGCTCTGGTTCAAATGGAATCCCATCTTGATGTTTGCTGACTGCATTCTTATACATTCGTGTATTTAAATTATTTTGTTTAATATCTACATAAATAAAATAAATCTGTATCGAACATGGTGTCGAAGAGCTAATTTTACTGTATATTTAAGTGATAATAACAAGTTTCAAGGGAATATTTAATTTAAAGTTTTAAATGCTTATGTAAATTGAATATTGATTGAGCAAGATTGATATCAAATGAAGATGATATAGAAACGCAGTACAGCTACTGTCTAAGATGGGCCTGGATTAGAATAGTTGATAATATTATTATACTTAAGTCTCTGCACGTTATATTATAACGTACAGAGTCTTGTGTGGAAGTATTTGCCATTTATATAGCTGCTGTTGAAGTTTGTAGTGTAAACGACATCTATCATGTTTATTATCAAGCAGTTCATGGTACACATCTGTTAAAGTAGACTACTTCGGCATTTACATGACACCCTTCTAACCTGAAGTCTTAGATAGAGTGTTGTGCTTTTGACGTACTAACCAAACAGGCCAAATTTTTAGGTTGTTGTGCGTTTTTAGCGTCATTGCGTCCAAGAGTATTGTAATAAAAACTATGGCCGCGTCACACTACTTACAACATTTTTCTAAGTCTATGACTTACAATATGTGTGTTTTTATTACCTACCCATTGGGTGATAGGTTTTTCGACGCGTTCGTAGTTTTGACTGTCTACTTAGCAGTGGCGAAGGGTCCATACAAGCCGATTCCCATCGGCTTACCTTTTAGAAATCCCAACCCATCGACCCACTATGCAGATCATAAATATTTTGTGGAACAGCTTACCTTCGCCATAATTTTAGCCATCGCCACTGCTACCTAGACATACAAATAATCAAAACCTGAAGTCCTGAAATACATATAAGTATACACGCTTTCAGTGATGAGAAAGCGTCAGGATAACAAGGGGACAAAAGTAGGTAATGTAAACGTTATAGATCGGGTCGAGTCTAGTTAAGTCGAGACACTGTAATGGATTGTAAAACTGTGGTAATGTTATGCGAACCAGATGACACACCATGTTATAGACATAACATGTGATGCCTAGACGCTAACGACAAGTAGGCCTAGTGTGAGTTTGTGTAAACTGTGAAACATATTGAAAGTTATCGGATGTACTGATAATTTCTTCCAAAACAGTTGATGCGAGTAAGAGGAGCAGAACGATAGTTTCAAAAGGAATATTAGTTTAGAAGCCTATGGTACCTACTGAGTTCTGTCACTCTCCAGAATTATAAAACGCCTAATAAAAAAGCTTAAAAAAACAAATCCTCCTTCAAAAAAACTAACTAAAACAGCTTTAAAAATAAACATCTCTAAAAAGCAAGAAATAATATTGAAATATTAATAGTTACCAATAGGTACCTACGCAATCTACGCATGTCTGATATTTATAAACGTCTTTTGATGTCGGGTGGGGCCAAAGGGTATTCTCCGTTTTTTATATAAACTTTTATCGTGGTTTCACTTTCTTATTAATAAGCGACGTTATTATAAATAAAACTTTATGTTTTATACATTCAATGGTACAATAGGTACCCCCAAGAACTTTAAATTCATATTCTATGACAATACCATAATAACTCAATCACCATAATAACTCGACTTACACATTCGCGCTGTTTGTTGGTACCTTGGCAATCCAATTCTAATCCAGAAAGTGCATGACCATAGTTAGGTAGTTACCTGTGTACCCTGTTTTGGATTGTCATAAACCTTACATATCATATTTGATCGATCCAGCCGTATTCGAGTAATCAGTAAACATACACAAAAAAAATACACAGACGAACATAGAACCACCTCCTTTTTTGAAGTCGGTTAAAAACCTCGAAATAGTTGACGCGTCTTAATAATTATTCTAATTACTCAATACGCCGTCACGCTTATTACTTTTAACGCCTTCTATGATGATATACGTGGGCTTCAACAATCAAGTTATAAAGAAAAAATGTCTTCGCCTCGAAAACAAATTAATTTAACAGCAAGAGGCCTGATACGGCCCATTTCGTAATATCATGACAAAAAGAGGAATCTAAATCGTCCATTATCAGACTAAATCTTCATTTCCGAACCATAGATAAGGTAATCGAATCAGACTGGATAAAAATGCATGAATAAAATGAACAAATTTGAATTGAATTACGCTCATTCATTCATCTACTCGCGCGATAAGCATTCCAATGATCATGTTCTGTAATGTTAAAGAAGTTATGAATAGAATATTCAATAGAATTATCAAAATCTCTATTTGTACTGTTTTTTAAATGGAACCACCTGTCTTCTCCTATATTTATAAAATGAATAAATGGAATAAAGAAAGCAACAGTTATTCTAATCCACCGTCTTTCTAATGCTCATAAGCACTTTTTTACTCTTTGCTTCAATTACCAACTTCTCCAACTCGAATGTTTGAGTTTCAGTTTGCTGACTGATTCTTAAAGAATAAGTCAGCAAGTATTCTCATCTCAGTGTCATTATTCTGCATAGAATATTATTCTGCAGTGCATATTATTATCTTATATCATTTGAGTTAAAGAAAAATATATCAGACATCAGTAGTTGCTTTCTATCAAACCATCTATCAATTTATTACGTGCATAAGTTCACAAAAGTTATCAGAAATATAATAAGAAATTATGAGTCTAAGTAGTAGATTCAAATTAAATAAAAGTGAGATTACAAGCAGATAACAATGATCATGTTACATCATAGCTGAAATGCAAATGACGATTGAAGACTGCTGATTTAACCCCAAATATTCTCTCTAACCTTCGAAGTACAATCATTAAATCTGCATGCAAATGTAAACGACAAAGCTTAAAGGCTATAAAGAAATAGTGTCGATTAGTCATTCATAGCTGAGTGATAGTTTTCTTCTGTGGGTTAACTATAGGCCACCCCGCAGACGTCGGTTGGCAATTAGCCGTGGCACAGTCGGCGACAACTATTTTAGTTGCCGTAAACATACGCATACTGAAATACTATTGTCATTATGGTCTACTGAACTATTCAAGCCAAGCGGAGCAAAGCTTAGCTTTATAAGCGTATACGCTTTTGCTACACGATCAGAAATACAGCATTTAGTGAAACAAAGATTTCCTTTGGAGAATTGGTCCTTAGCACCCAAGAATTTAAGAAGTTTTTTGTAGTTTTGAGGTTTTGGCAATCTTGATAGATGTATGGTTAAGCTACTATTTAGTACTATTATTCTGTGCTAGTATGCTAAGTTTGATATCATATTCGTATGAATTTAGGGTGCCGAATTCATTTTTGGATTTATATTTGCAAATTATGATTATGAAATGATAAAACTGTTTAAAAAAATTAAAATAAAATATACTTGCTTGATTAAAGAAAAACATTAAAATTGAAATATTTAAAAAAAGAAGAAAAACATTGTAGGAGCTCTTTTTTTTTAAGTATGTAAATATAAAAAAAAATCAATTTGAAACTTGTTTGTGATAGGAATATTTTTTTATTATTGATGTTAATTTTCAATGTCCTCCGACAGTTGCGAGAAGTGCGAAATCTGTATTTTTTTTGTATTGTACATAGTCACCACTATTAAAGTGTTTTGAGCAATGACTTCTACGTTGATTGGTTTTTAGCTTGTTGTATATATTCCCCTGTTGTATCCTGTATATTGTATTAAATATTACACAATCGTTAAAATGAATTTTCCAACTTGCAGTAGGAAGTAAAGTTTTCTTCAATTGTAAAACAAGCATTAAATCGTGATTCATTTTAATCCTCGTCAAACGGTCACTTGTTACAAACAGCATGACATTCGCAATGTCATTACTTACACACAATGACTTACCTATATGCTGTTATTGCTTACACACATTATACGATACGTCGACAAATACGGATTATTATCGTTACGCGTCCAACAAAAAACGCTCGATACGTTTCCTGCACAGGTTTCTACATCAACTAAATTGACTATCATGAGTTGAGAGAAAATTTTATGTGCCAGCTCAACCCTTATGCGGATACCAAACTTGTTGGAAGAAAGAGTGATTAATGTGTCCACAATGCGGTCAAAATGTCATATGCTCTCGTTTGTCAAACTTCTCTGTTAACATCACTACAGAATATGGCTACCTATACGAGTTTGATTATTAACCGAGTGAGCGCGAAGCGCGAGCGAAGCGTCTCCGTTTCAGCTTGGGCAAAAATGCTTTCGTATTTTTTCGTCCGGCTGTCCGTCTCTTCTTCTCTACAGGTCGCATTTGTCAGCCGATTCTCGTGAATATTTATATGGAACTCTGTGCAAAATATTACCTGGCAGTCGACAAGGCTATGACTGATAAAATCCTTCTTGTAGGTACGCAGCCGACGTAAAACACCAAACGTCTGCGAAGTGTCTATAAAAAGAACCTAAAATCACTTCGGGCCATTCAGTAGTGTGCTTGGGTCAACAATCGCGTTCAGGTCTGTTCTAAATTTGAAACTCCCGCGCATATTGTTTTCAAGAAATTTGGCATTGCTCTTATCAGTTACGTTACCATACGTAGGTAGGCTGGAAGAGAAACGACACTTGTCTTTAATCCGCGTAAGGCATGTTTGTGCATGCACAGTTGCTTAGTTAGAAATCATAACACTGCCTGTAAGATAATGAAAACAGAACACTATCGACATCCATTGATTAATTAGATGGATACTTCAACAGTCTCTCTTTACCCACAAGATATTAAACTCTATTTTAGAACTTACTTCTACTTTTTCTAATACCAATACTCTAATGCTCTTACTAATAAAGATTGTATAGCAGATGTATAGTTACACAATGGATACTCTCTGTCAAACTATTTAAGTTTGACAATAAAAAGAAAGGGACAAAACACTGTGTAACTATTCACCCGCTATACAACTCTTATTAGTAAGGGGGTAAGTGTGTATTCTGTACAACACTCAGTTACGATATCAGTAATTCCTAGAAAGGTTGGAGGACGTGGCTGGTTATCTTTTTTTTAACTTGACTTTATAAGTGTGTGTTAAACAATAAAAAGACAATAATAACAAACATTAACACACGCCTCACAATCATTCATTATTGACAAACAGACAGATGGGCGTAAAAGTTCATTCATGTTTATCAATGACTTTATTAATTAAATAAAACTTGAGTTGACAGCTATTTCAAAGATCTGTAATGCGATTAAATTGACAATAGACAGTGTTCTGTGGCAATTTCAGAGCGCTTGCGGTACAAAATCTGTAAAATTTTCTCTTTGCCAAACAGTCTCGAGTGAAGTTGCAGCGGATCATGTCTATTGTCAATTTAATCGCATTGTAAAGGATCGCAACGCAAGCAGTAATCTTCACTGCGGATGTTACCAAACTAAAATATATACTTTACTTATCAATTTTCATAAATGCGTACCAAATACACATAAAATACGAGGAAAATGTAACAACCTTGTTCATAACAAAAAATATTATTTATTTACTAAAAACATGTATGATTGAAATGAAAATCTGCCCGTTATACTCATACTGAGGTTCATTTCTTTTTTAAATAGTCTTGTATTTTATTTAAATGAATGAATGAATGAAATTGTTAAAATTTTGTTAAAAAAACAATATTTAGAAAGTACAATACTATGTATTACAAAAGGCCAAAAATAAAAAAATACAAGCAAACTAATTTAACTTATTTGTTTATTTACATAATGTTATTTACGCAGCTAACTATCTGTGCATGGCTATTTCATATTGTCACAGGGTGTTTCACAATAACCCGTAAAATTTTGTTTTTTATTCGTGATGGAAAACTGCTAAGTGACAACCCTAGACGCAAATAGACTATTGTTTTTGATAATCAGTTCCATTAATTGGCAAATGCAATTCAGGTCTTCATGATTACCACTATCATGTTTATATTTTTTTTTCCAAATAGTGGCGGTTTTCAGGTTTTATAATAATTTTCCGGGGTTGTATGCATGGAACCTATTTACTATATTCAGTTTTAGGGTTTTTTTGTAACACGTTGTATTTTTTAAATATCAATTGTATTACAGACAGCGAAAGGTACATTTTCTCCTCAGCTACACGGAGCTTGTTTGGATCGTTGAAAAGAAGAACTCTTTCCCATAAACTTTTGTAATTTGGAAAACATTACATTGTTTATTCAAAGAAGAATATGTAGGTACACCAGCATAAGTGGTATTTGAGCTATAAAATAGAAACGTAACCGTTGTCGGCCCTTGACATGCAATCAGTTAAAATGTAAAGACTGTATTAAAGACGTTTAACTTATTATCTTAGCTCTGTAAATAGCTGAGAATTGTTAGGGATTGTTCACATTATTTTTTTATAAATTGTGATGGTACTCTTATTAAAATGACTTGCAAATATTTGCATTTAATACATAGTCCGATTTAATTTTGCAAGAATAAAATTTTGGTTTTAATATTATGAAAATATTTAATCTCATATCATAAACGTGAAAACTCCTGTTTACAATAAATACTGTACTTCACATGTAAATCCAATCTCTCTGGGATACCAACCTATCTAATCTAGTATGTAAACTTCACTTAATCCAGATAAATATATTACTTGCAACACCTGTTGTCACCTCCTGCATTGATATAAAATAGAGGGTTTTATTATCTGCTTCAAAGAGGACGGGGTTAGTATTGCGAGCAGAAGTTAAGCGCAAACGGAATTTTGGACACACTTTCATAGTGCAGTTTCTGATAAGGTGTGTCTTGACACAGTCGCTTTCCCATTCTTCTTGCGCTTTCAACAGTCGCATGCTTGATTGCATTCAATAGCACATGCTTTATCTTCTCAAAAAAGGTCAAATTTCAGAAAGTTGAAAGGAAAAGCGCACAGTTTGGAGGATATATTGAAAACGTCAGAAAGTTGAAAGGGAAGGGAAGGAAAGTGTGGAGGCAATTAATTTTACATGCGTTTGACGTAACTTGAAACGACTCGGTGAAGACAGACCAATATGAAAATGCATTATGAGAGTGTGCCTATTAAGGTCCACTGCAGGACCTGACAGTGGGAGGATGTTGCCATTATTTTCTTGGCAGACTGATTGACTTGACTGACTGGTCATTTTCATTATGGTAAATAAATTAACATTATGGTATTTAATTGAAGATGCAAGCATACGATTCTTAAGTTTGAAAGGTCGTGGTTCTCGTAATTACAGTAGGTACATACCAATAGAGAAATTATCAGAATTTGCCATAGTACCATCGTGCTATTTAACATGCATGCGTTAAATTCTGATATCATGTTCAACACGAAACAGTGAAAAGGTTTACTAATTATACCCAAGGTCTACTCTACAATCAATCTCGCTGCATTCGAAACTCTATAATCTAACTAGCTGCATTCGAAACCGCAACCTAAAGTAACGCAACAGAATCGTCCTCGCAAGGTGGCGTACACGCACCTTTATAACTTGTAAACAGTCCCATTTCATTACTCGAAGCTTTCAGTTTTATTAGTTCGTTCTGATACCGAGAATGAGAGAACATCACATATAGCAATATACAACGTGTTACAAAAGTACCCCTAATGCCGAATATGGTAGATAGGGACCATCAAACTGAACAACTTTTACTATGAGGCCAACTCTGAAATCGCAAAAAAAATATCAGCTGTTTCATACAAAAATTAAAATCGAAAATATCAAAATGTATGAAACAGCTGCTTTTTTTTCTTGATTTCAGAGTTGGCCCCATAGTAAAAGTTGTTCAGTTTGATGGTCCCTATATATACCATATTCGGCATTAAGGGTATTTTTGTAACACCTTGTATAGGATCATCATAGTTTTATACTGACTACTAACATAGTCTTTTTATTTTTTTCTATGTATTTGTATAAAAAACACAACAACAGTTTTCTGTAACATTGTGCATAACTTACATGCAGTATTCTGACAAACTTTTTTTCTCAAAAAATGCAGAGCAGACACAGAATCGAAAGATTACATAATTCGGTCTAAATTCTTATACATAGTGGTGCGTGTGGTTTACTTTAACTACTAAGTTTTATTGCACTGTAGTTGAGGACTAGAAAGGAATGAGGTGACAGACAACTATCAAGTTTGAAATGGTCTCTTACACACATGCAATCAAAAGCAATACCTACTACAAATATTATTGAACTTAAAAAATTTTTTGCCCATTGGAATATTTAGATGGTTCTTATAAAGGGCGAAGTAGTCGTTCATAAAGAAACATACAATAAATAGATTAGACGTAGGGAAATTTCTGACTGTACTAGCAGATGTTTAAAGAACTTATTAATATGTTTCTGTATCAATGACCTAATTGTTCCCTTTTATATATGATTGTTTAGTATTAATTAATTAGATAAGGGTATGATGAGGCTGTCATATCTATTGGGTCAAAAGGCTTTTACGTCCAGCTAGGACGTAAATAAAAATAGATTAAAAAAGATTTGAATATTTTTTAACCATTACTTATCAAATCAAACAAAAATAACTAAAGACTTGCCAAACAACACACAACTTTTTCTTCCTTATACATTCTATGATTATCTCTTTCATAAACAACTGTGAAAAAATGAGGTAGGAGTAGATATATACATCAATCATCAATTACACATCGAGATGAGTCCAAAGTCTGAAAATGACTAAAAGATGATTTAATTAACGGTTTTTTACTGTACAAAGTAGCGCAATCGTATTCAAATAATTCCGCCTTACTTACTTTCATTTATAACGAAAGCTTAAGTCAGGTTGAATGAGTTTTTATGAATTATTTTCAACGAAAGAAACGACGTAACAGAGAATTATAGATATTGCATACGAATAACTCCGTCTCCAGTATTATGTTCAAAGGAGTGATATATTATGCAAGGTTTTAAATCGACACATCCTTTCGTTAGTAACTAACATAACAACTAAGATAAATTAATAATCTTTTCAGTATAGGTACCTAGGTAGAGTACACATAAAGCTGTGGTTCTAACGTAGGCGGAATGTAGAGCATGTAAATTTTGGCTCTTTCATTGAGAATAAAGTACAATTGACATCTAAAAAGCTTGGGATTCCGGCAAAGGTGAGAAAATACTTTAGGCCGGAACAACTGCTCAATTTATACCAAGCGCAAGTTCGATTGTGTATGGAGTACTGCTCTCATCTTAAGGATCGCTCCACCATATACCAGCTCCAGTCGCTTAAATCCATTGAGCAGAGAGCCAGGAAGCTCATCGGCGACGATAATCTTTTCTGTAATAAGCTCAAAAGCCTCGAGCAGGTTGCAAGGTTGCCAGATTCTCGGTTTTTTTATCGGATGCATTTCGGTGCACGGGTACAATTGCACAACCTTATTCCATCTCCCTTCTTCCATCGGACAACCAGGCATACGAATCAGCACCACCGTTTTTGGTGGATATTCCAAGCACTCGCACTAAGCGTTACCGCTAGAGAGTGGAACTCTTTGCCTGAGTCTGTGTTTCCCGATAGGTACAATCTGGGGGCCTACAAGTTCTACAAGCGAGTGAATAGGTATCTTCTAGACAAGCGCGTTCCATCGTAGATCGCATCATCGCTTACCATCAGGCGTGATAGCGGGCAAGCGCTTGACTATACAACGTGTTACAAAAATACCCCTAATGCCGAATCTAAAAGTTGTTCAGTTTGATGGTCCCTATATACCATATTCGGCATTAGGGGTATTTTTGTAACGTGTTGTATATCATAAAGAAAGAGTATAACTATAATTAACTAGTCTGAATCTACGATATCTTTTACTCATTTTAATTTACTATATATTATATTAATTTATTCGTATGCTCTCGTCGCTTACTGCGGGACCCAACGTCACTCGGGTCTGTGCACTTGCAGATTGGATTTTAGGTCGTCCGTCGACGTTGCATAACAATTGAATAATGACTGTAACAACTGCGTTTGCGTTCAAGTGTTAAGTTTTTACTGTGCACTTTATTTATGAAGCCCCTCGAAACGTTTGCCGGCGCCAGAAATTACAACAAAACGATTTCAGCTCGCTACACGCAAAAGTATAGATTTACAGTCATAGTTTACAATTGAAGTTGACTAAAATAATAAACAATGATATTATTCATATTTTCCTCTAAAACACAGAAAAAATATTATTGTATATCAAAAACGTGTTACGCATAACAATATATTGCCTGGAAGAAATTGCTATTTAGCAATAAGACCGCCTTTTGTGTGCTTTCTCTGTTTGTTATTTTTCTTTGTAATATTCTGTCTTGTGTGCAAAAAAGTGTTTTATTATTATTATTTCATTTATATCAATGTTAATATGTAATTAATAACACTGCAAATTACTACTTACTTCAAAATACTTGCTATTTATTACTTTGAATTTAGATACCTTTTGAATTGGGCCTAAAAGTTATATTTTGCAATTCCTAATATTATTTTAAAAAATAAGACACAACACAAGCTCTACGTTAGCTAGATTTTATTAAAGCAATAGGTTAATGGAACGTTACATACGCATATGTTTACATTCAGGTCGGTGATGTGGTATTTACACGAGTGACTTTAGCCGCACGATTTTTGCCGCACGGCGAAAATCGACTGTGTATTTGCCAATTCGGCCTAGGCCGCAGGTGACTGAACTAACTTATCTGATCCGGTGGCCAAAACTGGAACTATGTGTTATTACATATTGTTACCTAGGTTTCGCCATCGACTACATAGACGACAGCGCCGCCATCACCGTTGTGTCACCTGCCCTTCAATTTTACAAGCGACTTGATAGGTGACTAAAGTCGACCGTCACAGGTGACTAAAATCGACCCATGTAAATAGCCCATTACAGACACTGCAATGTGTCTGTCCAGCTGGCCTCTAGTACATGCGACCACACCTTAATGCATTCACTGCAATAATCCTTACCCCAACGGAACAAGACACGTTGTCACAGTATCACAATAGCATCGTATTTATCTATTAACTTCCGTATATATTTCGTTCGCATCTAAAATTCAGAGTCATAAATAAGAGCTTTCACCGGCTAGACCTGATAAAACGCTTTATCATAATTCATAACTACATGATTGATAAGTTTGTTTTATTTAGTGACAAATCTGGAGTAGTTCTTCGAGTACGTCTATTATCACAAATAATCACAATAGATATCAAAAGTAAATAATAGTCGAGTGGGATATACTATAAGAAATTTGACAATGCCACTAGTAATTTCAAAGATCGCGGGTTCGATTCCCGTCCGACGTTATGATCTGGTGCAAGTGGTATTTTTTCTAGTATATTATTAAGAATAGTCAGATAGTTGTAAATAATAATAAATAAATGCATGGACAATTTCGTACAGCGCCATCTAGCCCCAAACTAAGCAAAGCTTGTAATTGGGTGCTGCTAGACAACTGATATACTTTTTAAATATGTACTTATTAAGTAACACCTAGACCCGTCACAGAAATTAAAATTCATCATTTCAATTTCTGCCCGGCCGGGAATCGGACCCCGACCCGCCTCACACGACACCACCGCAGAAATGATTAGACTACGCATGACATACTTAGACTACCCATGTTAAGGCATCGAATTGAAAAGTAATATCCAAAAGCTAGCTGTAGTCGCTGGTCATTTTGAAAGTTTTTCTATAATCTGAATTCTGTTACCTATATTTCTTCAGTAGATACTTAATTAAAACCTCTATTTTATTTTAAAACCTGGCGTAAAAGCTCAAAGCCATAATTGAAACTAAAAAAGTTTTTTTTCTATAAAATGGTTTATGAAAAATCTGTAAAAAAATTTTTGCCAATGTCAGGGTTATTTTACAAATGGTTGCAAAGTATTATGAATAAAATAACGCTGTACTTGTAAAGACATAAAAGCCTTGTTGTATAACAAACCCGACGATCTATCAAGTTCAGAAGGGGAGCATGGGTCATAGAACTGCTCCAAATTGCAACAGGGGATCTAAAACAAGCTCCTCTATTATTTTTAACTGCACCACTTGGAAATGGCCATCCGTCCTGGATTGCTGGACTGTCGCTCTGAATCTTAATATCTTAAGTAGGTAACCACTACAATAGATACTACCTAAATGCAATTAAAACAAGCAATTTCCCAGTTTCTTACCTTACTAATTCTTTTCGATTGACTTCATTAGATTAAAGCTGAATTTAATAACTTTTAGCCAAAGACTTTTATGTGTATACTTCCGTAGACAGGCGGTACAGTACCGAAAAATTTCTCATTCAGATACGGTGAATGCACCGCAACTCCTTTAACCTATTGCAAGCGACCGATAGAAACAGTTGATGCGCCGCGAAGGTTGGTTTTGACACCATTTTAATTTTGAACAGCTCGTCTATACATATAATTTCCGATTTTAGCCAAATGAAATTTTCATCTCCATCATCAAACCAGCTCTTGTGTATCAGAGCTGCTAAAAGAATATCAAGGGCCACACTAAAACACGGTAGCATTATGAAACAACAGTGACTCACCTACGATATATTATTTTTATAGTTTTAAAGCAGTCGTCACACGTGCGCTACTATTTTAAAGCTTTTGGCTGATTCTAACACAATAGCAACATTTAGCGACGATTTTCTGACGACCTCCGTGGTCGAGTGGCTTTGTACACCGGTTTTCAAGGTGTCGGCATCTCTGAGGTCCCGGGTTCGATCCCCGGTTGGGTCAATTTAGAAAATGAACTTTTCTATATTGGCTCAGGTCTGGGTGTTTGCGATACCGCCGTTGTCTCTGATTTCCATAACACAAGTGCTTTAGCTACTTACTTTGGAATCGGAGTAATGTATGTGATGTTGTCAAATATTTATTTATATTTATAACTATTTAGCGTTCAAATTAGGCACTAGTTTTACTAGGCCTGTACTAGCTTAGCAATTTTATTGCTTAATTTTAGACCTAGATTTGTGACCGTTAGCGCTTTAAGCTGCAGTTTACCAAACACTTCATCGATCTAATCCCGGTGTAATAACCATGTCGCATATAACAAACATAGAGATAATGTACACAATTTAAAAAAAATATATTGTGCAGATAGATAGATGACAAGATGTAATTATACAAAAATTAAACCTAAATTATCAAACATTGATGTAGGATAAAACATACAATAAGATAAATTAACTAAAATTAGTTAAGTATATTGCAATCAAGCAACTCACTATAAGTATTCTGTAACTCGACGCATATGGGTGATAATGGGAAGAGTAAAGTATAAAAACCAGGTATTTATCGATAGCATCGCGCTTTAGCACCCGTACTAGCTACGGGTTTAATTAACCCATAGCTAGTAGCGTGCGAGTGCGAGTGTGACGTCGCCTCATCGTTTGTCAACTCAGCGTATTTTTAACGCGTTGTAAATAGCACGGGTGATTGGCAATCGTTTGTCGAACACCGCAACTAGCGATTAACATCAATTAATGAGAATTTGGGCATTAATATTACTACAGGTGTTGATCGTATTTGTAATTTAATATAATTAATTATAAACATCCACTAGTGAGGACAATTTTTATAGCTAGTTATAATATAATTGTCATAAGAAAAAAATACTCTTATCGTAACTCCTACAAACTCTATAAATGTGAAGAAAGCTATCATTATCTTTCATAAAAAATGTATCAAAGACGTTTTACTCTCCTAAATCATCGCTAACTTCGTAGTAAAATTTTTAACTTAGCCTTTGCTTAAACGCTGCTTAACCACGGCTCATTAAAAAGCAATGCAATGATAACTTAAAACTTGACAAGAATAACACGAAATGCAAACCGGAACTTTGATCGTGAGTTCAACGGCTTGGACACAAAAAAAAACAGATTGCGTAAGTTAACTCAATGTAGACCTAATTATTTGTTAAGTATTGTGATCTTTCGAAACTAGGTAGATTGTTGATTTGATTAAACGAATTCAATCAAGTAACTTAGATTTTGTTCTTATAAACGATCACACAACAAAATCAGCGAGCATTGCACAAAAGTTTAAAACTTTTTTTATAATTTTCGCTCGAGTTTAAATGTGACCTTCAATTGTTTTAGCGAGTGTGCAACTTTGCAAATGACTTCTGTGAAACCGACGAAATCGAAATTTTTCACTGGCTGCCCAAATTGGAACAATAATTGTTTTATCAGATGATAGCCACAGGCACCTGTACGCTGTCGAATTGAGGTAATAAAAACAAATAAGGCCCTGCCATTTATACACGGTTCAGTTTAAAACCTAACTTATATAAAGGGCTTTAAAAGAAATGTCTTAAGCAGAAGTTTTTAACATGAACCAACTATATTTTAAGCAAAATAAAACTTTAAGTCAACTAAAACATAGATTTGCCTGCTATCTTATTAAAAATATATATACATCTTTAACGCCACGGAACCCTAAAACTGTAATTTTACCAAAAGTCTGATCGTATCGGCGTACGTTAAGTACTCATTTCATGAAAAAATAAAACCTTTCAATAGCATTCTGGCGCAGTCGCTTATTTGGCAGATAGTCATCGAAGTTTTTATGCAGTAACATGCGGATTCAAATAAGACCAATTGTTGAGTGGACATAGCAGAAAAATTTATGTATTGTAGCGTTACAGGAGAGTAGAGAAAGAGAGTGCCTACCTAAGAGAGGATGGATAGTATCTAACTAGTAAGGAGTGAAGTGGAAAGATAAAATAGTTTACAATTATTATTTATTTACAAATTAAACCTAAACTTAAAGTATGGGGAAGAGGATAAGAGGGCGAGTCTTCAGGGGATAGAGGGTCAGTCTTCAGGGGATAGAGGGTCAGGGGACGAGATCTTGCGTACGGAGAGGAGCACGGATGGGTCGCAGAGTGTCGACGTGGAGCGTAGACGCAGCTCGTACGTAGGTGGTTGAAGAATTCGTGCAGCGGTTGAAGAGTTCGTGCAGCGGTTGAAGAGTTCGTGCAGCGGTTGAAGAGTTCGTGCAGCGGTTGAAGAGGTCGTGCAGCGGCTGAAGAGGTCGTGCAGCGGCTGAAGAGGTCGTGCAGCGGTTGGAGAGGTCGAGCAGCGGTAACAGAGTCGAAGGTGCTGACCGGCGAGGGGTTGGAGACTTCTGTCACTGGTAGCGCGGGGCTTTCTTGAGTCCCGGGCCTTTGCCTAAGGCCCGGGAACGGCCACTTGTTCGAATTACGCGGAGTAAAACTCGACGAAGAACTGACTCCCGAATCAAAGAAACGGAGCCTTTTATACACGCTAGGAATTTTGAAAACCGAAAGAAATCGCGTAGAAGAAAAAATAATTTAAGATTTCGAAATGAGAATTTGTGTACTCACTCGGTAGCAATATGAAAGAGCGAGAAGAATAATAAAAAGATATACAACCTACTGAAATGTGAGGAAAAGCTGAGATAAAGCAAATAAAATAAACTGTCATGAAAAACAAGAAGATGTCAAAATAAATATAAAATTGTAACCTCACTTTTTCAATAAAATATGGAAATTTGTATGAAAGTGAATAAAAATGTACGAGAGATGGTAAAACTATAAACATAATAAGGATCGCCGTGAATTGGTGATTAATTTGCTACCAGGTGAGCACTTATATTCAAAGAATTTAGAAAGTTATTGCCAAAAATACTTATTTACTAGAAAACTTAAACTAATTAAAACTAGTTAAAAAAAACTAAGAATTAAGGAGCGACAGGCAACACGCTACAGTATACCTTTTTAATTTTCACGCCCAATCTTATCTACTACTCAACAACATCTCGTAGAAACTTCCAATTCGAAATCCAATTCCAATTTCCAATTTTATTCATACCGGCCGGCCTAAAGAAAGCACCAGAAAGTATCCGTTCTACATTCGGTGACACGTGTGCCGTGTGTCAGCGAGAATTTTCCTCAATCATTATAATAAGGTGTAAACCTTCACCGGACCCTCGGTTTTGTTTATGGCCGTCATTTGTACAGTTTTCTACGCTCGGTTATCGTTTAGCAAACTTGATGGGTTGTGCATTCTACACATTCGGGGCACTAAAATGAAGCTTTGATTTATTGTAGTTTCCTTTTGGTGTTAGGAAGATTAATAATAGAAAAAAATACCTAGATATACAATGCGATTAATTGACAATAGACCAGTGATCCGCTGCAACTTTACTCGAGAATGTATGGCAAACAAAAAATTCTTCGTTTTATTGTTGATTTTGTCGTCTGAAGTTGGTCACTTCTGTTGCACATTGTTAAATTCATGTCATTGTAGTTACTATTTTTTTTATCAGCGAAGAGGAAAATAGTGGAAAATAATTTAGGCTAAGATAATTCTAGAATTGAATAGGCACAGGCTGACTTCAATGTCTTATTAGACTCTCGAGTCTTTTAACTATTTAAAAAAAGATTAGTACGTAAGTCCTACGTGACTTGTTATTTTAGCATTGATATCTATTCTCGAGAAAATATTGCACGATGAGGAAAATTATTATGGCTTAAAGCTATTAATTGTTAATGTTCTTGTAATAAAGTTCTATTTCACACAATAGAAGCCAACGAACGTTTGTGCTAACGACTCCCTTGAACTAGGAAGTGGTTTCACTATTTTTAGTTCAGTCCGTCATAGTGAAATTTCGCAATGCTTCTCCTAGACTTTAGTTGAGGATGTCATTAAGCGAATATTTAGGTAAGGAACGATGGCTGAAATGTATGATTTATACCTGTCAGGTGAGAATTAGCGTCTAAATAAAATGAATGGGTTCATGTTTTTGACACAAATAGGATTGCAATAGTGAGCAGTATCTAACTGTTATAAGTATTATTTGTAAATAAGTAAGGCTACGAAACAGACGGTGTTTGGTGAAAAAAGACAACAAATCCCGAAATGTGTCGTTTCATTTTATGAACATACAATTTGCTCTACTTTTCCAATTATAACCAATGAACAACACAAGGGAAATGCATTCTTTCAAATTATCTCGTCAGTAACTTGAAGCTATTGATTGGCACTCATTTATTTAAATATAATTCGGTGAAACCAAGCAGCATTTTAGAGCTACTATTAAAATTAAGGTTAATTGATTTTACAGCTAACGCTATTTTCAATGTTTGTTTGTTTGATTATAACAAATGGCGTATTCAAAAGAAGGCGGTTATTCTCACACGGCGTCTGTTGACATTTGCCAATGAAAATGAAAATTGGGCTAACAATCAGACCTTCCTCACTTGATAGCGATTACGCATTTTGACGACCTTCGTGGGCGAGTGGTTTGTACAACGGTTTTCATGGTGTCACCATCTCTGTGGTCCCGGGTTCATCCCCGGCTAGAGCTATTCAGAGAAGGAACTTTTCCATATTGACTCAGGTATGGGTGTTAGTAGTTCCACCGTTGTCTCTGATTTCCATAACACAAGTGATTTAGCTACTTACTTTGGAATCAGAGCAATGTAAGTAACTCTTTTTATCTCTTATTACCTGAACTAAATAGTTAGAGCCGAAATCTCACGAGTCGCTGAATCAATCCATCACACCATGGGCGACTTCCGCTTTATTTTCGGCCAGATAAGCCACAATCGGGCCAAATGATAAGCAATTTATACCGTGGGTTATCGTACATTGTATACTTTGTTTATCATCATATCAAATCAGTGCTAGATGCGCTATTATGCCTAAAAGTTACTAATAACTTGCTTTCAGAAGAAACCGTTTAGTTTACGTTTTGTATAGATTAAAATTGGTGTAGATGTTACCGGCCTAACCCGATTTCAGGGCAAAATAGTTATGCCTAGGCTAAACTAGATCTTACTAAACGCGATAGGATTAACTGGTAAAGCCTAGACCAAACTAGTTTGTAATAAGCCCGATAGGATAAACCAGTTTAACTACAAAGAAAAACTTTAAATGCAATAGGTAGGTTAGGTTAGGTTAGTGTTTAGACCACTCGCAGCGGAGCGAGCGAAGCGAGCGAAGCTCCATAATGCTTATATCAGGATCAACTAGTTTGGCCATAATGCTTATATCAGGATCAACTAGTTTGGCCTAGGCTAAACTGGTTTATCCTATCGCGTATAGGAAGAACTAGTTTAACCTAGGCCAAACTAGTTTGTCCTGAAAATCGGGTTTGGCCGGTTACATAGACAAACAATGCAACTTCACTGACGCACGTTGCGTTGTCAATCTACACCAATGGCATTTTAAAGTCTTTTGGCCCCCGTAATATAGCGAACGAAAGAAGTTTGTCTTTAAAGAAATGTCAAAAATGACATCCTGCCTGACGTAAACAAACCTTTCTCTATCAAAAAATATATTTCGGTGTAGACATTTTACGGTTTCGTCATTCTACGCCTGCTAAGGATTCACTAAGGTAGAGTCAGGGTTAGCAACGCGCATGTGCTTAGATACCTCGATGGTCTAGGTACTAATAGCTTCCTGTACCCTAAAATAAAATGACTCTTCTGCAATATTAGCGAATACGGTCACCGAAAAAAAAATCCTTTCAACTTTATTTAGTTTCCTGCTCAGGCCCGGTCTTGCAGGCCATTACTATAAAAAACTATTTCTTTTAAGAAAATTCCAACAAAAATCGTTATGATCTCATTATAACCCGTAAATCTTTCAAGTATAGGTACTTAAAAAATCTTATTTAACATCGAAACAATTAGCTCTACCATCTGTGATAGTCCGAACAGCACGATAACTATGTATTTTTAGTAGAAACAAAATGTTGAGCGAGGTCACCGCATCGTTACATGCGCAAGAGCAGACTTTAACTGTTCTAGGTACGATACAGTGTTTACATATTAGTCATAGTATTTTGAACTCTGTTAAGATGTTCAAGTCTACGAGCCCTTACTAGTACCAAATGCTTCTTTAGTATAACCACCTCGTTAAACCTCTGCTGCAAATGGATGCCAGTTTCCAAGAACAATATAACTTATATCTGTACAATGCTTGTGCTCTATTTATACCATAGATTAGTAAAAGTAATAGCCAATATAGAATTCCAATTAATAGACGCCAAAAAATTAGTTTATCATTCATTTTGATTCCGGTAAGAATAACTTATTGGAATGTTTCTTAGCAGCAGAAGCTATAAATAAGCATGTTTCAATTGACATATACCTATGGGGAATCGTATTGTTGTAAATTGTTGTTTTTCCTCTTAGTTAATATAATATTTAGTTTTTAATACCTTTAATATCTCAATACCTTGAAAAGGTGATTTTTTAATAACACAAACAACTTTAATAACTAACATTGTATGTTATGAACTACTATTATAAATTTGTAAAGATTAAATGAATATGAATAAGGGGAATCGTATTTGAAAAGTTAGATCTTTCCGACAGATCGCCATCACTAGCGACTAAGGTTTTCATGCTTAATGAAACAAATGTCTTTCGTCATCAATCGAATCGCACCTCTTACCGGCGAAGATAAATTTTTTATTAGTTTGGCAAGGAAACAACTCTATAATTTACCTTGTCCACAGAATACATGATAGTACAGTACCTTGTCTTAGATATTATTGGGGAAATTTTTCATAAAATTGCTCTACAAAAACACTAAGTCAACTTATAAAAAATAGTATTTTATAATGAATTTATAAATAAATAAACAATAAAATTATAAACATTAAGGGAAAACGTTAAAAGTTTGGTTTTCAAAATAAAAATAATTGAACTTATTCCAAACTTACCTTATGGTAGTACGTGGTGAAAACGTTCGGAAACTTTACACTTTTATTTTGTCGCAACGCGTTGGTTTTGACACTTTCGTTTGAATAGGTCGCACTATGGCGACGATGAAACACTATTCAATAGTTCACTATTCAACAGTTCACTATTCACACTCGTGGCGTTTACCGAAAACCACGCGAGTTTCTCAACGGTCGAGTCGTGTCACTTTCAGCAATTTCCCACTACCTAGATCGAGTTCTTTGTGGTTATTGTAATTCAAACTGAACACGTATTATTGGTTAAAACAGATCACACAGGGAAGGTAACTGATACTCAGCATTTCTCAATGACTATCTCCCTGCAATTCACACGAGCTACATTCAAATACACATTCCAATTTTCCGAAAAATATCGTAGAGTAAAAAAATAAGAAAAATACACAATCGGCAATGTCAAAAGGTAAACAGAATTAAATTCGAGAATATCGTTATCGATGAAAAACTTAACTTTTAATGGCTCGTATGTTTACTTTAAATAAATGGATCGACGTATGAAGCGGCTAAAGGTAGGCAAACTCACAAATTCGTGCCAAAAGAAATTTCGTTCGAACAATTAGCAGTTACTGTCGTCAAAGGCAAAGCGACTTTTTTCGAAACTTCAACCTGCGTTTCGTAATGCGAGCACTCCGAAAGACGAATTCGGCGAGGCACCCGAACCGCGTGGAAGCAAAATTTTCACAAACACTCAAAGAACGCAAGTTTTCTTAGTCTTCGTTGCATTGTTATGCAACTGTATCCACTTGCCAAATTGCCGATTCGGAAAAGCCGGTAGATAAAAATTGATAGTGAAAGTGATATTTTTGTAAATGATTTTACTCTGCGATATTCGTCGGCGTGTCGGTCACATGTACAACTATGGTGTTTCGACGTGTTGTCGCGCGTTCGGTGCCGGCGCGGGTGATGGCGACGCGCGTCCACCTCTCGTAGAATCTTGCGCGGTACTGAGGTCCGACTTCACTCCGTCACTTTCCGAGCCGGCGACAAACGTTGTGCGTACATACGGATTCACGTCTCATGTTAAAAAAAACCAGCCCGTAACGTGGTAGTGGTAGAGACATCGACAATGACGAGCCATTCGTACTCATAGAAAAAAAATAAACTCTACATAAAACAAAATATTACTACAATTTTCTGTTGAAAAACGAAGGAATGAGGCAATTCAATTTTTCTTATTAATCTTGAGGCATTTTCAAAACCTTATTTTCACACAAGGAAAAACAACAGTGTCATCCTAATAAGTGTTAATGGTGAAAAACTATCTAACAGAAAACTGAACAAATATTTACACTTATGAAAACAATCTTTTAAAAATATTATAAAGTTAATCTTATTTTGAATAGGCATTGGAAAATATTATTATTAGATTAAAAATACCATCGTAGCGGGGAAAAACTGGATGAGAAAAGGACACGACCGAACGAAATGGCGTGTAAATGAGGAAGCCTACACTCAGCAGTGGGTGACTTGAGGCTGAAAAAGATGATTAAAAATTTAAAAAAAACACTATTAAAAAAGCATAAGCATTTTTGAAGGAAATATTTTTTCTGAAAAAAAAATCTCTGAATTTTGAAATAGTTACCTACTTAGCGTGATTTGCATGCACTTGTGTGCGTTTGCCGGTTCGGTCTATCCTCAATAGTCAAAAATCCTACGCATGGTAAAAAAACAATCTATGGCTAATCTAGTGGCTCTATAAGCTGTAGACCTCGCGAGCGTTTGTGACATTTTTTCAAAATGGCTCGACGACCTCCGTGGTCGAGTGGCTTTGTACACCGGTTTTCAAGGTGTCGCCATCTCTGAGGTCCCGGGTTCGATCCCCGGTTGGGTCAATTTAGAAAACGACCTTTTCCATATTGTCTCAGGTCTGGGTGTTTGTGATACCACCGTTGTCTCTGATTTCCATAACACAAGTGCTTTAGCAACTTACTTTGGAATCGGAGCAATGTATGTGATGTTGTCAAATATTTATTTTATTTTATTTTTTATTTAAATGGCTGAAATATGATTTATTCTTTCGAATTGACAAAAAAATATATGTATAATTATCGAACTTGCTCACAAAATTTCACGAGAATCTGTTGAGAAATGCCGGACAAACGGACAGACAGAATTTTGCCCAAACGGAAACGGAGTCGCTTCGCTCATGCCTCGCGCTTGCTCGGTTAATAATTACCTACCTTACGTAAACATGAGTATAGTATATCCGCAATCAGTTAGGTTTAGCACTATTATATATTCTATTATATTGAACGACCAGAGTGGTGCAGTGGTCAACATGCCGGTCTATAACACGCAAGAGGTCCTGGGTTCGATTCCCGGCCGGGCAGAAATTGAAATGATGAATCTTTATTTCTGTGACGGGTCTGGATGTTACTATGTATAATATAATAAGTATATATTTAAAAAAATATATAAGTATTATATCAGTTGTTTAGCACCCATATTACCATATTACAAGCTTTGCTTAGTTTGGGGCTAGATAGCGCTGTGTGAAATTGTCCAAGCATTTATTTATTTATATTCTGTGGAGTTGGAGTATAATAGTGTAGTGGAACTTTAAAGATATATACAGAGATATACAAGGTGTTACAAAAGTACCCCTAATGCCGAATATGATAGACTAGTGGCCCGCCCCGGCTTCGCACGGGTACAATGTAGTTACTAATGTGGTGAGTGTGAAGTTATTAGACTGTCTATATAGGTATAGTAGTGCCCACAAAATTAAGGACGCCAGTCGATTTTCATACAAACGAAGTAACTTTTAAGCATTGCTTCTCCGCCAGGGATTGACCGAGCGGTGATCTGGTGATGGCCATCCAGGGAGTGAATGGAGGAGATCCAGATTTCTATACACACCCAAGTGATCTGACCAGCATTTTAATAGATGTAAGGATATGTTTAAAAAAACCGCGAATATAGTATAGAAATGTATGAAAACTTGCAACTGTAAATTCTTATGCTTACATCTCTTAGAATGCTGACCAGATCAGTTGGGTGTGTATTGCTATCTGAATCTTCTCCATTCACTCCCTGGATGGCCATCATCAGATCACAGCTAGTTCAATCCGTATCGGAAAACCAAGACTTCAAAATTACCTCGTTTGTATGAAAATCGACTTGTGTCCTTAATTATGTGGCCACCACTATATGTATATACGACGTACACAACATACGCAAGGGGTGTTATAAGTTTGACTTGTGTGTGTCTGTCTGTCTGAGGCAACCTAGCTCCCAAACTTATGGACCGATTTTGATGCGGTTTTTTATGCATAGTTTAAAAGATCTAAGTGTACAGACGGCGGGACTCCTAAACCATTGATCCGATTATGATGAAACTTTGGCGAGTTGTTCTGCTTACGACCGAGAAAGTCCCTGGCTAAAAAAACGGAGCATTGCAATATACGCATGCCGGGTGCAGCTAGTTCTAAATAAAAATATGTTGTGCATTAACAGGATTCTCAATCTCGATCATCCAACACTTCTCTATAATAAAAATCAGTTGTTTCATACAAAAATTCAAATCGAAAATATCAAAATGTGTTTCATACGTTTTGATATTTTCGATTCGAATTTTTGCTGATTATTTTTTCGCGATTTGAGAGTTGGTCCCAATAGTAAAAGTTGTTCAGTTTGATGGTCCCTATATACCATATTCGGCATTAGGGGTATTTTTGTAACATGTTCTATACCTACCACATTTCTTGTCACGTTTATTTATTTATTTATTTATACTTTATTGTACACACAAATGAACAAAAAGAAAATCACAAATACAGAGGAGACATACAATTGGCGGCCTTATCACTAAAGAGCGATTTCTTCCAGGCAACCTTAGGATGGACAGGAATAGAAAAGTAAAATACGATGTTATCCGGTTGCAAAATAAAAAGGCTATTCGGCGAGCTGACTCTCAAGCAGGCGACATTAGAGCTGGCCATGGGAGAAACAACCACTGCAAATCTACACCAGCCGCTCTTAAACTTTGTCCCTTAGCTTTATTAATTGTCATAGCATAGGCGACTTGACCGAATATTGTATTCTTTTAAAATTAAACTGATAATTAGATGGAATAATTTTGCACCTCATTACAACGCAAGGAAGGAAAAAATGACAGCACTGCCAACATAACGCCATAGGTACTATTCAATGAAATGCATTCTACCTACTCTCAGGGAAAATTACCAAAGAGCATGTAATACTACGTTGAGATGACAAATGATATTTATTTTTCTTAATTAATCAATCAAATGCACAAAAAAGTTTCAATTCCGACGTCGAAGTCAATCACAGCAAAATTAGCTTTATATCACTTTTCAACCCTGTTAGGTGATAAATATTAAAAAAATACGAAACACGTGTTCAATTAATTTTGTGAAAGAATGTCTATGCCAAATTTCAAGTCAATCGGGCCAAGGAATCGCGTCCTCCCATACAAACTTTGCCACCCTGTTTCACCCCTTTGGGGGTTGAATTTCGCAAAATCCCGTCTTAGTGAGCACCTACGCCCTAAAAGGAGCCCCCATGCAAAATTTGAGACTCCTGGCACTTGTAGTTTCTGAGATTTCGTGATCAGTGAGTGAGTGAGTGAGTGAGTGATTTTCCCTTTTATATATATAGATAGGGACCATCAAACTGAATAACTTTTACTAAAGGACCAACTCTGAAATTGCAAAAAAACAGCTGTTTCATACAAAAATTCATAACAAAAATATCAAAATGTGTGAGGCAGCTGATTTTTTTTCACGATTTCAGAGTTGGTCCTATAGTAAAAGTTGTTCAGTTTAATGGTCCCTATATACCATATTCGGCATTAGGGGTTATTTTGTAACACGTTTGTATAGAAACGCAAGCATATACTTGTTTTGTACCGTGACACCATGTGTAACGAATTTATAAGTGTACAATTAAAGAAATATATCAGAAAAAAACCGGCCAAGTGCATTTTTATTTTAGCCTTTTAGCCACGCGCAGTAGGGTTCCGTAGTTACCATATCTTATGGCAACAAACTTATATTTACTACTGTTTTACACAACTAACGACTATAAATAAGTATAATATTTAACTATTTAATGAAATTTGTATCTACTAAAACTTTTCCAATTTTATAAGATCACTCATCAATTTGTAAAGGCTACCTAGCAGTGATTGTGATAGTTTTCCTTTTTTTTTAATAATAATAATTATAATATTTGACAACATCACATACATTGCTCCGATTCCAAAGTATGTAGCTAAAGCACTTGTGTTATGGAAATCAGAAACAACGGTGGTATCACAAACACCCAGACCTGAGCCAATATAGAAAAGTTCGTTTTCTAAATTGACCCAACCGGGGATCTAACCCGGGATCTCAGAGATGGCGACACCTTGAAAACCGGTGTACAAAGCCACTCGACCACGAGGTCGTCTTTTAACTTCATTATATGTACTACTGTCGTAATTTTTTTCACATCTCCAGAAGCAACCGTTTACCTGGTAGAGGGGAGGGGGACACTTGACTCTTACAAAATTTTGCATTTTAAGCAATTTTAATTTATTATTTCGCAAACGAATCCCTAAATCGAAAAGTGATCTTCACATACTTACAATATTTTCAAAAAATCTATACAACGACACCCAACACTATGAGATTGACGAGAAAAATGTTTGATCCCCACTTACATGTAGGGGAGATGGGTACACTAAAAAATATTTTTTAAGATATATTTCTGATACTTTTTCGCCAAATTTAATATAGGTACACAAACACATTCATGCCAAATTACAGCTTTCTTATACTGAGGGCTTCTGAGCTAAGCGGCGGACGGATAGACGCATAATATGGCGAAACTAGGGTGCCTTGTTGACTGGACTACGTAACCCTAAAAAGCTTAAATGATAGGCACCTAAGTAGTTTGGGGAAAACATTTTTTTTATTTTCTATTATATAAGTACTTATGAAATTGTTATTTTCTCCGTAAAGATATAATCTTCGACAGTCTTTTGTATAGACTAGAGTTCACAATTCCCTGGATAGTTTACATTTTGAAGAAAATATTCCTGAAAGTTACCTAAAAGATTCGAATTTAGGATTTAGCGACTGAACACTGGTAGCATAATAGTGACCATAATTTGTATAGGTACACGTAGAACTTTCTATAACTACTAAAAACGAAAAAAATCACAGATCTCGTGCCTTTCATGACCTTCTGGTACGTACGTACATTGAAAATTAATTTATAAAGAAAACAAAATTTATTTGTAAATGTTATTTTTATACTACCTGCTCGTCAATGGCATATTATGTGTCATGCAAACCTTTCCTAAAGTAAGTCATTTTTCCCATGGGAATAATGTGATTTGAATTTGGAATGCAACCTATGTAGTCGTGCTTGATCGAGGTTGGTTTCAAAAATGTTAAGGTGCAATGAGATTTTATTCAGAGTTAGGCTGTATGTTGACGACCTCCGTGGTCGAGTTGCTTTGTACACCGGTTTTCAATGTGTCGCCATCTCTGAGGTCCCGGGTTCGATCCCCGGCTGGGTCAATTTAGAAAACGAACTTTTCTATATTGGCTCAGGTCTGGGTGTTTGTGATACCACCGTTGTCTCTGATTTCCAAAACACAAGTGCTTTAGCTGCTTACTTTGGAATTAGAGCAATGTATGTGATGTTGTCAAACATTTATTATCATTTATTATTTTAAAAAAATAATGAGATTTTATTCTGAGTTAGGCTGCATGTTATCATTTACTTTGCACTGTCTATACAAATTTAAAAAAAGAAAAACGTAAATTTTTTACGAAATTCATTTTCACCCGCGCATCAAGAAGGATTTATTCGAATGTCGAACTGACCACTACAGAATAGATAAAAAAAAAATACTTAAGTACTTTTTTTTTCTTTATAACAGTCATTGGTTTCAGTTGCCTCGCAGAAAGTATAAAAAGTAGAGTATGCATCGCGGGCTTAAATGTGTATTTGTCTTGGGCGATCTTGAACACCTCGTACTCAGGATTCTAGCCTTAACTCCCTCGCTCCGCTCGGGAGTTAACCATAGAATCCCACGTACTCGGGGTTCAATGTAGCACCCGTGACACAATACACTACTTTAAGCCCTTATTGCATAATCTACTATTATACATTAATATTTATTATTGAAAGGTAACTTAAGTACTTATTTTACTAAAACATCTAAGAATTTCTACATAAAATAACCTAATAAAAATGTAATTAAAATCTTATTGCATCTTATTTATTGCAATTGCAAACTATGTTTACCTAGGCATCAAGAGACCGTTGTAAAAATTCATTTGGAATCGGAGAGACATGAGATATTCCCGAACGAGTAATTTTAAATCTCGAAATTGAAATAACAGCAACCCACGAATATATTTAGGATCTACTTTTCTGTATCAACCTCTCTTCTTTTCAACTTTCGCTCAAGATTCGTCTATCCGTTTACCTATACACAAACGATCTTTCATAAACACTTCAAAAACATTTTGAACTTCAATACTACTTATATTATATCCCGCGCCGCGCACGCCTCCTGCGATATCCTGACATAAAGGATAAGCCACAGCCTAGACCGTTGGACAGAGTGGTCCGATTTTTTTCAAAATGTAGCCCAACTCAATACCCCGTGGACTATTTTTAATTTTTTCGATATCGCTTTTCGTTTTCGATAAATTGTCGGTTTAGTGCAAAAAGACACCGAAAAAATGCGTAATTTTTCTACATTTTTGCGATTTTCGAAAAAAGCTTTTTGACTTTTTAACAAAGGAGGAGGTTCTATGTTCGTCTGTTTATTTGTTTTTTTTTATGTATTTCCACCGATTACTTAAAAACGGCTGAACTGATTGACATGATTCAAACATTACTTTATCAGGAAAATATCTTTTGGCCCCACCCGACTTCATAAGACGTTTTTTTAATATCAGATATGCGTAGGTACTTGAATAGTAATTATATGCAGATTTGAATATTAAGTCTTGCTTTTTAGAGCTGTCGCTTTTTGAAGCTGTTTTTAAAGATTTCTTAAGGTTTTTTGAAGGAGGTTTTTCTTTTTAATTTTTAAAAGCTTTTTTATTTTTAACATTTTCAAAATATTTTTTCACCATTTTGTAGCCCTCGCCTTTCACCATTTTGAGACCTAGGCCATTCACGTAGCCCCAAAACTCACGTGACCAGGGCGATGTCTCACTCTCAATTGGGGGACCTATACTGAAGCGTTCGAAAAATCATTTTCAATGTTAAAATATTTAATATTTATGAAACGTTATCTCTGCATCTCTTTGCCTTCTTCGCGTGTTTTACACCATTTGACTACACAGGGACGTATTTTTTAATAAACTCTCTCTTTTCTTTAAAATACAATCTACAATTATTATTGTAAAGAACGCTAACTTTCTGTCTCCTCTAACAGACGTTAGTGTTCAAATGCTGTGCGAGATGTATTTAGCCCCGTGGTGCCATTTTTAAGCAATATTTGTTTGCAATTACACTTCCATAGACGTTATTAGTTCGCTGGTGATAGATGACAAAAAAAATTTCGCATGCAAAGAAAAAGTTGCAGTATAGAGAAGACTATGAAGTCTGCGGTATGAAAAAGTATATAAAACCTATCAAATAATTTAAAGCTTTGTAATAAAAGGATTCCTAATACATAAATACTTAATTTGCATTTTAACCATTTAAATGTGAATTTGAATGCTCAAGTGGCCAAAGTAGTTTAGAAAAGGGCACCTTTGTCTTAAGATAAGATTGATTTTTATGAAATGTTTTGGTGTTTTGGTAGGTTTGAATGCTCAGATCATTAAACGCTGACTGTACAAACCTACCGCATTGTAGTTTGCAAACTATTTGTAGGAATAAAGAAATAATTATTGATATAGATTCCTTTGCCTTCTCAATAATGGGAGAATAAAAAAACATTGTCACTGTCACTGTCAATGAAAATATATGTGACGGATTGTGACGTCACTGACGGACTTGTGATGTGATGTGTGTGCTGTGTGTTTTGTTGAGGTTTGCATTGTAGTTGCAGGTTATTTTATTTGTAAAAAAAATTTTTTCGTACTTTCAGAATTCAGATTCGAGAGTTAGAGTAGATGTTCATAAGGTCTATAAGTAATTTTTTTAGTTTAAATTACGGTGGATCATTGAAAAAAGGTTGCTTTAGTAGTGTTAGCATAAGCAGCCCAGTGTATAAAATATTGAAAAACATGAAGGTAAGATGAAAGTACCTTCTGAATAATATTGTGTGTTATATCAAAGTGCAAAACCTTATCAGGGTTGATTTGGGGAACAAGTGTTATATCTATTTGTTTGTTTCAGATCGGTACTCATGACGGTGTTTTTCATTGCGATGAGGTGTTAGCGTGTTTCATGCTAAAGCAGTTACCAGACTATAAAGATGCTGATATTGTGCGTACTCGAGATAATAGCAAACTTAATGAATGTGACATAGTGGTGGATGTTGGAGCCGTATTTGATCATGATAAAAAAAAATATGATCACCATCAGAGGGAGTTCAATGAAACATTTAGTACTTTAAGGCCAGAGTTGGGGGATAAATACAAGATAAAGTAAGAAACATGCCATGCAATCTGCTAACTGAATGTATGACATTCTTTGGTTGGAGAGTCAGGATTGAACTGCTTTCCAGACCATCCAAAATGAAGCTTTCTATCTTATGTGTATGTATATCATGCTATCATGATTATGTTCACAATGTCCTTTTTGCAAAACTCCCTTTCTTTTTGTAATAAACTCTTCAGTTTTCAATTATCCAAGATTTTATTAATATTATCCAATTTAAGAGACGGTAACACTGTTTATTTTATTTTTCCAGGTTAAGTTCCGCTGGCTTAATTTATACATATTATGGAGAGCAGGTTTTGCAGCAGTTGGCTCCCAAAGAGGTCCAATTGGCACCTGATGACTTAAAAATTATCTTTAAAAAGGTGTATGAAAACTTTATTGAAGAAATTGACGCAATAGATAATGGAGTTCCAATGACTGTTGAAGAACCAAAATACAAAATTCGCACACATTTAAGTTCAAGGGTCGGCAGACTAAATCCAGAGTGGAATACAAACCAGAGTATTAGCTTAGATGAAATTTTCGCAAAAGCAATGAAATTAGTGAGTGATGAATTCTTGTACACAGTGAATTACTTCATATCAGTATGGTTGCCTGCACGTGATTATGTTAAATCGTCTCTGGAAGGCAGATTTCAGGTTCATAAATCAGGAGCAATAATAGAATTCCCAGAGAGATTTCCTTGGAAAGAGCACTTATTTGATTTGGAGACTGAAATGGGTATTGGTCATGAGATTAAGTATGTGTTGTTCAAAGACAAGCCTAAATCTTGGAGGGTCCAAGCTGTTCCCATGAACCCAACTAGTTTTGTTACCAGGTAATTAAATTAAGAAATGGAAAAGTGCTATATCTATTGACATAGTGATGAATGAGAAAAACCCTTCCTACATTATGTCACCACAAAATTGTAAAGACAGTTAGATAATCTATCTAGCGAGATTGTAAGTTGTTGAAAAATTTTAATCTGTGAGTTTCGTGACATACTGCTTACAAATAAATATCAAATTATGAAATGATATGTGACAGAATATAGCGCACGCTGATTGGTTGAATGTCATGTGCCCCGTGCCGCCATTGGTTGAATGTAAACTAAAGCGCTCCGGTAACGATCATTTGCAATTGTCAATTTATACATAATTGACGCTCATTGACGCGAAATTTATCGTTTACATTTGCAATTGAAGCAATTGTCAATTGCTCTAACAAAAAAAATTGCAATTGTTTGTTACCCCCACAGCCCGAAAAGGACTTTGCAGTGTTTTGGTGATTTT
The DNA here is from genome assembly GCA_963556745.1 of Catoptria pinella. Taxonomy (NCBI): domain Eukaryota; kingdom Metazoa; phylum Arthropoda; class Insecta; order Lepidoptera; family Crambidae; genus Catoptria; species Catoptria pinella. The sequence goes on along the minus strand of OY750778.1, from coordinate 5,621,676 downwards.
AAAATTATTTTGTTGAAAATAACTCAAAGCTTTAGAATAAGTGATATGTATATAAAATAATTATCTGATGAGAAATGAGGAGATCCAAAGGTGAAATAAAGTAACCGACATCGCTGAAAGGACTGCTCTGCTGAAGTAGTAGTGGGCGGAACACAGCGAAAAGAACCGATGGCCGCTGAAGCGGAAAGATTTTGGAAGCGTATTTCCCTTTCCGTGTTCAACTAGCGACACCGGACTCGCGAAACCAACCAACCCGTGCTCAGCTTACGTCCACTGAGCACGCTTTTGCGATCAAGCAACAATAAAAAAGAAATTTGTTTTTAAATCAATATTAGGATTAGAGTTTTCTACGAATTGCTTTACTTTTTCTTTTAACTCTGGTTTATTTACAACATAATTTATTAAAAATGCTGTATCGGGTCAGAACTACTTACCTCTTCACTTAAATTGCGGGCAGCTGCGAAAGCTAGCTCATGTCCGATAAAATCTGCACATATTTGTTTTTTTTATTACGTTACTAATACCGTCGCTGATTCAACACGCTTTTGAAGACTCAAACAGTCATGTCAAAAAAGTGTTCAGCTCAACTGCACACTATTTTGTAACCTCCCCCAGCGCCACTTGATCACAAAGGCGTGCCCAGTTGACGCGAATTGAACACGGGCTAGTTGAATTCTAAAGTAATACAAAAGCGTGCGGACCTTACGAGATCGGCGTTTGCCAGTTGAACACGGAAAGGGAAACACGCGTTCTGGGATGGTGATGGAAGGTCGCAGGTCGCAGGAGGCCGCTGAATGCGGGCAGCGCAGGACCGATCGTCGTGGAGATCCTTGGAGGAAGCCTTCTTCTTCTTTTAACGGAATATTATTTATTTCTATTAATTTTAATAAGTATTAATATATAAAAAATATAAGTAAAATTTATATTTTACACACAGAACAACCTACCGACCTACTAGACCGACCAATCAGGGACAACCTTCCTTGTTATTCAACAGTTTCACTTTAATAGATTATAATCTATCGAATAATAATGCACTAAATTGTATGTACATAAGTATGGTATATGGATCACAGATTTTTGACTTGACAGTTTACCATCTCGTGATATAGATTTTAATCTAACGGTGTTTACAAGGTATACTAACTTACAGCAGTGTTTTCATGATTTCTAATATTTTAATCATCTTTTCAGAAAACCTTTACATCCTAAATGGTGGGGAGTCAGAGATGAGCTTTTAAGTGAGGTGGCAAGTATAGACGGTTGCATCTTCTGCCACGGCACTGGCTTTATAGGGGGAAACACTTCCAGAGAAGGGGCCCTAAAAATGGCTGTTGCTAGTCTAGAAGCAAAAGAGAAAGAATAGCTCAAAATCCTTAGAATAATTACGTATAGAAACTAAGTCCGTGCGCCTTTGAAGCATCTTTTTCGGAGCCAGATATTGCTCCAAACGCCATAGTTTTCAACACACGACAGCACGTCAGGTTATACAGTTAAACTTTGTAAACAGCTTTTATTACGTAGGGCATAAAGGCGGTCTCAAGGTCAACATGTATAGTCTGAGGTGCCGTTGTGTGTACCTACGTGTGCGTGTCGCCGAGCGCAAGCAAGTAATCGTTCGTCACATCGTCACGCCCTGTGTGAATCGGTTTAGTACTTCACTTTTGGCAGAGCGCTTGTATGAAGACTATTTTTCTATACGTACATACCTAATTATTCTAAGCCAAAATCATTGATAAATCAGGGAATATTTTTTAAGTATTCTTCCATCATTATGAATAAAATTTTATTACTATGAAATTGTTTCCTTTTATTGCAATTTATATGTACTATTAGGGAATGCAAATCCGTACCCGTTTCAAAATCGGATTTAAAGGGTATTTGGTCCAATCCGGATTTATCTGAATATTACGAACGTTTTTATAAAAATAAAAAATTCTGTCAATATTTTACTGTAAAAGCCCGCATATGGGTAAATCTTAGATTTTATTACTAAATCTTAGGATTTAGGTACTGACATGAGTTGGTAAATGTAAGGATTTTATATACTTAAAAGACAACCTTTCGGGCTTTTACCTTTAGTGTTTGGTACATGCTAGGTTTTACTTATTACTGTTCGCAAATGTTCGTTTTTTTAATTACTTAAACAAAATATCTTAATTATCTATTTTATATTATAATGTTATAATGAAGATATTTTGGGTTTATGGGTTCGGTCGGACCCTACTCTGTAGTGTCTGTCTGTCAGTCAACCAAAGAGTAATAGTAATATGAGATTGTTAACTTAAACTGTCATGAAAAAGCTGACCAACTATCAATCAATTCTGGAGACGTGTTTCCTTATAAAAAATATTGCTATGATCTATGTGCCCAAGCAGGCGTTTCACTCAGAGACTCATGGGAATCCCAATGGCAGATTAGCAGTCAATTTAAAGGTAGCTTTTATAAACTCATTCAACCTAATATTCCTAATAAGCCATGGTTTAGCAGTATGAAGCTTGGTAAAGTTCCATCAACAATCATCATAAGAATGAGACTACGTGCACCCCTGCCCATCTGGCAAGATTACGGATTGTGCAGGATCCTACATGCGTGTGTGGCACTGGGGCTCTATCGGCTAAAAACATTGAAGTTCATGTTAACTGTGTTTTGACAGATGTATGTGATACATTGCTACTTCGTTTTGGCACAAATAAAAACTTACCAAAGGAAAGTAGCAATGTATTACATACATCTGTCAAAACACAGTTAACATGAACTTCAATGTTTTTAGCCGATACCGCCGCTGGAGTGGGAGAAGTTAACCATATTTTCTTTTCGTGCCCACTTTATGATCACACTTCCTTTTATGAATCCCTTATATCCCTCAGAATTCCTCTTCCTACCAATATTTTAAGTCTTTTATGTACCAATGATAGTAATATATATAAATGTATATTCGATTTTATAATTTCCAATAATATAAGAATTTGAGTTTATCTACGTATCATTTTTATTTATTATCATGAATCCTCTCCACTATCCAAATCTCCAAATTCCGTTTTGTCATCCTTTATAATGTTACCCTACCTTTTGTCATGGCTAATACCCAAACCGGGTGGAGCCAATAAAAAAACTTAACTGTCAGCGTCAACTCAACTGTCAAGCATGACAGCAAGACTCATTTTGACTCACTCACTTTCACTCTAGTCAATGAAACCAAGTTTAACTAAGTTTATCAAGCAAGATATGTAATAAAACAATGAACGGATAATACAATTGTATTAGGTATAAATTTGTATTATTACAGTAGGTACGTGATAGTATACATAGGTTCAGATTGACCAGAACAGCAAAGTTACCTAAGACCTATCTTAGTTTATTGAATATATTTCTCTTTTCACACAATTTTTATTTTGTGTCGTAACCCGTGTTTCCTGTGGACACCACTTGTGAAAGACCACTTCTCGTTCTTGACTGCTTGAAATAATAATAGTGCTATGACTTCAAGACATTTGCCTCTGTTTTTGGAAGGCCAAGTTGTGAAAGGGTTCGGAAGAGGATCTAAACAATTAGGCTGCCCTACAGGTATAAATTTGTTATTTAGCCGTATTAGCATGTATCAGTCTTGATTCAAACTTAGCTAAGAAGTTTTATTTTGTAGTTATATATTTATGCTTTTCCTTAAATTATTCAGGAAATTTTAATGAACACTCTGTCCGAATTTAAATGTTATATTATGTAGCAACTGATTTCTGAGTTGGTAGGAACATATTTATTTATTTAGGTACGTACTTCCATTTATTCACTGTGTAGAATTGATGATAACCTCAATTAATTGTTTGCTTAGGTACTTGCAGATCTTGAACAAATACTACCATAACTATTACTCAGTATTATATAAATACTTCTCTATATCCTTGTCTTTTAAGTACATGTAAGCACAGGTATTTAGAGAACAGTTAATATTGGTCCTATAAATTATTCCTTTTTTAATCTTGATAAATTTTAACACAAATCTGATTAAATTTGTTCAAAGTCTATACATAGACTATACATATTTAAATGTATTTTAAAAGGTTCCTTTTTACAGCAAATTATTCCCTAAATGTGGTTAAGTCCCTCCCAGTGGGGCTAGAACCCGGAGTATATTATGGATGGGCTCAGGTAGATGCTGGACCTGTTTATAAAATGGTGGCTAACATAGGGTGGTGTCCCTTCTATCAAAATAAGGAAATGTCTGTTGTAAGTAATATTATGAATTCTGCTAGTTTCTCCAATAACATTTTATAAAATATTAATATGTACAGTCAACGGCACATCAGACTACATGTTGACCTTGAAGCGGCATCCCTACTTAGACTCGTTTTTTCCTATGCGTCCCCATATAACAGCCGCGGGGCCCTTACATATACTTCGCACTAGTCACATTCGAAATGTTCGCAGAGGAGGACCTGCTTTTAGCTTCAGCGGCTTTTATAGTTAAGAAGCGCTCCACACATTTAGAAAGTACCCGCGATGACGGCGTTTTTAGTGTGACCACAGCACATCAAGTCCACTTCAATAAATATTTTATAAATTAAGAAATAAACAGTCTTAAGGTCAACATCTATAGTCTGATGTGCTGTCATCTGTACACGGTCAGTTTTTTCATACTTGTAAACAGCAAATCAAACAAAAATTTTGTTTTTCAGGAAACTCATATTATGCATAAATTTGACGAAGACTTTTACAACTCCTATTTGAAAATTGCAGTAGTAGGCTATCTCAGAGGAGAGAAAAATTTTAGCTCCCTTGATGACCTAATACAAGCTATTAAAATGGACATTGATAATGCAGACAAGAAGTTAGAGGAAAAGAATGCCAAAGAATTAGCTATGCACATTTTTTTTAACAAATCCTAAAATTAAAGTTATGGTCTCATTCAGCAATGTTATTCTATACCAACATTCCTTTGCACAAGTTTGGAGATGATTTTTTAGTGTGCATATTATTTCCACATGTGTTTATTCTTTATTATATATATAAATACAATATACATACATATATATTTGATTGTATGTATGTATATTGTACTTTAAATAAATAACCAATGATATTGAAAATCGAATTTACTACGAAATGTTATTAATTTAATTATGTTTTCAAAGGAGATTGCATTTTTTCTTAAGGGAGTTGGGCTACCTTCCTTGATGATTTTTGTTTTATTATTACGTCTGCCGGAGTACAGCTGCGCCACAAAAACAAAAGTTGGAAATCAGACTTTTTGACTATGCCATGATGAAATCGGAATTTGTCGCAAAAAAACAGAATTTGTCGGTCTTTCGCTGTAAGCTGTAGAGACGTCTCTACAGCTGTGCCACATGAATTTCGGAAACGGAAGGTTGTAGCGAAAATCTAATTACTCGTATGTGTAGCCATTAGTTTGTCAGAATTTGTTGGTCTTGCGTTTAGGAGATATTATGTGAGGATACGCTGGGGAGACCTTACTACCCACCTGGATCTCGAGAACGGAAGGTCGTAGCGAAAATCTGATTACTCGTGTGTGTAGCCAGTAGGTAGTTTGCCGAAGAGTCGCCAAGAACCAGCGTTTGTCGGTCTAGTGTTTAGAAGATATATTCACAAGTGCTTGTAACAGCCCCTTTGTTCTCACTAGTTCGATTCAGTAGTTCGATCGTCGAACTAGTGAGAATTTTTTTTCTCATTTGTTCGACCGTCGAACTAGTGAGAATGTTTGTTCTCACTAGTTCGATCCGTTAACTTATTATTATTATTAATCGAGAAGCAAGAACATTAAGTACCGATATAATAGATATTGGTCACAAATACATACATTGTATAGGTAATTATAAAATGAAAATCTTTTAGGTATATTTTGTAGGTATAATTATTATTTAAGTATTATTATAATATAGTAAACGTCAAAATCACAATGTTGCATAATTAGATTATTTATTGTAAACATAATATTTAGGAACAACTATAGGTAAATACGTAGATGAAAAATATTTTTCTGTCTTGCTTATCTCAACAAGCTTAATCAGAAACTAAAAAGAAACTAAAAAAATGCCAAAAATGCTTCAAAATTACAAATGTACAAAATTAGGTATAGGTATAGACATAACATTCATAAACATAACTTTGATAAAATATACATGATTAAATATATTTTTCTCTGTCTTACTTATCTCAATAAGCAGAGAGCGAAAAAACTTTGAATTTGTGTATTCCACCAAAGGATATATGTATATTGAACATTACATTAGGTACATTGGTTACGAAATCAAAAAAATAATGTAATAATCAAATACTCAATTATTTTGTCACATTGAGTCTCAATGTAACTATAATTATCGCATCTTTTCTAAAAAGTGCCCAACACCAATTTCTCCGCATATTAATTGCATTTGAGCATCAATAATGTAATCGTCATTGAATAAATCAGTTTTTCTCCTTTTACAACGTTTGTTTGATGTTGAAGGTCTCTGAAGAATGTCATTTTGATATGAAGACAATAAGGAATCGTCCCGTAAAATATGTAATATTTGCAATAGGTTTACATGCCCTTTCGTTACAAGGTTATTTATTTTATGGTGCCATCCTTCTACTGCATTATTTGTTCGGTGGCGTTCGCCATAAACCGACCAAATTCTATGATAATCACCCTTCATCCAGTATTTATCGAAATAATCTTTAAACTTAATTATAGATTCGCAATTCTTCTTCATTTCTTTTTGAATATACGCCCATCCTGAAACAATTTCATTTTCTGGAAGCAATGCCAAGTTGGCGCATAATGAAATTATTCTTCTGTTGCGTTTGTCTTTAGTTAAACCCAGGGTTTTTGCTTTGCGCCACAAGCTGTTCACGTAATGGTAGTAGCAACCTTTGACTGTAACATTCAATGTTTTCAACGCTTTCATTGTGCCTTCTTCGAAATCTATCGTGACTTTAGCAGGCTTCCACTCTGGAATTTGGGACCCAATTAAATCAAATAAAAGTGAGTAAGCTTTTTTGGTCCTGTGACTCATGAAAGCGTACACCAAAGGGATGACATTCGTGTTATTTGTATCACTGCCGATGTCTCCGTGAATTGTAAAAAGTTGCTGAAAAGGTGTCGGACATGATTTAAAGGTCCCATCCATAAAGATGTGTTTAGTTTTTTTTATAATTTCTCGGGCATCATTTGAACAAAACACTAATATTCTCATTTTTTTATGACTGTAATCAGCGAGTAAGAAATCTGAAAAAGTACTAGGAACTTCGACTTCCTCAACAGTCTTTGCATTTATTTTTTTTACGTGTGCTAACTTATTTCTCCTTCTGTAAATGCGTGACTTTATTTCACAAAATTCAGGTACACTCTTAGAAGCTAAATGCAGGCCTTGATTTTTTAATGTAATTAAAGCTCTGTTGTAGACCCTAGGAGCTGGTTCTCTTCCCGTAGCTGCTTCTTCGCAAGCATTATTTAAAATAGCATTGACTGTATTTCGTGTTTCATCTGGATTACATTGACCGCAGTGGGGTTTTGATTGTAAATTATTAGGGAAGTCCTTAAACAAAACCAATGTTTAAAAAATATAGGAATTCATGAATTATTTTGCTTGTACATTAAAACTATTACAAATAAAAATACACATACAACACCTATAATATGTAAATATACGTACAACAATTATCATTATGTACATATAAAATAACCAAGACTTACCATATTCATTGTGACGGAACCGGTACATTTTAAACTTTTATAATTTTTACACCGCCAAATGCTGTGGCCATTTTTGTATTTACGCATAGAATAATATTGATGTCCTTCTAATTGCAGAATCCTTCCACGACCGCTTTTTATTAATTTCACTTCTTTAGACATTATTCCGAAAATATAAACAGTAAAATAAACAGGCACCACGAAATAAACATTGCTACTGCAGAGCTGAACAGCGTAATACTTCCATTTTGCGAAACATCTACCCTCAAAATATAACAAAAATCATGTACCCTCAAAATAAGACAACAGAACTATGACCACACTCTTTCTGGGGTGGGGCGTTTAGTTAAATATTTATAATACTAAACTTATTATGCACATACCTAAGTGCTATAGGCATAGATGCATTTAAGGAAATATACCAGTGGACGACTTCCGGGTGATATGACAATGATTTGTATTATGTATTTAAACTGTTTGTATTGTTTACTATTAATTTACTTGCAGTCGAATTTTGACGTTTACTATATTTCAATAATACTTAAATATTAATTATACCTACAAAATATACCTAAAAGATTTTCATTTTATAATTACCTATACAATGTATGTATTTGTGACCAATATCTATTATATCGGTACTTAATGTTCTTGCTTCTCGATTAATAATAATAATAAGTTAACGGATCGAACTAGTGAGAACAAACATTCTCACTAGTTCGACGGTCGAACAAATGAGAAAAAAAATTCTCACTAGTTCGACGATCGAACTACTGAATCGAACTAGTGAGAACAAAGGTAACAGCCTAGACTGAATAAATGAGTTTTGAATTTTGAAAATTAAAAAAGGCAATTATGACAAAATAACGACATGCATCGCATCGCATCGAAGTTGGAAAATCGTTTCGCAAATTATTTATTCTAACTTTGTTGTTAAAATAAATACCATGAACATAAAAACATGTTTAAATGACAATATTTCATTCAGGCACAAGTTACAACTACAAAGTGGGTCTGCTTTTAGGCTATCTCCTCGAGTTATTGTTATTCAGAATAAATTTGTTGCAATATGAAAAACTCATTTTAGGCACTCTTCTTGAGTTATTGTTATTCAGAATAAATTTGTTGCAATATGAAAAACTCAATCCTTAATGAAAATATACTTTAATTAAAATACAATGTTAAAAAGCTGTATAACTTAGCTTATTTTATACTTAGTTATTGTTTTATGCCTATAGGTAATAGTTTTATTTGGCAGCAGTTTTATGCTATCATATGAATATGATAACCTTGTAAGTTATAAAATCATGAATTAGTGTATAGAATATGTATTGGTTTATTTTTTCTACAATATATTCTTGTTCAAAATTAATTGTTTTACTTCAATAACCAAAAATAGGTAGCAAATAATTGTACTTATATTATCTGAAAATTTGCATTATTCATAGATGTATAAATAAAACAAACTGCCCCTTTGAAAAAGCCTTTATTTAATAATGCTTTAATGGATCCATTAACAAATTTATAAAAGATCACACCATCATACTCTCGGAAATAAAATGCAAATCTTAAATTACAATTAGGGCTCTCTCCAGGAAATTAATGTTGTTTTCGCCTAAACGAACATCCTGAAAGACAAAAAACATTGATAAATATACTAATAAATAAAATAGATTTAAAGGTCCTAAAAAAATAGAACATCACATAAATCTTAATCATTAGTGTAATTGTTTTCACTCTTTGAAAAAAGAGAGAAAACAATTAATTATGTTACAACTTCTACATGCTGACTACAACTACAACAGTTAAATAGAACATGAAGAACTTGCTGCAAAAATTATTTGCTGCAAGTTTTTAAGCCAAAAGCACCCTTTTCACGCTGGAGAGGTGAAAAATCTGTTTCTTTATCCCTGAGACAAAAATGACAGATTTATCTTACCTGTCAAATTTGCAGTTGTTTTGATCATTTATTACCAATAACATTGTTTTTATGATTCTAGTTCAGATTAAATTCAGATTCAGATTAATAAATATGAGAATAAGGAAAAAAGTGAAACATAATTTTTGTTGCAAGATTAAAAAAGACTCTGTTAATACACATGAATAGCTACATCACTATGGAGCGAACAGAGTGACTATGCATACACAGCGTAACTCGGAAGAGACGGGGCACGGAAATGCTAAAAATCATCGCCGACAATGTTTTTTTCGCATCCCATTCGTGACATTATGCACTTTCCTATACATCTTATATGAAACAATGTTGTCACCGCCCTGTGCCTGTCCCATCTGGGGTATTTTCCCCTCACATACACAATGACCTTAACAAGACAATAAAGTAACTGGCTAGCTAGCTTTGTATTTATGTTAAGTAAATATTGCTGTACAGTTGCAAAGCTGAAATAGGTGAAACTTTATGGCCTTTATTTTTTTACAAACTTAATACTACAACTCGATGTTATTGGAAAATAACAAAATCATATAAATCATTATTTGACTGTGGCTGATTTTGAATGTCAACAATTGCACAAATCTTGAAATTACAAAATTAAAATTGGAATACTTATAAATACATTTTGTTTTATTCCCCTTTTCTTTTTCCCATGCTAAAAACTAGGCTTACAACAGAATGCAACTTAAGGGGACAACGAGTCGTGAAAAGTTTACTTCCCGTTGTCCCCTTTAGCCGGATGTACGTTAAGGGGACAACGGGAAATAAACTTAATCACGTCCCGCTGTCCCCGTGACGGGGATATGGCATACGGGGACAACGGGAACAAAGGCAACTGTCATGTCATATTTATGTAGTTTGCATTTATTGTGCAACTTTATATTTTACAATAACATAAGTTAGTAAATCAAAATAAATATGTAAATAGATAAGTAACATTCTGTTCATTCCTAAAATCAGTGTTATCAATTTTATTTTAAGATTTATCTTTATTAGCAATTTTCTCATGATTTCTTTGTGAATTACAAACAAGCATAAAACCAAAATCATAACATTGAAAAGAGATATTTTTACCTTCAGTTAATCTAGCACGACCTCCAGTGGGCTGGCAGAGGATTGTTGAGCATCCCGCGCATACGACCACCCTCTGTGCATGACTAAATACCGTTGTGATTTTGTAGCAGCCTGGGCATTTGACATCCATGAAATACGAATTAGGATGAGGCACCAGCCTTTTTAGCTTATGTTTCCTCCTCTCCGACGCGGGGGAAGGATGCAGCAAATCAATTGCGAGCTGAAAATTACCATGCTTAGGTTAGGTTTCACCATTGATGTAATTTCTATTGTCACTTACGAGTTAAAGAGCCCCTTTAAGAAACTCATCAAAAACACGTTGGTAAATATACCAGAAAACTCAATAGAACTAAATAAAAAATAATCATTTCACGAGCAATTTCTTTGACATGTCTACTACTGCCATGTGTATCATCTTGTAATTTAGGATGCGTAGTTTCCACTTATTATAAGTTTGGGGTGTTTAACTTAATCACTAATATGGATGGAAAACATATCAGTCACAATTATTTCACTTATTACTTCATACATTGTCGATTTTTACAGAAAATAAATAAAATTACACACCGGCATGGTTACAGCCAAGATGCAGAACCGGAAAAGGAAAATGGCTGAATGAGTCTAATAAAATAAAAAGTCTATGGTTAAACTATCAGATCAGTGTTGCCAATCAAGAAATTTTTGTTTCCACACCGGTCAAAACAACTTGGACCGTATCTAAACACCCCCTAAACGATCAAACTGCTTGTCAATCATTTACATTGCATTGGCTTGTCAATCACATTTTGATCGTTTAGGAGCGATGCTTGACAAGCACGTAGGTTTCACGTGATTAACGTGGCCTATCAAAGGTAGGACGTGCCTCAGAAGATTAAAAATTCTGCCCTCATTAGCCAAAAAGCGTCAACTCAACAGAAGTGACTTCCGAGAAAATGACTGTTTTGTCTTTTTCGTTTTCGCGTCAACTTAGAGAAGTATTTTATGGATTATTTATACTTGATAATTAATATTTAAAACCATATTCAATATTGATACAGAAAAATATTGAAAAACTATATTTTTTTGCCTTTTATTTGAGATACCGCCATTTCTCTTTAAATAAATTGCCTTAAATGATGAGTTACCGCTACCGGTTTTAGTTTGTATAGAAATTTCCATACAAATATTTCCATACATACTTTTGCTCAAAATCTAAAATAATATAAATAAAACTACAAGTAAATGTATTTTTCAATAACTTAATTATATTTGGAACAAATCAAAATCAAATTGGATAATGTTTAGTATATGCTACTGTACTCAAATCAAGCACAAAGTGGACAATGTTTTATATACAACATCACTCAGAAGTGGGAAGTTCCCTCCAGAAACAGAGTCTATTGTTAGGTATTATATTTTGAAGTTATTTCAAAATGTTATCCTTTATATAATACCAAATAATATACTAGAAAAAATAGGACTCGCACCAGATCATGTTCTCGGACGGGAATCGAACCCGCGACCTTTGGATATCCGGTCCAATGCTCTGACCGCTGAGCTACCGAGTCACTAGTGGGAACGTCGAATTTCTTCTAGTTTTCGTCTATTTTTTCTAGTATATTATTTGGTATTATATAAAATAGCATTGTGAATGCTTAAATCTCAAAATTTAAAATGTTATCCTTTTTTAGCCTGTCAGCCTGTTTATCCTAAATGCCATTAGGTATGGTTTTCTTCTTTGGGGGTGGAAGTATATTAGTTTTTAAAAATTTGCTTGCAACAATGCTGGCGATTATAGGTTCATTATCAAATCCAGTTCTGTAAATTAAATCGAAGCTGCCTCTATTGACTTCTACTTGTACAATATCGCTGATGTAAGGACGCGGATTAAGTCTAGAAAGCTTGTATTGAGTTGTATAATCTTTCCAGAATAACTTTATTTCCAGCCGTATTAACAGCTTTACAGAAGTCCTCAAAGTCATAAATTTTGTTTTTCTTCCACTTCATGGATAATTCTACTCTATTATGGAATGAGTCTGCCGATATAAATGTATGCCCTGCTTCAAAATATTTCTTTCTATAATATTTCAATAATATTTTTTTCTGTATATTTTGTTTTGTTTCGCTTAGAATTACGCAGATGCCGCCAAATGCCTTAGAAATATTACTGACTTACTAATGACTATTTTTTAACCTGTTTCGCCGTAACCAAATATACGGCCATTCTCATTTAAAATTACAGTATACCCCTAAATTTCTAAGTAATTCCATGTAGAATTGAGATACGCAATATTTTCAAAGTTGATTTTCTCTATGTTTTAAGAGTGATATCGCCATTTCGCTTAGTCCATTAGATAGATAATTGATTAAGCTATCCGAAGCAACAAAAATCAGAAAATGTGATTTTTTTGAGTTAACGCTTTTTGGCTTATGAGGGCAGAATTGATACTGCTTAAGTAAAAATTTTAAATTCTTGCAGTGATAGTAGTAGTGACACTGATGATAAATTATTTGAAAGTAAATAGGCGAAGGGAAATTTTAGAGAAAAAAATAATACTATTTTTACTTTGGAAGTAAGACTTGACAGTCATTAAAAAATTCTGTATGAGTAAAGTGGCGGTAGATATTTTTAACAAAAATAGGAGGCCAATTATCGCAACATCCAACAAATAGAAATCATTCTCTTTCAAACTGTGCTGTGCAACAGCTGTTAAGTGCGTTACATTTGGATGAGTGCGGCGGTAAAAGTGCTGATAAACATAATCTACCAAAAAAATTTTGAGGTTTATATCGGTCAGGTTTGCTCCTCTTGTTTGTACCTCTTTTAAATCTCTGTTTTAAAAGAGGTTTCTTTGATATTTTTTTATCTGTTAAAAAAGTTAGTGAATTGTGTTTCTGAAACTGACAAAATAAAGTCAATCTTAAATCAATGAACTAAATAATCAAATTATCAAATATCACTTTCATATGTCTTGTAATTTATGAAAAAAATCGAGATCCCTGCCACCAAAATGTCTAATGCGTCCTCTTAGGTACTTTCCCTTTTGGTATATTTTATTCTAAGTCTAAGAATTTATTTATGTTTCTCTATGGTACTTCCCCCTCCGTGACTCCGTGTGGCAAAGTGCGGAACTTACGTGCTTGACAAGCCTGCTTGATCGTTTGAGCACACATTACATTGTTTCGTACACACCGTACACACAACAGCACCTCAGACTATACATGTTGACCTTGAGACCGCCTTTATGCCCTACGTATTAAAAGCTGTTTTCGTAGTTTAACTATATAACCAGGGGGTCTAGACAAAGTAACATTTGCAAATCTTCGTTATCGCTTCGCTTTTGAAACATGTATGGGATTGACATAAGGTTTCGTTATCAATCGAAATTTAAAACGTCAAATCCATACATTTTTCGAAGCGAAGCGATAGCGAAAATTTGTAAATGTTACTTTGGCTAGACCCCCTGATGTGCTGTCGTGTGTACCTGAGGGCCTAGTATGAGTTGGTGTTATTAGTACTTCTCGCACTGCTTACTGTTTAGTGCTTAGCCTCAAGTTCAATGTGAGTGAGAGAATGAGTGAAAGAGAGAAAACGATAGTTAACTCTTCTTCTGAGTTAACTATTCGATAAGTGAAAACACCTTCTGACGAAAACACTAACTCGCTTGTAAGAACTCGCTACATCCTCTGTTCTAAATAATTTTATTTTCAGTTCTAGCAACATTATTATTAAAACAAAACATCGTAAATCGTAATTTATATGTTGTAATTGTAAATTCTTGTCTGTCAAAATGTCTCTTTTTCTGTATTATAAAAATTGAAATTGTGTTTAAAATTTAACTTTTCATGTGACCGTAACATTATCTAAGTTATGTGCAAGTGTTTATTGTTTTAATTTAAATAAGAATGTGGTAAATAATTAAAAATAAACTCCATGTTTGTTGATTACAAATAAGTTTTCTTGTGGTATTCGCCACTATGCCACTATTTGGGACGAATATGATGTAGAAGAAATATTAACGTACTTAGCGACATGACCGAAAAAGGATACGAGGGTGACCAATCGTCATCTTCTTGGGATATTCCAGGTCCTTCATCTCTGGCCGCAATTCTGGATACTGTATATACTTCATCAGCCTCTGATAATCCTCCTAGAAGTGGTAATATTTACACTGGTATTTATTGTAAAGTCTTTCCTTTCTTACATGAAAGTAATTTTTTTTTTATTTCTAGAGGAAATGGAATGTGAAGCACTATTCGCTGAGAGTGATGATGAGGTAGAAGTGTTACCTTTACCATCAGAAGCTACTGAAACAGATAGATGTGAACCAACCTCCAAGCCGGTGTCATCTAATTATGTGAATTCTACCACACCAACACAACCATATGACTTGAATATATCTTCCATAGCCCCTCCTGTATCTTCACACACTCCAGTTCCAGAAGAGTATCAGCCTCTGCCAGATAGTTCCAGTTCTTTAGATTACTTAGGCCGAAGTACCTTGGATAGTACCAATGGTCAAAGATTTCCTGATGTGAATATAAGGTACCAACCTAAACCTGTGCCCTTGAACCAAAGAGGATATTACTATCCAAATTATCCTCACTTTGCTGCTGGTGTAAGACCCCAGCATGACTATGTTTTCAGCCCATATCATGCTAACAATGTCATTGTCCTTAGTGATGACCGGAATTACGTTCAACAACCCTTAGCTTACACAATGCCACATAACCAAGCACAAGATGAAGCAAGTAGTGTATCTCAGAGAAGTTATGAAACCTTGCCACCATCATGTCCTAACAGCGATGATTCTTTAAGAAATCAACAAACAGACAACAATCAAAGGCCTAGCGACTTAGAGAGACCTAGCCGTAAGTTGAATATATCTCCAAGGAGAAGGCAGTCAAAAGAAAATGAACAAAATATGAATTTAATTGAAGTTAGCTCAGAAGAAGAAGACAATGCATCTGTGCCAAGAAAGAAGCAATGTGATAATGGAGCTGGTCATCAAGAAGCTGCTTCTAATGCAGTTATTCCAATGAGAACTAATACTAATGTCCCTATTGCTAGACCAGAACTGGTAAAAAGAGAACCACACAGTCACAATGAAGAACCACCACATGGGAGAGGGGATCATGCCAGTGGGAATGCCACAGTTGATCATCACTCTAACAGAGGAAGAATGAGCATTAATAATCCTAATCATAGATTTGCACTTCACAATTGTGCCCAAAACAATGTTCAAGTGAAACAAGAAAGACACAACTGTGCTTGTTCTAACCAAACTAGCTGTGGTTGCGTCAATCACAGTGCCACCTGTCATTCCCATTCAGTTCCACATGAATGTCACAGACATAATGTAAATCACTGTAGCCATCAAAGTGGATCGCATCATCATCATCACCGCCATCACCATCACCATTATCAAACATACAGACAGTGTAATCCACATGTTAGTGCAGGAACACCAAGTGCTTCTCTCAGTCAGGTAAAGGAGGAACCTGTGCCTCAATCTTCCAATATGTCTAGTATTAAACAAGAAACTGATTACTCACCGGCACCAGCAGAAGAAGCACACATACCTGCTTCTGTGAAAGTGGAAGCATCTGAAGAGACAAGAGTGAAAGTAGAACCAGGTTCATCCAGTGAAAGTAGTAGCACTCAAAATGTGACAATTAAATCTGAGACAGATAGTCCACGAAGATGTTGTGATGTGAATGCTGGAGGAGACATGAGGGTGAAGGACAGCTCACCACAACCTGGCACTAGTTCAGGGAGAAGTGCACAACCTGAAACCAGGCCTGCCTACAATTGTGAATTGGTAAGAACACTAATTAACTGCCTATTTTGCTCTAAGGAAAGTATTTTAATGGATTATTTATTTTGCTGCAGGAAGCCGAAACCAATGAAAGCTCGGCATCTAATGCGGTGTTGTCAGCACCTGATCTCCAACTGGATTGGGTGTCAGATTCCAGCTCCGATGATGACGTTCAAGTACTGGGGGATGAAAACAATGTCAGTATGATTAACTTATAATGTTCCTGTGTTACCATAAGTTTCTCTTCATAAATATTAAATAAATAAATCATTGTATTTTAGGCAAGTAAACAGTGAGTTTAAACTTTTAAGCAAATAAATTACATTACTATATCCCTGTTATTTTGTCTAAATTGCATCTATTTCAGCCCTGCCCATCTAGCACGACCAAATAAATCGATTTATTGACACATAAATGTAAGCTAACAGTTAAGTGTCGATAAATTGATATATTATATCATGTTTCGGTAGTCATGCTAGGAGGCTGATTATGTGGGCATTTATAATATTTACATCTACATGTGTTAATTAGCGCGTCGTAATCGATCTAACGAGTTCGCCGGAGCGCGAGACTGGCGCCGCCGCCGAGGCGTCGCCGGCGACCCCGGCCGGCCGCCCGCTGCGAGCTGCGAGCTACGAGCCGTGTCCGCCCGACCCGCCCGTCTACCACCACGCCCAACCGCCGCACGCACACTTGCTCAGGAGGTTGGTTCTTGATCTATTCTATGGCAGGATAATTTTGCTGATTCACAAATAGTCCACCAGTCGGCGCACTACCGCTAACTTGGCGCTAGTGTAGATGTTATTTTATTTGTTGTTTGCTATCTATTTTGGGTGTTGGAAGGGAGTTTTCGTTAGTATACATTTTCTTTCAACATTTTGGTTTTTTTCAATATTTAATAACCGGGAATATAACTCATAAGCTCATATATAAAAGGTCTCCCTCTACAGCAGTGCCACCAAGCAGGATAAATTGTCTGTCATCCTGCCATTGCTTAATTACTTACAATTTATCATTGACACTAGAGACGTCAATTAATAATTTTATTTTAATGCCTGATTATATGTTGTGCATATCAATCATGAACTATTATTATGGAAAAGAAAGAGATAGTACTAAGTTCAATAAAGTATTAAAGTTAGAAAATTATACAACACTAAATAATATACTAGAAAAAATTTGACTGGCACCAGATCATATTCTCAGATGGTAAACGAGAGAATGGGATGAGAGAGTGGACGCAGGCTCATGCCGGGTCCAGACGTGTGTAACGTGTAATATAAAATCTAACGTGCATTGTGTCTGGACCAGCCCGAGCGTTATATGAAGTACACGTAGTGCCGTCCACACACAAAATTCACGTTTCATTACACGTTGCGCACGTATGGATCCGATTTTTTCAATAAAGAGTTTACCAAATAGGACAAATATAAGGATAAACAGACTATATGTTCATACTTTTATTATTACTCGCCGCTGAGTCAACCCTGCCGCTCGAGTACGTCTCGTCGAGAAGATCAATAACTTACGCTAACGCGCAGTGTTTAGGTGCAATTTAGCTTGGACTCGGAATGTTTGGTTATATTAAATGTTGGCTTTCTTTAAGATCAAAGCAGTGCAACTTCTGTACGCTAGTACTATTATTTATTGTTGTAAAACTGTTACCAACCATAGACAATGAAGCTTGCGCACTAAACATTTTTGTATCTTAAAAATTGTTACTGCGCAAGTCACGTGGTACTAAAATATAGGTCAAGTTATTTTGCCCCGGCTGTATGCAACTAAGCGGCCTGTTTTGAGATGTAGTGCGATGCGCAGGGTGCGCGTGGGGTGCGCGGGGCGCTGCTGCTGCTCGCCCGCGCACGCGCACGCGCTGCACCTCTACCCGCCGCCGCACGCGCACAGTCAGTATACTACCTTATTATTACACACACCCACACACACACACATTATATTCATTTATCACGTACATGTCACACAATTACTCCTCCTGAAACCTGAAACTATCATTCAACCCTAATGATTTTTTCTATGTACAGAAAAGTAATACTTGTTTTATAATAAAAGTAATACTGCAGTTTAATGTTAATTCTTGGTTTTGATGACATTCCAATTATGACGAATTAGACAAAAAAAGATACCTAATCAATGGAACCAGTGAAGTTTTCAAACAGATTGATGAGATTATCAATTTTCTAAGATTAGTAACAATGTCAAAAGTAAATTCCAATTATGTGCTTTAGTGGGTGACCGTCGACGGGATGTGATGTCCATTGCTCCGCCATACTTAGTCCATGAACGTCTGTGGCATAGACAACAGCACATGCTCGTAAGTATTCTCACTGAAATTATACTGCAATAAAATTATCCCTGTATCTTCAAGTCAGATTCAACTGTGGTATAATATTTAAATATTGTCTGTTTGTCTGTATTGTAGGAGGTTCAACGTCGTAGCACAATGGGTGACATGAGCGGCGGCTTCGGCCACTTCCCCACATACGCCATGCCTCCTCCGCCTACTACTGTTCTCTCCGTAAGTAATTATAATCTGAATCAAAACGCACAAAAAAAACAAATAACAAAGCAGCAAGTAGTACAATTGCTAACATTAATACGCCGGCGAACAGTGAGCTTCCCATACAAACGTAATACCAAAATGATTTGCAATTTGAGCATAATTAACTGATTCCTGATTTGATAGTTGGTCCCATAGTAAAAGTTGTTCAGTTTGATGGTCCCTATATATACCATATTCGGGATTAGGGGTATTTTTGTAACACGTTGTATAATTTGTCACCAAAATATGTTTTTTTTTATATTAAATACACCAACTGCCCTGCCAAAATCTAACTAAAATAAAAAGTTAAGTTAATAACAAGTGTCATTGCAGTCGGGGGACCTCTGATTAAAATTCTTGCCACATAACGGGGCATTGGCTACAATGACACTTGTTATTTTAACTTTTTATTTTAGTTCGATTTTAGCAGGGCTTTACATAGCACATGCCAGTCGTGTTTTTAATATTAAAAAAATATACATGTTGTGTCGGTCTACGTTGTTCTATTTAATGTAGTGAAACGGAACCGCATTAATTAACTAGTATTCCATAGTTCCAAGATGAGTTCGAGCCGCGAGATCTACGCTCCAATCGCGCTTCTCAGGGGCTGACTGCTGGAATTGCGCCCGCTCCTATGGTGCTGTAAGTAAATCACAAGTATTTATGTTTATCTTACATATTTAGGCGCTTTTTTACTAAAGCGAGATAGCAATGAGAAAACGACGCGCGCGGGACCGATTTTGCGAAAAAAATCACGAATTAATTCGTAGTAACTGAAATAATAAACGTATCGCTAAAATATTCCGTCATAAAATCAGTTTAACGGAGAAGTATCGAATACAGCATTTTAATTGCTTAGTTTCGGTATAGTTTTGCAAATATTTGGTTATTTTCAAAATAAACGGCACATTTTCGAAATAAAAAGCTATCGAGAAAAGTATTACCAATCGTGTTTCTGTTCTGTATATATTTAGTTAAATACTGAAGTTACACATTCTAAAATATAACAAAGGAAATCTTTTTAGAAGTCCGGTACTATGCTTCCAAAAAAACACATTTCACTACATACCGGGCCTTAAACACCCTGTATGAACTATTCAGAGTTTTGGAGCACGATTTAAACTTAAACTTACTATTTGTTAAACATACCTCCCTCCTACCAAGTCACGCCATAGATTTATGAACCTTCATCGCATTGGTTAAAAAACCGGCGAAAACATAAGCAAGTTGCAAAAGTGAGAGCTTTAAGTTTTAAAGCTTCCGACTGAGACGACACGACGTCGTCTAGACGTATCGCACGTAGAATACGTATTACAATTTTGTGATAGCACCTTATCTGTGTATCAATAAAAGAGTGTGTTTTTACTTTCTCTATGCTGTTTGTAATCAAGTGTAAAACGAATTATAGATAAGTCATGTATTTGTGGTAGTGTAATATTTAGGTCGTATTTTTTGATTAGATATGGAGCATTGTTTTTAAATATACTTAATATTGTTTGTGTTGTTGCAGCGATGGCCAGCACATTCATCATCACATGCATCATTACCTTCAGATGCATCCTCCACATTTGCACATATCGATCCAGCCTTCTGTGATGGTGAGATTTATTTTCAACTAACCTCTAACTTATATTTTGCCTATTTCTTTTGTTTTTCATTTATACTGTATATTTGGTATTTGATACACTATACTCAAACGTCACTCAACTTTCAGAGGCTCTCAAACATCGTCCTGGCGCATTAAATGTCAAAGATACGACAGAGACAGCATGATGTTTGAGCGCCCCTCAAAGTTGAGTATCGTTTGAGTATTCGGCCATTACAAATGAAAGGTGTATTCATCTGCGGGCTTATACAATGTTACAAGGCAGGTTCTAACGGTTCAATTTATTGTTCAGTAATTCTTGAATTCAAGCTTATTAAATCAATTTATTGAACAAGTTGTTCGCACTAGATCAATTAATAATGTTCAGATAAATAATATTAGAAAAAATACTAGAAAAAATCGACTCACCCGTAGCACCTCAGACGGGACTCGAACCCGCACCCTTGGGATTCCGGCCCAATGCACTGACCAATTATGCTACCGAGTCGCTAGTGGGAGCGGCGAAATTTTCTAGTACTTTTAACTTCTTCGCTGCAGGCCAGCGCAATTTCATCAATGTGAGGAAATACCCTCACATTCGAAAGAAACATCTTTCCAGATGTTTTGACAATCGATAAAGATGAAACAGCTATATAATTATTAAATTTAGATTTTTCGCATTCACAATGCTATTTTTATATTAAGATAAATAATATTAGAAAAAAATACTAGAAAAAATCGACTCACCCGTAGCACCTCAGACGGGACTCGAACCCGCACCCTTGGGATTCCGGATTGACTTTCAACTGAAGTTGCTAACTTCAGAGCGCTTGACCGACCGAAAATCGATTATCTCGAGCTCCTTCTTACTTCGGAAGGCACGTTAAGCCGTCGGTCCCAGCTGCATTTGCAGTCGTCAAGACGCCGGCGAACAGTGAGCTTCCCATACAAACGTAATACCAAAATGATTTGCAATTTGAGCATAATTAACTCTCCTCGTGATGTTATTCGGATTAAGACAGTATTTGTCTAGGTTTCTATTAAATAAAAAATCCAAAATACTCGACCAAATAAAAATTAATGCGATTTACAGTTCTGTATGAAAAAATGTAATTGGCATTTATTTTGGAATTTTTATTTAATAGAAACCTAGACAAATCTGTCTTAATCCGAATAACAGAACAAGAAGAGTTAATTATGCTCAAATTGCAAATCATTTTAGTATTACGTTCGTACGGGAAGCTCACTGTTCGCCGGCGTCTCGACACCCACCCATCTGCATTAGGCCCGCGTGGTGGGTCGTGGCCCATCCTCCTTGTCCACCCGAAAGGAAGGCCCGAGCCCCAGCAGTGAGGACAGTAAAAATGACTCGGTCAATGTACGTGTGGTATAGGGTGGCGGGGGAGGGGGCGGTGGCGGGGGCGGGGGCCTGGCGGCGGCGCAGCTGGCGGCGATGGTGCGCGCGGCGGAGGCGGGCGCGGAGGCGCGGCGCGCGGCCCGCGGCGCCTCGCGCGCCGTCATCGAGCGCAACACGCTGCGCCACGCGTACGCGCCCGCGCCGCACCGCCACGACGACAAGTGCACCATCTGCCTCTCCGTGTTCGAGGTCGCCTCCGACTGCAGGTCAGACCTGGGGCCCGATATTTTATTCTAGTCTCGCACGTGTGTCGGGAATCGAACCCGGAGCTGCGGCGAATACTCCGGTTTTGTGAAGCGGGCGGACCCTCACAATATTTTTTCTCATTAATTATTGCTCTAAATTAAAAAAAATCAAAATTCAAAACTCATTTATTCAGTCTAGGCTGTTACGAGCACTTGTGAATGTCAAAGAAGCTACGCCATCGAAATAAAGTAACAAGCGTTTACATCAAAATTATGATCTGATCCCGCGGTTCTGACGTTTACGATTTTTGGACTTCACTCGACCGCTCGAAGTCGGTGCGGGCTCCTAGTAGTAGACTCGTGCACGGTATATTTTGATACTTTTTACGTAAATACTTGCATAAATTTCCAGACGGCTACCGTGCATGCACCTATTTCACATGGAATGCGTCGACCAGTGGCTGAGCACCAACAAACACTGCCCCATATGCCGAGTGGACATCGAGACACATTTGAACAAGGATGCTACGTTTTAGGACATGTATGAACAGGTATGACTTGTCCCTCAATTATACAGCTTTTAATTAATAGTGTTTATTTAAATCTATATTATACTAGAATAGCGAATCCTGCTACTGTATCCTTCGGAGCCAGGAAACATTTGTTTAATTATTTATTTAACTTTTTTCCTAGCATCATTGTCATTAACTGTTTCTTCTTTTAGTTTGTGCTCGAGATGTGGTGAGTTGATGATCGCTTGTTGCTGCAACTCCAAACTCTCTTGCTGAAGCTCGTGCGTCAACTGCTTCTGTGTGTTACAGGTCCTGCGAGGAAGAGGATCATATTACAGCCACTATTTACTATGTACATAGAAACTTAACATTTAAAAGAGTATTTTGTTTACATTCTAATTAAACTTTTGTTACTTACTATTACAATGTTAAGGTCAAAAGAGGTGACAATTTGTTGATTTTTTATTAATTAATTAAGATTACATACATATTATATTATTATTATTATATCAAATACAAATGATACTAAATAATATACTTAAAAAAGAACGACTCGCACCAGATCATATTCTTGGATTGATATGATCTGGGGGCCTAGCCAAAGTAACATTTGCAAATCTTCGCTATCGCTTCGCTTTCGAAAAATGTATGGGATTGACATTAGGTTTAGTTATTAATCTAATTTTGAAACGTCAAATCCATACATTTGTCGAAGCGAAGCGACAGCGAAAATTTGTAAATGTGACATTGACTATCGATGTGAGTCGAATTTTTTCTAGTATGTTATTTAGTATTGTAAAAAAATAGCATTGTGAATGCTATAATCTCAAATTTAAATATACAAATGAATTATTTAAGTCCAATTTGTGAAATCAAATCGACAATTTCAAATCTAAATAAAATGACAAAAGGTACTGAAAAAATTGTAAAATTCATGAAATACTTTTACAAACATAACAGTTGCATAATGTATTAATAAATGTTCTAAAAATATAATGAATTTTTACTTGCCTACAAGCATGGTCTATTCTCTCACAAATAGCGTCCGATGCAGCAATGTTACCAGACAGGTAGGATATTTCAGCAGCGACTGTTGCTAATTTTTCAGCATAGTCCATGTAACCTGTAAAACAGACGAATCTTATAATAGTGTTCTGTATAATTTAAGGCCAAAAGAAAAGTGCTAAAAGTGGCCACTTTTAGCACTTTTGCGAAGTACTACTACAACGAACAAAATTTTACTGAGGTTATTGTTTGTAAATAAACTATAGAACCTTAGCTTCAATCTGTACATGTGAATTTTCGATACATTATGTACTTAGCGAGCCTTAAGGTACTCTTGTCTAACACAACCCTTAGCAATTCCCAGTCACACAAATATCTTCGTATATAGATAGTACCATTACAACTTACTTAGCAATGTCCTGAGGTTATGCTTCAAGTCACACAAAGCGCCTCTGACAGCCACCAGTTGGTCCCAATGATGAGGTGGGGTGCCTGCTTCTCCCCATTCAATAGCTTGCCTGACTAGACATATTTCTTTACCCAGGGCTTCTCTTAACCTGTTCAGTTAAGTACAGTACACATAATTAAATTACAAAAGGTACAATAACAGAAGTTTGTATAAAGGAGTAAAATCTTGGGTTGGACCAAATTAACGAAGGTACTCCAGCTAACTTACAGAATTATTGTATGTTTACATAAAATTGTGTTTAAATAATAATTATTCGAAAGTTGGTGAGCTTGGACATAAAGGTGGATTCCGACCGACCGACGGTACGCAATTCTGCAGGCCGTTCCCACGGTCTTGTTCGGTGCGGCCAGCCGGCGGCGGCGCGGTGCGGCGCGGATTGCAGAATCGCGTACCATGGGCATCCACCTTATGTAAGCTATAAATTTATACATGTAAATATTAATTCATAAA
The DNA here is from genome assembly GCA_963556745.1 of Catoptria pinella. NCBI lineage: Eukaryota > Metazoa > Arthropoda > Insecta > Lepidoptera > Crambidae > Catoptria > Catoptria pinella. Next base: position 5,596,983 of record OY750778.1, on the reverse strand, counting down.
CAAAAAGTTTAATAAAAAGGGAAGTATTTTTATGATCTGCAGTTAATCTAAATGGCTAGCAAAAAAATCAGCTGTTTAATTATTTGGCCAGCAAACCTTGATCTACAAACAACCTTAAAATCAAAAATCTAATTGGTCAGCAACGTTTCAAAATTTCCCCTTAACCTTTTGGGCGCCACGCCATAAACGCATTCCTGCACGCCAGAGCATAAAATAAACAAAAATACCTACGAAAAATATAGTGCTGCCAAGAGTCGATAAATTATTATTATTATAATTTTTGTAAGCCGGGTTTTTGTCAACTATAGATGTCGTTGGCGCACCGGGCTCGCACGTGCTGGGTCAAAAGGTTAAGCCCATCCCCCTATACCTCTCCCCCTCACCTCACCCCTACTTCATACTTCCGATACCACATACACCATACCCATTGATATAGCGGTCCCGACCGGTCACCCATCCTGACCTTTTTCAAAGTTGCTCAACATTCTTTATCACAGTCCCAAACGATCACCCATCTGCATCTCATACCCGGCCTTTCCTAGAGTTGCTTAACTTTCATTATGTCAACCATCTCATATCCGTTCCTTCCTAAAGTTGCCTCATGTTATGGCAATGGCAATCTAATCAAATCTATTTGTACCGCACAGTCAACAAATCGCTCACCAAAATTTTACTAAATGTGGGTCACTGAATGCTTACCAAAATGTTATCAAACGTAGGTCACTTAATTGCTCACCAAAAATGTAACACAGATCACAGATTCCAGCTAGAAAAAATTTAGAGCAGTCCAGTATGTAATTTGCTGATTGATTTTGCTAACCAATTAACCATTTTGGCTGACCAAATAGTTTTTTTAGCTCACCAAAATACAAATATTTTGCTAACCAGTTAAACCATACCATAAGCCCCTAATAAAAATAGTTTTTAGGTTAAGTAGGTGTGGTTAGGATACATTATCCCGGTAAGTTGCTGGGGTATATAAGTTATTATTTATTTGTACACTAAGCGATAATTACCTTTCACTGGTATCCTGAATAGCCACCAACGTGACCGTCAGAAGTTGGGTAGCAGCATTAACATTGACAGTAGTCGCCTGCCGGATTAAAAAGTCGTGTTCTAATCTATCACCATCCCACGACACTTCAAATTCTTTTAATGAATCTTCACACTTTGCTGTCGTTAATAATCCTAAAACCACAGGTGAAAATATCCGAACTTTTGTTATAATCCTTTTTCTCTGCAGGATGTAGGCTGCTCTGAACACATTAAATATTTTATTTCTAAACATCTCTAGATGGGATAACTATTGCTTTGACTAGTCTATTGAAATGTTTTAGGCAAATAAATTAATCCATCGCTTTGTGTGACTTTATTTATTTCTGAAGAGAACTTGTTGCTGACGACAAATTGTTTTTGTGTTGTTTTGTTTATATTTTGTCATTGACTTTGACGTACTCACACATGTCTAAACAGCTGATTGTCATTTTTAGTCTAGCATAGCAATACAATTTCATTTAATCTGTGATAGATCTTTTGCTTTGATTTAACAGATGGATGTAATACATTGCACTTTTCTTTGGTAAGTTTTTATTTGTGCCAATACCAAGTAACAATGTATCACATCCGCCTGTCAAATTAAAGCTTACATTAATTTCATTATTTTTGCTAATAAAGAAAATTTACTGAAAACAGTGAATAAAATATTTTGTCTCTTAAATCTTTTTTCTTGTAGTCATGGTATAAAGTATAGTATGCATATAACTCTTGAATAAAACTGATTTATAATGAGGGCCATGGCCATGAATCACTTGCGTCGTTCAGAATTTTAACACTTGAGTCACTCCCTACGGTCGTGATTCAATTGTTAGAATCCTTCACTTGCTCGTGATTCATCTATGGCCTTTGCTTTAAATCCGTACATTAATGAATAATATACCTACTATTAAAATCGTTACATCATCTGTAAGATAATAAAAAATATAACAAGTATTTACATCTGTCATAATTTATTTTAATTTTATTTAGGCTACATTAATTATTTGATTTAACTTAATTAACTGACAAATTCGAATTTTTGAGAATAGTCCCTGCGAGGTGCTGACGATGTATTTATATTAAAATTCAACACGGCTATGCTTCTATCTGCTGCAGCTATTAACTTAGTTGAATCGAAATCCAAACTGTAAACTGGTGAAGATTTTTTCTGTGTAAAGTACATCTGTAAGAAATAAAAGAATAGTTGTCTATTTATATAAACACCTTCATTATGTAAGGCGCGCGTAGCGCCGCCATTAGAATGAAAATCATAGTGCTTAAATAAGGATGAAATTATGAATTATCTCTCTGTAGTGCACTCCGAAGAAGCTTTGTGGTACTTCTTCAGGGTTTATATGATCGAAGGGTTTATCAAACGAAACATAATAATATTATGTTTGTTTATCCCTTTCTTAACGATAAGTATTCCACATGGTGGTGTTCATATTTGTCCGTATATATCAATGTGTGTATCTTTATGCTGTTTAAAATAGCAATGATTTTGGCGTATGACACATCTATACTTTTATAATTATTGGATATAGGCTACTTTTATTCGTCAAAGGTTATGTAAGGTTCACGCGGACGAAGTCGCGGACGGCCGCTGGTGTAAAAAAACTCAACTCTCAACAAAACTTGTCACTCTTTAAAAAAATCTCATTATTCAGTGCTAGTTTAGTTAACCACGTGGTACCATACCAGTATTATATATTAGTCTATATGGTACCATACAGGTCGACTCTAAGCGCTACGGTAACGATAATTTGACCTCCGTGGTCGAGTGGCTCAAGGTGTCGCCATCTCCAAAATTTATCGTTTACATATGCAATTGAAGCGATTTTCAATTGCTCTAACAATGGCATTGACGAAAAATTGACAATCGCAATTGGTCGTTACCGGGGTCTAAACAGGTTTCCGGTGCTGGTGAGTGTCTGTACTGATCGGTGCAGGTATAATCGGTACTGAGCCGCACACACTCGCCTGCGCGGAAACCTGTTTTTTTATGTAAGCACCCAATGACACCAAAATAAAGAGGGAGATTACACAATCAGTCTGCCACCAGTCCATTCATCGGTCTGGTTAGACTGGCGGGAGACTGATCTTATAACCCACTGATTGGCGGCAGACTGATTGTGTAATCTCCCTCAAACAGTATAGTCTTATCAGACAGACGAGCATCTTACTTGATTATGACAAGCGTCATTTCTAACATCGAAAAGGACGCATCGTGAATATTCGGCGGTGCCCGCAACCACAGCTCGGTGGCCGTCGGATTTCACGCAATACAGTGTCGATTGAAATGGATCCATAACATCATATACCTGAAAGTAATATTTATGTAATTTCAGTACAGCATTCAAATTGTTTTTGTTATTAAACAAAATTAAGGCTTCAGCATTGTATTTATTTTATTCATTTGACATTAAGGTAAATAGATTAATGTCCACATTTTCATGTAAAAGTTTACTTATATTTAAATTAGGTATTTAAATAAAATTAGGTATTACATTGGCTGGAACATATAGACAATTCAAAAGTGCTTAATTATTTGCATAAAGAAATTTTGACTCTTGACTTATTAAATAAAAAGTTACTTTACATACCACATTGTGTGTTCTTACATCTACCAACTGCATTTTCCCAGAGTGTGTTACATATAAAATCGTATTTTCGTCGTGCCATCTGTTGTCACGAATTGTCTGCCTCGCATTCATGTTAACATCAGTAATCACCAATTGTTCACTGCAAACAAAGTTATAAAGTTGTGCGATAGGCTGTGTAACATCTAAAATAAATTATGAATAATTTTCATCTTATTCCAAGTTCACATAATAATATAATACACCCTGATATTAAGTCATAGTTATAAGAAGTTCACCTACGTATTGATATCAAGCAAAAGTGGCTTACAGTTTCCATTAAGACCAATGGCTAGCTTATCCTTTGTGTTGTTTAGACTTAAACACCTGGTGCCAACTTCGTGAGGCAGCTTTATTTCACTTGCCCCTGTAATTATCAGAATTATTATTAACGGTTTAAATTACTTTCTATATTTTTACAACCTTCTCATGATAGAATCTTGATCCTTACAGCTGCATGAAAAATCACTTGAGTTGGTTTCATTTCCATAATACCAAAATGTAAGATTGGGGCTATAAATGGATCCTGTCACAACACAATACTTGTCGGCATCGGGGATCAATTCAACAGCTGACACTTCCACTAGCCCGTTTTCATTGCAATCTTTAATATGACACAGCAGCCTTGGCTTTTGTCTGATATGATCAAATTTGAACACAGCAGCACTTCCATCCCTGAAAGCAGGTGTGAAATGAAAATGAAATAATCTAGCAATATAATAATACCATTTATTTGTCAGGAAAAGAAAGTAGATGTTAAAATCAGTGTTTACTTAATAAATTAACTAATAATGTATCATCACCTATTTCCACAAGCTATTACATTGCCTGAAACAATAAATCTGGATACATCATTTGTGCGTATGTCATTCCTCCTTACTTTAGGGACGTCTAGTTTCCACAGTGTCTCCTTTAAAGGGTGGCCATTCCTATCTGTTGGGAAACATCTCAGCTCTGATCCCACTGACAACAGTAATACCTCAGAATTGTGAAATATTAACCAAGGCATATAATTGATCTGATGTTGAATGACAACCTGCAATAATAATTAAACTATAATATTAGGTAGGTACTTTGTTTTATCAGGTCACAGTATGGATAGATAGGGTTGCCATAAATTTTACAAGCCAATACAGGTTACATGTTAGAAACCATTAGCTAAAACAGTTTAACAACCCTTCAGAGGTCGCATTCAAAACTCAATTGGTGGTTTCTGTTTACACAAGTATGTGGCCTGCCATGTCATTAAAAACTTTCAATGGTCTGTACCTTGTCTGTACCGACAACCTGTTTCATTTTTCCGTCCATTAAAGAATGAATCAGTAGTCACCAATGAAAATATTCTCTCCACAATTACTAATTTCGAAAATACGTGACGTGGCAATAATACGGGATGCTATGGTCAAATACGGTGACAGTCCTGTATATACGGGACATATGGCAACCCTATGGATAGACCAATAATTATTATTTATATGGAACATCTTGTATTATTTTATTTATTGAATATTGTAGCAATTTTCACTTTCTTATAATATATTATTAGTATTTACTTAGTGGTACTGTACGCACCTTATTCCGATATACTCCTGAACACCAGTTATTTGAAATTCGATATTGATTGTAACAAGAATATGTGTTAGGCTTTCTGAAGACAGAAATGTTTTTTTAAAACAGGTGTTGTAATAAACAATTTTAGGCAATACATAGTCTAGTAAAAAAAAAGAAAATTATAATTTTTCGAATATAATTTTTGATACTAGCGTTCCTAAAAAAATATGTTGAACGACTGCTCCGCTGAACACCCGGATCATGCCCCCAGGGTACGACAGATAAATTCAAATGCTCTTGTTATGCCTCTTTAGTGGTTGAGTAGGGAAATATTTCATTTACCTGTCATGCTCCTTTTAAGTCATAGGCACACCGAAGGGGCTATTTAAAATTAAATAAAAGATTTCTACTATGTTAAGTAGGTATATTTTTCCTTTCATTTAAATTAAATACCTAAACAAAACTTTTTTCTTCAAACTAAAACTTAAACTTATATTATTAATATTGTCAACTAATATTAGAATTATTCGTCAAATAAAATGATCCTCATGTGTTCCAAGTTTCCAACTTTAGCAGTGGTTAAATGGAACCATTATTAATGATTAAAGGTGTGAACCACTTAACCACCTTAACCACTACAGGAGCAATACGGATCATGCACAGTTCTGGTGTTCAGCGGAGCATGTTGTTGGTTTTCCAACTAACCTGTTATCCAAACTGTTATGTATAACTATTCGATCACTACAAACAGATTTCCAAATTTTATTACTAGATAACATTAATTCCCACAAGAATTTACTGGTAAGCATTACATTCCGAATATCTGGAAGATCAAGGTTCCTGAAAATATGCACCAAGACTTCAGGAGGCAAATGTTCCAATTTAATATCGGTCATTTTTGGCAAAGCAGAATTATTTCACCCATGATTGTAAAATTTACATGAAATAAATATGTGCCGTAAAACGGGGAGAATAAGGACAATCACAGAACACAAAGGAAAATTTTGAACTTTGACTACAATTTTAGACTTATTTTCCCAAATTTTAGGGTGTCTTGTGTTATGAAAGAAATCCGTCTTAAGCTCTTCTTTAAAATTTAGTACTTAAACGGCAATTGAAGTGAGTGTAGCCAGGTTGTGAGAAATATTTAAAAATATGCCTTCCTTTGTCCCTATTTTTCTCTGCATCCAGGGCGGGGTCAATAGAGACACCATATGTGACAATAGGGAAATTTGGCCAGCGGCGGTATCGGCTAAAAACATTGAAGTTCATGTTAACTGTGTTTTGGAGTTTTTGGCGCCATTTTGTCGAGATCGGTTAGGTGTCTATTTTAATTATTTTCAAATTGATTCATAGTGGATATTGTGTCTTAAAATTGGTGCAGTTATATGGTACAAGTGTCTACGCAACTGAACAATATGTGGGATAATTGAAATAGGCGCGATCTTGGTTATGTGAAGCTGAGATTTTTATTGAAGTGGTGGCTTCCTCGGCAGAACTAACCGAGTAAACTGTCTTGATAAACTTGGTGCCAAATGCTCCAAGCAGCATTGGAATACGATGCACCCGCATTCTAATGAAAAATTAAACAATATCTACCACTCTTATACCACTGAACTATTTAACACTTGACACTGGCAAAAAATACTTCCAAGAGGAAAGTAGATTGCCATAACAAAAAAGAAGAAGAAGAACACTTGACACTGGCAAAAATTACTTCCAAGAGGAAAGTAGATTGCCATAACAAATAAAGAAGAAGAGAACTGTGTTTTGACAGATGTATTTAATACATTGCTACTTTTCTTTGGTAAGTTTTTCCTTGCACTAAGGTGGCGCACTCATTTTTTGTCAACACTTTGTGATACATTGCTTTCTACTTCTTATTTTGCCTTAGAGCATAACTTATCAAAGATAAAAGAGCAAGTTATTAAATAATTGTCTTAATGCTCTAAGAATAATTGTCAAATCACAGTTTAAATGACTCTGATCTGTGAATTTGGCACAGATTACTAATATCTGTCATTTTTTGACGTCAGATGTCAGTTAGTGAGTCGGACCGACACGACAGCCGTCATCTTCAACAAACAAAGTTCAAAGTTGTACAATCATAAAAAATCGAGGAGAGATTCGAGAAACGGCGAAAGAAGACACGACATAGAATATTGTTTTTATTTTCAAGTTCATCGTGTTAATAATTATGTAGTATTTCGTTTTCTTCATTTCGGTAAAATAGTGGCATGCTATTGAAAATTTTATTTTGACGCTAAGCTTTACTTCGACAAGTAGTCTGCAACACAACAAAATCTTGATTATCTTAGTGTTCTACGCTGTAGCCTGGTAGTTGCAGGGAAAAAAAATGGATTATTTCAAGCAGGGTAAGTTCTGAAAAACATTTGTTAAATAAAAAAAATACGATACGCATCAATTTTTGAGATATCTTGGTGGATAGTTTAGTTCGTTCCCCCGTCTTTTTTGTGAATGTTATTACTACGAACTCAACCAAGGCCGCGTATCGCTTCGCTCGCAGTGCCTGGCACACAGTGACACTACTTTAACTATAGCGCGTAGCAGGCAGGGTTACATACGGTGCACGGCACGCACGTCGCGTCGTTTGTTGTTGGTGGGTGGATATCGATGGATATCAAAATAATAATGCTATCGATAGCGTAGTTTTTCCGGCTAACACAAGCAACCAGTACGAGTTATTATCTGTCAGCTAGCCGTTGTAAAGTGTTATTTTTTTTATTTTTGTCATGTTATTATAATAATTATTATTATTATGACTGAAATCAAGAAATTATTGAAATTAAAAGTGGTGTGACATTTTTTCTTGAATCTTTGCTCTTGTACTCTTTGCTTGGTACATAAGGAGCACTTCCAATTTCAGTCAACAGTGAGTCATTCTTAATTTTTGCAAGTTTGTAACAGGTGTTCTTATCGGCAATCTTTGAATAAACATTGATTATAAAAAGATACAAATTATAATGTTTACAGCACATTATTATTGTTGAATTTTTAAATAGCGATATCTATAATTGTGTGCAGGTATGAAGGGTCCGACTAGACCAGCCCCAGCTGTGCCTTGCATGGGGGTTAATCGCTACTCTCCTGTTACTAACTGGAATGATGACCCTTTCGGTGCAGATGTGTTCGAACCTAAACCACAACATATGCATAAAAAAGTGCCTCCACCACGTCCCCCTCCACCAAGACTTAACAAAGGCCCAGATGTTCCTGCAAAGCCATCACATTTCATCAGGAGACCTACAGTGCTTACCTCTTTATTGTCTCGTAAAAAAGCTGCAGCAAGCAATCAGAACAACACCATCTCTGTGTGCCAGCAAACACTATTGACAGACTTCAGTGCAGAGGTGGATACAAACAGAGTGTTTCCTAAATGTGAACCCAAGAATATTCAAACTGGAACTCTGATTGATCTGTCCTCCCCACCAAGCTCTCCAACATTTACAACCAGATCTAGCAGTGATGGCCTTAGTGTGGACAGTTTTGGATCAGATGCAACAACTTCAACTAATCATCATAATATCAATAATGGTGGAAATGCATCACAAGCTGAAAGTGGGTTTGAGGATGATTTTGATTTATTCCTAAATTCTAGAAAAAACATTGTCAAAGATGACACTTTAGAAGACTTTACATCTGTGGATCCTTTTTCACCTCAACCTGTAGTAATCAAGCCTCCCATTATGCAGAAACCTGTGATAAGTAGGGATTTATATGAAACCAAAGTTAGTAGTAGTAGTAGTCATATGCCAGGAATAAAGGGCCCGACGATAATTAGAGCCAAACCTGCAAGACCAAAGCCTCCAGAAAACTCAGCTTTATTGAAAAATACATTTGGCAGCAGCTTCCCGGTTACACTAATGAATGTTAACACCACCACTCCAATACAAAAAGTGGGCAACAGCTTTGCAGATAACTATGTAAGTAAACATATAAAAATAAGTTTTAAAACATTGGTTTCATGATGATTGTGCTTTAACCTTGTAGCCAATCAGACTATTCTACCATTTTGCCTAATTGGCACTAATTATGGCGCCATAATAATAGCTGCAGTTTTTATTAAAAAGGCCCTGCTAAAGCATCATGATTTCGATGAATTAATCATAATTAACAATCCCAATAGAAATTTAAGTAACATACATAGAATTAATAATGTTTAAGCTCTTTTTGGACTATTTAACAAACTATGCTTTTACGTAACATTACCCCTGCCAGGTTTCCTATCCGGGACCTACTCAACAGGCAGGATATCACCAAGAGGCAGCCAATTTATGAATAGTTTTTATCATTATTAAAATATGACCTAAGAATAAATAATGTATGATATTGATAACAAGTACCATCAAGGCTGGCCATCTTAGTTGATGTCAATTCAAGTTAATGTAAATTTATTGTTAGTTGATTGATACCGAAATATAATTTAAAGTAAACAAACCACAAGCACATATTATACTATTATTTTTTTTTGTCATTTATGCATGAAATATGAAAATGTTGTATATTATGTAAATATGTTTTATGGTTGAAGTAATTGCATTATTCACATTGATAATTATAAGTTAAAACGTAAGCATAATAATATTACTTACTTGAAAAAAAAACTAATATTCATATAGCCTGCTCAATGAGCCATATTGTCTTAATTAACTGGCTAACTCTTTAGGAGCTCCATCCCATAATATAAAATATTTTTTAAGTAGATATCATGTAGGTATGTACATACCTAATTATTGATAGACATTGCTATTTGTGCCTGAAATAAACGAATTATTATTATTATTAGTGCAATCTCACGCTAATTAAACAATAACCTGGGTAAACACAACTATTGGTTCCCTCAACTCTTGTTGTTTTACCCACTAGTGTAACATTCTAATGCAGTTAAATATCATATTGTTAGGTGTTCATTTTATACTGTTCAGTTTATGCAACAAGCAATTTCAAACTACGCAATACAGGAGTAAAAAATGATTTATTTTTGTAGGATTCGAAGCCTTTGAGTTGGGAGAGTTCCCCAGAGCGGGAATCGTCTCCGCCCATGCCGAGCATCCCGCCCCCGCCGCCACCGCCTGCTTGCGATGAAGATCTGCCGCTTGAGTGGCCCGTGAGCGCTGATCTCGAAGACTTCAATACGGGACTCAACTTGGATGTAGAGGAAACGGAGAAACCCTATGGTGTTGCTCTCTTCGACTACTTCACTGACCATCCAGATGATCTCTGCTTTTCGGTGAGTTCATTTGGGTTCTGTTTCTGTCTTTCCGTCGTGAGGTTTTCTTTTATTAATCTACTTAAATACTTAGATGTCAACATGTCATAATAAAATAAATCACGCCATTATAACGACACACTAACTGATTGAATTTTAAACTATCTCTGTTTCTGCTAGCTTAATTAAACTAACTTTTCCACCAACTTTATTTGAACTCAAATGACATTTTTGTTGTCTTGTGCCTGGGTTTCGTGATATTCATTGTTTCGTATTTTCATGATGCACTAGCCGTTCTTAACTTAGAGCATCGACACACGACACATAATTATTCGGTTTTTATTTAATTTTTAAACAAACAACTTGAAATAATTAGCAAAACCTGTATAATAATATATTTGGACTGCGAAAAATATTCTCTAGAGTTTGGTTCTAGAAAAATAGCGCATCAGTAAACACGTCTTAAAGAGTGCACACTACACTCAACTTGTTATTTTCGATAAAATATGCTTCGCCAGCAATGAATAATTAAAAACGCGATTATTTAAAGAATTAAAGTACGACAACAATAACTAAGTACCTTTTGTTATTATAATTGATAAGAATCTGTTTCATTTGGAAAGAATAAAGTTCCGCTCCCTTGATATACCCTTGGAATTTATAAGGACTTTTACTATCAACACAAGGTTTTATATTATTTTCTATAATAAATCATTGTAATGGCCATATTTTAGGTTTACTTCATACTCTTCATTATAATAACATAACTATGTATAAGGAAAATGTAGGTAGAAAATAAATTGTAAGATAAGTAGGTAAATAATATATAATTATGTAAATGAGAGATGCTACGGTCGTTGGTCGAATAACGAATGATTATTGTCACAGCTGGTTGCGGCAAAATGACTGAAGCTGCCATATGGAAAGCGTTGGCGTACATAACGGTAGATAAAAAAGGGGGCAGCTAAAATATGACACGTTTCCTTTTAAGTTAATTCACTAGCTAGACCAACGATTAATGTGCGCATAAATTTACGTTTCAGTAATATCTTGCAAAATAATCTACAACATGATTGAGTTAGTTAACAAAAGTACAAACATAGAAATGTGGCTGGAAGCCAAATAACTGTCTATTCATAGAAGGCATTATGTAGGTGTAAGTTTTCACTTCACATCACATGTATCGATTGTAATTAGCTGTTATTGACAAAATAACTTGATTAACTTCTTTATTATGTACAGTTCCAAATAACTCATTTTTATAAAAAGGAATTTCTTGTTGTCCGCAAGCAGGATCAAGAGCTGTTATGATTCGAGTAAGGAGCTTTACGCTTTAACGTCGTCTTATCATAACTAATACATCGCTCCAATCAGCTAAAAGTTACACAAGTGCAGTTTACTATCCCCCTTACTAATAAAGATTGTATAGCAGATGTATAGTTACACAAAACACTGTGTAACTATACATCTGCTATACAATCTTTATTAGTAAGGGGGCTATACAATGCAGTAGTTTATCATCAACTTAATAGTGTACCTATTAGATATAAATTGAATTAATTTTTCAGGAGAACTTTAAGTATGCCTCGAAACTGGTGAAAAATTGTGCCTAACTACCAAAGTGATTAGATACTTTTGATGTCGACTACACCAATCTGCTAACGCTGGGGTCACTCTAATATTTAATGTCATTCATTAACAAGCTCTATAATTATGCATTTTATGAACAAGTGAATGAACAAGTCATTGAAGCTGTTGTGAGCATAGCTGTGACGTTATTCCCGGTTATTGTGTTGTGCCTCGGCCATCTGCCCGGCTCAGATGACGTTCGCGGAATTGTTTGTATTGGGTATATCTTTTGATTTATTATGAAAATATTTGAGCCGATATCATTTGGTCAATGTATCGTAATGGTCATCATAGAGTAGGTGTTTAGTTTATCGCATATTGCCGACAGGAACTCGCTATCGTTATCACGCTTGAACTTCCACAAGCCATGCGTAAAATACGATTTTCAGGCTCATGCTTGTAGAAGGCTGACTTGTTAAGCTTCCTCTCTTACGTTAGGTTCTAAATTTTAATAATTAGTATTAGTTTAACATCTACTTCAAAGAAAATTTAACAATAATATGCAGTGCGTTTTTTGACGCAAAACATGGCGTTTTGTTTCAAAATCAAAAGTCCAAAGAATGAGCAATTGTTATTTGATCGTTGTTTGTATAAAATAAGAACTGTGTTCTTCAAAGTGATACGCGTTTGAGTATAGTGTATAGACAACATTATACAGCGAAATCTTATCACGGAATTCCTCGTGAAGAAAAAACCTTTTTATTATTGTAGTTATCAACCTACGGTACATTATTAGAATAATCAGAAGTTATCGATGAACGACGTAAATGTTTTTAAATGGAATGATATCACGGCACCCAATTAATCTAATCGGATGATAATTGCGACTTTTATTTTCTTCACAAGAAAAAAAAGCAATACAAAAGGTCGTCATAAACTGCTTTGTTTAGACAGATTTTCTTGTGCTTTTGTTTTTGATTAACTGCGATAGACGATAATGTTCGCTTCGTTGTTTTCTGCCATTCGAATGGCAGTCGTTATTTTTTAATTATATACCTGTAAAGAGAATATTGGTTCTAACGTGCCATCATTATAGCTGTGTTTGCGACATCAATGATAAGAGGATCTTAAATCACACTCGTATTCATAAAAGGTCTTTTTAATTTGGCTACATTAAATCTTGTATACTTACTTAATTTTTACACTAAACTATTATCGAATTTATTCTAGGAACCTATAGACGCACTGTATTATTACTAATAATGTTTGTGAGAAAAAAAATGTTATTTTTCAGTGGAATTTTAAAGCATTCGTTAGTTAGGCATCCAGATTTATAGACTTAATAAAGCTGAATTATGAAAAATTAATGAAAGCTGGATGCCTGACTAACAAATGCTTTAAAATTCCACTGAAAATGACATTTCTTGGTAATTTTATTATTTATTTGGAGGGTGGGACGCCAGCGTAGCCGGACGGGTGATCAGTCTCCCTAACCGGAACCATTTCACCCAGTTTCCCAAATTCCCTGAAAGCAGGACGAGGCGTGTTTATCATTCAACCCACCGGCGTCGGACGCTCAAACCTACCTGTGCGCTTACAGTACCTGCTGAGTTTACTTATCGTTAACTGCTTTAGATCCTCTTCTTTAGCTTGTCCGCTTCAAAGAGCTCCCAGCGCAGCGATGCGTACATCGTGCATTCTGCCATGAAGTGGTAGCGTGTCTCTTCTCTTTCTTTACATTGCTGACAGATGGGAACCTCTATCCGTTTGATCACTGACAGGTGACTGTTTAGTGGACAGTGTCCTGTCAGTACTCCTACTATGGTTCTTATGTTTCTCCTACTTAGTTTCAGCAACTCTCTAGTTTTCTTCTTGTCACCTGATTTGATGAAAGTCTTAGACTGTCTTCAGTTCTGATCTCGATAATGTTCTTGACAATTCTATGTGAGATTGGCAGTCTTGGTTCAGGGCCAATGAAGGTGAAGACGACGGAGCAAAATTAAAAACTAGAATTAAAATATAAGGCGCATCTTGTTTCAGCAAAAAGAAATTAACAACAAAACAAAGAGCACAATCTAGTTTCTACAAAAATGACAATTATGAAAATCAAAAATTCACCGGCCCTGAACGTTATAGTTTTGCCGCGTCGCTAACAGAAGGGTTCATCAGCCTCTTTCCTGGCCAATTTATCGGCTTCCTCATTGTCTTGGTTACCAGGTTCGCAGGATGCTTTGTTTGCATTTCTTTACCAAGGCTGAGGTACTCTCCGTTTTGAAAAGGGCTTTGATGGCAGCTTGACTGTCGCTGTATATTTTTTTTTACGTTATAGTTACTTATCTCACTTTTAATCATGTGCGCACACTTCATTATCGCGAATACTTCCACCTGAAATATGCTGGTGTATTTGCGCAGATTGAAAGTGATTCTTTTTGTGTCGGGTTTAGCTATGTAGACACCAGCTCCCGGTAGCTTAGTTAATGCTTTTCTTGACCCACCCATCGGTGTAGCATACTGCGGTCGTTCAGTCGCATTATTTCCGAGGAGTGTCCACTCATGCATCCTCAACTTTTCCTGATGTTCGTTGGCGAACTGAAGAAGCATTAGGGCGTCGACGTGGTCTTCTTCCCTTGCAGACAGTCACACGGCTACTTGGCTTCTATTTAAGGGCTTAAACTCGAGCGTGATGCCGTCATACTCGTATTTCTTGGTAAAAAAGTAATAACGAAATTGCGTCTTGTTCGTAAGAATGGCCAGGTCAGATGTTAAGTATTAATCTTGCTCCAACGATTGATTGCACGAGCTGGGTCATTCCACCTCATCAGGAGCCGCGAAGGCCTTGATTCAATCGTTATTACGAACGTGATGGCCTGATAAACTCGAATCATCGCTCAGACGGCACGCCATTGACTGACACTCTGATAGCCTCATATTTTACTACGCATCTTGTTATGTATTAGGTACATTGCGCTTGTACGTATAATTCTTTTTTACTGAAAGCAATTATTCTTACATTTTCAATAAGTTCTATTATCAAATTTTAAAATTACCAGCAATTTCGGCTAATAACAAGAATAGGCCTAAGAAGTTGAACGGTATCGGTAGTGACAAGAATAGGCTTAAACAAATCGCATCAACATAAAGTAATATCTCATGTAGCATGATACAGAGTCATAAATTCACACCACTTCATCAATTAGGAACTATTTCAATCGTGCGTGACGTCATTTCATAATAGATTCCACACGTACTTCATACAATACTCGACGTTTTAAATCAATCTTTGATTTTCATATTGATCATTAAGGGGCTGACATGAGCCAACTAGCGCCGCCAGTCGATTTTATTTCATTTATTCTAAACAAGCCCAATTTCTTGAAAAAGGAATCAGTCAAGGTTTTGTTAATAACTTCTAATATTTATTGAATAACTTTACAAGGCATTCAAACAGTTTAAAACGTGATTTTGTTAAAAGTGGCCACTGTTGGTTCAAACCCGTTTTTAAACTATTGCACGCAATTTGTAATGTTGTAACGTTATTCAATAAACATTAGACGTCATTCACAAGACTTTGACTGATTCCTTTTTTAAGGAATGGGGCTTATTTAGAATAAATAAAATAAAATCGACTGGCGGCGCTAGTTGGCTCATGTCAGCCCCTTAAGTATTTTATAAATATCATTCCATGTCATTGCCAACTCGTTGAACTGAACAGAGCAATTTTCGTCAAGTTTTCAAACAAGAATGAAAGGTAGTCCCTACCTACATTTTTTTCCAATATTTTGGAACAGATTGTGATATCGGGCATCCAGATTTCCTTTATCTGCGACAAAGTTGGTTAGTGTCCAATTGGTAGCTGAGATGATCGACAGGCAAAAGGGTCTTAAGCCGGGTTTCCACCAAAGCAGATACGGTCTAAACAGAGATATGCTTAGCAGCTAAGAAGTATCCAATCCGCCGAAGCTGAGCGAAGGTGTTATTAATCGCGCTAAACAAATATGAGACGTCTCATATTTTTTGGTTGTTTAAAATACATCACTCCGATTTGGTAGAATCCCCGCAGTGTAAATGTTATGGTTATGGTGCTTTGTCTAACACTGCTTTAATAAATAGGATATGGTACGGTATACGGGATGGGCCCCTATAAACTATTATTTTTGCTGTAAATTTAAGTAGGTATTCAGTGCTATTAGTTTTTTAGTATGTTACTTAAAGTTATATTTTCTTTACAGGCGAATTCTCGAATAAATCTGATCAGGCGGGTGGACGCAGACTGGCTGTACGGAAGTCTTCGCAGCGGCGCCGAGGGCATATTCCCCTCTAACTACGTGGAGATCAAAGTGCCGCTACCGAACGACGCCGCGCCGCCGCCGGCCGCGCTCGGCCGCGCCACGGCCCTCTACGACTTCGAGCCCGCGCAGCCCGGCGACCTCAAGTTCCTCACCGGGGACACCATCACGGTTTTACACAAGCTCAGCGACGAATGGTACTTCGGTCAGTGCAACGGAATCAAAGGACAATTCCCTGTCAATTACGTCCAAATGTCCTAATCCTATTTAGCCCCAATTTTTAAATGATATTACTACTTGCAGCCGTATTATAACGACGCAATGTGATACTTTCAACTGTTGCACCAAGACTGATGCCATATCATATATTGCTGTTTATAGAGTTTTTTGATCCAAATAAAATTGATATGGAGCGTAAGTTGTAGCCAGTAAATTAGCCATGTTCTAGAATCGGTTCACATAAAATGAATCAAATGAATAAATTTTACAACGACGAGTGAGTGCTTGATTTCATCATCTACAGGTATACATTTGTTAGGCCATGTGTATGTACAATTAGACTATTACTAAATATCGTTCAGTCGATGCCATAATATAATAAGTAGATATTCAGTAATAAGTTGATTAAACATGGCGCCCCCAAAAACGTGATTTTTAATATGCGATGCGATAAAAATGCGATGAAAACATGACTGATTGTAAATATAGTGGTTCCATTAAATTGCGACGCCCCTGCATATAGTATTAATATATTTTAGTTGGTAATGGTTGTGTAATATTTCTTCTAATGTATATGTTTAGTCTTGATGATTTGATCTGATTTTAGTCCATAGGATTTAATTTGTTACTTATCTGTGAGATTCTTAGCTAGGCCAAGTTATGTAAATATAAATAACAAAAGAAAATGTAGATGTATTGTATAGATATTTGTATAATTTTATGACCACATGCCTTATTAATAACCAACACTTTGTAAAGCAAAATGTCATGTTATTAGCTTATTTTGTATTAAACTAAATTTAGTTGCAAAATATTTTTTCCATCGCGATTTGTAATGTTTTCGAATTAACTTCTGATCCTATTAAAGATGCAGACATATTTGTCTTATAATAACACGCCACTTACGTGATGACACGCCCGTCAGATGACATGCCCATCAGATGACATCGGTTTTCATACTAAATGTATTAATTAAAAGAAGTCAGTATGATACAGTTAGTTAGAAATCTTAAAACACGACGCGACCAAATCCCATTACACGACGTCACTGGTCAAATTCATACATTAAGGCCCCTATATACCTCAAGTGGCGCCCTAATTTTAATTAAATTTATTGCTCGCTAAGTACATAATGTATCGAAAATTCACATGTACAGATTGAAGCTAAGGTTCTATAGTTTTTACTTTTAGCACTTTTGCGAACTACTACTACAACGAACAAAATTTTACTGAGGCCACTTTTAGCATTTTTGCGAACTACTACTACAACGAACAAAATTTTACTGAGGCGATTGTTTGTAAATAAACTATAGAACCTTAGCTTCAATCTGTACATGTGAATTTTCGATACATTATGTACTTAGCGAGCAATAAATGTAATTAAAATGAGGGCGCCACTTGAGGTATATAGGAGCCTTAACTATGAAAACTGTTGTCATCTGACGGGCGTGTCATCACGTACGTGGCGTGTTTTACGACAAATGTGCCTGCACCTTAAAGTTCCAGTGGTTGGCTATCGTTTTTCATATTTTAAACTTTGAAGTATATTATAAATGTACATTTTTGTTAGTTCTGTTTGTGTCATTTAAATGTTAATTATTATTTGAAGGGACCATAATGTTAAGTGCCTTAAGTATTTTGTGTATAATACAATGAATTTATATTTATCTAATTAAATTAATACCTATTATTATATTTGTTTCAATTTTGTTAAGCATCGATATGGAAGTGAGATATTATTATGTTATGTATAGGACTTTCTTAATGTGAGGGCGAAATGAAACATGAATGGTTACATCACATGAAGTGAGGTTTATTATATGAACAAAAATAATCTATAGGTCTTAAAATATGTACAATTCCTTATTTTACAACTTAATGTCAACATACCCTGTTCACTTTTCAACTGTTGCTTTCTTAAAAGAACAGCATATTATTTGAAGGAGGAAACGACGTTTCGCAAATACAATTTCCGAAGGTTTATAAATGTAGAATGATTCGGTACATTGGGAGGGAGTGAGGAGCACATAAACAACCACCATTCACAACATGTTGAAAAGGGAAAAGAGGGTGATTTTTTTTCTAATATAGAATACGTAGCATACATACGTTCAGTTAAACTAATGGTCTAATAACACAGTCCCAAACATTTCCCTAGCGTTATAAAGAAATACGTAGCTTCTCCACATTTATCGCTATGGCTTCAACTTATTCCTAAATTACGTTTTAGAAACTATCATTGACATTCAGGTACATACAAAATATACATAAAGTAATGAAAATTCTTATAGGACCAAGTAACGGAAAATGTTTTATTCAAGACACATGTGGTAATTATAAAACGGTTATATAATAGGTATACATAAAAAAATATCAGTAAGTTACGGATAGACGGTAAAATATTGCACACAGTTAAGTATTCTTTGCTGATGTAAAACGAACAGCGATAAAATAGCTGTTTTAAAGTAACCCTTTTATTTTTTTAATTTGTATGAAAGCAAAAATCTATTCAAATTAAGGTACTGTTCCACAGCACGCTGGTTTAATCAATTTTTAACTTTAGGATTAATATATTAAAGTTCAAAATTAATAACCTGATGTGATGCTGACTAGCATTTGAAGTTACGAGATTTAATACTGTCATTCAGTTTTACCCACTATACTAATGCTGCGATCATTCTGCCAATGAGCTTGGGAACAGTTTTTTTTAATAAATACATTTTAACTTAAAATGTATTTTTTTTCTGTAGCCCTTCTACATACTACACAATTTATTTAAAGATTCATAAAAATTACCACGCGTAATTGTTTTCGTGACAGGCACTGAGCAAGTCATCACTACCGTGGTGACAGTAGATAAGATGACGTCATCGGACTCCATTCTCTCGCTAGTCTTGTTCGGAAAGGACGCATGGCGCAAACTCGCGGACGCGGATGCAAACGTAATAGTGTTTTAAGCAGATAAATTATTTACAATAACTTCGTAAATACTTGTCTTATTAAAGTGAAATAAAAACAGTTGGTTTTGGAATTACGGCTTCTATAATGGTAAAAAAAAATTTTTTCTTTTTTCCCACATCTATTGTTCAACAACAACTACCTTAGTTATTGGACTTCCCTTAGAAGTTCTTTATTAGTCTGTAAAAGAATTTGTTTGAGTACAAATGTAATACATTAATTAATTAATAGGAAACTGCTGATCATCTAGTCAGGCCCCGGGCTTCTATATAATATTAATATGATTTCATCTTATTTTATCTTAGGTCGCTGAAAACCTACTAACTTTTCGTGACCATTGTTTATTAATGATAACATAAACTATCAGATCAAAATTTATCTGAAGTAATGTTTACAAATTGATGATGAAAGATATTAAATATATTTGATTCTGCTGCAGTAAAAACTAGCAATAGATATCTGTTTGTACCTACATGCATAATCAACACATTCAAATTTTTTTTATAGACAGCCTCTTTTTTCGGAACATTACAAATAAACCCTTTTCTACACCAATACAAATTCGACGTATGCGTAACCCCAGCAAAATGTTGCGCCATAGAGAAATGAGAGTATTGCAGATAATTAGTTCATAGTTAATTGCAATTTGTTTAAGTATAGCAAAATTTGTTTAAATTGTATTTTCGAAGTTATTTGAGAAAAACTTATTTTGCTAGAATGTTACCCCAGCAAATTCTTAAATGTCTCAAAAAGTATAAGATGATAATTTTGCTATTGGTATTCATTCAACGTTACTCCGGCAAAATCAGTTTTTCTTAAATAACTTCGAAAATCCAACCTGAACAAATTTTGCTACTACTTGAACAAATTGCAACTAAGTATGAACTAATTATCTGTAATACTCTCATTTCTCTAAGGAGCAAAATTTTGCTGGGGTTATGCATCGACATCGTCGCTTGGATCATGTTTAAAATCTTATAAATTAGGTACCTAGTATTTTTTTTCTTACTATAGACAAGTTAACATTTGCATTTTGAAGCAAATAAAAGCTTTCAATTATTCTTAAGTTTAACACGAAATCTATACTCGGAAGCAAAAAACAATATCGTAAACATCATTCTACTTACATACAGTTCTTTTTTATAAAGTCGCACACAATTGGATGGTAAATAATAAGCAACTAATAGATCACCAATTTCACAATAGAGCTAAATATAAGGTATCAAATAAAAGTAAAAAAAACTGAGGGATGATGTGTTTAAGAGCAGGAGTATGGCTTAGTGCTACCTATCAACACCAATAACTGACCCTGCGTAAATGCGTGTGCGCCCATTGCTAGTAGTAGCCACATCAATATGCTTGAGATGCGATGATAGTTTATTTAACATTTTATCTTATATATACAGATCAATAATGGCCTATACAAAAGTAGTGTTGCTGTTTCTGTTTAATCAGGCCTGTATATAGGTATTCTAGGCATGAATTCTATAAGAAGTACATACTCCATCATGGAGGATGAATCGCAGTGTTGCTTCGTTAGGCGCCAACGGAGACCCAGTTTGTTGTAAAGGCGACTGTTCTCCCACTCTAACAATTTGTTTAAAGAGTGTTGGGTCTGAAATAAACATAAAAAACACAATTAGTTTAGTATAATTTCTTCAATTTATAAATAAGCTAAAATTTCCTTATTTGTGTGTTAATGTTACTTACACTACTGACCTTTGATCGGAAATATCTTGTTTAGTATGCGCGCGTGCATATAAATAATGTCATATGATATAAGCAATATTTTCCTGCTCATTTATCATATTAATTACAATAAAGGAAATGTATATTAGTTGCATCAGAGTTCATTCCTGCCACCCCTAGCCAAAGTAACATTTGCAAATCTCCGTTTTCCTTTTGGCTTTCGAAGTTATGGGATATTGACATAAGGTTTCGTAAACAAATGATTTTGAAAACTCAAATCCATACATGTTTCGACACCGAAGTGATAACGAAGATTTGAAAAGGTTGTATTGTTATTGTAGCTATACTCCAATTGTCTAGGTAAACAAAAACTCTGAAGAAATCAAATGTCAAAGTAACATGAGGAAGTCGATGGCGCATTCGGAGTTCGATTGCAGCGGTTAAGCAACAAGCGCTAGGGCCGATCATCCGATGGGTGACCAAAAGTTTACTATCTCGAGCTCCTTCGGAAGTCACGATAAGCCGCAGGTTGCGGCCGCATTTGGAGTCGATGACACCCACCAATGAGTATTCGGCCCAAGTAGGTGTTCCTTGTTAGTGAGTTGGGTTTCCAGAGCACCTAAGGATATAAAATTATTCCAGGGCTGACAATTAGCCTGTGGAACCTTTACTAGCTGGAACTTTACCTTTACAAGTGCGTGTAGGACATCTGGCAGTAGTATGCATACATGTATGCATGTTTTTCAATTTTTATAAATAATATGAAAGTATCTATTGCTATCAAAAAAAGAATAATACCTACCCTTTTACTTAGACATATAACCGGCCAGAGAGAGCAACCCAATGTGCAGCAGCAGCAGACACAGCCACAGAACAGCCACTTGACATTGACAGGAAGCGTCTTCTTCAGCACGCTGTTGATCCTGGCCACTGTCGCCTGGTACTCCTCCGGAGCAACCCTCGATTGCAGCCCAGAGGGGAATTCAGTGTTGAAGCGGTTACTCAAACCAAAACTGGAAGTTCAAAGAAATATATTGAAAAACAATCAATATTTTAAGTATTTTACTGGACTCCAGTTGCTCTTTTTATTACAAATCGTAAATGTAGATCACATGATAATGATAAACACGTTGATACTAGGTCACTTATAAATTCAATACAGGATTTTAGTCTCCCTGAATTAGGGAATTTAGAACTACCTATTGCTTATATCAGGGACCCTGATATTACTGAACACAGTCATGGTTCAGTTAACATTTAAGTGATTGCTATATTAAGTATAGTAGGAATTAGGAATGCCCAAAATTTTGGATTGAATCAATCTTTTGAATTGTGATGGATGGATGTCACAATACAATGTTATGAAATCAAATGAGATCAATTCAGAGCCATATGATTCAGATTGTAAATCTATTCAAGACGCAGTCCTTGACGAGTTTCTTGCCATTTCTTCTCGTTACAAGGACTCCCGCTTAGGGTTTGCGAACTGATGGCGTAGCTTCTTTTGACATTCACAAGTGATTGTAACAGCCTAAACTGCATAAATGTGTTTTGAATTTTGAATCACAATTCAAAAGATTGATTCAATCCAAATTTTGGGCATCCCTAATTCCTACTATACTTAATATAGCAATCACTTAAATGTAAACTGAACTATGACTGTGTTCAGTAATACTTTATGAATAAATAAAGAAAAGTTTATTGAGAGCAAAAAGTATCCATGACTTTTTGCTAGTGTGTGATGGAAATTTAAATTGGCGCCAGGTCAATATCCGACTCAAGAAATCACCTCAATGCCATTGAACGTAGACGACAAAGAACCGAGAATAGATTTGTGCTCGCGCTTACCCTAGGAAAGCTATTGTTTATAAAATTTGTAAAACTAGTTTTATTGACACTCAACAGCTGATTCTGTAAGCACAAAATGGTAAATGGAACCTTACACTGTCATGTTACCAGATCCGCGGACCACAATAGGATCAGGCACTAACGTCACATGTGTCTCCTCTATATTCTCCTCACTCTCAGTCTCGTCTGGATAAATAGCATCAAAATCTGCCATTTTACTTAATAACTAACTAAGATGCACCTTTATTTATAAACACATAACAAAACACTGTTACTACAATTTAACACATTCATTGGAAGGAAAAGAAAAGTGACGTTTCCATTTCATTTCATAAACAGATATCTCGTGTTGCCCTAGAACTGGATTAGTTTTCCCCAAAGAGAAAAATAATACATAGGGAAAAGAGAGGGTGACTTTTTTTACTATCGGTTGAATAGTGCTGCCACTTTACTTTACATACTTTAGTAAATTCTTTAACTTAAAACTAACTTTTCTATATTAGCTCAGGGGCTTTATCGGCTAAAAACATTGAAGTTAATGTTAACTGTGTTTTGACAGATGTATGTGATACATTGCTACTTCGTTTTAGCACAAATAAAAACTTACATAAGAAAAGTAGCAATGTATCACATTCATTTTTTTTATAGATGATACTGCCGCAGGTCTGGGTGTGTAAATTACACCGTTGTCTCAGGTTTCCCATAACACAAGTGCTTTAGCTACTTAGGTACTTTGGGATCAGAGCAACGTTTGTGATGTTGTCTAATATTTATTTATTTTATTCATTCTACTGATACTGAAACCGAACGCTTAAAAATGTATACACATGTACACGAATAATGAATTTTATTTCTCATAATCGGAAATAATTATACATTTGATATTTTTTTTACAATCGAAAAAAAAAGATAACTAAATGAAAAGGATTTAGCCTACAAAGTGGTATTCATTTTTAGCTCTTGTAATATTTTTTTAGCACTTTCTCAAGACTATGATAGATGGCGCTGTATTGATAAAATAAAATACTAAAATTATTATTATGTGAAGTGTAAGTAAAATATTTTTATTTGTATTGGAAAAGTATAATTATTTAGTACCTATAAATAACTGTGGCCTTTGAAATTATATAGCAAAATCTTAGAAACATATTAATACATCATTTTATTAAACACACAGCACAGCACACATTCGATCATATACTTACCGTAGTGATTACTTGCTCAGTGTACTTACCTAGCTAGATTGTCGCAGGGCACAGCATCGTTGATATTTCAGTGCAGAAAAGGAATGTTTTTTGAATTACCCTGTATTTCTTATTGTCTGAAAAGTATAGAAAGGTGAAAATAAACGAAAGTAACTGAGAGACAACGTTTTTGCTATATTGGTTTCGTAGGCTTTTGTTATCCTGGTATTTTCTTGAGTCAACGTTGCTTAGGTACCCCGTATCCCTTTAGCTGAATAGGTACCTCAGAGTTAATCATAAAACGTTCCTAACAATTTTCAGTTTGCACTTACCAAAATCATAAATTATCAGAATAATCATTTTAAAATGTTGCTTAGCCTTTTTCGTCATTAGATACATGTTGTTATTTTTTTAGCTCATATGGAATATCTGATACACCTAGGTAATAATCTAGTGTTATTGCGTAGCATAGTCATTATTTCAATTAAATTCAAACATGGGTTGGGCTATTCTGAAATTATTATCGAATGTAGTGGGACCACTATCACATACGGCTGATAACGCGCAGCTGTGACCCAAAAACTAATGTTACACACGCTAGGTTAAGCTTAATTGTTTCTGATTATAATAGTCAAGAATTCATATTAATGAAGTTAAGATGTTTGAATCGAACTAATATAAAACTTATAAAAAGTATTCACAAAAAACACTATAATTGTTAAAACTTAAAACAATGTTACTTGATAATAGGAATGCGTTTTCCCAATTCCAAAAATCTTAGTTTATATTAGTACAACATAGGTGGTACAACATAAATACAAGTGAAAGAGAACAAAACATCAAATCATCAACACCACGGCGGCGACGCGACGCCCCGCCCAGCCCAATGCTGGGCATAATGTATTTCCCCCAACCCAAGGATCTCCCTCCTCGCACGTCCAACGACTTCTTATTTTAAGGTTTAGATAGAATATAGCAACTTACCAAAATGTTGCCTAAGTTAAAAAAATACAACTTGAATGAAAAAGGGTTGCCTATGAGTGTACCACATCTAGGTACATACCTATAACATGACGTGCATTTAAAGTCGTCAGCTGCCCTTGCAATTTTTTATATAAGCACACTAATAGGTACTCAACACTTTTACTGTTCGGTTGATACAATTATAACCATTTCAGAATAATTGTTCACCTTGTGAAGACATTACGTTGATGTAATACAAATAGGTACGACGAGTCTCATACTTCTTAGTAGCCCTTAAAAGCGATGATCAATAAAGCTAATAACGAAATATATACTGCAACATATTTAATCTTTATAGTGTACCTTAGTGATTATGTAGAAGGGTACAGGGCCGGCCGTGACAAATGACCGATTTTCTAAGACAGGTCCGCGTGTGTTTTGTCCACGCACTCGTATAAAAGCAACGCATGCGCACCCCTCAGCGTTCACAGCTCTCGAGGCGTCCACCGAGGTAATCAACATGAAGGTAAATATCTTATTAATACAGAATATCTATCGACAACTTAACATGAAAGGTACTTTCTCATAGCAACCATAAATGAACGACATTTAAAAAAAAATGGTCATTATATTGTTCCAGGGATCGTTTTTTAAAGTGTAAAACAGAATTGTGATGATATTTTAAGTCGTAAGTGGGAAGCAGTTTTAAAAAGACAAAGTAGGAGTTTTAACCCTGTGGGAAAGCGTAGGAATAGCGCAGTTGGTCGTTGCTATCGCGCATGTGCGCCAGCCCGATACTGTGCGCGTTAAGGTGGAAACCGATGGTGAGCGATACTGGAAGCCGCGCCGCACCGCGCCAAACCGTTGGAACGGTGCGCACAGGCCGTACCTAAGATCTGGTTCGGTGCGGCGCGGCTTGAAGAATCACGCACCGTCCGCTCGTCGGTTTCCACCTTTAGCTGAGCGCTGGGACTCGGCGTTGCTGATGCGCTGCACCTACACGCACCAGTGGAGAGTTACTAGCAAAATCTTGTTGCATTCAGCATCTTAGGGTAGAATGGTCTATGTTTTTATGTAATATTCGGAACTACAGGCTACAGCTAGTATTAATCAACAATGTTTCGTTTGCAGGTCGTTATCTTGGCAGCAGTTTTGGTGGTATGCAGGCAGGCAGCGGCCATCGTGCCGGTGGCGGCGCCCTACGGCGCGGCGCCGTACGCTTACGCCCGGCCGTACGGTCTGGCGGCGCCGTTGGTGGCGCGGCCGGCGATAGCAGCGCCGTACGCGCTCGGACACGCCATCGCTAAAGTTGCTGCCCCTGTCGAGGAATATGACCCCAACCCACAGTATTCGTACGCCTACGACATTCAGGATGCTCTAACTGGTATGCTAACTTTAAAGAAAGTGATTTTTAAGTCATGTTACATTCTCACTCATTTGTATCCTAGTAGGTCTGAAAAAACCTCTTTCTTCTCGTTTTTTTTAAAACATGTGGTATTTATATTTTTTGCCTTATGTAGGTATTATTCGATCAAGAATACCCTAGATGTCCGGGTTAGATTCCCAAAAACGGCACTTCGAAATAACGCCCCACTTTCAAACTGGGTTGTAAATTTTGTACAAAGTATTTTGTTCTTTGTTTCATACTATTTAAAGATGAATTTGGAAAGAATAGTAATTTGTACTCAGATAAAAATATTCATGTGTAGATTCGAATTTCAAAATTTCGATTCGCTTTTTTGGTTTTGTCAGTCGGTCGTGCCACAATTGCGTGCTGTTTTAGTTCGTGAAGCGTTATCTTCTTCTTCTTTATACTCGCTGAAATTTTATTCATTTGCGCTTTTGTATGGAACAGCTGATTTTTTTTCGCGAGAGGCCTTAAAGAGAAAACTTCACACTGTATCTCAAAATACATAATAGTACAGCTGTAATTATATAAAAAATGAATTGCTGTTCGTTAGTCTGGCTGAAACTCAAAAACATCTTGACCGATTAGAATACTGGGTTAGTTTAGAAACAAAGAAAATGAAAAATATATGATTATAAAGTTCTTGGAAAAACCCAAAAGAAGAGCCACATAACCGAAAATTCAACATTGGCAATTTTGTATGAGAATCGCCATTTCGAATTACTTTTGACAGCTATTTTGTTAAAGAGGTTGTCAAATAGATAAGTCTGAAAGATCGGAAAGAAATTGCACTGTTATTACAATATAACTAACTAAAGGGCGCTGGTTTTCAATATTTTAAAATTCTCAAGGTAAAATTGATAATCATGTAAATTGCAGGTGATACTAAGATCACAGGGTCCACTTAGTAGACTAGTCCAGTCTAGACTAGTCTAGTCGTCTAGTCTAGGATATTTTTGATCGAAGTATCTAATAAAATAAAAACATAAAGAGGTAACACAACGTTTAGTCGAGTACTCTTCCATTAAATACTTACCTGAACCTGAACCTGGGTTCGATTCCCGTCCGAGAATATGATCTGCGAGTCGTATTTTTTCTAGTAGGTATACTATTTTATTTAGTAATACTTACCTGAACTTATGTTATTGTTGATATATCATAATATATCAAAAATACAGCGACGGTGTAACATACAGGAAAATGATCGTTTTTGTGTTGTAAAGATGTCAAACTTGTCTTGCTAATCTGTCCCCAACATCGACAGGTGACTCCAAGAGCCAGCAGGAGAGTCGTTCCGGCGACGTGGTGCAAGGCTCGTACTCCCTGGTGGAGCCGGACGGCACGCGGCGTGTGGTGGAGTACACCGCCGACCCCCAGAACGGGTTCAACGCCGTCGTACACAAGGAGCCCGTGGGAGGCATCGTCAAGGCGGTCGCCGCGCCCGCTTACCTCCACTAGTCCCCCTTCAAAACAGCTTACATGGACTAAAGTTCACCACAGAACTCGATCGACGATCAAACAATTGAAGGTGCTGTTTTAAAACTATGGAACGTGCGATCGAAGACTGTTAGAGCCTGAATTTTCAAAGACTCGAAATCAATGTTAAGCAGGAGTATCAATCATAGGATTTAAACTATATTGTTCGTAAAATTACGTAGCTATGGGATGAGAATGTCAGTTGATGTTTTAGTGTAGGAATAAAGGGGAAATGTGTTTTAGCAGTTGATATAGAACGGTTAGTAATAGTTTGGTAGTAAAAATCCCAGAGCATTAGTTCGTGTAAGCTGCCTGCCCTCGTTAGTGACCTGAACCATTATGTTACGTTAATGATGTATTTATGTACCTATTGTTGTGTATTATAGTTAAAGCTAAGGTAATAAATAAGGAGAATCAAAATAGTGCTTGTTTTATTCCTTTATATTTTTCAAAAACGACATTACTTTCAGGAGCTTTAATTAAGTTCCTGATAATTTATTGCAATTGTGTAATAGACTCGTACGTATACTTCCTCTGAAAACAGAAGAACATGCTTAAGCTGGTAAATAATCAAACCCGAAACGTGTAAACAGTGTTTTATTTAGCAACTGGGTAACAGAGGCAGCCACAGATCAACAGACAGTTTACAGAGCAACTGCTCTGTAAACTTACATAACTATGAAATCATAATATTTCTCACTTAAATCAATCATTCATTTTACCAAAATATATTTTTATTATGCATGTTGGATTCGCGTTTATAAGCTATAACTCCCTTTTGAGATATGTATAACTCTCGTGTAGTGTAATGATAACCCTTGACACTGTTTGTATAAGATGTAGTAGTTATGATACCATAACCGTACCGTAACCGTACTTTGGTATAATTCACTTAGGTATGTACGACGAAGTGGGTCATATGAGCTCGTAAACATTCATCGGATATACAAAATGGCTGTAACGAACGGCTGCCTGCAGAACGCAGTTGGCTTCGTCAGGGATGCCTCATCTCTGTAACTGACAAAAAAAGCATTAAAGCAATCGATCTTTCAAGTTTCGAAAGGACTGTCATGGCATTTCATACAAACTTTCAAGTCCTTATTTTTTGAAATGAATGAACCGATTTTAATGAATCTTCATACGCATAAGCAGGATACATAGATCTAAAAAATAAGTTCAGAACATTTTT
This sequence comes from Catoptria pinella, assembly GCA_963556745.1. Lineage (NCBI taxonomy): Eukaryota > Metazoa > Arthropoda > Insecta > Lepidoptera > Crambidae > Catoptria > Catoptria pinella. Next base: position 5,567,739 of record OY750778.1, on the reverse strand, counting down.
GAAATTTTAAAAAAGATGATTATGAATTTCTGTTTCTACGGAAAATTTAAAATCGGTCTAATTTAGCTGTACTTAACACTATTTATCGAAAATGTTTTCAATTAACTTTTTAGACCAATGTATTCTGTTTTGTGTTTATGAAGTTTCATTAAAATCGGTTTATTCATTTCTAAAAATAAGGACTTGAAAGTTTGTATGAAATGCCGTGACGAATCAATGCTCCTTAATACAGTATTAATTTAGTGTACCTACCTATATTTATCTGGTTTTTTTAAGTAATTAAGTTGTTTTTGCTTGTATTTGTAATTTTTGCTTGCGTCTTTTTTAGGCGTTGGCCGTTTTTTGTTTTACTTAATTCCATAATTATTTTGATTTATATTATGATGTATGTTTCGCAGCCCTAAGCTGAATATTAAACGCCCGTGAATGTGTGCAGGCCGCGCCCTGCCATTATTCGAGGCGGCGGAGCAGGCGCATGTCTGCAGCACGGTCTACAGTCGAGGTCCTTGCTGTCGCCATAGTTCATACACGACAACAAAAAATCAAAAGTCAAAAAGATTTATACTTGCTTAGGGTACCTGAAATACAATGACGTTCTAAATTATGATTCTTTTTTATTGAAGAAGTAGGTACTTCATTAAGTTTGTTGCAAAAATAGTGTTGTCTATCTCATTTATATCAATCTCACGTAACTAAAACTAATCTAAAATAACCTTAGTTTTATAGTGATTATTAAAGTTCAAGTATTAAAATTTTTAGTCTAAACTGAATTTATGAAATAGTGATATAATGTAAATAAAAAAATATCTAAGTGTCGATTAAGTTCGAGTTAATTTACAGACCTATAATTACAAATAAAGTTCCGTTTATAAAGTAAACTAGTAGATATAGAGCTAACCGGAAACTACGGAATGGAACAGACTCTTTTACAGTTTAGCATGTGACATTATCAGTCAAAGCTACATTATCAGTTCGCTAATCTACGGTGAGGGACCTTGTCTGATCTAGCAAGAATCTATCCAAGGACTGAAATTGAGTTACAGTTTGATGTAATTTAACATTAAACATTCAATCAAAGGCGTACCGAAACTAATTGTCAAAGGTGGTTGTCGCAACTCGTACTGGAGGCTCACACGACGCAGACAGTGGTTTCCTAATCTAGACCGGTAATCAAAATTGGTACCGACCCAGACGCAGCCTCTAACACTTTAAGGCTGCTTTTCCACCAAAGATGTGCATAGCTGTGAAGCTAAGGATGTAAGTAAATTCTTTTTCTTTGTTTTGTGATCTAATAAAGAATCGTTTATTTTCATAGCGTAGCTTAGTTTAGCACTAGTGGAAATAGGTTTAAGGAAGCTATGTTTTAGAAGGAAGGATACGTGCTAAAGATTGGAGGTACGGATGGGAGCTACCTACTTTAGTATCATTACCCGCTCCGCTACAACCATAGCATTCGTGGAAAATGTTAATAGTTTTGTAGCTTAGCTTTGAGTTGAAATTGAAAATTCGTTATTCAAATAAACTTTGAAATAGTGTTTTTGAATTTGTCTATATTTTCCAACCGCCCATTCGAGACTTTTTAGCTGACTAGAAGAATGGGCGCAAGAAACTTACTTTGAACTATAGCTCACAGCTTAGTTACATAGCACATCTCTGGTGTAAAGGCAGCCTATGAAACGTGTACTCGTAAAAGCGAATTCAAGGCTCGCAAGCGTTTAATCCTTTCTACATTATGTCTTATGTGTCTTGATAAGTTAGGTCACAAAGTGTCCTAATACAAATGTCCTTTATCTTTTTTACTACTAATATTTCTGATTGGCCAATATGTCATAGCTAATTGAAATTGATGCAACGAGTTTTATCACTATCAATAATTTGTTAAATTCGTCGGCGAAGATATCAATGTAAATCAAATGCAAATGAAAAAATGTTTATTGGTTTATTGCAATAGAGAACGAATGTAGTCTTAACTAGGTAGACAATTTCACCAAAATAGTATTATTTGTAAGTATTTCTTAATTATGTAGTTACTTATTTTAAGTCATTCTACTATTATATAATAACTATAACATTTATTATCGTTTAAATATAGATAATTACCAAACGCTACAGTTGACATTTACACGTGCGAGCGCGTTGATGTCTTTCCCTCCAGGCTTCTCCGGCTTGGATTCCTGTCTGATTTATGTTGTTTTGTAACTGGCAAGACGCTGGAAATTTTGATTTTCCTACTTATAGGTGAAGGTGATGTGATACGATTATAAGCTACTTACTCTATTATTTTCTTAGTAGCCCAATAAACGGAAATACTGATGATGAAGGTACTCTCGCTATATGGGATTCGAATGTTACGAAATAATTGAGTGATCAACCCCACTATTATAGATGTGATTTATTTTAATGTATAAATATGGATGTAAGTAGGTATCTGCCATTATTTAACCTTTATGTTTATCGAATTTGATCTGCGTATTAAAAAACAAAGTATTCCAGCGCTTTTTTGTTTATGAAATATGTAATCTTGACACAATTTTAGAATATTTAGTAATAGTACTAATGGTATTCGTTTTGTATCGAATTTAAAGATAAGTATTATCTAAGGTTAAAATAATATTGTATTTGAATTGAGTGCTTACTTTTTATAATTTACCTTTTTTGGGTGTTTCATTCTAGAATCCATTACGAAGGAGTATGCATACCTACACTACCTACATATCAATCAAATGGACTATTTATTGAGGAAGTTACTGAATTTGAACAAAATAATCATTGTGAGTGCACGAGTTAACAAATACCTATATTGTTTTGTTTCCGATACATTTTATATTAAACAATTACGTTGTCTTTATACAATTTAAGGCTTGTTAAACAATAAAACAAAATTACTTCCACGTTGGTCGCTTGGCAAGCGTGATCATCAGATTGTGCAATCGCCTGCGTGTGAGGCCGAGACTAATCCTTATAAAAACACTAAGTAGCCTCGCGAATCAATTTGCAATTTTTTGGTAAAAGTACGCCTCGTAAGAAGTCTTCATTTATTGTAGGGTAACAAAGGCCGTTTGTGTTAGGTAACTAGTATTTATATTTATGTACTTATAATAAACTGCAAGGGCTTCATTCTTGGTTTGTGTAGAGTAATATACATAATCTATTTACACTGGCCTTCAAAACTTAGTACCACACTTTTAAAATTGTAATACTTTTATAATACACAAGATATATTTTCGAAATAAAAAGGACTAAAAAAAAGTTTTTTTAAATAATAACTTCACAATCGACAACTTTCATAGAAAAAAAACATTTTTTTAAATCAAAACTCAAACTTCTATTGTTTAAGAGAAATTGCAATTTTTACAGTGTGGTACTAGTTAAGTTCTGAATATGCACTTTTATGTATTATTATTGCAACACATAATTTATTATTTCAGGTGTTGTTACTACGAGTATTTAGTTAGTATGATTATTTATTTTAAATAAAAAATGCATAGGCATAGAAATGGTTGAGTTTAGGTAACTATTCAGATCTATCATATATTTTTTTATAAGTTGAGTCATTTTGAAAATCAATCAAAAATATTGATAAAGCTGCATAGCCACGGTCACAGCACAGCACAGACCCTACTAGTAAGTTCTCTACAATAATACATTACTTCGTGGAGAGTGTACGCTCAGCAAATAATATTATGAATACTACTAATATGTGTTGTTTTATTACTTGTTTTTTTTCATCATTTCCCAGCGATTGGCCTCCTTTTCTTTCCAGCGCCTCTACTCAAATGTCCAACATTCTATGCATTTGCGCTACGCTTACTATTAAGGCCCCTATACAAGGTGTTACAAAAGTACCCCTAATGCCGAATATGGTAGATAGTGACCATCAAACTGAACAACTTTTACTATGGGACCAACTCTGAAATCGCGAAAAAAAAATCAGCTGTTTCATACAAAAATTAATATTGAAAATATCAAAATGTATGAAACAGCTGATTTTTTTTTCGCGATTTCAGAGTTGGTCCCATAGTAAAAGTTGTTCAGTTTGATGGTCCATATACACCATATTCGGCATTAGGGGTACTTTTGTAACACCTTGTATACAAACAATAACCACAGTTAAATATAGTACTTTGTAGTAGTAGTTCGCAAAAGTGCTAAAAGTGGCCACTTTTGGCACTTTTGCGAACTACTACTACAACGAACAAAATTTTACTGAGGTTATTGTTTGTAAATAAACTATAGAACCTTAGCTTCAATCTGTACACGTGAATTATACATTATGTACTTAGCGAGCAATAAATTTAATTAAAATGTGGGCGCCACTTGAGGTATATAAATGAGCCTTAAGCTTTAAAATAAACAGTTAACTATAAAATTACGTGCTGTAAGCTTAATGTATCAAAGTCTGTGATTTTAGGTACATAAGTTTGTGACATGTGATTTCATCATTTATGCTTAAGTTTTTAAAGTAGTAGCGTTCGAACGTATAGAATGTTGGCCATTTGAGTAACGGGGGCAGGAAGAAATAACAAAAATGTGATGTCTTAAAATCACCGATGGTAAGAATCTTTGTATTTATTATAGACCGAAGTGTGTTGTTGTGTCAAGACTGTGATGCTAATTATCACTCTAGGTAAATAATATTCCAGATAGTTTTACATATCTCCGCCATGCTATAAGAATCTACTATTCTTTCAAAGAAATATGTGGTTTATGAATGAATAAAAGGTACCTAGTCAACGAACAAGATGTGATCATTACGATGCAATGACTGACTCCTTATTACTTCACATTATGCCTATGACAGGATTATTTGTTGTTCTTGTGTCTTCCTTCACAATAGACAGGTTTATTAATAGTCGATAGATTAGGTGTTTACACATGTTGCGTTACTCGTAACAATGATATCGAGACGGCCATCTTAACGCAAGCCTCACTTAATATGATGGATGGATCGACGAATATCTGCCTTCGATGGCGTGGTTGCATTATTGTAAACATTTTTAAATATTCCAGTACACCATTTATTACTTAAGTGACCTCCCTGAAATATTTTAACTCTTAAAACAACTTTGTTATAATAACAATATTATTGTGGTACATGGCAAGTAAACAGCGAAACACAAAATTTTTAATACAGTACACAAGTACTTACGTAAAAAATCTACAAAGATTTTTAACGTAATTTTTATGTATTGGTTCGTTGAAAAAAGTATCCATTCAAAATACATTTACACTTTACACTTTTCTATATTGGCTCAGGTCTGGGTGTTTGTGATACCACCGTTGTCTCCGATTTCCATAACACAAGTGCTTTAGCTACTTACTTTGGAATCAGAGCAATGTATGTGATGTTGTCAAAATATTTATGTATTTATTATACATTCGTCAAAATTATTAAATAATGCCTTTAAAATGACCTAATAAAACAGCTGTTTAATATCTTAGCCCCTTTAGCATTCAGTTTGACTATGTGAATTTCAGTCGGTGATTCAAGAATGAACTGAACTTTAGAAATAAATAATGGCCTCGATAATGGTAGGTAGTAAATAGTGAGTACTTTTGCTATCTTATCCAATATCTTGTGAAAGTAAACACGACATAGGGTTTTCTTGGGATTCGACGTTTCGTAATGTCTAGGTAAAGTCCAGTAATAAGCTTAGTGCTTAGCATAACATAATATTGTACACGGGAAAGATCTTTGTTGAGTTACTTTAAGGAAATAATTTATTATATTTTTATCTTTGCTAACAAAACCGTGTATTTCTAGTACTCGGTAAAGGAAGTAATCGGATTAGTCTCGAAAGGCTGTTAAACATTAATTATTATCTGCATAACTTCAATGTCAATTAATTAGCCTGTTATATACTCGTAATAGAAGTGCAGTGCATGATTTCTAATTTCTAGAAACGCAAAAGAAAGCTTTTTAGAGAAAAAAGAACCGGCCAAGTGCATGTCGGGCCACGCGCAGTGTAGGGTTCCGTAGCCCATGGTTCATATACTTAAATGTAGATGCTACCGGTTTCAAACACCTGACAACGTTATTTAAGTAGTTCCCGATGAGGAATTTGTACTGCGCCAAGTACATTTTATAAGTTGGTCCGACCAACTTGTAAAGCATACTTAGCTGTGATAGTTTTCCTTTTGACTTGTTGACTACGGGTGTGATGATTCCTGGCATGACCACGGAGAATTTTCGGAAACCTAAATATTGGAAGCCAGTTATATTCATTGGCGGGCCAAGCTCCTATTCTAGCTCCGGGGAGCTAGACTGGTCCAAGTGACATCTTCAACTTATACCCAGTTGTTTTTTCATAAGAAAAAGGTACATTCTACTGCGATAATACACTAAAAGGTAAGATCCCAGTTGTCACCCCGGGTGACAGGGTTAGAGGAGGCTCCTGGAAATAATTGAAAATGATACTTTGACCAGATTGGCTCCGAACTTACATTTATTTTTGGTTTTTGTTTTTACGCTGCCGTTTAGAGTAATTAGCTCACAATGGTAAGTGAATTGTAGCAAATATAGATAAAGCGACAATTGGAGCAGTCGGCTTACGAATTGGAACGTTCAATCGAGTGAATGCTGCAGTGTATAAATACGACCGGTAACGGCGGCTGCGCTATTTGCTCCGTCTATTGTCGAGTGTTTGCGGCATCACAACATGATTAGGGTATATTTTTCCACTTCTTATAGCGTTTGTTTCATTTAGTTTTAACAGTGTAAGCATTTGATGCATTACGGTTTACGATTGTGTTGAGTGAAGTGATTTCCGTATCCTTTGTTGATGAAGGAACCGAACGTTTAAATGTCCGCTTCGGTCAATTTATGATCTTGTTTATTGAGCGGATAAATGTAGAGTTAGCTGGTTTTCGTTAATTTTATAAAGTTAATATATACAAGATGGCCAGTGACCTACTTTTGGATCGAACTAATCCGGTCTTTATGGCCCTGTGCGTTGTTCAATGCCTCAGCAAAGAGTTTTTCCTTATTCTACCGAGTACTTGCTCCAAATATCATAATATCTTCGTGTTTTTATGTTGCAGTTGTTATTTTTAATGGTTGCCGTGTCAGCGGTTATCGGCATCATAGTCACCGATCCACCACCGACTGACATTCAGTATAAATACTCATACGATATCGAAGATCCAACAACTGGAGATAAAAAGACTCAGTTTGAAGTCAAACAAGGGAACGTAGTCACCGGACAGTATTCGGTAGTCGACCCAGATGGCACTAAACGTATAGTGGATTATAATGTTCATCCTAGAAAAGGATTTTTGGCTGTTGTGCACACCGAACCAGCTGTCGTTCAACAGACTCCGGCGCCAGTGAGGAATTACGTCATACCTATAAGAAATCAAGAGGAGCTGCAACAGTATACTTCAGTACCCAATAATGCATACTACAATGCTGACAGAGTTTATGATCATCGCCCTCTAATTCCCTATCCTTATCACGCTAAAGATTCCCAGTCTGAATCAGCAATCTACTTTACTCCAGCTAATGAAATACCTGATAGTGGGAGGCGTTTCCATCGAGGACAGTATTTCATTCCGTCTCATAAAGCTTAAATGTTTTGTTATACCTTAAAAGGGCAAACATTGTGATATTAGTTAGTATGTATATAAGTACCAATTTTGGCCAAGTAAAATGAACTGATTTATGATGTGATGGTTGTGTGACTCTTTGTACCTGTATTATTCCGGTTTTTGTATTTTTTTTAAATCGTTTACTTATATAATGGTATACAAACTTACAGTAGGTATTATTTTGAAACAGTGTTTTATTTATTTTATAGCATAATTAAAGTCCAAAAAATTGGTATTTATTTATGTAGTATGTACCTACTTAACTGACTTAATGCGTAGAATTTGAGTCGGAAGAAATGAATCATTTAATAAAAAAATATTTCTATAACATTTCATCATGGTTTTTATTTTTCTAATGGTTATTCTGATCTTTCTAATTGCGCTAATAAAAGTGCAAAAAAAGTAACGGTTGCTGAAGTTTTTTCTCTGTAGATGGATTTATAGAGGATGGGTGTAGATAAATGGAAAAAACGGTCAAGAGCGAGTCGGACTCGCGCAGCAAGGGTTCCGTACCATGATTCTGAAAAAGTTTACTATTTGGAGACATCGTTTTATTTTTCCTGTAATTTTTACATAAACATCTATCACATAAAATAATTTCAGATTTTTTTAAGAGGGGGTGGACGGTATTTTGTTTTACATTTTTCATCAAAAGTCAAAAACTTTTGAGCATATGCAAGCAGTGTTCTTTCATTATGATACCCCAAATGCCCTAGTAGCCTCACTTCGAATTTTAAAGACCCGCTTTCAGTCCCTGTTGCAAAAAATATACAAATATTTTTATTTCTCTCTTATTTGCAAAATAGTTGGGCAAATGTCATCTAAAACTATTCCAAATTTTAAGTTGATAGCATTAGTAGTTCTCGAGATATACAGCTGTGACAGACAGACAGACCGAGTCGCACCAGAAGGGTTAATTTTTACCATTTTGGTACGGAACCCTAAAAATAAATCTGTGGGAGACTTTTATTACTTTTGCTTTTATGTTATGTAACAGCTTATATATAAAACCTAGAATAAGAACTCGTCGAAAGGACTTAAAAGTGTCGCTGTATTAACATAAGTATTGTTTTACTTCAAGGCCAGTTCCGGCTGTTGATCGGTTCCCAAGCCGGCAGTTCAAGGTCGCGCAGGAGTGGGCCAGCAGTGGCTAGCGAGAGGTAAACCGCCTCCATGTTTATTGCTTCTAGTGTATTTACTTTTTGGAAAAGTTATGCGGAAAGGTGATGTGTGTAGAACGTGGTATTCTCTCAGTCTCAGCTTTCAATAAAACAATACAGTGTCCAGCGGGAAAATTGCACAATCGCTATCAACCAAACAACAAAAGAGGGCAGTTTAAAGAACTTGTGTAAAGAACTAATAACGTTTACTAATTTATAGCATCTTATAATAACGACTTGCGCTCTCACAGTAGCGTGAGAGCGCATGTCTTTATTTTAAGATTCATATTTATTATTTGACTTGCGGTGGCTGCACTAATTGGTTGAAAGCAATGGGTCAATAGAGGAACAAAGTCAACCATAAAAATGTTGAAACCCTAACAAATAAAAAATAGAAATTCAATGTTAATCATAATTATATTTTACTGACAACAAGAACTCTAATCATAAATACAAATGCCGTGATTGTTTCATTGCTTTAGTCACGTGTTGCTCACAGTGGAGCGACGTTTATTGGAGATACAGGCAACATAATAACCTAATTAGACACCGTATTGTTCGAGCTGCGGCAATAGTCAGGGGGTGCAGAAATGTCAAATGTTTGAAAGGCTAACTTAGTACGTTGCGACTTGCGTCAAAGGGTCATTACGACAGTATAGCATTGATGATTCGGTATCGATATTGTTGTTCTATACGGTGTCTACAGGGCTTTGTTGTCTATGATGGCAGTCGTTAGGTACTCATAGCGGGGCGACGGGGCACAGCTCGAACCAGTAACCGCACCCACAGCGCTTGGGCACGCCCATATGCAGCCAGATGTACTCGAGGTGCATCACGTGCTCGTTGCACTTGCACGCCAACAAACGCTGAGGGTTCGAGCTCGGGATGAGATTCGGTCGCTCACGCGTCCCGGGACCTTGGAAACGAAAGAAAAAAATACAGTGGGTACAAAAACTAGTGTAAATGTAGACCTGTCATTTTGTTGTTTGCTATGTATTTGCTATAAATTTTTGGATGTTGGAAGCGAATTTACGTTATTTCAGTTTTACTTCTAACACATTTTGGTTTTCAATTCGATCTTTAATTCGTTTGCTGTCCAATTTCCCTAATGATAATAATTATTAATATCAACTATTTTTAGACACAATTTTTAGACTACGTACAACAGGGCCCTATTTAATAACGTGACAATTTGGTTTACATTGCGGTGTAGCTACGAGTAGATTGTTCTATTTTCTAATTGGTTGACGCAATGTATATGAAATTGTCATAACCGGTGACAAATTGTCACGTTTATTAAATAGGGCCCAAGACTACAGCAGCGCCACCAAGTGGCATACATTTTCTGACATCCTGCATTGTTGGTGCAGCTCCCGCTTTTCGATTCCCGTCAGGAAATCATGGAACCGAGTGTATACATGCGAGTGCTGCACCATATTACTGTCGTATCACTCTTGACTACGAAATCCTGATAACATATCATAATTACCACATAATACTCTGCTTAAACCACACGGCTAGCTAACATATTCACCAACCTCTTTTGATTGCTAAGATGCGGAAGGGGTCGCAGTCCCCGGCGAGGTGTGCCAGCAGCTCTCGCTTCTCTATCCCGGTCACGTGGTCCAAGGGGTCATGGAACTGACCGTACACGCGTGTGCCAGCCTGTCTCAGTCGTGGTACCACTCTTGACCACCACATGCTAAAAAGTTTATTTTATTTTGTCTAATGTCAGGAAGTGACCATTGCAGAAGGATACAATTCTATTGTGCCATTCGACGACCTCCTTGGTCGAGTGGCTTTGTACACCGGTTTTCATGGTGTTGCCATCTCTGAGGTCCCGGGTTCGATCCCCGGTTGGGTCAATTTAGAAAAACTAACTTTTCTATATTGGCTCAGGTCTGGGTGTTTGTGATACCACCGTTGTCTCTGATTTCCATAACACAAGTGCTTTAGCTACTTACTTTGGAATCGGAGCAATGTATGTGATGTTGTCAAATATTAAAATATTATTATTAAAAAATATATTTAACAGTGAGCTTTACATACAAATGTAATACCAAAATTATTTGCAATTTGAACATAACTCTTCTTGTGATGTTATTCGGATTAAGACAGTATATGTCTAGGTTTCTATTGAATAAAAATTAAAAAATACTAAACCAATTTTGAATAAATGCCAATTACCTTTTTTCATACAAAACTGTAAATCGTATTAATTTTTATTTGGTTTAGTATTTCGGATTTTTTATTTAATAGAAACCTAGACAAATACTGTCTTAATCCGAATAACATCACAAGAAGAGTTAATCATGTTCAAATTGCAAATCATTTTGGTATTACGTTTGTATGGGAAGCTCACTGTTCGCCGGAGTCTTAAGTAAGTAAGTGTTTTTTGTAAAAAAAGATAGTGACGTAAATTTGTGTTACTCACGGAATGTCAGACCTTGATTTCTTGGACTATGATTGTAACTACTTGTTTTTTTTTAATTTTGCTTTTTATATTCATATGTAGTAGTATTCATCAAAATAAACATACGAGATTTTAAGGGGAAAAACATAGATTTAAATCTTCGGGAAAATACAGTAAAAGCAGAGTTTTGTCGACCAGATATTTAAATTTTAGCTTTACAAAAAAAACTAAATATTTACTTACGTTTATTTACTTTCTTTCAATTTGTACAACAACAAAAAATCACGAATTTCCTAAAACTTTTCTTCGATACTGTCAGTTGTCAAAATTATCAATAGTGACACATATGTTTCTTTTTTAAGTTTTTGAAAACAACAGTTGTTTATAGCAAGAATCAATAAGAATTTAATCAAAAATTAACGTAAAATAAATGACGAAGCTCTAATACAATACAACATGCCTTTACCCGAATTTTTTTTTTTTACAATTGAGTGTCAGAATCGATTACATGCACTGCATAACATGGTATAATTTTCACCAAAACATTTAATTTTACTGCATCATTTAACTCTATAACAAAAAGCATAGTGCTAGGAGAGGAAAGTGGCGCGGTGTTCGGAATTTTGAATCGAATAACAATGGCAGAAAAATATGTAAATAATTATAATAAATAATAGATTTAATAGTGTAAAAAGATCTAGAGTAGACCATATACCATGCCTAGACGGACCGGCGCGCGGCGCGGCGCGGCGGCGGCAGCGGGACGGAGATGTAAAAGTAACTTTTATAACTTCTATCTTCTATTCTATCAGTCATTTACCTCAAAAGATCTTTAGAAGATTGTAAACGAGAGAGTTAGAGAGTTTAAACGAGAAGAAGCTTCATTTAATTTGCATATACACTGGCTTTAGATCATCACCCAAAATGAGCATTAAGCTGCAAAAATTAACACTTACTTTAAAAAGTACACTAAACCAACTTATTACACTTTAATGAAACCATTGTTATAAAAGCGTCACCGTCCTTGCAAGGACTAGCCGCCCGAAAAAAGCAGCCATAATACAAGTGATCTTTATGCCCAAGATCAATCTTAGCGTACTTGTTCTTATTTCGATGTAACACGGCCCAGTACAGTAGAAGCTCAATTTCTAAAGAGCTTTTAACATGACGCAACATCCAAAAAGCAACTGGTTCATAAGATCGCACACGCACTAGCACTGTGATAATGCAATTCCTCAGGCTGTCGCGGGGCATATAAAAAGTCTGGTTAGCACAATAATGGCACATTCAACTTGAGGTCTCCTCGTTGTTAGTCACTGTCATTCTTACTAAAATGGCTTTTACGGTAGGCAGCGCAATAATAGATCATAAAAAATCATCTAATAAGAAACTTTTATTTTGTAATAATATATTTCATTTCGAATCTAAATAGTTATTAATTTTGTTTTCAGCTGGTAGTTTTGGTGTGCGTGATAGCTGCGGCTCAGGCTGGCGTTATCGGTCCCGCCACTTACGCCGCACACCCTGCGCCGGTCGCATACGCAGCTGCCCCATTGGTACACGCTGCTCCGGTCGCGCCCGTCGTGCACGCAGCTCCTGTTGCCTACGCCACCCCTGTAGCCAAGTTCGCCTACGCCGCCCCCGTCGCTAAGGTCGCCGCTGTCGTCGCCGGCACCAAGGTCGTTGAGGAATACGACGCGCACCCCCAGTACAGCTTCGCATACGACGTTCAGGATGGTCTCACTGGTGACTCCAAGACCCAACACGAGACCCGTGACGGTGACGTCGTTCAAGGCTCTTACTCTGTTGTTGACCCTGACGGCACCAAGCGCACTGTTGAATACACCGCTGACCCCCACAACGGTTTTAACGCTGTCGTGCACAAAGAGCCTGCTGCTGTCAAGGTCGCAGCCCCCGTAGCTTACGCCGCCGCCCCCGTCGTCGCCAAGGTCGCCGCCCCCGTCGCCTACGCCGCTCCAGCTAAACTGGCCACCCCAGTAGCGTACTCCGCTCCTCTCATCCACCACTAAAGCCATGCTACTAGTCAATCGAGTCATATTTATTTATTAACATCTACTAAATAAATTGAAGCTAAAGCAGATGTTTGTGTTATAATTATTGTAAAAGTGTCCATGCAAAAAATAATGTGAGGTACTTATTTATTACTAGACTTCAAATATACCGACCAACATTTTATTATTCGAATATGATAATAAGAATCACTCTACTTTTCTAGCTTCTAGCTTAGAACAAAATAATAAGATATTGGTCCTACAGTTTTTAGCCATTTTAATTTGGGTGGTATATTGTGTGCCTAGTCTAGCATAGCCATTTTAATTTGGGTGTAATGTGGTCATCTTTGAAGGTCTAGTCTGATGTGCACTATCTTTGTCTTTCCAATCATGAGACTGGACAAACTTTATCCTTTATCCAAGTGAAGGCACAAAAATTAGTTTGAATATAAGCGCGACTTAAGTGTTCGAACATGAACGTTTTGAGATTTTCTGATGTTTACAAACAATATAAATTGGATGACTGTTACGCTGGCTTTTATAAGACATATAAGTTATTCTATAATTTATTCTTTCCTATGATTAAGGTAAAACCAGCCAAGTGCGTGTCGGGCCACGCGCAGTGTAGGGTTCCGTAGCCCATCTTGGTTCATTTACTTAAATGTAGATACTACCGGTTTCACAAACCTGACAACGTTATTTAAGTAGTTCCCAATGAGGAATTTGTACTGCGCCAAGTACACTTTATAAGTTGGTCGACTGTTACTCGTAAACTTGTAAAGCCTACTTACCTGTGATGGCGGGGGTGGGGACACTTGACTCTAACAAAATTTTGCACTTTAAAACTTAATATCTCACAAACGGATACCTCAATCAAAAAACTGTTTTCACAAACCCGCAATATTTTGAAAATTGCTATCCAACGACAGGCAGACAAGAAAAAGAAATACATCCCCACTTCTCATGTAGAGGAGGTTAACAAAAAAAATATTTTTCAAAATTTTACTTCACCACTTTGTTGGCGTGATTAATATGTATATCCATGCCAAATTACAACTTTTTAGTTCTAAGCGTCAATGAGCTAGGCTGGGGACGGACAGACGGACAGACAGACAGATAGACGGATGACAATGCGTCGAAGTAACAAGAATAACACAAGAGGATAAGATACCCGTAAGACTATTTTCAGATCAGATTATAAAACAAATAGCTCTGGTGCGCCACAAGGCAGTATCCTGGGATCTTTTATAACATTTACATAACTTAGAACAATGAACATATTTGTGCTGTTGCAGAAACTGACTTTTTAGGCATTACAATTGACCAACACTGTAATGCTGAGGCTACATTAGCGGGCGAAGATTCGTATCGTGTAGGCGCGACAAAAACATCGTGTTCGGGTATAGGCAATGTTCTTGTCTACATTAAGGCGGGCGAAGATTCATGTCGAGTTGACGCGATGCATCGTGCCGGATTGTGTTGTTCAGTTTGTTGTGCGGCCGAGACGTGGGCGGTAATTTAAAAATGGAGGAAATAGTGGCTTTGCATTATATGTCAGTAAATTCCATATAATACTCTCAGTTTCATAAAATTGAATGAATTCTAACACTTTTTCGTTACTCCACTCCATAGTGTAAAAAATTAAATGCACGTCCGTCTCGCTTCAAAGTCTGGACGACGCTGAATTGACGTAGATGTAGCCACCTAAGCGAATATTGGCGCGACAAATCCCTTTGATTCGCGCCAGTTTACCGACAGCTCCCCGATACTACATCGTCTTCGCCCGAATACTACGCGATGACACGATGAACCCGGCCACATTCATCGCGTTAACACGAATATTCGCCGTAGCCCGCTAATGTAGCCCCAGCATAACTGATAGGCACATATTGACAAAATTTGCTTAAAACTAAATGGATTTGTATATGCATTAAGGCGCCTAAGGCAAATGGTATCCATAGAAGCAGCTACTAGTGCATACCATGGATACATCTGATTACTGAGCTACGGTCTGCTGTTGTAACTCGGTCGACATTTTGCTAGCTTTTCGGCTACAGAAAAAATATGTAAGGGCTATATCAATATGTAATGCATGGAGTACTGACAGTTGTAAATCACTGTTTAAAGATGTAAAAATACTTCCACTCGCCTGTATGTATATTAAAGAAATCTGCATATTTGTGAGGCAGAACACAAACTACTTTACAAAGCATTCTGATGTGCTAGCCAGACACACAAGGCATAAGGACAGATTATTCTGCCGAATTGTAGACTTGACGTTTTCAAGCGAAATATATATGTTCAAGCCATAAAAAAATATTTAATAAACTGCCTGATGATATAAAGCAATTGCAATTACATATATTTAAACGAAAACTATCGGTTTGGCTGTTAGAACATTGCTTCTATACTGTAAAAGAATATTTAGCTTATACTAAAATTAAGTAATGTTTGCCTTTTAATCATGACATGTGTTATTACGAGTATTTTAATCAATATTGACATAATATAAAATATTTTGGACATTGTTAAATATTAGTTTTAGAATAAATTATATTATTATTACTATTACTATAAATAATTGAGCTAATTAACATGGCTGTAGTGATTATTTTGTGACGTAAATGCTATTTTGACAGTTTTGATTATCAATACATTGTCGACTGTAATAAATAGACACGTAGAAATCAATAATTCTAATAATTTGAATTAGCAGGTATTGTAATATTTTTTTTGTATAACTTCATAACTTGTACCCTATATATTTTTTAACTTTTATAAACAAATAAAGACGTATTTTTTAACAGAAAACATATTGGAGAAAACATGGGCGATTTCATGTTTTAGCTCGTTAGTGTATTTGAAGCAAAATAAAAAGACTCGAATTAAACTTTGCACATCGCGTTTCTGATAAAAACGGTCTTGTCAAACAGACACTGAAAAAAGTAGTTACCGTATTGACACAATCAAAAATAAAACTTGACCTAACAGTAATAGTTTATTTTATTTCCACCAAAGCTTTTCCATATTCTTCTTTGAAGAAGATACAATTCGTGGCTTGGCAGTCTTGGCACCGACTAACTTCATAAGAAAGAAATAAGTACCTTAGGTCTGTGTTAGTAGTTACTCGTATTACTTAGAAAAAGTAAATTAACCTATTCTTCTTCTTTTACTTTGATATTTACATAAGTTTTGAAGTCGGTTATTCATTTTTACCATTTGCTTTTACCTCCCCGTTTTTTTTGCTTATTAATATGACTCTAAAATAAAGTTTTAGTAGTTTGACAAAATGAGAATTTACCAATAGGAGAATTTGCCCTTTAGCGAGCAAAGGAAACGTAAACCAACTATTCAATATTAAGTTTAGCCAAAACATTCAACTAGTACTTATGTGATTGCTCCAGTTTCAACTCCAACTAAGTTAGTAGTACTTATTTATTAAAATTATTTGTGACCTGGTAGTCCTTGTGCTACAACCGACAATTGATCGGGCAGTGTTATCAGGTCTCTCAACTATTTTGGGGTGCTTAGTAGCTCTCGCCTCAGGCGGTTTTTATTCAATATATAATGTCATGAGTGAATCTAGCAAACATCATACACTCGGCAATACTCAACCGTAAAACATCTAGCAGAAAATGGCATTCAAGGTAGTTGATGTAACTCATAATAAACAATTTGCTAAGTTCGTTCCTGAAAAGTGTAATGTATTGTTTCCTGAAAAGTGTGATAGTATAATTTTTTGCATTATTTGAATAAGAATTAGCGAAATATAATTTAAGGAGATTCATAATAAGGAAGCACTGTTTTATTTACATTTTTTTTTGCAGTTCATCGTCCTCGCTTGCTTGGTCGCGGCCGCCAGCGCCGGCGTCGTTCCCTCCACCTACGCGGCTGGACCCATAGCCTACTCTAGTCCGGTGGCTTATTCTAGCCCCGTGGCATACTCTAGCCCTGTGGCCTACGCTGCCCCAGTCGCCAAAGTAGCCAAGGTTGCCGTTGAAGAGTACGACGCACACCCACAATACAGTTTCGCGTATGATGTGCAAGACGGTTTGACAGGCGACTCAAAGTCTCAACATGAAAGCCGGGACGGTGACGTCGTCCAGGGCTCCTACTCCGTGGTCGACCCTGATGGCACCAAGCGCACCGTTGACTACACCGCTGATCCCCACAACGGTTTCAACGCTGTAGTGCGCAAGGAAGCTCTCGGTGTGAAGGTCGCTGCCCCTGTCGCCTACGCCGCCCCTGTCGCCAAGGTCGCCTACTCCGCCCCCGTCGCGTACTCCGCGCCCGTTGCTAAATACGCTGCTCCTTTGACCTACGCTGCTGCCCCTGTAGCCTACTCTCAACCCCTCTACCACCACTAATTTGACTGATGTTATGGCTGATTGTTACGACTTATGCAACGTTATTTATATTTTAGATATGTAAGAATTTGCAAATAAACGTTAAACGAAATCAAATACTTTCTATCAATACCTCAGTAAAATTACTGAATATAAAGAAACAATAAAAAAGTTCAGAAATCATAGTAATAAATAAAACTTTACTAAATAATTATCAAATCTTATACAAGGTGTTACAAAAATACCCCTAATGCCGAATATGGTATATAGGGACCATCATCAAACTGAACAACTTTTACTATGGTACCAACTCTGTAATCGCGGAAAAAAAATCAGCTGTTTCATACAAAAATTAAAATCGATAATATCAAAATGTATGAAACAGCTGATTTTTTTTTCGCGATTTCAGAGTTGGCCCTGTAGATAGGGCATTAGAGGTATTTTTGTAACACCTTGTATACATAAAAATGAATCCCTATTTCCCTTGGTCACGGCATCACGCGTGAATGGCTGGACTGATTTCGCTGATTCTATTTTTGTTGTGTTTGATATTGTCAGGAGAAAGTTCTTATGAAAGAAAAAATTAAGAAAATTGCTCGGAAAATTAGACAATTTAAGAATACTTCACTGTGAGACCTCATAGTAATGCTCATGAATACGGGTGTAAGTCAAAGTCAAAATTCCTTTATTCAAATTAAATTCATAATTAAGCACTTTGAATCGTTTATATTTTCCTACCACCCGTGCCAGATTTTTTTTACTGATAAGAAGAACGGGCGCAAGAAACTTACTTACAGACGGACAACGAGTCCTTTTTTTCCTATGAACGGAAAAGGAAAATAAAAGAAGAAAAGCTACGATGCTTTTCGGATTTTGATAGTTATAATAAAGTAACTTTTCTAAATATTGAATTAATATTTCGTAACATTCGTTGGCATAAAGTCAAGAACGCGTTCGAATTTTCCGCCATTGACAAATTGCACCTCATTTCCAATTGCATGCACATCCATGTGATGCGCAGACGCAGAAACAATACTAAGCACAAACTTGGGAGGGTGACACAACCGTTACTATATATACCTCAGCTGCCTCTTTCGGGAACAGACACATACTTGACTTCAGTCAACATCAACCCTCAACAAAAATGGCCTACAAGGTAATTTTTTGTGGAATACCAATACTTAATTTAGGTAAATTTTCTAAAAATATAACATCAGTGCTATGTTTCATTATTTCAAATATTATTGTTTAAGTACTCATTATGAGTTAATTAATAATCTTTTAAAATATTTCCAATTACCTGATTAGATTTGTTTGATATCAATCACATATGGAAAATTACGAAGCCAAATTTTTTTTTTCAAAGTATAGCTAGAGCACTTATTGTGTTATTGAAATCAGAGACGACGGTGGTATCACAAACACCCAGACCTGAGCCAATATAGAAAAGTTCTTTTTTCTAAATTGACCCAACCGGGGATCGAACCTGGGACTTCAGAGATGGCGACACCTTGAAAACCGGTGTACAAAGCCACTCGACCACAGAGGTCGTCAAATAAATAATATGTTTTTAGATGTACTTTATGATGTAACGCAACCTTCTTTATCAAAAATCTATTTAGAGATCATTAATTATCGAAGTTTATCAATATAAAGGTATCTATAACCTTTTATTTTAAGTCCAGCAAGTGAATAGTGGCTTAGTTAATTTAGATGCGGAAAGCATATATCACTTTGGCGTCCTTGACGCTCCGCATCCTCGGCTTGTTTGTAATTTCTCCGCGCATACGATTGCGCAAGCGCACTAGTCTCGCCCTCGCAAAACCGTGTCACTATTTCAAGTACAACTGACGCGACATTTATGGACTATTACACGTGTTTATCATTATCAAAACATTATAAGCTGGATTTAGCCAATGCTAATATAGAGGCGATTAGTCGGTGTTGTTGACTATATCTAGCGATACCGCTAGAAATTAATTACATGAAGTATTTAATTTCAGTTCGTCATCCTCTCCTGCATGGTGGCTGCGGTGAGTGCCGGAGCGGCAGTCGCGCCTGTAGCCGTGGCCGCGGCACCAGTTGTGGCCGCGAGGTTGGAGGAGTTCGACCCTCTACCACAATATCGATTCGGATACGACGTTGCCGATTCTCTGACCGGTGACTACAAGAGCCAGACGGAGCAACGAGATGGTGACTTGGTGCAGGGCTCATACTCGCTCGTGGACCCTGACGGTACTCGCCGCACTGTCGACTACTCTGCTGACTCTGTGAATGGGTTCAACGCTGTAGTCCGAAAGGAGCCTTTGGTTGCCGCTGCTCAAGTGGTTGCCGCGGCTCCGGCTGTAGTGCCCGCTCGTATTGCCGCCGCTCCCGTGGCCGCCGCCCCCGTGGCTGCTGCCCCTGTCGCTGCACGGTACACCGCTGCACTTCCCGCCGTGTACCCAGCTTACGCAGCGGCCTACTCCGCCCCGTTCACTTACCCAGCTTTCACCTCCGCCTACACTTCAGCTTACACCGCCCCACTAGCCGCCTATAGAACCTTTCCAGCAGCCGCCCCCGTAGTAGCTGTTAAGTAAATAAATCTAGAAAACCCAAAGGATTGACATAAGACTAAATGGCCCAATAAACGAATTTTATACTCGACACATGTTTATTTTTTTATCTGTAATACATGAATTAATAAGATTGTGATGTATTCGTTATGTATTAATTTTTGCCTGGCTCTTTGTGTTCGTTGATTTAAGTTGTCAATACCTACACTAGTGGCCAGATAATTAAGGACACCAGTCGATTTTCATACAAACGTGGTAACTTTGAAGCCTTGTTTCGCCGCTAAGGATTGACCTAGCTGCGATCTTATGATGGCCATCCAGGGAGTGAATGGGAAAGATTCAGATCTGTCATGCCTTTAGATTATTTTTAAGCAGTTTACAATACTACCTCTATAATGTATTTGTAATCTGTTAATAACTAGTGGCTCTGTGAGCTGTAGACCTCACGTTTGTGACATTTTTGAAATCGCTGAAATGTTTTTACAATTGACAATGTTTATGTGATCACCAGTGTATGTGCCCGATGTTCGGCTAAAAGTGCGACATGGTCTTGGAGATATTATATCTATGGGAGAGGTGTCAAAATGTGCAAGGCGTGGAGATCTATCGTATGGCGCTTGAATTTGGAAAATCGGTCAGGAAGTTTTAGATAATATAAAAAAATTCCTTTTTTTAAATACGACATGCCGGACAAAAATTAGAATATTTTTTTATCGGGGGCCTTAATCAAAATTCGGAAAAAAGTTATCTGTGATTGAATTGGGCTACAAAATAAGCCCACGGATGATCAGACGCCACTGTGGGCTGCTGTTAAGGCAGTCTATACAGCGCATACACTGCCATGAGGTCGCAGTATTATAAAGTTTATATGGGTAGTTAATTAGTTATATGTAATAAATGTAGCCAAAGATGAAGAGAAAAGAGCGCCTCAAAACAAATCTTAGAAATTTTTAAAGGTTTTAGGTTATAGTACTACCTTTCAAAAAAGTTCATGAGTTTGCTGTGATTAAAGTATTGTACAAAAATAAAAAAATACATATCTTAGAAATGTTTCAAAAACAAATCTTAAAAATAAATCTCTCTCCGATTTCAATGGACTTTTTGACCGATTGAGCGCGAGCGAAGCGTCTCTGCTTCAGCTTGGACAAAAATTTTATATTATTTCTTGCTTTTTAGAGGTATTTAATATTGAAGCTATTTTTATTTTTATTTTGAGGTTTTTTGAAGGAGCTTTTAGAATTAAAAAAGGAAGTTGTTCTCCAGCCCCACCCGACTTCAATAGACGTATTTTATTAATATTGATATGCGTACTAATGTTTTGAATATCATTTCTTGCTGTTCAGAAGTTTTTAAATTTGAAGCTGCTTTGTTTTTATTTTCAGGTTTCTTAAAATTATTTTCCTCCTTAAAGCAAAAAACAGAGTTTTCCACCCGCTGCTCAGTTTAAAACTAAATATACTTTCCGAGTATGTATGAGAAAGAGAAAGTAGTTTTTATTAGTGCTCTTTAATAGCAACAGCAACCTCCTTCTTAGTCTCCAACAACAGATATCAAAACTCTGCTATCCAAAATTTTTTGTTACCAAGTATGTTGACAGATGTTGACATTATTCTTATGACACACTTCAAGTTTTTGCTAAAAGATGTCTACAGCGATTAAAATAAAATAAAGTACTTCGAATAATATTTTTTGGTCTAAATAACGTATACTTACCTTATCTAATTTTTATATTGTTTTGTTTGTAGAGGTTTATTAGTTAACTATTCAAAATGCAAATGGAAGAAAAGCAATTGTACGGTGCACTCACCGTGTACCGTGAGAGGGGGGCGTACTTACGACGGTTGGAACAGTTCGAAAAGGCAAAAGCATCTTATGACGAAGCCTTTAAAAGCACACCGGATGATGTCCGCACACTCACGGGACGCAGTCAAGTCTGCGCAGATGCCGTTCAGCCCGTGCAGGCCTATGCTGACGCTGAGGTGGCCCTCAAGCTCGAACCTAAGAATATGATTGCAAGGAATATGCAAGCGCGAGCCATGTACACTATGTCTGACTTCGAAAGATCAGTTGTTATGAATTTCCGAGGATTGAGAGTTCGTCGCCAACCGCCTTACTTCACGGAAGGTATCAACCAAGGAGTGGAAACAATACAGGATTGCATTGGGATTAACGCTGGTAATGTCATGTTAGACTTCTTGCCGATAATAAAACAAAATGAAGAGATGGCGAGCCAAATAGATGAAGATGAACCACAGAAGCCTTTGCACAAGTGCCGAATTCCCCAACCAGAAAAAAAACGTAAGTTGACCCAAATGCAAGCCCGTAAACATTTGACCCTCTCTAGAGTACTCGCAATGAAATACCTCGGCCCGATGGCTTACGATAAGTTTTTTCTGCAGGAACTCACTGAAGACCGTCGAATTATATCTGCAAATAATAGCGGAAGTATAGAATTAAGGGCTA
The DNA here is from genome assembly GCA_963556745.1 of Catoptria pinella. Classification (NCBI taxonomy): domain Eukaryota; kingdom Metazoa; phylum Arthropoda; class Insecta; order Lepidoptera; family Crambidae; genus Catoptria; species Catoptria pinella. Next base: position 5,545,203 of record OY750778.1, on the reverse strand, counting down.
TTGTAAAAGAAGCTTTACGATCTCTCACGGAAAGACAAGATATGCTCCGTTCTCAACGGCCCTATTACACTATTAAATTAGCCGAGAAAGCTGACTCAAAATACCAGAATAAGTACAAAGAAGCTGTTCTTATAAAAGAACGTGAAATTGGAGCCCGCACTGCTGAACGTTTGTTAAAACAGATCGAGAAGAGTATGAGGCAGAACCGTGTTATGGACTTGATAGCTCAAGCAGAGCGAATGCAGATATTCTTGGATATGAAGACGCCCAGGACACTACCAGATAAAGAATATTACATTGATCGCTTATATAGAGCAGTTGGGGAAGGCTACCTGTCTCAAAATAGATTATCATACACGCTCAGCGAGCGAGGAAACAGACGTAGGATTGCTTTCCTTATGGGTCTTCCGGTGGGGCGGCCGACTTCTTTCGACTCTGTAATGGCAACCTATCCTTACAAGTTTATTGATATAAAACAAGCTACAGAGAAGGTTGTTGCAACTCTCGAAATGTGCGAGAACTCTACAATGAAATGTTGGCTTATGTACGAATTGGCACGTTTACTATGCACTCAGAAAAATTATGCACTAGCAAAGTTTTATGGAAAACGTTGTCAGAGAGAAGCTCAAGAATTGGGTAACGTTGTATGGTGGCTAAACGGATGCTTTGTACTGATGAGCGGAGACATGCAACAAGGTAACGCCAACGAGGTGCGCATTCAAGTGGAAGAGGCATATGAGTGGTCTAAAAAACTGCAAGATCCAGAGAGGGTGCAAGCATTCCTGTGCAAATGTGCTGAAATGGCACAAGAAACTGTTACAGCGGACGAACGCAAAGCGATTGTGCAACGGGAGAGGCAGATCGTAGCTGTAATGGATGAACAGCAAAGTATTGAAACTTCAGTTCTATTCAAGCGCATGTCAACGGTACCTCCCGGGCGGCGGTTCTCAGTGCTGCCACGTAAGGCGGAAGCCGCTGACACTCGGTCAGAACGCCGTCGTCGTAAACAGCGTGGTCTTACTATCATTCCAGGTGTGGAAAGAGCTCTACCACCACCTCCCAAATCAGACACTCTTGGATTCCAGGTGTTCGACATCTAAACTATTTCGCATAAGTATATATGTTTTTCTAAATTATTGTTACATGTTTGTATGTATAAATATATGTGAAATAGGGTTAATGTTTTTGATTTTTGCCATTTGTCTTCCTACTAATAAACTACTTATTTAGGGTAAGATAATAATCACCCTGTCTGAAGAGCCTCTAACTAATTGATGTACACACGACGATACCTCAGACACACTTGAGACCGCCTTTATGCTACGCAATAAAAGCTATTTTTGCAGTTTAACTGTGTAACCTGACGTGCTGTCGTGTGTACGTGTATTTTTTATAGTATCAAGGAATTTAATTAAAATAAACTTGATGGATGTACCTTTTGCCCACTTTAATAACTTGACAATTTATCTTGAGTCATATTCAGGCCTTTTCAAGCTCCATAAGTACATTGTGAGTTTTACCTTCGAGTACTGGCAAGTTTACTGACCATCCATTGATTTTTGAAGGAAGTAAATTGGTAAGATAAATAATATTAGAAAAAATACTAGAAAAAATCGACTCACCCGTAGCACCTCAGACGGGACGCGAATCCGCACCCTTGGGATTCCGGCCCAATGCACTGATCAATTATGCTACCGAGTCGCTAGTGGGAGCGGCGAAATTTTCTAGTACTTTTTTACTTCTTCGCTGCAAGCCAGCGCAATTTCATCAATGTGAGGAAATACCCCCACATTCGAAAGAAACATCTTTCCAGATGTTTTGACAATCAAATAGGCTTGCTAGTTAAATATGTATAACTAGCAAGCCTATTTGGTAAGACTACTGGGAAACGGAGTACTATGATCTATATTTCCTACGTATCTAGCTAAAAGTAAGATTAGTTCCTGTTTTCGTGTGATTTAAAAAACAAAAAAAAACATAAGTATGACGAAATAAATAATATATTTACATTATGGCATTCAAGTTTGATAGACTGTAATGACTTAGTGGTGGTACTGCTGGTAGACAGGAGAGGAGTACGCAACGGGGGCAGCAGCGTAGGACAAAGGAGCAGCGTATTTAGCGACGGGGGCGGAGTACGCGACGGGGGCGGAGTAGGCGACCTTGGCAACGGGAGCGGCGTAGGCGACAGGGGCAGCGACCTTCACAGCGAGAGGCTCCCTGTGTACGACAGCGTTGAAACCGTTGTGGGGGTCAGCGGTGTAGTCAACGGTGCGCTTGGTGCCGTCAGGTTCGACCACAGAGTAAGAGCCCTTGACTACGTCACCGTCGCGGGTTTCATGCTGGCTTTTGGAGTCACCGGTGTGGCCATCCTGAACATCGTATGCGAAGGTGTATTGGGGATGAGAGTCGTAAGCCTCGACGACCTTGGTGACGGGGGCTGTGGCGTAGGCCACGGGGGCGGCGTACTTGGCTACGGGTGCGGCGTAAGCCAGGGGAGCGGAGTAGGCCACAGGAGCGGCGGGTAGAAAGCCAGCGCTGCAAGCAGCGATCAGGCAGCTGAATACGACAAACTGAAAAACGACAACGCAATGGTTAGCTAGTGAACTGTAGAAATAATTATGCTCATTTATGTAAATGCAATAATTTTCCAGATAAACACCTAGGTATGTAATTAAAAAAAAAAATTTACAAATGTTATAAAAAAAGTTAATTATTTTCACCAAAGATATTATTGAAAAAAAATCAATACAAGTATCTTTAAACAATACCTTGAATGCCATTTTAGGTAGTGGTAATGTTCAACAGTGAGAATGAACTGCTGAATCGAGAGCATGATCTCGTTTTATATTCGTCGCATGTCCATTCGTGACTATCAGCTTTGTGTGACGTCACAAAATTTGGGCCGGTAATCGAACCCGTACGAGAAGCTTATCGTATAACTTTCGCTTTTAATTGAAGCGGTTCAGGCAAGGTCACGATCTTCGGAGGAATGCGGCCACCCGCTCTTGTTTCCTCGCATTCGCACATTAACTTATTATCTGTGAGGTCGCCACTCGCCGTCGCCTGCAGTAACCTTACTTAGGGTTTACATTTCAGCGAAAGTGAACTGACCTTAGACTTTGAGGAAGTCTATAAACTGATATTCCATGACCTATTTTATGCCCATATGGCGTAAATAATCGCCAGCTATTTAAAAAAACAAAAGAAAAACAATCGTATTAATAAATATTAATTTAACAATAACCGTTAAAATTAACGGTGATTGTTAAACGTCTCGTATGATCATGCTAAGCATTTGCCTATGCCTATTGCTATGATAATCTGTAAGCCGGCATGCAACTGAATAAAAATAAATAAACAAGTAAGCTACGCTAGGGCATGAAAAATTCGTTACAACAGAGTTGATTACAAGTGTAAAAAATCATTATTTTCTTCCTTTCTTAAAGGTGAAATCATATTTAATTTTAAATAGGGGCCAAATCATGAAATGAGTTGTAGATTTTATTATGCGTAAGTACCATAGATTTAGAAAATTTTCGCTGGTAGGTACTAATCGGAATAAAAAAATCGGTTTTTATATTGAATTCATTTAATTATATAAATAACAGTCATATAAAGCTTAATGTACAAAATAACACAACAAAATTGTAATAATTCATCTAGAAATAGTAAGGAGAAGGTAGCCTGTATGGTGAGGGAGCTAGGAATGGCGCGGGGGCGGGGGCTAGGAGTGGTGCAGGCGCGGGGGCAAAGACTGGCGCAGGCGCGGGGGCGAAAACTGGCGCACGCGGTACGGGGGCAGCAAAGGGGGCGGGGAAGACAGGAGCAGGCGCAACAACCTTAGCGACCAGCGGTTCCCGTCGTACTACAGCATTGAACCCGTTGATTGAGTCAGCAGCGTAGTCAACGATTCTTCTCGTGCCATCGGGATCCACGACTGTGTAGGAGCCGGTGACGAGGTCTCCGTTGCGCTGCTCTTGGTGGCCTTTGTAGTCGCCAGTGAGGGCGTCCTGGACGTCGTAGCCGTATGAGTATTGGGGGTAGGGGTCTACGCGAATGGCGGGTGCTACCGGCACTACGCTGGCACTCACCGCGCTCAACGCACAGATGAATACTACAATCTGGAACATATTAGAATTGGTTAAGAACATTTTAGTCCCCCAAAAATATATTTAACGATTTTTCTACGATTCAGCTCTATAGTTAAACTATACTACATTGCGACGTTAGGTAGGCAGTTACTAAATTTAACATTGAGTCAGAAAATCTCCGAGAACTGACATATTATTGTGTTTGAAGTTATTTAAAATCTAGATGTAAGCACTGATATAACTTAATTAAGAGAGTACGTCGTGACACGATCAAACCCCTATCGAGCAAGCCATCACGGGCACGTGACCAATGAACGTGCCGCCGTATTGTGTAACAGTTGCCATGCGCATATAAAGAGTCGCATAATCGCATTACACACTATAGTACGCTGCGAGTGGTCTAGAGTGACGTGAGACAACAGCACGGACTGATGAAAAGCAGTCCAAAATTTTCAGACTATTGCTAGCTTTCGAAAAAGTTACTGCTAAACTAAAACATAACTTTTTTAGAAGTTTTGTTACTAAGGTTTATAATATATTATTATTGACAGAATTTCATAGAGTTATAAAAAAAGCTTCATTATTAATTTTTTCAATATTTTTTTCAATAATCATATCAAATGAATAAAAATTATCCATTATTACAATTCCTGGTTTATACACGTGATGTCTAACTCGTTGATGTCTTTTGTAGGAAATAATCAAACAATGTGCGTTCATTTGACTTTTTAGAGTACTTAAGATATTTTTTTTCTATATATTGTAGAAGACCATTTTATTTTATAGTTATTGCTACTTAAAAGGATTATCGAACGCTTCGATACCGCTTTGATACCGTATTTTCATTCTTTATTTGCAAAAATATCAATTAATAATCTTTACTATTTTAAATTAAACTTTGGAAAATCTTTGTAATGAAAAGTTTATAACGTTCGGTCCTTATTAATAAAAAAAACCGATCTATTGGAGGACATTGCTAAGAACAAGCAATAGTTGTTTTTTCATCAGTATAATTATATATTCCAATTGTTGACAAATAATAATAAATGGAACAAGCAAAAATAATAATTATGACTAAAAAACTAACATTGTACCCAATACAAGGATTAGTGCTCATTGTTATGGACAACTCGGTATGAAAGCGCGCGTTGGTTAGAATGAAGTGATGTCACAACTCGCAAACCCTCCCGATATGGATCGTGTTGGCTAATATGCGCATGTTACCAATAGGGCTAGCAAAACTATCATAATAATAGATTACCTTTGGAAATCCGGTCCAATGCTCTGCCAGCTGAGCTACCGAGTCATCAAGTCTGTGGTTCGATTCCCGTCTCAGAATTATGATCCGGTGCGAGTCGAATTTTTTCTAGTATATTATTTAGTATTGTATAAAAATAGCATTGTAAATGCTAAAATCTCAAATTTAAAAATTATCATAGTTCTCGGTTGATTTGAAAACTATGTAATAGCGCACCATTTGTTATTGACGGATTTTGCTCTATTGTTTCAAAAGTATCCTAGTGCTGGAAATATTCTCGATGGGATTATAGTTGTTATTCTAAAAGCTTTGAAGAATAATTGGTTTCTTTTTCCTTTATCTAAATTACTACTTAGTTTCAATTTTAAAACATGGCTTTAAGTTTCCATTTTAAAACATGACTTTATGTTTACAAGTAAGTATTATTAAAAATACAATCTCTTGACAACCCTACGGATGTGTTGGCATCGTTCCTGCTCTGAATCAAATACTGCGCCCACAATAACTCGGGCAAGCACGATTGCGCACAACTATCGGACACGAATTTTAAGCCCTTTTTAATATGATTTGCACGGTTGACAATTATTCACACTTGATCCACTTGTCGCAAAGCCTATTGCTTGTTTGAATATGGGAATCTGTTGCAAGTGGCAACAAACAACACATGTTCAGTTTGATCCCACAGTTTTTTTTCTCAATTAGGTACCTACTTCAAAAATTATGTTTATAAATAACTAATGGGAATTACTGCTGCTCATATTAATTATCAAATGGCAAAGTATAGTTACGCTTCAGATTGGTGCATTGTTTATTAGAAGAATTGTTTTTTTAATAATTTGCACGAATCAAAAGTACCCGCGCTGTACCCGTGCTGTACCCGTGCTTTTATAAAAGATGTTTAACTGCTTTTCCTTTTTATGCAATAATAGTTTTCAGTTTTTTACGTATGCGATTAAATGCAAATTTTTCATATAAATTTAATTATAAAAGGGGAGGGTAAGGGTTCCAAACTACTATAATCTTACGGGAACGGCTTATATGGTCATATCATAACCTCAATTATTGAAAGGATTACTACCTACATCTTGTCTGTCTTTTGTAATGGAATGCCACACAATAGGTTATTATTATTAGGCATTATTTTTGAAACTATGAGGGGCTACTGCTTTACAAGCTTCGGAGATAAGTACTTTAATGAAATTATACATCTAGTGAGTTAATTGAAACTTAATCGTAACTTATGAACACTTCGTAATCTAGAAGTTTACGAAGTGCCTTCGTAAACTTACCTTGGTGTCCATGTCTGCTTGTGTGGGGTGGTTGGCAGAGTCCTCGAGGTCGAGTGTGGGTGTCCCGTGCCGCTTCGCGTTATATATCGAGCGATACGCAACTCGGGACGTGAGATCCATACCGCACCACTCATTGAAGAAAGTGCGTTACGCGATCCCGCTTGCGATATACCTATGCAGTGATATGCTTCCATTGATATTGATTTGAGAATATTCAATTAGTACCTATCAGACGGGTTATTTCCTTAGTTACTTACTAATATTAGATCTCCAGAATAAGTTAAAAGATAAATATTATTTAGGTTTTGGTTTCGTTGGACCCATTGAACAGATATCAAATAAAAATTCTTAACTTTGCATGACACAAAACAGAAAAAAATAAAGTAAGTATTTGAAGTAGTGCTTGCTCTTTCCCTGATTCTCAGCGATAATGGTGTCGAATTTCAGTGAAGTAGCTTATAAGTCATAAAACAATATAGGCTTAGCAAAAGACACATTAGTATTTTAGTTTAGTTAACTACCTACAAAATTATATAAATTGTTGAGGCAGTTACATACCCTCTATTTATAAAATGTGGCTTGGCATAACCACACAAAAAGTGTATCCTGCTGGATCAACATAAAACTATAGATAAGAAAAAAACAATAAGATTTTACGTCCGTAATATCACTATTAAAAGAAATAAAAGTTTATTTTTAGCACATTTCCTACTTAATATCGGTAGATAGGTCCCCCTTCTAGCGTACGGATTTATTTGGTCCCGACATCAACAGTTACTCTATCTTCTGAGTATCTATTCCAATATTGATGAAAACATTTAAATTTTTACATACATATTATCATTTACTTATTATTATTATTAGTGTCCGACCGAAGGTTCGCTTTCGGTTTCGGTCAGTTTCAGCCCAAAATTCTAGTTTCGGCCAAATTACGGCCGAAACTTTTAGCCGCGCCGAAACTCACTGTTCTTGATTTAAGACAAAGTTTACTTACAAAAGCAAGTGTGGCAGTTGGCGCTCTGTCACTTTGAAAAAAAAAATTACATGGATTACGCCCGCGACAACGTCCAAATTTTTTCTAACAAAATAAAGATTGAATGAAATTGGACTACGCGTTAATGAATTACAACTAAGTACACATTTTGACTTTCAATCCCTCTCCCAAAGGAACCGTGTTGAATTTTGGGATAATAAGTATTGTCCTTCCTAGTAATATGAACTCAAATCATACCAAGTTCAGTAGTTTCGGAGTGATGCACAGGCGTAATACAGACAGACAAAGAGATAACAACAATAAGCCTACATCTAAAATTAAATTAAATTGACATACGATGAACGATTACGGAGTTTAACCACATTTCACATTCACCACAATTCAGCTCTCCATCGTCTCTATCTTCATTTGTCGTCTTCTCGTAGTGAAAGTGGCTGAAAAATCAATAATGAATGAAACTACAAAATAATACTACTCTGATTATTTATCTGTCTTTTCACACAATGAACAGACAGTAAAACAAATTAACAGCGGAACAGGCAAACAAAACTTTAACTCTTATTTGTACCTAGATAAGAAAATATTCATGTATGTTGTGTTCGTAAAAAAATCATTAACTTTTGGAACTATATACTTACGTAAACCGTAAAGTATCTAAACACCAGCCGAGTCGTACCTAGTAGGCCCTCGAGTTTCATGCCCGGCCATCCTGATACCTACCTCCACCCTAATGATGTAGGGTAGAGGTACGTGTTTTCGTTAATACAATAAAGTTTAGTTACAGAGTAAACAAAAATCTTCTGCTCATGATTTAGTTTTGCTTACTTTAAATATTACCATTAGAATTAATAAATAGTACCATGACGTTGTTTTGACATTATGATATAATTTATATCACTTTCGGTTTTCATTTGTCTCGAGATTCTCTAATCAACTTATCACATTATCCAACATCAACTAACGGGACAAGGAATGCAATAAAAGTGAATGTTTCCGGTATAAAAAAAAAGGTTTATTCCATAAAAATAATAATTCCTTACTATAATAATCAAGTCTTTACACAATGAGCCATCAAGTCAGTAGTCTTATATTCAAGGGTATCGGTAGCCAGCAGCCACTTGTTCTACAAGCTTGGCGGGAGCGGTGCGGACCGCAGCGGGTGCGGGGGCAGGAGCTACTGCAAACCTAGCTGGGGCTGCCACTGGTGATGTATAAGCAGCGGCGACAGGCGCGGCGTACGCAGCCGCTACTGGTGCGGAGTAAGCGGCGGCTACCGGGGCGGAGTAAGCGGTGTATGCTGCTGGGGCGGTGTAAGCTGCGGCTACCGGGGCGGAGTAAGCGGTAGTGTACGCAGCGGTATACGCTGGGGCAGCTACTGGCGCAGCATAGCGGGCGGCGGCCACGGCAGGTGCGGCGGCGTAGCGAGCGGCATAAACGGGCGCGGGAGCCGCGTAGCGCGCGTACACGGGCCCTGTAGACACAGCGGCAGCGGCGACGGGGGCGGCAGCGTACCGCGCAGCGACAGGGGCGGCGGCATAGCGCGCGACGGGGGCGGCAGCGTATCTCGCTGCAACCACCGGGGCGGGGGGCGCGACAGCGTAGTTCGCTGCAACCACCGGGGCGGCGGGCGCGACAGCGTAGTTCGCGGCGTAAAAAGCGGGCTGGGTAAATTTTGCTGCGTAGCCCACTGGTGCAGGTGCGGCAGCATACCGAGCAGCTACTACAGCAGGCTCCGCGATGACTGCGGGTGCGGCAGCGACCAAAGGTTCTTTGCGGACCACAGCGTTGAAACCGTTGACGGGATCGGCAGCGTAGTCAACAATGCGTCTTGTGCCGTCGGGGTCCACGAGGGAATATGAACCCTGCACCACATCTCCGTCGCGTTGTTCTGTTTGGCTTTTGTAATCACCGGTTAGGGAATCAGCGACGTCATAGCCGAATCGGTATTGAGGTAGGGGGTCGAACTCTTCTAATCTAGCAGATACCACCGGCGCCGCTGCGTACGCTGCCGGTGCCACACTCCCGTACGCCACGGCCACAAGGCAGGAGAAAACCACCAACTATAGGGAGAAATAAGTAATCATTATTTAACTATTTGTATGTAAAATCACTCAATTGTAACTCAATTAAATATTTAGATTACTAGATTATTTTTGATTTATGATTTTTATTTCACTTTTTTTGTCATGGCAGGAAAATTTTATAATATTTTTACACAGAAATCTAATCACAATAATAATATGTTGTATTTTGTAATTTGGAGCACTTTATGAAAAAAAAAAACACTTTTTAGCACTTCACAATATCAATCCAGTCCAGGTACCTTGAAAGCCATTTCGTTTGTTTGTAGCGATGTGGACAAGGGTGCTTAGAGCTGTCAACTGTACCCCTTGTTCGCCACTAACGGCATTTATAGTAGTTGGAGTGCGCGCTTGCCTCATCCCGGCCGCATCTCCAAATTTAAATATATTCAAGTACGCACGTACTGTGGCCAGGAGTGGACAATGGCGCAGACAAAGCCGCTACTTGTGCAACCGGCGGGCCTATCAGCGCCGCGGTCACGCCGATTCTTCGGTCCATCCTCCGAACAACTCGTTTCAGGTCCTGTAGTCAATGTCATCTTTGCAGTCGAAAAATGGTATTAATATAAGTTTTCGTTAACCATAAATTTTTAATACATCAAATCCATAGATATACATACACATATACATCTTGCGTAAACGAATTTAGTTGTCTTTTTGTGACAAAATATGTAACCTACTTTATCTAGGAGGGCGACGCTATTTATGTTAAACGTACTTTGCAGTTATCTGAATTAAAATCGATGATTTTACATGCAATAAACTCATCAAGAAACTTCGACGCTTGCTCGATTCGGAGTTGCCCCGAGCTAGATTTAGTTAGCAACGCTAATACGACAACATACTATTTACGACGTTAAAGCTATAAGGCCATAAGTTAATATCCAATTTAATGTTACACGTCACCGTAGTGTATAATTTTCAAATAATTTGGAAGGACTTTCTCATAATCTTTACATTTATATAAATAATAAATGCAAGCGTAATGGTAAAAACTCACTTAGATACTTTTTATTCTATCTAGTAATGTACAAATGGAGTAAGTATTCGCATTGCACAAAGGAATGTTTTTACATTTCCAGAAATACAAAAACAATTATCTGTGTGATAAAAAATAAAACATAAAAAAATATCATATTATGTCTCACTCACATCCACATTAGTGCTTCAATTAAATTCTTGTAATTTATTCAAGGTACACGTAGTAATAATATTGAAACACTTGAGGCAGGTAAATGATAAATAACGACAACTCGTTGTGGTTTATTGGGTAATCCACACATACACTGTATTAATCCAGTTTTTGCATTTACATCGGCCCAGAAAATACTCATGACATTTTAGAAACTGGCTCTTCTGATAACAGCTGCTATAAATGCAGTATGTCAGTATGTGGCATACATAGACGTCCAATGCAATCACTAAAATATATTGAGTACCTAACCTATGTATGTTATTTGTATCTTATTCCTAGTGTAATAATTATTAGGTTTTCCGAATATGTCTTACTAGCGGCCGCCCGCGACTTCGTTTGCGTGGAAACTTTTTTTGCTATCCCTCGGGAATAATTTTTGGGATGAAAGGTACCCTATGTCCTTCTCTGTACCCCTGACAACGTGTATGCAAAATTTCTGATGGTCGGTTTAGTAGTTAAGACATGAAGGCGTAACAAACAATACTAATACAAACTTATTATATAAGTAAGGGACAGGGCATGCAAATTAACGCATGTTCTTGTGTTGGTTTTTGCCAAATAAAGACCATTATCTAGAATTAGTAAATCGTAACATAAGATAATAATCTAATCATACTACTTGATCACATATCAGATTTTGGTAGAAATTACTAACTAATTAAAATGAAAAGTTGTTCCGATTTGCAAGAACGTTGCCTATACACAATACTCTAAGGTTACCCTAACTTAATTATGTGGATTTTAACAGTGTTACGAAGTATTTCGTAACACTACTGTAAGAAATGGGCTTCGCACTTACTTTGACGCTCATCTGAGCTAATCTCCATGAAAATAGAAGTTCGGACGACTTGCGCCAAGGGCACAAGGTCACGTGTCGACGACATTGCACATGTGACCACACCATGAAGTATTTTACCTATCCAATCTATATTAATAAAAGTTAAATGCTGTTCGTTGGTAAATGCGTCACTTTGACATCGGCTGTTTTGGATATAAAAATATCGGAATCCAAAATGTCTATAATTGTTCGTAATAGACCGAATTAAAAAAACTAAACGTCCTTTTTATTAGATTTTTGTATGAACTCAGAATTCAAATATAAACTCCATGTCTTTACGTTTCCTTTTGTTCATTTTCTGTTCATAAAAAAATTTGTAAGAATAAAAATCTGAAGAATATACTCAAAAATTAATAAAATACGCGTTGCAATCCGTTAAAGTTTTTTTGTTTAAAAAAAAATACAAAAGGATTACAAAAAAGTGAGAGAAAAATTTCCAAATCCAACCTTCATAATGCTTTATAAATCGGCGCCTGTTTTCCTGGTTACAGTACCTAAGTATTTGCTTTTACGAATAACAAATATGCGGCACTCTTTAAAGATTAACGAAGATAATAGGATTAAACGTTAAACTGCATCATATGTATGCCATTTAAAGATTATCTATCATTGCTTGGACTTATTCTGCATAACAAAAGCTTTACTTTCAAAGAGAAATTACAAGGTTTTCCTGTAAAATAACTATTGTTAGTATTGCAACTATAATACTACTTTAATATAAAAATAAAAGATAAATAATTCTAAATGTGTGTTCTAAAATATTGTAGATGAAAAAACATTTTTTAAGTACTTTCTGGTATATAATTTAATATCACATTGGTACTTTAAGAAGGCACACTATATTAATGATAGAGGCATATTTTGCTATAAATAGAAATGTATGACTAAGAATCTTAGATTAATTTATTGGATCCTACATAATTTTCTTACTTTGGCCATGACATCTGAAAAAATTATGTTTCGGTGTCAACGTGCACTATATTATAGTGCCCAACCTAGGGCTGTCAATTAAGAATAGTACGAGATTAAATCTTTGCCCTTACCTAAAAACCTTAAAATTATCAAGCTTACTTTATCTCGAACTGCTTTCATTCAATACCCTCAGATTGATGTGCCATTTGACCAAGCCTATTCCCTCCCTAAACATCATCACTAAATTAAAAACACCGGCCAAGTGCATGTCAGACCACACGCAGTTTTTGTATCTAGGAAAACTTTTTATATAAGTTGATCGACTCGATTAACTTGTAAAGCCTACCTAGCAGTGACAGTTTTCCTTTTTATAATTTTTTATAATACTGACGTAAATTTTCTCACGTATCCAAAAGCAACTGTTTACCTGGTCTACCATGAAGTACGATAATATTTTAAAGCATAACTATGAAAATATTTGTTCGTGTTTGGAACATTTCAGAGGGTGATTTTTCCATAGTTGGTTTTATTAATTTAACAATTCATACGCAACTCCACGCGTACTTTTTCATTGCAATCAAATACATTTTCATACCTGTTTAACCACTTTTTTTTTTTTTTTTTTATTGAAACTACAAACATCCAAACATACAAACGTACAAACTTTCACATTTATAATATTCGTAGGATTCAACAAAATCCGTCAACACTACAAAGGCCGGGTGGCTATAGCAGCGCTTGAAAATGCGCAGCGGGCATTTTCCCAGTTGCGCACGCGCGTCCTTCGCAAGGCTGCCAGCCGTTACACAACGCTGATGGCCGCCAACTGCTTGACACGTTCGCGACATCTTTCGAATTTGTTTCTCATAGATATTAATATTATTGGTTCTATGCCTATTGACCTACCTGCAGGTCCTGCGATTGATAATATTGTCTTCAAGAAGCTTTGTGTAAACTTAATAATAGAGTAATGTTCCAATAACGTGTGAATGATGATTAAAAGACGGCTACATAATGGAATGAAATGTATTATAGCAAAAAAGGCAAAAATAGTAGTACTTTTAACAAAGACTTCTATGTGTATAGTTGTATACTATACTCACTAAGCAAGTAATCACTACGTACTACACTTTCAAAGCTAATTTCTAAAATGACAACCAAACGTCGCCGACGTCATACTTCACAGATTTTAAATAAAAAGACGTTTATTAGAAATAAGGTGCGTTATGCACACGATTACACCATTAATACAAAAACAAAAAAGTATCTAATTTCAACACTGTAGAGCGGAACATACTTTATTTAAATATTACCTATAAGCATTTGATCTCTCGTATCCTACATATGGCGCCAGATGTAAAGTGGAAGCTCTGCCATAAAGCCTGTTTTCTTTTCGGATTGTGTGCGTAATTAAGAAGCAAATTCATTGGCCCTGACTCCAATTTAAAGGCCTCAGTTACCTTCCGGACTAAGCAATATCACCGGCAGGTGTGCGCCACAGAGTCACAGGCTACTTGGTATTCACCTCCAGACATAGAAGCCTTAACACTTTCCACGACAAAACTTCTTAGAAAAAACCTCTTTAGTAGTTGAACGAGAACAATAATGCAATATCGATACCTACAAGGATATATACAGACATAACCAGACATTACCATACGAGTGAGGTCATATCGTCTATTTGCCTACGTTTGTAAGTATTTGGAAAGTGTTAAAGAGACTTAGATACAAAACTTGCTGCCATAAATCAGTAATGCAGATTGTATCTTACGAAATTTATAGATTTTATCTCCGTTAAACTAATCTTGATTAGAGCGCATTCAGTTCAACATTTTAATATTCCAAAAAACGACGGTCTAACAAAGTCATAGTTGCTTAAAAGTATCTACGTATATAGAATCGATAAGCCTACTTTTTAAGCTAGGTTTGTAAACTAGTACAAGGTTTGTAAATGCTTTTCTCAAGAAATGCGAGGAAATAATAATTTTTGAATAAACATATAATTATTAAAGTGAATGCAGCCCTAAAGTTTCATTTCGTAATAATAACACTTAAGTAGTTCATGAGTTCTATCGTTTTGAATTTGGAATAGGTTGGTATTTGATCCGGAAGTAAGTATTGAAATTCATTCCTCGCACTGAATTTCAAATTTAGAACGTGGTGAACCAGCCATCACGTAAAATGGAATGATGACATTTCAGAGATTTCAGAGCATAAGTGAGAAAAAATATTGACAAAAAATTGAAGTCAGAAAACTATAAATTGGGACAGACCTTTTAGAAGTATTGTGCCTAGTGCTACTGGGAAAATAAAAGTGTATATGTCGGGCGGGTGGCAGACAGGCGCACGCGCAAGGCGCAGGGTCGTACTCCGGACGTTGCGTCACATCACAGTCCGTGACAGCAGCGGCGGCGGGCGTGCGCTCTCATCATTATTACACCAGACTACCAGATTGTTGCTGCTGTGCTGCGGACTCCATAGCGATTTTACCTACTGTATGCGTGCATGGAATCCTCAAAATGCATAGGAAAAAGCTTTTTAAAAACAAAACCACAGAATAGACATAAGTACTACCAAAACCTCCTTCAAAAAAACTAACAAAAACAACTTTAAATATTCGAGTGGGGCCAAAGGATATTTTCTGTTGTTTTTTATTTTTAAACTTTTATTGTAGTTTTGCACTTTAATTTTTTTTTTATCTGACTCCATTTTAATATCAGATGATAATATAATCAGTGCGCACATTTAATAATCGTTATCTTCTTTAGAAATAAAAATCAGTGTATGTTTGTTTGTATGGCTATGCACTCCTAAACCATTAATCTCGTTATGATGAAAAGGGGCATTGCAACGCATGCTGGTGAAGCTAGTACTAAATAAAAATATGTTGTGCCTTAGAATAAATAATCTAAGATGTTGTGCACTATCAGGCTCTTAATCTCAATTAAATTAAATTTAATTAAAAAAATACAAAATAATTTTGTGAAAGAATGTCTATGCGGCAAAGGAATCGCGTTCTCCCATACAAACTTTGCAACCCTGTTTCACCCTCCTAGGGGTTGAATGTTGCAAAATCCCATCTTAGTTCTCACCCTCAAATTTTGCATGGGGGTGGCTTAGTGGGGCAAAGTGGAATAATTCATAAATCATATATATCATAATATCTGATATACTTGCCCATAGTGGCTATTTCCAGCCCATATTAATTTTTGTAAAATCTTTGGTCTTAATTTAGATAATTTTTGATAAAAACTATCAAAAATAAACGATATACATGAATGGCGTACATGCATATATGCATAGGTCTAGGTCGGCCTTATGGTCAGCTCAGCCCATGCACGATAAGATCAGCCTCACTGTAGCTGGAATCATTGGACTCCTACATGCGCTGGACCTCGACTGTGAAATAAATATGCAGAAGGATGGCTTTTCTGGCTTAAATAACGGTTGTTAACCGACTTCAAAAAAGGAGAAGGTTCTCAGTTCGTCAAAATCTTTTTTAGGTTTGTTGTTCGATTCCTCGAAAACGACCAGATTTGAAAATTTCTTTATTTTGTTTGAAAGCGTATTCTTTGTTCCCTTTGTCATCAGGTCATGATCTGATGATGGGATCCTGGAGAAATTAAGGAAACTCTTCAAATATTTAAAAATGTCTTATGAAGAGTTAGTAATTATACAGATGTTTATATTATTTCTTGCTTTTTAGGGCTTTTTATTTTTAAAGATGTTTTTTGTTAGTTTGGTTTTTTACTGCGCATGGTTTTTCTATAATTATTATCAGTTAGATTAGATACTCATAGTATCTGAGTACTCATAGTATATTCGTCCATTTCGTCGTCGAAGGGTTTATAGGGGGCTTTGTTTTTATGACAGATAGCACTCTCTCATAAAAACATAATTCACATGGACGTCACGTCAATTGTCAACATGACCGTTGTTAACTTACCGGGTTATTCATAAAAAATTAAAAAGCTTAAAAAAATATTTAAGTAAAAAATTGTTTTGTCTTTTTCTTTCGTATTATGAACTGAATTTGACTGAAGAAGACAAAATACATTTTATTAAAATAGGTTTAACAAGCGTTTATATTGTTATGATAATTAACACGGTTAGTCTTTATTGCTACGCTATATACCTAAATCATAATCAAAAGGTATCATTTTAAATTTGAGATTTTAGCATTTACAATGCTATTTTTATACATTACTGTTACTTATAAAATACTTAAAAAAATTCGTCTAGCACTAGATCATATCCTTAGGTGGGAATTTGGAAAATAGCATTGTGAATGCTAAAATCTCAAATTTAAAAATTATGTAGCTGTTTCATCTAATCAATATTGTCGAAATATCTGGAAAGATGTTTCAATTGAAGGTTTTGACAGACAGACAACAAAGTGATCCTATAAGAGTTCCGTTTTTTCCTTTTGAGGTATGAAACCCTAAAAATTTCGACGATGCCACTAGTGAGTCGGTAGCTCAGTTGGAAGAGCATTCGACCGGACTTCCAAAGGTCGCGGATTCGTTTCCCTCCTGAGAATATGATGTGGTGCGAGTCGTATTTTTTCTAGTATATTATTTAGTATTGGACAAAAGGTATTATTTAGAGAGATTGGGTATTCTTTAAAAACCTCCACTTTCATACGTAAAGAATTCAACTGTTGTGAGTGAACCTTCTGTGCTTTCATTTAGCGGCGCGGATAAGCGGTGTTGTATTAGCCAAGCGGCTTAATGTCAAGGTGAAACGCGTATTGTTTCAAATGGATATTAATTTCATTCATCGCAAATCAATAACATTGAAGCTTGAGGCTGTAAGATTTATTTTGGCTGCGTGACAGTTACCTTCGACGCTTACAAGATAATAACACATCGATGGCAGGTACTAATAATAATTGATGTGAGCTTTGGCTAACAAAAGGGCTACTGAGAAATCAAGTAGACTGGAACATCGTTGCATTATTACGTACTTGTACGTGGTGTAAGATTTTGACACAAATCTTTTTTTCATATTATTAATCGTATTACACAAAACGTTTAATTAAATTGTTCAAATCACTTCTATTTTATATTGTGAATTCTGTCTATCCAATTGCTTCAGATTAGCCAAAAATTCTTCTCGCTGTCCGGATGTCCATCTGTTCTTTTCTTCAGGTCGCATTTCTCAATCGAATCTCGTGAAATTTTGTGAACAGGTTCGATAATTACATAGAACTTTTTAGTCGAGCCAGTTTTTCGAAATTAATCAAAAAAATTCACCCATTTCGAAAAATTTTCAAAATTAGAAGTGCCATCTAGCTGTGAATATACCAAAATAATTTACCAAACAGCACGAACTATGTGCTTTGAAAACCTCGTGGCGATCTATTAGATTAATTCTTAAACATTATTCAATTTGAGCTACTTTTGTCAATTTCTCTACGTAGCGTATGTTTCTATCTTGTTTTTTTTTTGTTTTGAGTTTATAAATAAGAGGAATGCCTTTAACTAAGTACTTGATGAATTAACTTAATGATTTCATTTTGATTACATTTGCCATAAAGATACCTCAATTACTGGATGATACCAAGTTTGTGCTTATAATTATGTACGAATCTCTTAACTGCGAAGTCAGATTGAAAATTCTGTGAAATAGCTGTAATTAATTACAGTAGAATAACGACATTATTTTCAACATTGACTGACAACAAATGATTATAGAATGGTTGTCACAAAATATCTAAGAGGTAGATATGTTATGTAAATCATTACTCATTAAAAGTTATCTTGTAAAATTACATTATTATATAATGATTTAGAATGATCCTCTATCTAGATGAATCAAATCACGCTAACATCAGTAGATTGTCATGCATTAATAAAATACATTTACTTTACGAACTTATGACAATAAGTTATATCACGCGAAGACGCGACGTCTTGCAGCGAAGTTCGATTCGTGTGTGACGCCAATCGTGTGTGACGTTTTTATGAATTTATATTTATTAACATGATCCGTTTTGTTAATTGACACTGGATCAGATTATAAAGCGCTTGTGATCATCCTTGAGCGGGTGGGGCCGTTGCGCAACCCATAACTAGAGCAGCCGCAATAAAATACTGCATGAACTTTCCTAACGTACATACACACTAATGCTTTACGCCTACGTCAGCTGGCTGGCATGACAATGTTGTGTTTGTTAAAGGAGCCAATGCTTAGGTACTTTATTGATCTAGCTAGATCAAGCTTGCTCTGTGCTGAGCTTGATTTAATTTTTCAACTATCATTAGAAAATAACGATTCCTTTTAAAGCCGCTAGCCGCTATAAAGAAAAATTTAAGAGAAAACAAAAAATATAATAAATTATTAAAAAAAGTTTAATTAAACAGAACAGTGCAAAATGTTAGAGGTAGGTATAAGTATAACAACGCAACTAGTGATCTTTCGTTTCCTTGCTAGATTCGATTGTGGTAATAATTCCTTTATTGTAATTCTAGACAACCTAGTGTTAGATGTCACGGTGTCAAGCCTTCGTTGCCGCTCTACGCTAAATGCCGACACTAAGGTCCACTAGACTATAGCAGAGTCAGCTTATTGCATCTCCGACTGCCTACTGATTTCACATTAACACAAAACACTTTGATTAATACAGTAGATACTTAAACGCATAAAAAAACAACCATTAAGAAACAAAGTGAATACTTCATTTTGTTGAAAAAGTTTAATTTGTGTCTACTGAGTAATAAAAAAAACCGGACAAGTGCGAGTCGGACTCGCACACCGAGGGTTCCGTACCCGTACAGTAGGTACTTAAACAAAGCAATATTTTTTATGATTTAATTACCAATGTATTGTTTTCAGACTTTTCCCTGTACTTGTAGTATAAGACAATATTACTTGCCAAATTTTATGGTTCTAGGCCAACGAAAAGTACCCTATAAATTTTAATTCCCTTGAGAGTGTCGAAATATGCGTTTTTTGCGGCTTAAACAGCCGTATTTTTTTTCCGTTTCAAGGGACTGTAGACCTCAATTCGATATCTTTACACGTTCCCAAGACAAAGGGTCTTGACTTGACAGACGGATAAAAAAGTGATCCTATAAAGGTTCCATTTTTTCTTTTTGATGTACGGAACCCTAAAAGTAGTGTAATGTAATGGAATGACAATTCATGATACATTTTCAGACCGCGTTCAGTCAGTTTAGGATTTTTTATTTTATCCTAGGTAACTATAACTACAAACACTAACTTTCAAGAAGCATATCATTTTAGTTTCAAGAAGCATATTATTTTAGCCCCCCCTAGCCAAAGTAACATTTGCAAATTTTCGTTACAGCTTCAAACAAAATATTTCTCTCTTATTTACAAAGTAGTTGGGCAAACGTCATATAAAAATATTCTAAATTTCAAGTTGATAACATTAGTATTTCTCGGCTGTGACAGATAGACCGACTGAGTCGCACCATAAGGGTTTCTTTTTACCATTTTGGTACGGAACCCTAAAAATCGATTGTTAAAAGACTTATGTCAATCCCTACATCTATCGATAGCGAAACGAAGATTTGCAAATGCTACCTTGGCTAGACATCTGGTCGATTATTTGCAACCTCCTATTTTGACTAACATGAAGACATTATTAAATCAAAGATATTGTTAATAAGATGTAAAGGAAGGAACATTTGAAAATTTTAAAAGTTGTTTATTTTGGAAGATTTTTTCTACCTAAAATTATTATTATAACAATCGTATGCCAATTTATATACATGCAAACTTATAATTATGCAAACAATTACATATTTAATGTAGTAATACTTACTTCAATAATTCCTAGAATAGACATTCCCTAAAAGCTCATTTGCAAATGCATTTATAACATATTTAACCCTTTCGATATAAATACACCACCCACAGTTTAGTGTTTTATACGACTGCCCAAAACACCAAGTTATTATGAGTTCAGGGTTCATGTTTGTTTGTGGGTATGTGAGTTTCTTTATTCTAACGAATAAAATAATTAGTGACCTTATATGCTTTATATATATATATATATATATACTTAGGTACATATTTTGTAATATAACTAGTTTTTTCACTTTTTTGATCGTTTTTTGGCAAGGCAGTCGTTTTTTAATAATTTTTAATTTACGTTTGAATCATGTAGTATACCACGCTATAATAACATTAGAGTCGATTACTGAACCTTTCCTAATCAACTGTCCCTTTTATTTCAAGACAGTAAAGTACAATATATGTTACCCTTAACTGAACTTTGTTATATCATATTACAGGTTCCCAGTTTCGGGATTTAAAACCTGGATGTCATTTGAGATCGCCCGGGGCCGTCAGGGTCGAGTGACGCACCGCGCCCGAGAGTGAAAGGGTGCGTCCCCGCCACCACTATATAAGCTCCAAGCACTGCTCATCGGGCACCAGTCCATCAACTCACCTACCTACACAATGGCATTCAAGGTACTAGATTATTCATTAGGTACCCAGTATGTGGAGTGTAGTGGAAGTGCTCGAGTGCGAAGTTGGATTTGATCATTCCCCTATTAAATAGAACAGTGTAACATTATACTCCCTAAATATTCACTGGATTCCACATCAAGGAGTTCTTTGTAAACTACAGTTGAATCAGTTCTTGAACCAGCATCCAAACGGTTTGCCATTCTTCCAAACCTAATTATTCTTATTTATTTACAGTTTGTGATCCTCGCTTGTTTGGTCGCGGCAGCCAGCGCCGGCGTGGTTCCTGTTGGTCACGCGGCGTATGCGGCTGCTCCCGTAGCCTACGCCAGCCCCGCTGCGTACGCTAGCCCCGCTGCGTATGCCAGCCCCGCTGCGTACGCTAGCCACGCTGCGTACGCCAGCCCCGTAGCGTACGCCGCCCCCGTTGCAAAGGCCGTTGCCGTCGAAGAATACGACTCGCACCCCAAATACAGCTTCGCGTATGATGTGCAAGATGGTCTGACCGGGGACTCCAAGACCCAACACGAAACCCGCGACGGTGATGTTGTGCAAGGCTCCTACTCCGTTGTCGACCCTGATGGTACCAAGCGCACTGTCGACTACACCGCTGACGACCACAACGGTTTCAACGCTGTTGTGCGCAAGGAGGCTCTGTCTGTCAAGGTTGCCGCCCCCGTATCCTACGCTGCTCCCGTAGCTAAGTACGCCGCTGCGCCCGTCGCTTACGGCGCCGCCCCCGTCCACTACGCCGCCCCCGTCCACTACGCCGCTGGCCCCGTTGTCCACGCCGCCCCCGTGGCTAAGTTCGCCGCCCCCGTAGCGTACTCCGCCCCCCTCTACCACCACTAAATTGATGCCAAATGTAGGAACTAGTTCATTACACACAACTGTTCAATTCATTTATTGTTGATTTAAACACAGTTTTGTGTAAAATGTGTTCTTTAGATATAAACAAATTAAATTAAAATTTTGTACGACTTAAATCGATTTCCACTTTTATAATGCCTACCTAATTACCCTTACTTACTACCTACGTAATTAAAACGTGATTTTGCGTAAGTAACGAAAAAGACTTATAAGTATATGTAATATGTACTTTCACACTTACCATCTTACACTTACTCGTAACTTAACATCGTATTCGTACTCTACCTAATAATTAGGATAAATGAGTATAATATATAGAATAGATAGACAAAACTTACCGATACTGATTAAAAATAAACTCATATAGCTACCAACTCAATATAAGTTTTTGCGTTTTAAATCGGATATAATTTTCTTCTTCTTCTTCTTAAATCGAATAAATCTAATTCCTAGGTAGGTTACCTATTATGAAATTTTTTTAATAATCACACAATTTTAAAATGTGACGGTGAATTATACATGTTGCTGGTAAATGGCTGAATGCAATTAGATGCCCTTACCTTAAAGTCTAGACGTGGAATATACGACGCCGGATAACCACCAGGCGACCTTGGTATTTCCATAGTTCCCACGACGACGAACAGGCTCCGATGCCGGCGGCGCGCGGCGCGGGCGCTTGCGGCACTTACGCAACCCACCTCATTGGAGCACCTACGCCCTTAGATATGCTTGCTTATGCTTAGGTCAAATAAACATGACACTTTACTATTATGTTTATAGTGTCACACGCCTCAATTAGTGAACAAGTTGCAAATTAATGATTTGGTTCTCTATTATGTTAACAGTGGAAACTGTTATCTTCGAATAACAAATCACTAATTCTCCTGAAGCTACATCTACATGATAAGTTAGTCGAATATTAAGGAATACAAGAAAAAATTGGAGCTTTTACCTTACCGCCGTTCTACACCTTTCCTAAAATGTTGTGCGTTGATGTCTTTTGTATGAGAATATTAGTGCAGCTGAAAATTCTATCAACTTTATGTTAAAAATATCTTAAACATTATTACCACTATTGGCTCTGTAGAACTGTAGACCTCGCGTTTGTGACATTTTTCGAAATGGCTGAAATATGATTTCGACCTGTAGAGCAGATGAAAGGATGAGAAATGCGACCTGTAGGTACCTAGAGGAGAACAGACGGACAGTGGGACAGCCGAAGGGACATACGAAAGCATTTTTGCCCAAGCGCGGTAAATGAAATGAAGACGCTTCGCTCGCGCTTCGCGCTCGCCTGGTCAATAATAATATTAATAAATATATAAATCTTTATTGAAATAATATTACATCACAAAACATAGATAATATAGGAAAAAAAAGAAATAATAATAAAATATTATTCTACAATGGGCTTAACCACATGCGACATTGCCGTTCTCCTCAGTTCATGGCTTGTACAAACAACAGAGTCAGAGAGCAGTCACCAATGTCATATCCATGACCTAGAGGGTAAGTTTTTCTTGACAGAATATCGTATGCCCTTTCGTCCACTTGGATTCACCGCCACGCCATGCTCCACCAGTGGATCCATGTGATTTGCGAACGACATTATGAAAATAATATTACTGACTGAAGGCATTGCTGTATGGTCTTAGATTTCTTTGCCTTCCGTAATGAAACGACTTATGACAGCTCACTGACAGTGATTGTCAGTCAGCTCAGCTGTCAATGCTGTTATGTCATCAATCGTCGAGTCGAAACAAAAACAAAACAAACTTCGTCGCGGTTGACGCCCAAACAAAAACATTTTCTTTGTATTGTAATGTGATACAGTGATATTAGTTCATTATACGGAGCAAGGCGTTGTCTTAATTCTGTATAATTATTTGTGCGTCTTCATTACATACATTTAGTGATAATTATAATATGACATCATTTCAAAAATACTTTTCGTAAAAATAACAAGTTCACAACAAGTTAGTTAAGGGCGGCGCGGCGTTTCGAAATAAAATTATTTTGGTATACGTTACTGTTAATAGTATTTATTAGTTTATGCATTATGTTAAAATTCGGGTAGTTAATATCAATCAACTACAGATACCTATACTTTTAGAAAATGGTTTCTACGCGAGGAATTCGCTACAAATTTAGTGAAGGCGAACGTGTATTGTGCTATGAACCAGACCCCACAAAGGCAAAAGTCCTGTACGATTCTAAGGTAAGTCATATAATTATATTTTTTGTTTTTATTATGTGACACCGACATGAAACCTAATTTAAAATACAAAGAAAATGTTTCTAAACATAACCTATAAAGTTTTTAAATCAATAGCCATAAAAATGTATTAAATAGAATATTTTGCCCACTTTTGACAATTTTAAACAGTTTATTTTAATTTTAACAGCTTGCAATAAATAAATGTTTCTGGTTGCCTATATATCATCAAACCTAGAAGTTATGTAAAGATTTCAAAAAGGCTAAGTTCCCAATAAAATGAAATTCTCGCTTCATTTTTACTTAATATAAATTTAATTCAGCCCATTTATATTATATTACAAAGTTAAGTGTTTAACATAAAACAATTAAAAATTGAGGGTGTGGTTGGGTGTGGTCTTACTGTAACAATCAAAAGCTTTCTTTTATCTGTTAATTGAAACATTGGGAAATGAAATTACAAAGTAATAACTGCCAAAATATATTTGTTCTTTCTTTAGATCCACTTTTATTTGCATATTGCTTTTAGTGCAATTACCATTTAATTATTTTTCAATATAATTTGTTGTTCTAACTAAACTCTCAAGAGTAGGTAAATGTATAAGTTCCTATAATTCTTAGGGCGACTTGCACACCTTGTTTAGGTACCACTTAAAAACTATGATTAAGTGGTTCTCAAACAATATTTAATTTATGTTGTTTTTTTAGTATGACAAAGTTTAATCCTATATTGTTGAAAAGAAAATATAATGTGATTGTGCTCACATCAGTAAACACTTGCAGTCTTATTACAAAAGATTTTTAAACACTGTTTAACTCAGACACCTGTTTAAATGTGACAATATTGTTTGAAAAAGAGCATCACATTTAAACAGGTGTCTAAGATAACAGTGTTTAAAAATCTTTTGTAATAACACGGAAAAACTTAGAACTTAGAAATCCTAAATATTGTCCTAAAGCCTATGTACAATTCTGTATGCGATAGTTAAATACTTAGTTCATAAACTAACATAAAAGTTTGTACAGGTGTTGGAGGTAATTGAAAGTAAGGACAAGCGTGGGCGCCGCACAGTTGAGTACCTGATACACTTTCAAGGCTGGAATTCTTCTTGGGACAGGTGCGTCAGTGAAGACTTCGTACTGAAGGACACAGAAGAGAACCGACAGCTGCAACGAGATCTTGCTGAGAAGTCACAACTTCAGCTGTAAGTACACAAATGACTCTGCAACTGTATATAACTTTTCTCTATAAATTAAGATAAAAAGGTCTAATAAATATTTCCAAAATAAATATTAATAGACAGTACATAGTAGTAGTAAAATATTATATTCTATATTATATTCTTTAACATAATTTTTATAACAATGGAAAATTAAAATTCTGGAATTGTTTGTTACTTTATTACCTTAATTTGAATCTCTTAATATCATTTGTTTTGAAATCTTTGATCATTCGTCGTTGCTACAGTGCTATGTGGTCAATGAAACGTTCCAGTCTGCAAATATTGCATGAACATAACCAAGAAAATATTATTGTTTACTTTAGGGGTGCATATTTGTATCGCCGCGAGCGCAAGAAGGGGGGCAGCACGGGCGCCGGTCCTGGGCCTGCGAAGCGCTCGCGACAAGGATTCAGTGACGATGGCTCCTCCAGTAGTACGCAGCCTGACGGTATTAGACGTGATTTTTAAAAGAACTATGAATTACAACGAAATAATTTTATTTTTTTTTACTTTTTATCTTTACCTACTAAAAGAAAGAAAAAATATACCACAATTATTAGTAATGCTTAGGTAAGACTAATTGGAAATCAGTGACTCATAAACTCAAACAGTTTGTGGCGGCATTTACCGTACGCGACACATATCAACACACGGTTACAGCAAGATTAATCACCGTATAGATGGCGCTGATGTCAAAGAAACTACGAATTAGTATGGAATAGCACCTTGTAGTATGGAAAACCTACATCTCGCTTACGGAGTTTTCTCAGCCAACAAAACTATACTATACAACTTCCAACCATCATCGGTCGGACCGCGGTCCCCAACCCGGAGAAAGATCTTCCATTTGTCCTCCCTATCAGTGGCATACAACCTACCATTCGATTCCATATTATTATTCTTACAAGTTCTCTATTCCAGAATAATAATTTGTAAGGCATGCTTGAATTTGACTATTTGAATATCGATAACATGAATTGTGAAGCAACCATTAAATTGGTATGTGTAGGCAGTGTGTATGTGACGACAGAGGGCGAGACGGGCGACACGGACTCGTCAGGCTCCGGCTCGGGCTCGAGCTCGCGCCGCTCGCCGCCGCCGCACCCGCACGTCGGCCGCGCGCACATCGCGCTGCCTTCAGCGCTCAGGTACACCACCTGTTTGTTTACTAGTCTTTTTTTAAACTTCAGCAAATACCTTATGGCACAGTGTAAAGAAACTAATAGTGGTTACTCTCAGCGGTCGTGGGGGGTACGCGGGAGGTGCGGCAAACGCCCCCCTGCGCACTGGCGTCCCACAACGTTACTTCGCGTTGAGGGACATGTATGGCACCCTAACTGGAGGGATTTCGTTGCTCTGTAAATTGCAATTTTTGGTGTTGCTATTTCCGGGATTTGCTCTTAGTCCATTAGGGATTTGTTAACAAATCACAATAGGATTAATCACATAAGTAAGACTCTGAGAAGTTGAGAAAATATTTTCTAATGTTCTAGTTAAAGAAATGGAGTAAATAGTTGACATACTATTAATTTCATACCGTCTGTTACCAGGGACCGCCTGACATTCGACTATCACCTAGTAGTGAAGCGCGGGCGCCTATCACGGCTACCAGCGACGCCGTGCGCGGCGGAGATCCTCGAGTCATTCGTGAAGTGGTTCGCACGTGCCGGGGCGTGGCATCCGGCCCGCGGCCGCCACGAGCCGCCGCAGAGGCCGGACTTGATGGATGTCTCATGCAGGTATGATACCTGTACTGATAACCTCGACTTTTTATTAAAGCGTGGCGGGGAATGTCGAGTTATTCTTGAAGTGGTTCGCGCGCGCCAGGGCGCGGCATCCGGTGCGCGGCCGCCACGGCCCGCAGAGGCCGGACTTGATAAGACTTCTCCTGCAGGTATGGCACACTGATAGCCACCACCTAATATAGTGCGGCGGAGATCCTCGAGTCCGAGTCTTTGACAAATGTTTCGTGAGTGCCGGCTCGTGGTATCTTTCGCGCGGCCGAACCGCTTCAGCGGTCGGACTTGATGGACCGTGTGCCCGCGTCATAAGATGATAACACAAACAGCCCTTAGTAGTGCACACCGAAGATACTAGAGTCTGATGCAAATTTTATGAAGTCTGTGAAGTTTTAAGTGTGCAAATGTGTGTTATACTATACATACGTGTTATAACTACAGGTGTTAGTGTTTGCAGTAGCCAGTAGGTTATTACTTATCGTAAGGGATATTCCATATTGTATTTGGTACAAAACTGCCCCTTGGCTGCAGGTTGAACCTGGTGCGTGAGGTGGCGGATGGGCTGCGCGTCTACTTCGACTTCGTGTTGCGCGGACATTTACTTTATAAGCAGGAGCTCGCGCAATACCATGATATTTGCGGACAGTTCCTCAGGGAGTTAGTATCACTTTATTATCATATGTTTATCTAAAAAATCATACGCTTTTAAACTTAAAACCCAATACGTTAAGGTTTAAAATCAATTAAGTATAGCAATTTGGCAGTTTTGTATAATCTGAAGTTCTGCTATATGTACAATAATAAAATTATAACAAAGTTAAATTAAAATTTTGCTTTTAATCAACTAAAATTTAATTATTTTAAAAACAGATATTTTAAAATATTAAATCAAATTATTAAACTTTACGTAAGCTGCCAATTAACAGCTTTTTGGACTATCAAGTTGTTTAAACCTGAAGGATCTAGAAAGCTATAGAATAAGGTAACATTGCAGTCAAGAAATAGAGGTGGGTGAGGGGGATGAAAAAGAGGAAGATGGGTCCCAGTCGCAAAGGGAAGTGGGAGAGGATGAGATAAAGAGCCCCAAGATCCCGGAATACTCGCACTTGCCGCCCGACCCCGACTCTACGGCCAAAGACGACAGTGCGGGGAAATCATGTAAGTAATATTGATTACATTCACACTGAGTTTCCATTCTACATAAGATCATTCTGACGGATTATAAACAAAGCGTCGTCATCCTCAGCGGTTAAAGTGTGCGTCAGCGACGCATCAGTTTTGCGTTTGTAGCGCGTTGTCAGCTGAGTGTCACTTCTTTTAACTTTCTTAGTAACGAGCTTAGCAAACTATATTCGTTATAAAAAAAACTATCGCTCTGTCCCTTGCTTCGACTGTTTTACCAGCACGAGCAGTTTATGCGATAGATTCAGATCGGTAACAGTTTACGTCAACTCGCACTCGCACATTTTTGTCCATTCAGCGCCCCCAGTGACAAGCGAGGAAGAGCCGTCGAAGTCGGAAGTAGACAAGAACGCAGAGAGGAAAGAGAGCTCCGAGGACGCCCCCCACCGCGCCCGCGCCCCCGCCCCCGCCCCGCCCACGCTCGCCCGGAGGTAACTAACCAACTACTCTAGTAATAATAACAATAAATTTGTCTTTATTTTTTTACGAAAGTAATGCTGAAGCAATCAAATTGATCATGTAAACATATAAGTATATCATTCAATGTCACCGTTCAACAAAATTATCCTACAATAAGGAAGTTTCATAAATCGAATTTTGAGAAATAAAATAATAAATATTTTAAGACTATGCGTTGATTTTTAATATATAAAGATATCTTCAATATTTCAAAAAAATATATAAAGTTTTATATGAAAGGAGACTTACGACGTCACAAATTCCGTCAAATTTTGTATAATCATTAAACTTTGAATTGCTATCGTTTTTTTGTAATCTCAAATATTTTTTCTCTTAGGAGAATGTAATTTATTACAATTTAATTTTAGAATTCAACCAACGAACCGAATTTCTTTTCTATGGTTCTGTTCTGACCGTGCCACGTTATTCATTGACACTAATTAAAAAATTACAATAGAAATAATGATTAATTTCGCCAGGCTCCGTTCTCACAAATCGGCCGTGTCACAATCCGAGAATGAGGAACCAGCTCCGTCCACGTCTGGCGAGCAACGGGCATTCGAAACCCTGTCATCTAGGTAAGACACATAGAATTATTGAAGCATACATATAATTATTTTTACATTTCTGTATTTCAATTGCAGAAATAATCCAAGTTCACAATTACATCAATAGCTTTATCAACATTAGATACGTGTTGAAAAGACATCTAAGAAAGTCTATCATCAAACATCTTCTAACCTAATATATCTATTAGACGTAATTAAGAAATTCATAAAAACTCGTTTCATTCACAAATGCTACTTGGATTACTTCTGTTCTGAACTAGCCAAATATTCGACAACATAACAATACAATGCATTGTTCCGGTTCCAAAATTATCTAAAGCAATTATGTTATAAAACATAATGAGCAGTTTTCCAGAAGTATTTTCAGTTTAGTTCTTTTTTGATCAAGAGATGGCGCTAGAATTGATTTAGTTTTAAGTTTCTCTTTGTCGATATTTATTCAGTGCTGTGGGTGATTGAAGTTAATGTAAACTGTGATTTGACAGCTTTATGTGATACATTGTCACTTCGTTTGGCACAAATAAATACATACCAAAGAAAAGTGTCAATGTACTGCAATTGCATTAAGAGTGATTACGATAGCAATGTAAGTTAGTCGATAGAGCTCCTGGTAGTGGAGAAATGAAGTTCATTCAGCCAACGCGTGGTATAATAATATACTAATTAGTTTACTAATGTTTAAAAAATATGTGATGTGTAATAAATTATATCAAAGGTTAATTTTTTCCTATTTCCCTTGGTCACAGCATCAGGCGTGAACGGATGCTATAATTATTTTATGTTTTGTTTACTGTCAGGTCAGGTTCTTATTAAATAAAAAAATGTATTTCTTTTAAATTAATTATACTTACCAATTCGAATTCAATATGATTCATAGCTAAGACACGACGTTTGTCGGGTCAGCTAGTAGTAATTTTAAAAACGAAATAAAACTGACAACTTTATTTGTATCATTAGCTATTGTTTATAATATCAAAATGGAAGTAAATTCTTCTTTAGAATGAATACTTTATTGATTTTGCGCTATCCTATTTGCCTCTCGCTTTCACAATAAATACTCTCACTTGCACTCAATATAAAGCAGCTTATCACAAGCTTAAAGAGGTAGATCAAATGGCTCATAATCCCGATTATGTTGTGTAGCGTGGGCAGCAGCGGGTCGTCCATAAGCGAGGCGTGGGCGCGGCCGACGCGCGCGCCGCCCGCGCCCGCGCCGCCGCCCGCGCCCGTGCGCACGCCGCTCTCACTGCTGCTCGACAAGGTATGTGTACTGTACAGTGTGACCGCCGACAGATATGTTGTGTAGCGTGGGCAGCAGCGGGTCGTCCATAAGCGAGGCGTGGGCGCGGCCGACGCGCGCGCCGCCCGCGCCCGCGCCGCCGCCCGCGCCCGTGCGCACGCCGCTCTCACTGCTGCTCGACAAGGTATGTGTACTGTACAGTGTGACCGCCGACAGATATGTTGTGTAGCGTGGGCAGCAGCGGGTCGTCCATAAGCGAGGCGTGGGCGCGGCCGACGCGCGCGCCGCCCGCGCCCGCGCCGCCGCCCGCGCCCGTGCGCACGCCGCTCTCACTGCTGCTCGACAAGGTATGTGTACTGTACAGTGTGACCGCCGACAGATATGTTGTGTAGCGTGGGCAGCAGCGGGTCGTCCATAAGCGAGGCGTGGGCGCGGCCGACGCGCGCGCCGCCCGCGCCCGCGCCGCCGCCCGCGCCCGTGCGCACGCCGCTCTCACTGCTGCTCGACAAGGTATGTGTACTGTACAGTGTGACCGCCGACAGATATGTTGTGTAGCGTGGGCAGCAGCGGGTCGTCCATAAGCGAGGCGTGGGCGCGGCCGACGCGCGCGCCGCCCGCGCCCGCGCCGCCGCCCGCGCCCGTGCGCACGCCGCTCTCACTGCTGCTCGACAAGGTATGTGTACTGTACAGTGTGACCGCCGACAGATATGTTGTGTAGCGTGGGCAGCAGCGGGTCGTCCATAAGCGAGGCGTGGGCGCGGCCGACGCGCGCGCCGCCCGCGCCCGCGCCGCCGCCCGCGCCCGTGCGCACGCCGCTCTCACTGCTGCTCGACAAGGTATGTGTACTGTACAGTGTGACCGCCGACAGATATGTTGTGTAGCGTGGGCAGCAGCGGGTCGTCCATAAGCGAGGCGTGGCCGCGCCCGTGCGCACTCCGCTCTCACTGCTGCTCGACAAGGTATGTGTGCTGTACAGTGTGACCGCCGACAGATATGTTGTGTAGCGTGGGCAGCAGCGAGACGTGGGCGCGGCCATAGCGTACGATCGCCGCTCTCACTGCTGCTCTTCTAGGTATGTACATCTTAATAATAATTTTCCCATTGTTAATAATAATTTGACAGTTTGAGATCAATTATGATCCATTCTGGAAGCTGTTTCTCGCTAAATTGTTACTGAGAAGTAGAATTTTTCCTACGAACCTGATATAAAATTAGGTACTCATAATAAAAAAGATTAAAACTTATTGCTCAAAGAAGACACATCTTTATTTTGAAAAAAAAACCAAAACTAAGCTTGCCGTATCAGAATCTGGAAAATTTATATCTCCGGTATTTAAAGCACTTTTCCTTCATGTAAGCATTTTTTTGCTAAACTGAATCGACAGAAAAATAATTATCAAACCTGCTCTCAAAATTAGAGAAATGCGGC
This sequence comes from Catoptria pinella, assembly GCA_963556745.1. Lineage (NCBI taxonomy): Eukaryota > Metazoa > Arthropoda > Insecta > Lepidoptera > Crambidae > Catoptria > Catoptria pinella. The sequence goes on along the minus strand of OY750778.1, from coordinate 5,513,174 downwards.
CTTCGGAAAACAGACGGACAGACATACGAAACTATTCTTGTCCAAGCTGAAACGGAGACGCATTGCGGTCGCTCGGTCAATAATGAGATTAAGATTCTGATTTTATATTGTAAAGGATTTACTTTAGGACAAGTCAAGAATTAAAAATATCCAAGTTCAGAAAAGACCAAATACAAAGGACCTCTCTTCCAATTTATTTAATTTTCTTACAGGTGGCGAAATGGCAAATTATCCCGCGTGAAGGCACAGAGTACTTACCGTGTCGAGTTTATGGTGCAATTCACCTCGCCCGCCTATTCGGTAAAATTACACAAAAATAATATTCACTGCACTGTTGTTTATGTTAATTGACTTCATAAAGATCAGACGACCTCCGTAGTCGAGTGGCTTTGTACACCGGTTTTCATGGTGTTCCCCTCTCTGAGGTCTCGGGTTCGATCCCCGGTTGGGTCAATTTAGAAAAACGAACTTTTCTATATCGGCTCATGTCTGGGTATTTGTGATACCACCGTTGTCTCTGATATCTGTAACACAAGTGCTTTAGCTACTTTGGAATCGGAGCAATGTATGTGATGTTGTCAAATTTATTTATTGTCAATTCTATTTCCAGTGAAACTACCAGATTTCCTTAATGCAACGCAGATGCCAGATTTCAAACTGAAACTCATCTTGAAACACATTGATATGTTTGTTCAGTAAGTAATATCTTATTAAGTGACAATACTATATCTTGTTAAGATTCTACTGAGCATTTTTCTCTAGGAATAGTCTGTGGTGTGCTTATCTGAATGGTATTTTTTAATTCATAATCCGAAAATTGCGATATTTCTGATTGCTTTACTGCCTCACCCCAAGAATGTCCGAATATCAAGTTATAAAAACAACTGAAAATTATATTACTTGAAAATAGATTGACGTGGTAACATGATCGAGTTCAATATGGAAATGTTTGTTTCAGATACTTAGATGAACACAATGAGTGGTTTGGAGAGATGTACTATATTGCAGACAACATGTCTCGCTCGCATTGAGTGTGTTATTGTTAATTTAGAATTTTAGATGTACCCGTATCGATTTAACACTATTTCGGTAATATAGTTAATCTAGCTAGTGCATATTAAAATGAAGGTTTGTTTTCTGTTTATGGCAAAAAATAATCTTAACTTGATTTCGTAGCTTAGGTACTGTCCATTGGTCAAATATCTCTTATTTTAGTTGATAAAAATAAAAGCATCCCTAGTTTTTAAATATAGAATTAAATATTTATGATACTGAAACGAGTGACTTGCTATAAGCCTTTGTCTGTAGTTGTTGAAACTAGTTAGTGCTATAAAAATCTTTATAAAGAATAAATTCTATGAAATCGCGTCGTTCAACCATAATCTAACACTTGTTAAATGTATTTTTGTTTAATTATGCAATTCGAAATGATTAAACTAAACAGAAACTCGATCATTGATTATTTTGATCGTTGGTACTTATCAACCTGTTTATGTATAAATTAAAACTGTAGCACTCGCCTTCTTCATTCATCAATACATTCGCAATACAGAAAAAAGGAACAATACTGTTTACATTAACATTTTATATATGAACATTTCCATTGTATTGAAATTATGATCTCAGTAGCTTAACATCCAGTGAAGTTATAATTATAAGTGTTCTATGATTTTGCTAGATGAAACATGCTTTAATTTTATAAGTAGTTCTATGTTAATACTTAAGTATTATTAATAAAGTTATTGAGTAAATATTGAATCTGTATTTGGAGTTAATACTGAATTGATGGTCAGAAAGTAATAAGAGAAATTTATATAAAATTACTGTTTATTACCAAATTTTATCCTCAGTGTGGCAACCATGACGAACAATTTTACTTAACAAATACACGCTGAAACAGTGTTAGGACACGATGTTTAACATCTGCGAATTTACAAACTCATCATAGACTTATCAAAAGGCACGAGAATGTATTTTGCAATTTCACAATCTGTCAATTAATTACATACAAAATTTCTTAATTTAACAAAATGTAAAGAAAGGTTAAAATATAATTTGTGCAAAAATGACTTTTAGAAAGAAAATGATTAATGGACACTACAACAATACAATAAACACAAAACTAAAGCCGGAAACATATTATCGTTTGATGGACGCGGCTGGAACTACGAAAATACACTTGAGGTGTGCAAACTATCGGACATAAATCTCTTACGACTTATAGGAAGCCGTCGGACGTCCGATAATAATGTGGTGCGCTGGATGTCTTACGACCGTACACTCTTATCAGTCGCGGCTATCAGCCGCGTCCGATACTATGTTTCCAGCTTAACTTTTCAGAGTATTAAGTACTAACAATAACAAAACTATTACATTTCAAAAAGATTTCAATTAATTAGAGTTTTGTTATAAAAAAAAAAACATGCAGAACATAAGGCGCAGAGTAGACTATAGACTATTGTCCACTGGACAGAAATTATATTTCCATTCTATTGTATGTAACATTCGCACATAGCATAAACAAAATTAATGTTAGTCACTCAATAAAAAAATACTTGCTTCTTAGCTCAAAATAAATTGAAAATGTTCTAACGTCCCATGCCAACATTGTCCATTTGTCCAATGTCTAATAAGAGCCTTATAATAATCGAGAAAAGTAAAGTGTTCTTGCTTGCATATAAAATGAGCAGATTAGAGAAACATTTTGAAAATAAACCATTGTTCATTTAACAAAATTAATCATAGTATGTATATAAAAATAACCTTAGTTTCTAATCAGATTGGGACATTCTACTTGGATATAGCATATAAACTTCATTAATTTGCCTGAAAAAGTCGAAGGCTATGTAAGAAAACAAGCCGGGCTCTTTTCACATCAGTCTAGCTAGCTTTGTGAGAAAACAAGCCGGGCTCTTTTCACATCAGTCTAGCTAGCTTTGTGAGAAAACAAGCCGGGCACTTTTCAAGGCAGTCTAGCTAGCTTTGTCAGGAAACAAGCCGGGCACTTTTCAAGGCAGTCTAGCTAGCTTTGTCAGAAAACAAGCCAGGCACTTTTCAAGGCAGTCTAACTAGCTTTGTCAGAAAACAAGCCGGGCACTTTTCAAGGCAGTCTAGCTAGCTTTATGAGAAAATCATTTTTGCATGATAGATTTACAAAATTGAGTTGATCACTAAAATATATAACATAGTACCAGACATAATATTTGTATATCACATGAAACGTTGAAATAACACAATCATGGCTCGCGACGCAGATTCGAGTCACGCCATGAATTCAAACCGGGCGACAAACCTATGGCACGCAGCAAGAAATTTCAATACAAAAATTACTAGATAAGGGCGTAAAGTTAACTGTCCGAAAATAAAAATCGCGCACAAAAAAGTTTAACCTTATTCTCTAAAGTCAAGAATTAAGATCATAAAGTAGACCCGATCAAACAATGTCTGTTGCTTACGCAGGCCAATAATCTGGCACATATTGTTTGTAAGGGTCGCCCTCCCTGTAAGTTGTAACAGTCTATTTGAGTGGGGTAGGGTTTGACTCTCGTCTCATGAAACTCATACTATTTGATTTTATATTGCCAGAAACAGTCCAAACCCATCAAAGTTACCACTAAATTTGGTGACTATTTTCACTAATAACAATTCCGATTGAAAGTGTATATGTTAAGACTGTTACCAGCAAAAATTATACAAATACAAAGCGCGTTTACTTGGGAAATCGGAAGCTTTCACTTTCGTAACGTTAGAACTAGCCATTTGGAGTAATAGATAATAGCACAAAAGTTGTAGGATTGCTCTGAGCCAAGTTATCCAAGTTTCAAGATTCGCCATTTTCATACAATAATAATTTTATTGAATTCTGAAACTGATGAGAAACATGAAATAATGATAGATATTGCTAGAACTAATAATTTAAAGCAATTGTTATTATGGCCTAAAAGCTCTAGGGTAATTATCTGTTTTGTTAAACAAGTTAGAAATCCGTCATTTTTATATTGTAAACTATAAAGTATAATTAATTACAACTGACTTATAAGACAATGATGATTGCTTCGAATGACTAGTTCTATTAATATATTTTTTTTTAGAATACTGCAATATAGGTATCAAATTAAAGGACTTATTATAAGGATTTCAAAAAGGTATATCATGCCTAATATATAATAACTAAAAAGACAAATAAAATAAACAATTTTAAACAACTAATCTTCGAACTTAACTAACTTGACTCAGGGTAATCCTACAACTTTTGTGCCATATAACTATTGTTCCAAATGGCTAGTTCTACCAATACGTATCATTTTTTTCATTGGCCGGCACATTTGGAAAAGGCCCAGAATGAATGATCTCTTTTCTTAAAAATTGGATAGTATAGTATAATCCGCGCGCATTAGTCAATTTTCGATTCACTTTGACAAGGTTCCATCCCATTCTCATCGCGCTTGGATGTTATCGAACGCTTAGTCGTGGTCCATGCGGCGCAGGACGCGGCGGTAGTCGGCCTCGAGCGCCTGGTACTGCGCGGCGAGGCGGCCCTGCGTCTCGAGCGCCCCGGCCGCGCTCACCGTCGCCGCGAACTCTTCCGGCTTTAGCACTTTCTCGAGCTTTTTCATTTCTAGTTTCTTTTTCTATAGTTAAAGATTTGTTTTATTAAGTTCAAGCTATAATAAGTCGACACCAGTCATTTTTATTGTCCCCACTGCTGGCCTGTGCCCCGGCAGTGGGGACAATAAAAATGTATTCCTTCCTTATGGGCAGATAAGGAGGATGGGCCATGAACCACCACGCAGCCCCAATGCGGATTGGTGGATGTTAACGACTGCAAATGCAGCCGGGACCGACAGCTTAACGTGCTTTCCGAAGCACGGAGGATCTCGAGATAATAAATTTTTGGTCACCCATCCCATAAACGACCCTTACTTTCGTAACTTAACCTCCGCAATCGCAGGGCCAGGCGCTAAACCACTGCGCCACCGAGTTCTTCAGTAACAAATTCAAATTCTCGAAAATCATTTGTGTGCTTCGGAAGGCACGTTAAGCCGTTGGTCCCGGCTGCATTTGCAGTCGTTAACACCCACCAATCCGCATTGGACCCACGTGGTGGGTTATGGTCCATCCTCCTTATTCCTTATGGGTATAAGGAAGGCCTGTGCCCCAGCAGTGGGTACATAAAAAATGGCTGATGGTCGAATTCTTTTATTGGTCTGGTTCAGCTTAGTTAATAATGAGTATAACAAAATAGTTAAAGGAACCTGGCAACTATTCATTTTGTTTGGTGCTCACCTGAAATGGTGCATTCAGCCGATTTTTTACATCAAGTCGATAATTAAGATAGGCAGTCTTATCTGATGTGTTGGTATTTTTCAGCCTTAAAATTTCGTAAACTCTTCGGGCCTGCTTCTTGTTGATCTTAAACTTAGCACATGCTTGGTTTGCCATTTCAGGTGAAAAACTGTGAATGAACAATATTGCTTCAAAACATATCAGAATACAGATAAAATATTGAGACAGATCGAAAATTAATGTATCCTCACCCTTGAAGCAGCTTAGCAGGTTGAAAGGCTGGTAATGACTCACAATTTTTGGCATCAACATAATCTCTTATTCTTTGGAAGTCTTGTGACGGATCTTCAACTGTTATATCCAAAACATCAGATACAATTGTGAAATGTGAGTATACGGCCTGTAAAAGAAAAGGCTCGTGAATGCCGCATAATGTATTTGTAACATAGGTGATCTCTTGTTGCAAATGCTTCGAAAGTTACATATTGTTGGAGCGCGGGCGGCGCGCTCGTTATTATTCGGCGGCGATCAGGGGGCTGATTACGTAACTCTGTTGCTAACAATTCTCGATTGAAACCGCAGTTACATTGCTGCTTTAAGTAAGATAGTTGTCACATTGGTTCTTACTAAAGTAGCAATGTAACTGCGATTTCTGTCAGAGTTGATTGCTAAAAAGTTACATAATCAGGGGGCGGGCCCAAAACCTGGGAGCGGATGGCGGACGGCCGCCCACTTGGCCATCCACCCAGCGCGCGTGCTGGCGACATAACGGCTTTTATCATTTTGATTTTTGTACCAATATATTTCAGTTTTGTCGAAAGGATCCTTTATGCAAATAAAAGCAATGGACTGTAGAAAACTGATATGCATATTATATCAGTTTTCTGGCCGTCCGCCGTCCGGTCCCAGGTTTTGGGCCCGATCACCGACCGCCGCCGAAGAATAACGAGCGCGCCGCCCGCGCCTTAACACATATCCTTTGTAAGGATACATTAAAACGATTAAATATTCCTCTTTTCTAGCCGCCCAGGTAGCCCAGTTTACCCAATGCTGGTGGAAGATAAAAAAATGTTATTTCAAGTTCGCTTGGACATAAAATATACAAAAATCCGCGACACTGTCCACCAGCGGTGGTTAACGAGAACAATTTAAAAGTCGTTGCGCTGTCCACCTGTAGCCTTGGTTCACTGCGCAGTTGAGGGTACGCTCGACCGCCGCGTCACTACGAGTGGTTTCACGTTTGATAGGTTGTCACTCGTATCGGCTCATCGTTCGTGCGCAACGCGCGTCGCGTCGCTTCGTGCAAGTCAATACTACTACTAGTTGTTTTGTCGAGTCACAACCCCGAGTTCCCATGGCTAAGTGGATCGCGAGTCAGCTATGCTCAATGAAATATGCACACTATTACCACACGGTAAGTTTAAATTTTGCGTGCAACAGAAGACACCAGGCGGTCGAAAGAATTTGTTCGGGAATGAACCTTCTGTACTTGTACTATTATTTATTGTTTGGACGAACTGGCGACGGAGAACAGGGATAATCTTCATGTAGCATACCTGCAGCAAGCTGGCGCAGAGGCCGAGCTTGCGGAAGGGCGGCAGCGTGAGCACCTGCGAGATGCGCGGCCGCGAGTGGCGCGGGTACGCGTAGTAGCGGTACACGGTCGCGTACATGTAGCATACCTGCAGCAAGCTGGCGCAGAGGCCGAGCTTGCGGAAGGGCGGCAGCGTGAGCACCTGCGAGATGCGCGGCCGCGAGTGGCGCGGGTACGCGTAGTAGCGGTACACGGTCGCGTACATGTAGCATACCTGCAGCAAGCTGGCGCAGAGGCCGAGCTTGCGGAAGGGCGGCAGCGTGAGCACCTGCGAGATGCGCGGCCGCGAGTGGCGCGGGTACGCGTAGTAGCGGTACACGGTCGCGTACATGTAGCATACCTGCAGCAAGCTGGCGCAGAGGCCGAGCTTGCGGAAGGGCGGCAGCGTGAGCACCTGCGAGATGCGCGGCCGCGAGTGGCGCGGGTACGCGTAGTAGCGGTACACGGTCGCGTACATGTAGCATACCTGCAGCAAGCTGGCGCAGAGGCCGAGCTTGCGGAAGGGCGGCAGCGTGAGCACCTGCGAGATGCGCGGCCGCGAGTGGCGCGGGTACGCGTAGTAGCGGTACACGGTCGCGTACATGTAGCATACCTGCAGCAAGCTGGCGCAGAGGCCGAGCTTGCGGAAGGGCGGCAGCGTGAGCACCTGCGAGATGCGCGGCCGCGAGTGGCGCGGGTACGCGTAGTAGCGGTACACGGTCGCGTACGCCGCCGTCGCGTAGCACGCACCGCCCTCGCTCGACTGGTACTTCTCGAAACTATGCATAACAAGCAACTCTTAACAAGAATAATCAATTGTCATCAAATCAATTTCATATTGAATAATTTTGTAAAATATTGGGTATTTTGGGATTGAAATACAAAACACTTTGCAAAGATACTAACGCGGTTTTCTTTTGATTGATTTTTTTGCATTGACAGTTTTTCGTGCTAAAGGCCCAGCGCACAACGCTGGAAGCGCGGCGGAGCGCATTTCTTTGAGACGCGCGCGCGGATTAGTAAATCACTAAGCTGTATACTCCTCTACTGGCATATCATTATGTTAAGAATATTTATACAAAATTATTAAAAATGTAAAATGATTTTGTCGCTGCTGTCTTTAGCATAAGCATTCACACAAGGTATTTGGAATTGCCACAGTCAAGTAGACTTGACTGTGGCAATTCCAAAGACCTGAGATATTTCCAAAATACACATAGCCATAGGCCAGGCTACTCACACTGTGAAAAAGGTCCACTGGTCATCATCAACGTCAATGAAGGAAGCTGCATCAACATACCAGAGAAGGAATGTTTGCAAACGTTCATGATAGGCCAAGAACCCAGGTGTGGAGGTCTCACAGAAATACACTTCAAATGTTCTCTTATCACCACCTTCACCTGTGAAAGATATTATGTACCGTAATTTCTATAATGTAAAGAAAATAAACAACAAATTATTTAATCCAATATATCATAAATGCTGTTAGTGCTTATTATGTTACTACAATTTTATGTTAAAATAGTAAGAGTTGAGTAGTGAGCAAAGAATAATTTATGTTAACAACTTACGAGGAGTTACTGTAAAGGAATGTAGAAGACGGCCATGTGGAGTGAATGATTTGTCTTTCTCAAGCATGGAGACAAAGTGATCCAAGTTGGTGACATAACCTGGAGCCAGTACTTTCTTCAGTGCACTCTCTACATCATCAGCTTTCAAGCCTTCAGATTTACTAGGTTCAATCTATAAAGTGAGGTGACATAAAACTTAATATGTAATTTTTTTAATATTTCAAAGAAAAGTACATCACAAAGGACATAGTCTTGTTAATAACACTACCTACCTTATCTGTGTATTCAATCCCTAGGTATGTTTGTAAGCTCCCTGCACTGTAGTAAAGGCGAATCTGTAAGTCTGTGTAGCCAAATATGTTCTCGTTTTCCCCAAACACCTGATGACACATTTCAGGACCAAAGCTGGTCTCATCATTTTCTAAATCTGCAGTCTCTCTTACTAAAATAATATTATAAGGTAGATATTATATTGATAACTAATGCTCTCTCGACTAACCTAAAGTAAATAAGCAACAACAGTTGAGAGAGTAGGTACCTATGTAAGATAAAATAGTTCTTGATATTCTGTCTTGTTCTTGCACTGTTATTTGACATGTAAGAGTGATAAAATGATTCCTAGACACACAAAAACAATAATGTGTTGCCTAACATTTGTCAAGACAAATGTTATGACAAGTCATAGCCTATAATTTTATAGCAGCCCAGATATTACCTATAGGAAGGCTATCAAAAAAGTAGTGATTATATGCACAGTGTACTATTCAATACATCAGTCAGACCGGATTTACTGACATTGTAATAACGAGAACCGTATTCGTCGTAATGGTATAAAATACGCACCCAATTTGAATTCCAGCACATCGTTTCCATCTACAACTAAGTGACACAGTGCATCAGTCATTTTTAGATTATTTTACGGATCGCTTTGCCAACTTTTCATTACAAAATAAATAATCTGTTCCCGCGCAAAAATATCTTCGGCAACTGTAAAGTCACAAATACATTGATCACAGTATCAGTAAGATATTTTGCTCCAAGCAACTAAAGAATACAAACAAGACCTTTCTTTATCCACTTACGCCTCGGCTATAGTTTAAAATCAGCAATTTATTCCTGATAAATAAAATAATCTTCTTTTCGAAAATGAATGAACAAACAAAATCGGTAAGCAGGTACAAGCATATGATGACATATGACAATGACAAATGAATGAATGAAATGACAGTGACAGTATTGACAGTTCTTCTTATTTTTAACTTTGAGCATTAATATTTTATCCCAATGGCAGCGCTAGTGTGCAGACCTCCTACGCGCTTTTATGTATTGCCAACTACTCTAGGCCAACTACAATACTCCTTGCTCCTTTCTTTATTTGTGTGGATATATTTTTATTATAGCAACACAAATTACATTTATGTGACGTCATTATGGCCTGGTTGGGTTAGGTTTGCTTGGAAATTTTTGTAAAAAGTCTTGTATTTTAGTGTATTATATGTTGTGCTACTTATTTTAGAATAGTAATATAAATACCTCATAGAGTAGCAGTAATACTGGTGCCAAGAATTGTTTGTTTCGGCGACAATCTCTGGCGAAAATGAATCGCCATGAAGGTGGGTAATGATAATCAAAATTTTGTTCAATGCTTTTGTCACCGTAAATTTCTTTGCGTAAACAGTAGAAACCTAAGTGACATAAGTCTATTTTGATGAGTGAATCGATTAGAATATTATAATAAAGTTGTCTGAATACTGTAGATCGAAATCGTTTTTGTGAAATATATTGTCATCTTTCCAGGAGTCAGCTGTGATTCTTGTTTGAAGAATAACTTTAGGGGACGACGATACAAATGTTTGATCTGCATCGACTATGACTTGTGTGCTGCTTGCTATGAGTCCGGCGCTACCACAAACCAACACACAAACCAGCACCCCATGCAATGTATTCTTTCCAGAAGTGACTTTGGTGAGATTATTTACAAAGCCATACTTATTTTCAATAACTCAGGTATAGCTTTCTATTGGAAACTGTCATCGTCTTTGAATAGCCAATAATATTTATTGAAAGAGTTTCATCTATTTGGATTTATTAGAAACAATTGTTGTTCCCTGTTGTATGTGTTTATATTCTAAGTAAACCATAGACTTTTTTGTTTTGCCAATTCATTTATCCCTTTTAGGATTTCTAAATAATTTACCAACTCTAAAGCCAATTTAAAAGAAGTTTGCTACATTAGTAGCTTTTTTTACTACTGTGTGCCACATACATACTTTCCAATTGATGAAAGTGAATATGTAAATAAATTCTAGCCAAAGATACTCATAGATCTCTTTTGCTAGTTGGATGAATGATCAGATATCATTTCCTTTTTTCTTGGAATATTATATTCATAATAAGTCAAATATTATTGAACTAGCTAGTAGCTAGTCCAATAAATCTAACACAGTTTCCTTTTAGCATTTTTGTCATAGATCCTGTATGTAATTCATTTCTGTAAACAGTTGCTGATTTTTTACATGTTTTTTAATATAGCAAATTAATACTTTCATAAGTTTATCTGTTAAACCAAGGCTGGCGGTGCCAGGCTACAACTTTTAGGTTTACGGTCAGGTGGAAGTGGTACCACCTAACACTTAAATGCCTTGGCGGGTGAATTTGTGGCCGGTGTGCCTGGGTTTGGCTGGCCTTGTATGTCTTAAAACAAGTTTTGATAAGCTAATGAGACTATAAAATTCATTCATCCTTTTTGGTACAGGTTATTATTTTTAATAAGTATTATTCCTCAGATTTATACTATGGAGGGGAAGCCTTGGCCCTTGAGCAGCCTCAAGCATACACTTGCCCATATTGCAATCGCATGGGATTCACAGACACAGCTCTGATGGAACATGTCACTGCAGAACATGCTGATACTACTTTGGCTGTAAGTCTTATTACAGTCATTCTTATAAGATTATTTGACATACTAATAAGATTAAACTGAGAAAAAAATTCTTGCTAACAATTTGTTATTACTATTCTACTTGGTAATTTAGCAGAATTTTCATTGTTATATAAGATTAATATCAATTTCTTTTGTCTATTATAAAAGGATTTTCATATTTGAAAGTACATCATTGGTAACTCTTGTAAGTAATGAATCAAAACAACCAAAAATAAATAAATATAGCCCAGTCTATCTACTATCTTCAATTCATTTCTTCAGATAAACAATTTAAAGTACATAGATGGATAACGATAGTATAAGTTATTTTAAATTTACATCATTGTAATTATTATAATTTGGTTTCAGGTGGTTTGTCCGGTCTGTGCATCAATGCCAGGCGGTGAACCCAATTATGTAACTGACGACTTTGCCGGACATCTCACACTTGAACACAGGACTGGACCCAGAGACCTTATCTCATTTTTGATATCCTTTTCACATAGAAATAATTTTAATGATAGTTGCATGTTGACTGCTAGATATTTATCATTATCTCTACTACTCTAATTTTATAAATGCGAAAGTAACTGTCTGCCTGTCTATTACGCTTTCACGTCTAGACCGCTGGACCGATTTTGACCTTGACCTGGATCTCGGGGAAGGACATAAGCTACTTTTTATCCCACTGCTGGGCACGGGTCTCCACCCGTACGATATAACCTGTAGTCCACGCGGGCGAAGCTGCGGGCGAAATCTAGTATATTCGTTCTATCTCACGAAGACCGTTTTGCCACGAATGTTATTAGGCGTGCACTGCACATGCACATTATTTTAGTGTGCGTAATACGAGACCGTGGAGACCTAAAACAATGTGCATTTGCACGCCTAACAACATTCATAGCCAAATGGACTTCGTGAGATAGAAGAACTTTACCAATAATATGAAGTATTGTCTTCTTTAAAAAGTTGATTGGTACAGAACTTTGCTCCCTTCTATATACATTTCGATAAAAGGATCGATATACATCTCGATAAAAGGTAGCCTACGTCCTTCCTGCAGACCATTTCATAAATACTTCCCCATGGTCCAATCAATCTACACTAAAATTGGTGCTGTGGTGCATGCATGAAAGGGAGTTTATGGATTACTTGTATAAGTTACAATGTTGAATAGTTCCCTTTAACTACCATGCACGACGAGCCCAGCGGCATCAGACACGGCGGAGTCCGCCGCATGCCGCAGTCGGGCCGCGGCGTCAGTCGCGCGAGGCGCTCCAATATGCAGTTTAGGTATGAATTAATTATTTATTTAAGGAATATAAGACATACACTATACCAGGGGCCTTTCTTCTAATGTTACGCTGCCCACAGGTTTGCAATCCTAAGTGGGTACCCAGCTTCAACGTTACAATCGTGGAATAAAACACTTTTTTTATTTATACTAGCGCGGTTTTATTGAATGGTAAATTTGTTGTTTCAATAGTATTGCTTTTTGTGTTTTAGTAACAAGAATTTTAGCAGACTCGAGGCCCTGATATAAAATTATGATATCCGTTAGTGAAATAATATGGCCGCGAGATTGACCTAGAAATTCTAAGCTTGAATAATCTAATACCATTTTCCATGTTTAAGCTTGAAAGTGTTAAGTCACTTTAAAATAGCTCTTCTTAATTATCTGTGATTTTATATTCGAATAGCTTCCGCACGGAGCTTTTCCGAGTGGACATCCGAAAAATCCCTTGGGAATATTTGATGAAAGGTACCCCTATATCTTTTCTGTACTTGGTACCTCTGACAGACAATGTGATTGGTTGTGCAGTTCATAACAAACAAAAAACTCACTATCGCATTTGTAATATTAGTCAGGATGTTACCAAATCAACTGGTTGTTCTAAAGGGATATACAGGGTGTCCCAAAACTTTGCCACGCGGAGGGAAAGTACCTTTAATATTGAAGATAGGAAATTTTACTGAAAGAAGACTTAATTTTGTTTTTAAAAATAATTGGAACTGCATTAAAAGTTTTTTTTGCATATGGTACTATACAAAACGTAATAATAACAATTTTTAAGTTAATTCATGTCATTCTCTTGTTTAAGATGTGTTATTCAAGAAACTAATAATCATAATGAATACCTACCTTTTACTACCTTTTCCATTGGTATCGTAGAAATACAATTATAGGGTTTTAAGTGATGGGATGTCTACTAAACACTATCTTATCAGAAGGATATAACAAATTAAACAAGTTAACCATTTACTCCATTTAATCCGTTTACTCCAAATTATTTACTACAATAACAAGACTATCGTAAATTCCGTTACTACAAGTTGTCGGGCAGGGACGCGTGTACAGATGCGACTGACGCCTGGCTAATCTGCCCGGCGACTGCTTAACAGTAAAGTACACAAGTTTATAAGGCTACGACACTCCGCTACGGCCACTACGGCTACGGATATTTTACCGCTACAAGTACAACTGTCGCTACATAACTGTGTTGCTACACACATCCTAACTGTGTCGCTACAACTTTTTTTTTCATATTGTTGAGGTTGATTCCTGGTTAAGGCAGGCGATTTTAGAAAAATCTTTGAATGCATTTCCAATTATTTTTTAAATCAAAATTAGCCTTATTTCAGTAAAATATCCTGCCTTCAATATTGAGCATGATAGGAGCCCATACAGGAGATTCGTCCTAGTTTATTGTATAAACAAATTACTAATGAGTTTTATTATAACATTATATTTATTATAATATTTCTCTGTTGAAGCACGCGCAGTGGACAGCATATCAGGTTATACAAAATTCTCTACAATGATATTTTTTATAAGTTCATTGTATAGCTTGACATGTCTTTCTACAGTGCATGATTGAAATTATTAGCTACCTGCCGATTTCCTGTCAGTTTGTAGTCTCATTTAGTAATAGTTTTGGTTAAAGACATCAGTTTGTTTTGTGCACAAGTCTAGTGCATAATTATCTTGTGGAACAAGATATATTTTCGAATATATTTTATCTTAGAGACTAATTATACTATTAGCTGGTAGATAATTTTATTCTATCAACCTTATTTTTGGTCCCTTTTAATTCTAATATATTTTACCAGCTTTTGTTGTGGTATCCTTATAAAGCACTTTTAACACACTACTCTTTTAAGCTTTCATCAAACATTACACAATTATTATATCTGATGAGTTGTTTTTTAAATACACATAGAATAGGTATTAATAAATATGTAAATATTTTTTACTGATCAAGTTCTCATAAACATTCATTATCACCACTCCTTATACCTGCTACCAAGAAGTTATATAAATTATTGATAAATTGTGAAGAATAGAAATGTCTTATGCCTATTTTGCTAAGTTAAACATGTGTTATGATGGAAACGCACTCAATGTGTGCTGTATGTGTGGCCATACTGAGTGCAGGCCCTAACCCCTCGTTTTCACCAAGGTATAATACAAGCATAATACAAGTTTTATGCAATTGTTTTGATTTTTGTTCTCATTCATAAACATGTATAAAATATGTTGTATACAAAACTTGTATGAAACTTGTTGGTTGAAATGAATGAGTTTCGGACAGGTTTTGCTTCTAGTTGTCTACATGTACATCTCGTGTTTTATACATGTTGTAGCTAAACTTGTAGAAAACGAGAAGTGAATACTTGTAGAATACGACAAAAAAAACCGTCAACTTGATAACCTCCTCCTTTTTTTGAAGTCGGTTAAAAAGCGAATTTTTGTTGTATTATATATTGAATACAAAGTGATAATAATAAATGTTTGTTTGACTTAATTAAGGACGTACACATTTATTTATTCCAAAAATGTATATGGATTTTCAGCAGCTTAAAACCTCTCGGTTAAATTGAGAATGTTCTGTTTTCTCGCATAGAACTTGCAGTAAGGAACTAATTTAAATTTGCAGGGATAGTTCTACGCACTAGTGCGTAATATATTACGCACGTGTGTTATTATAGCTCGGTTTATGGCCCTCGGCGATGTTAAAGCTCACTTTATGAGCAAGTGTGTTGAAAAAGTTTAAAACTTTATCCAACAAGCACGGATAAAGTTTCAAACTTGTTTGTAATTAGTATTCTACAGAAATTTCAATAAAATAATCAATACTTGTCTAAAACACGAGTTAACACGACTGTGTTTTGTAGGTGAGAACGCTGTCAGTGTATTAGACAAGTTTGAACATGTCACAGACATAAATGTAAACACCAATGAGTTCTAAACTTGTATAAATACTTGTTGGCGACACAGTGTGAACGAAACAATGTTTCAGACAGTTGCAATACATGTATAAAACAAATAATTCTACAAGTTTGGTTTTTGACAAGTATCCTACATGTTTTGTTTACTACTAGTATTTTACTTGTTTCTTGGTGAAGACGAGGGGTAAGGCTTGATTGATCACAAACGAAGCGAGCTTTTTGCCTCACAATCACAACACAACGGTCGTTTATAGTAATTCCATAAAGAAGAGCCACCTCTTCCTGTGGCGTGCGCAGTAGAGAATTTTGGAACTAAAGTCGTCCACAAAAATTAGGGTTAACTTTTCTTTCGTGGAACGTACTACAATGTATATTAAGAATATTGAGATGCACATTATTAAATTCGGGTTGTCAGTGTAAACTAAACATACAAACTCGATTTCGTATGCCTTTCTCTCATTTGGATAAAACGATATATAATGTACCAACATTGAAAACATAGGATTAACTACGCCCCAGCTCTCGTGATGCGACTTGACTATTACCGACGAAGTAAGATCAAAACCTATTGCCTGTCCGAATTTGAGTTTGGCATACAATAAAGGTTCATGCCCACACATCGCAGCCACGTCACTACCTATTGTAATCACGCCATTGATCCCGAGATAAAACGTCTTTAATGACCTGGCCACGTAATAGAGCCCCGGGGGCGCAGAGAGAGCGAATTTCTTCATTGCGCGACCGAAACTGCGGTCAATACTAGTTCCCCACACACGCTATACTAATTCGCTCGCCGCGCCCGTCTATCGCTTTGTTGCGTGGCCAGGCCGCTAGCGGTCACCGTATCTTACGAACATTTGAACCTATAAATTCCGTGTGTGTAAAAGTGTATGTCCTCCTTATCCACACATAAGGAAGACCTACGCCCCGGCAGTGGGGACACAAAATGGCTGATAATGAAATGTAGGTATTTGTGCAGCACCGGCGGCGGCATATCGTCGCTGTCGCCGTCGTCGCGCGACGCGGTGGTGGACCCGATCGCGGAGCTGCTGTCGCAGCTGTCGGGCGTGCGGCGCGGCGCGGGCCAGCCCGGCACGCCCAGCCAGCTGCAGCAACTGCAGATGCAGCTGCAGCTCGAGCGGCAGCAGGCAACGGTGCGTTGCCTAACATATTATTTTACTGATTCATAAATCGTCCACCAGTCGACTACCGCTAACTTGGCGCTAGTGTAGATGTAGTACCTGTCATTTTGTTGTTTAATGTGTGTAGCGATCAATTTATGGATGTAGGAAGCGAATTTTCGTAAATATAAATTTTTCTACCGACACATTTTGGTTTGCTTCAATCATTAATTCATTTAAGGGTTTAGATATTTATTCTCATTAAGAATTACACATATTTACTGTTTAACTTCCGTTATTATTATTATTATCGACAATTTAAGACAATAGACATTAAAGGTCTCCATCTACAGCAACGCCACCAAGCGGAATACCTACATTTTCTGTCATCCTCCCATTATGTATACTTTGATAGACATACCGATTCTTCTTACTTAAACGTAAATGTTTGCCGATTTGGGTAAAAAAAATTCAATGCAACTGCCATTCAGTGCCATATATTAAACTTGATTTGTCTTTAGTACGATTCACATATTATAACGTTGATACGGAGCGCACTTTACAATTCTGATCATGTCGGTAAACGAATTAGGAGATTTCCGAAAAATTCAGAATCCGATAGATAAAAGTCCGCGATGGCGACTTTTTGTAGATCTATAAAAGAGGAACAATTCCATCATACATTATTTTGTTATAGCTCTAAAGGTTTATGCAGCGTTTTCGATGCAAGCTCCCAGTCGGCTTAATTTTTGTCGACATCTTTAACAATTATCAATTTACATAAAACCTCAACCTGAACCTCAGGAATCACTCTTATCAGTTGGTGAAAACCGTCTGTTGGTGGGTTTATCGCGAACAGGCAGACAGACGCAGCGAGGGGCTTTGTTTTATACAAGGTGTTACAAAAATACCCCTAATGCCGAATATGGTTTATAGGGACCATCAAACTGAACAACTTTTACTATGGGACCAACTCTGAAATTGCGAAAAAAAAATCAGACCATCAGTTTGATGGTCCCTATATACCATATTCGGCATTAGGGGTTTTTTTGTAACACCTTGTATATAGTGATAGGCGCTTCGACGAAGTGGACCGTTCCGCGTGAATTGTACTTTAGTTAGACGATTGTTTTAAGTGACCAATATTGTTTTAATTACTAAGTGTAGCGTGTGAATAGTTAATAATATTGATATAAAGTTGGTGTCCCGGCCGCAGGCGGCCCGGCAGCAGCTGGAGCGGTTGCCGCGGCGCGCGGCGGCGTCGTCGAGCGGCGCGGGCGCGGGAGCGGGCGCGGGCGCGGGGGCGGGCGCGGGCGCCGCGCCGCAGCCGCAGCCGCAGCCGGCCGCGCAACCCCAGCCGCAGGCAGACCAAGCCGACTCGCAGTTCCTACTCTCAGGGTTCCTGGGTGAGTTGACATTTTTATCATTTGGTACGTTTGTTTAATCGTTTGGTCAAGTATGGAACCGCTCCATATCGGGGCTCGGGTTTGTATTGCTTAGACGACCGCGCCGTTTGTACATCAGCAAACCTATATATATACATTTCGAAATGAATAAGAAAAATAATATTACTTAGACGTTTACTAAATCTATATTGTTTCTGTGTGCAGGTGCTACAAATAGCCGAGCGGGCGCGGAAGCAGAATCCCGCGCGGCGCTCCTGCGGGGTCTGATGCTGGCGTCGCTGGGGCGGCCGCCGCCCGCCGCGCGCGCGCCCCCGCCCGCGCCCCGCGCGCCCCCCGCGCCCCGCGCCGCGCCCGCCCCGCCCCCGCCCGCGCCCGCGCCCCCGGCGCTGCTGCGCGTCAAACCGCAGCCCCGCACCAAGGTACACTACACATACACTCTTAATACTAGAGTCGCTGGGGCGGCCGCCGTTCGCATTAGTAGGCACATACGCACACATAAGGACAGTTTTATCTTTATTTCTTAATTTTTCATGCAATCCTGCCCTAATATGACAACCGCAAGACGAAAAGATCAAGCGATTTATCGACTTTTCAACTGTTTAAAGACGATGGATTTTGATTGTTGAGTATCGATAAATAGCTCTATCATATCCTGTTTCAATGATCATGCTACAGGGACTGTGTTCTCCCGCAACTATGTCAGATTCAAGTCGGCTCTGCCCAATAGAATATGAACGCTATAAAGGTGGCGTATATTGCTCGGGAGTGTACTGACTGATATTCTGTGCTACTGCGGCCGCACCAACAACATCCCCTCGAAAACCAAATGCTTGCTCTACGCAAGTAGTCGGCAGCACTTTGGGTTACCACAATGTCACTTTGGTTGATTTTGATTTAAATGTGTAAAATATTTGTTAAGTTTTAAATTTATTTGGAGAAAATTGACAGTTTTGTATAACACAACGTGCTGGTGACTGTACATTTCGTTGCACCACTATGATGATGTAACTTTTATTGAGGTATATTAATCGTCGTGCCGATCGGTGTGTTGATTGAGCTCAGCAGTAATGGTGTGATGTGATTGTGTCGTAATACCGCAATCACATATTCGCGCGAGTGCGAGGCGATCAGGCGAATAGCGACCTCGCATGTGTAGTGTAGACATAGCTTCGCTATTCGCCCGAAGTGTCGCGTCGGCTCTCGCGCGCATGTGCGATTGCGGCCTCAAGATATGGTACCTGGTGTGTGCAGGAGGCGGCGGCGCGCGCGCACGCGGGCGCGCGGCAGCTGCCGGAGGGCAGGTAGTGCGGGGGGGCGCCGCGCCCCGCGCCCCGCCCGCCCGCGCCCCCGCCCCCGCCCGCGCCCCCGCCCCGCGCCCCGCACCACGGACCCACGCCTCCGCGACACACACCCTAGCGGACGCTTACCTTCGTTTTGTTGCCTTTCGAAATATCAGTGTGATTTTCTTTATTGTAGAAAATATAGGAATGTTTTAATCTACTTAACTGCGATAGAATAAATGATATCATCGAAAGATTTGTTGTTACTCGAGCGTCGGTCCGGCGCGGCCCGGTGAACGCTCCACGACTGTGAAGTGAGGCGTAGTCTGTATTCTTTTGTCGTTGTATTCTGCATAGATTGAGAGTTAATTATCGTATTATATAGTTACCTTTAAAATTATTAACGAGATATGGAGGTCCCTCACGAAATTTTCGATACAGATGAAGCTACTCACGATTTCACTAGCTACTCGAAAAAGTGCTTATTAGTTTGATTATTATACTCCAACATTACAAAATGTTTGTATGTACCCTAATTAAAGTCTATAATATTAATATATGCATTTCATTCTTTCATTTCGCTCGAGTTTATGTATAGAATCTTTTCTGGAATGTGCCCGTCATTTTCTTTGTTATTGTAGACTAACAGGTTTTTGTTTAAGTACTAAAATATCTGCAACCTGAAATGTAAAGCACTCTAATCGTATTATAATAAATAATGTATAAAACACTAATGAAGTTTGGTTAAAATACAGCACTACTATAGCTTTACTTGCATACAATAATATGTATAACCAGTTAATTAAAACACTCCCCTTAATTCATATATAGTTTATAGAATTTACAACATATACAATGTGATTAAATGGACAAGGACAGTGATCCGCGGCAACTTCACTCGAGAATGTATGGTGCGCAGAGAATGCAACTGATTAAATACATCGTATTATTGCACAGCAAGTGCTTTGAAGTTGGTCAAATCTGTTTGACAAAGTCAAATTAATCGCAGAATACACTATCAGTGCACTATCAACATAACGATTTGCCCGATATTAGATGTGCATCTGAACCGAGTGAATGAAAGCACACAGGTTATAGAATGCGATTAATCTGACAATGTACACGATAACCAACTTCATAGCGCTTGTGCGCATCATACATTATAGAGTGTGAAGTTACCGAGGACCAATCAATTTTAAACCTTTTAATCCCTCTCGCGTTGTTCGGCAGATTCGCGATACATTTAAGACACTTATAAGAGAAAGAAGTTGAGCCCAATAAATAGATCACTATTCAGCAATTTGGAAAACGGCTGCATGCTGTTTCCGTCCACGAAATGGTGGTGGTGTAAATAGAGCTAGAGTCTAATGCCCGTTGGCACTAAACATAAGAATCGCCTAAGTCTTTTCCTAACTACAGCTTGACCAAATTAAAATGGTGTCATTAACTTAGCTTTCATGCGCCTATTCATCTTCGTAGAGTTATAGTTAGGAAAAGACTTGGGCGATTCTTAAGATTAGTGCAAACGGGTGTAACTGTACATACGATACGACGGCACCTCAGATGTAACAGTTGTAAACACGACAGCACGGTTATACAGCGGAACTGCGAAAACAGCTTTTATTACGAAGGGCATAAAGGCGGTCTCAAGGTCAACATGTATAGTCTTGAGGTGCTGTCGTGTGTACTACAAAAACAATCTCGTCCGCGCGATTTCAATGGAAAAAATGGCCCATTTTTGAAGTGTCGTATCTCGAGATATATATGACATATAGAGCTGGGGTTGCGCTCAATTGTTGCAAATTTTATCTGCTTTAAAAGTGTCAGATCACTTTGCTGTAGAATGCATTTTTATAAGTTGTAAGCCAAAAGCTTACTGAATATTTTGTGATTTTTCGAGCACCAAGAAGTTAGCACAGGTCATTCAAAGTTGCAAACTTGTTTTTACACTATTGGTATCTATCCTGACAACATCCCAAAAATTTAGAACCTTGCAATTATTTGCGACCTTATTGTGTCTACGTTAACTGGCATATTGCTCTGAACGACTTCTTTTTTTAATAAAATAGACTTCGCCGCGGACTTGGTTTCTGTGTTCACAATAGGTGCATGTAGGCTTTTTACGTTTTACAGTTGACAAGGACTAAAGGCCACTGGAACTTTGCCGAGACTGAGTAGGAAGCACTTCGGGAAGGTTTTCTAAAGGATCTTGATCTAGAGATTGGGAAAAGTATATCTCGTGATTCAGATGGTACACACGACAGCACCTCAGACTATTCATGTTGACCTTGAGACCGCCTTTATGACCTACGTAATAAAAGCTGTTTTCGCAATTTAACTGTATAACCGTGCTGTCTTGTGTACAAATTGTCTATTTTTTCAAAACAATATTTTTATCTCTCGTAGGAGAGATATTGTGGCTAAATAAATCCTTTATTCCCAGCAGTCCCCTCTAGCACTGTCCCCGGGGGTGACAATTGGGAACTATTTTCTCACTTATCACCAGGATAACAAATTTTCCTGAATGTTCACTTCCGATTCGTGCCAGAGGGGAAAACAGGGAACTTTTTTTTCACATCTATTTGGGGAAACTGGTAACACTTGGGAAGGACGGGCAGGCTATTAAAGAAGTACAGCTTGGCCAGAAAGAGTAGAAATTAAATAAAATGGAAATAAAATTTCTCAGTTTAAATTATAGTCAGTGTTGTCAAGTTATTCGTGATTTTGACGTGTTTGCATAGAAAGTGGCGCCCTCATTTTTTGTCAACTATTTATGTTCAAGCTGTACAACGCCGTGTCGGACTCAGTTGGGGCACGTTTGGTAAGCTGCCTGAAATTTTCAAGTGTAAGGAAGTCCCCCATAATCTGAAACGAAGGGCGTACGAGCAATGCGTCCAGCCAGTCATAGTCTACGGGGCAGTAAATTGGACCCTTACACAACAACACATCCAGAATCTGCAGGTAGCCCAAAGGAATATGGAGCGCGCCATGTTGGGTATCACTCTACGCGACAAAGTAAGAAACATGGTGATCCGGAGTTGCACTAAACTAACTGACGTGGGCGCATCATTGCACAAAGGAAGTGGCTATGAGGCGGTCACATATGTCGCAGAACCGATGACCGGTGAAGCTGAAAGGTGCTGGAGTGAAGACCAAGGACCGGTACCAGAAGCGTAGACCGCCAAAAATCCAGATGGTCAGACGGCATCACCAAAATAGCGGTGAAAAACTGGATGAGAAAAGGACAAGACCGAACGGGATGGCGTGCAAATGAGGAGGCCTACACTCAGCAGTGGGTGACTTGAGGCTGAAGAAGAAGCGATTATCAATTGCTCCAATGGCACTGACGAAAAAATAGTCAATCGCAATTGACCGTTGTCGGGGGGCTTAAGCTGCGTCCGATAATTTGTTTCCAGCTTTTGATAACGTCAAGTTCCCTAACTTCGCCTGGATTTTGACACTTCTTTCAACGTAATTTCTAAAATATTACCACATGATACCGGCTAACTTTTCGAACTTCGGCGGGTCTGCCGAGCTTCAACTTAAAACAGATAAATCGAAGTAAGGAGCTTCGTATTGTACTATTCGCCGAAGTTATTTAGAAGATATCAATGTTCGTGTGACATTAATAATTGGGTTTCGCCATTTTGGCCCGATTGGGGCTCGATTTATCTGTTTTAATTTGAAGCCCGGCAGACTTTCCGAAGTTCGATGTGTTAGCCGGTACGGCCCCGTAATGCTTGCAGAAAACAGTATTTTTGTGTACCTTTTTTTTGTTCAACAGTAAAAAGTATAATGTCGTGAAAAACAGCAACAACGAAATAGTGCCTTATTGTTAGTGCTTAAATCATTATATTTTCTCAATAACTATCGAGTCAGCGAAGTTGCGGGCAGTAAATTACTCTTTCCATACAAATATTGAGTCTTTACTTATGAAATTGGAGATTTTTTCTCACAAATAGAGAACTTCGGCAATGATTCAAAATATTCATCAATTATTATTATTAGCTATTATATCGAATAATTACCATCATTAGACAACTATCAATGGTAAAAAAATCCTTATTATAGTTTTCTAAACAAAAAATATACCTTAAAAATAACTCTTCTTTTTGTTAGCAGAAATGACCACATGATTTGTTTTAACTTAGCTCAAACTATTTTTTTTCGCTTAATCTAAGTGGGGTACGTCTTAGTTCTTAGTGCTTGAACATTAGTTCATAAAAGTTTTAAAATATTAGCGTTCATGGTTGTTAAATAAATCAAGAAAATTTTAATATGGACAATGCAACTTCTTTAAAATTCTCCATACAAAACGCCAATTTCATAGGTAAAAACCTAATATTAAGAACCATCTAGGGTTGTCATAATTATTATTATGAACTTTAGTTGTAAGTGCTTATTAAAAGCACACAAAATTAAAACAACACTTTTATTAATGTATTTTAATTATTAGTTACGCGATTTTTAAGTTATTTATTTCATAATACAAATCAAACTTTTCTACTAAAATACTAACATAACAAGGAACAATCGAAATAAATAAATCTATAGTTACATATACAAGGTGTTACAAAAATACCCCTAATGCCGAGTAGGGACCATCAAACTGAACAACTATGGGACCAACTTTGGAATCGCGAAAAAAAAATCAGCTGTTTCATACAAAAATTAATTACGAAAATATCAAAATGTATGAAACAGCTGATTTTTTTTTCGCGATTTCAGTGTTGGTCCCATAGTAAAAGTTGTTTAGTTTGATCATAGAATTAGTACTAATACTATGAGTTTGATGGTCCCTATCTTAATGCTCTAAGGTCCCTATCTACCATATCGGCATTAGGGGTACTTTTGTAACACGTTGTATACAAATACCTCTGTATATCTCTTTTGAAATGTTAATTGAATAACACTGTGAAACTGATTTACTTTAAATTTTGTTCAATAAATATTTAATAATTACGTTTTTGTTTTTTATATAGCAAATTAGCTACTTTAAGCTACTTAAGCTGTAAAAAATGGCGATATCAGGTTCTGAGTTGTTGGCAACACTGGTCCAAACCATCATTGATCGCCTCAATCACATACACAGACTATATATCTCAATGGTAATGGTCTGAGTGGAGGCTAATATAACATATAGCCGTTGGGAAAGCGCGGGAAACCTTCAACTAGGCGGGTGTATCTTTTGGCTTTTATAGAATTTTTCACTTATTTCTTTGTAAATAGTAGGATCAGATAGTGTAAATATTGTTTATATAGTGTATATATTTAGTATTAGTGTTTTTGTATCATATTTGCAGCGATCTGGTGAGTTCTTAAATCTGTACTTTTATGAACGATCCTGAGGACCCTGGGGGGACAGTCCCCCAGGTTTCTCATAATGTAACTTTACCGTTTAATGAATGTGTGGGAGGTATGGACACTGATGGTTCTCTTTTTGACTCGGACACTTCTGTTAACAATCAAACAAAACGTAAAAGAGTAGCGTCACGTAAAGTTTGCAAACACTGTAACAAAAAGAGGAGGCATCACAAATCTGATTCAAATGTTTTGACTGAAGTTGACTGCCATTGCGAAATTAGTGATAATAATTTACCAAAAACTTTTAAGACTCCTACTATGACCTCAGCACCAGAAACACATACAACTAATCCGACCCTTGATACATCAATCAAGTCTATGACGCGCCCTGTAGTAGGTAGAGATATATATGAGGCAACTGATGTATCTCCATACATCGTTCACATTCAAAAAATACAGTCAACTCCAGACGAAAATGTATCTTTGCATCCAATCTCTTTTGGTCGATTCTTAAAAAAACATAATATCCGAAACATTGTAAATGGATCTCTCAAAAAAATTGGTAGAAATAGACTGGTAATTTCATTTGTTAAATATGATGATGCAAATCAATTCATTACTAACGAAGCCTTAAAGGGCAGTAATTTCAAGGCATTTATACCCACTTTTTCTGTTACTCGTATGGGTGTTGTAAGAGGGGTTCCGATAGATTGGTCTGAAGAAGAAATCTTACAAAACATTTCAGTACCTATGGGCTGTGGAAATATTTTAAAAGTTAGGCGCATTAACAGGAAAAATTCAGTAAATGGTAAGGTCAGTTTCACTCCTGTAGAGACTGTCGTACTCACTTTTGATGGTCAGGTGCTACCGAAAAGAGTGTTCCTGTGTTATAACTCTCTCCCTGTAGACCTTTATATTTTTCCCACTGTCCAATGCTTCAATTGCTGTCGCTTTGGCCATATAAAAAGTCAATGTAGATCAAAGCCTAAATGTTTTAAATGTGGAAATGACCACTCAGGTGAAAGTTGTCAAATTGATGAAGATGATGTTACTTGCTGTCTATGCTCTGGATCTCATTATGCCACAAATCGGAAGTGTCCTGAATTTGCTAGACAAAAATCAATAAAAGAGTCTATGGCCAATAACTGCATTTCTTATGCTGAAGCCCTTAAGCTTCACCCTCCAATCACAAAATCATATTCTGAAGTTCTTTCATCATCCATTGCTCCCCAATCACAGAGATCTATCTCTAATTCCAATAAAACTACATCTTACAGAAAAACAGTCTTTATTCAACCTAAATTACACAAAATTAGTTCCAAGGGCTATGACAAAGAAACTCATGACATTTTAACTAAAGATTATAATATTCCGTTGCCAACAGTAGGTACCTTAAATGAAAATAACCCTTTCTCCAATATGTCAACCAGAGACCTCATTATTGCCCTGATAAATTTTTTGTCCCAAACAGCAAATTTGTCTGAACCGTCCAACGCTGCACCTGAAAATATAAGTAATATAAATAAAAATCAAAATGGATCATCTGTCATCAGTCCTTCAGTGGAATTGCCAAAGCATTAATAATAAGAAAAGTGATTTACTTCACTTAATTAATGTATATAAACCTGTAGTTATAGCATTACAAGAAACGTGGCTTAAGCCAAATAGTATTTTTAATGTTCCTCATTACTTTTCTCTACGAGAAGATCGATCTGATTCCTATGGTGGCGTAGCTCTACTAATTAATGATTCAGTTTCCTTTCAGCACATTCCTATTAACCATAGTGTTTACCTGTCAATCATAGCCGCTTCTATTAATAATATCTGTTTTGTTTCACTATACATTCCTCATCCAACATCCTCTGTGTACAATGAACTAGATACCATCATCTCTCAACTCCCAAAACCCATTTTTATAATGGGAGATTTTAACGCTCAACACCAAGCATGGGGCAGTTCCAAATCTAGCTATTATGGTTCCAGAATATTAGATTTTTCAGAATTAAATAATTTTTGCATTCTTAATACAGGACTTCCGACACGGCGAACATTGCCTCATGAAGGTGACAGTGCGCCTGACCTTACAATTTGTAGTCCTAATCTAGCTTCCACCTTGACTTGGAGTCCACTATCTTCCACGTTTGGCAGTGACCACTTTCCTATTTTAATTGAATTTCCTACAACTTTAATAAAAAATCAAAGCAGACGCCCTCGTTTGAAATACAAACTTAACCGAAATGACAGTGACAGATGGGAAATGTTTAGGGAGCAAGTTGAACAAAAAGTGTCCGCCCTTCCTTCTATTCAAGAAAACAACCGAACGCAGAGTGCCGATGCTTTTGCCTCAGTTTTGTTAGAAGCAGCTGACGAAGTTTTTCAGAAAAAAAAAACAAATGGGTATATTCCTTCCCCCCCGTGGTGGGACAGTGAATGTACAAGAGCAATAAAAGAGAGAAAAGAGGCCGAAATAAATTATAAAGCTAATAGTTCTTCTGAAAATTTTGATAAATTGATACAAATAATGAACAAAATCCGCAGTCTATTTAAAAAAAAGAAATGGGAAGGTTGGAGGACCTTTTGTACATCTATATCACCTAACATTTCTCCTTCTGAAGTTTGGAATAACATTCGTAGGTTTAGATCTGCCTTCAAAGATCGAGTCCCTAAATGTATTGATGAGGGTGTAGCTGAAAAATTTCTGGACAAATTAGCTCCGCCATTTGTTCCTCAAGAACTTATACTATCATCACCTCAGTCATCCTGTCGCAATACTATAGAGGACTTAAACAATCTTAACTCACCATTTAGTTTGACTGAGTTGAAGGGTGTTCTGTCCTATGTTAAAGATTCAGCTCCTGGTATTGATGGTATTCCATACTCTTTTCTAACTCATTTAAATGATAATAGTTTAATTTATTTGCTAAATCTCATTAATTCTGTTGTGATGTCTGGCAAAGTCCCTCCTTCATGGAAAATCCAGGAAATTATTCCTTTTTTGAAATTCAATAAGCCTCCATTAGATCCTAATTCATATAGACCTATAGCTCTCTCGTCAGTCTTATCTAAGTTGGCTGAACACCTAGCCAAGAACAGGCTGGAGTGGTTTGTAGAAAGTCAGGGGCTGCTGGCCCCGAGCCAATATGGGTTTAGAAAAGGGAAGAGTACTATGGATAGCTTAGGCATTATCACTACTGATATAAGATTATCCTTTTCAAATAACGAATTTTTACTTGCAGCTTTCTTAGACATTTCTGCAGCATATGACAATGTTGATCTACAACTTCTCAAATATAAATTAGATAAGCTTCAGGTCCCTTACCTATTAAGTAATTTTATCATTAACCTCCTTTCAGAAAGGCAAATTCAAATTAATTTTGGTGATTCAAAGGTAAAATCTAGACTGACGTGGAAAGGTCTGCCACAGGGATCGGTACTCAGCCCAATTCTATACGCCATATATACTCATGACCTTGAATTTTCTATCGCTGACAACGTGAACGTGTTACAATATGCGGATGATTTAGCAATTTATGTATCTGGCCGATCTATATTTCAATTAACATATTCGTTAAACAACGCTCTGAAACTTTTAAAAACTTGGTTGGATAAAAACGCATTAAGTCTCTCTGTTAACAAAAGCTGTGCAGTTTTATTCACTAAAATGCGCAGTCCACCTACTTTTTCGATTTTTTATGACGGTCAATTAATTCCATCAGAAAATGAATTCAAATTTTTAGGTTTAATATTAGATTCAAAATTAACAGGTCTACCACACTGCTATTATGCTTCCGCACGATGTGAACGATTACTTAATATTTTGCGATGTCTTTCGGGTATTTGGTGGGGCGCCCACCCTTTTAATCTAAAACTTTTATATAACGCTATTATCAGAAGCATCCTGGATTATGGGACTTTCTTTTTAGAGCCGTGTAGCTTAGTTGCCATAAGTAAATTGGACGATATCCAATCTAAATCACTACGACTCATAGGTGGAGCTATGAAATCTAGCCCACTAAATGCTCTTCAGATTGAATGTGCAGAACCCCCATTAAATTTAAGAAGGCAAATGTTGTGCGATAAATTCCTCTTCCGCGCTTTTCAATTTTCGAACCACCCTCTATACAGCAAATTACAAGAATTATCAGAAAAAATTGAGACCTCTTCATTCTGGACCAATAAGCCTCCCCCCTGTCTAGTCGTCAGTTTTCGTAAATTTACCTCCCTGCAAGCCCCTACTCACCGATCACAATACCTTCCTTTGTTCTCAACAAACTACCCAGCTCTAGTTCTTGAAACCAATGTCCTTTTCAGTTTAGACGTTTTAAAAAATGACCAAAGCCCTGATGCAGCTCTAAGACATATTATTCATAGTGAATGGCCGGACTGGCATTATTTATATTGCGATGCATCTAAACACTCTAGTTCTGGTTCAGTTGGAATTGGTGTCTTCCATCAGCAATATAACATCCATCAAAAAATTAAACTTCCACCTGAGACAACAGTTTTCACTGGAGAATGCTTTGGAATCCTAAAGTCACTAGAATATGTCCTAATAGCAAAACTTAAAAAAACAATTATATTTTCGGACTCCAAGAGCGCTCTACAATCTCTACAAAAATTTCCATTTAAATCCTGCTTAGCTTCTGTTTATATCATACAGTGTAGACAGCTGTTATTAACCTGTAAAGAAAATAGATATGACGTTCTTTTCGCGTGGATACCTGGCCATCATAAGATCGTAGGAAATGAAATTGCCGACAAGCTTGCCAAGGATGCAATTAATTCTGGTGATACCTTCCCCTATAAAAACATAGTGCCGGATATCATTTCTCTTCCCAAAGAACATTTACGTGTCTGTTGGGAAGATAAATGGAATACTACAAGTCTTACTAAAGGAAAAGCTTATAAACTAATTCAACAAGAAGTTACTCTTAAGCCATGGTTTTCTAAAATACAGTTAAGCAAATTCGCTACATCCAGTCTTATTAGAATGCGCTTAGGACATGTTTGTACTGCATCCCATCTTACTAGAATAGGAATTTGTAACAACAGTGTATGTGCTTGTGGTGCTGCTGAGGAGGATTTGAATCACATTTTCTTTGGCTGCCCTCTACGTAATTGTTCTTCATTAATTGCTTCTTTGATAGACCTCCGCGTCCCCCTTCCTACATCTGTTCCTACCTTATTGTATACCTTAAACTATGATATATATAACTTAATATCTACATATTTATCTGATAATAATATTAAACTATAATTTTTTTCCATAAAACCAATTGTATATATATTATGTAGCACCTTTGATCCTACTATCCCTAAATTCCGATCCGATCCTTAATAAATAAAAATGATTTCCCTACCTTTACTTGTATGTGGCAAATGCACAAACCGTGCGAGCCAAAACAAAAAAAAAAAAAAAAAAAAAAAAAAAAAAAAAATATAGCCGTTATAAATAAAGGCTTTATAAATATAACGTTTAATATATTGAAGCTCCCAAAGAACTTTAATATATTATATTCCTCTATAATCTTTGGACCAATACGTTATGAGAGAGAGAGCTATATGCGTTGCTCGAGAGAGTGACTGAGTGATTGTTGTTACAACCAATTTTATCTTATTTTTATAATATATTATTTATTTTATGGGTCCAGCTGAAAACCAGCGCTAGGAATTTCAAATTCACAGCATTGAGCTGGTCAGCCCTTTCGGCTGTTTAGTCTATACTAATAGTTGTAGTTATGTAACTGTTTATGAACATATGTAAAACGCCGATAAATGCCTACTTTACTGTACTTTACTTTGATTTGAAAAGGCTTTATCATAATAGTTTTAATAAACCTTTAACCACAGCCAACATCGCGTGAGAATACTACGTCAGCCAACATCGCGTGAGAGCAAACCAGCGCTAGGTTTTTCGGTGCTTCGCTCTGTGTTATCAGTGAAGTTAAGATTTTGTCGTACATATTGTGCTTTTTGTAAATAAGATGTTTATATAGTATTTGATGAGAGTGTGAGTTTGAGAGAGTGAGTGCGTACTAGCTAATGTTTTAAAAATAATGTTCTGTGAAAAAATAAAATAATACTTTAAGGGAATATAACCTATTCCGCTCCAAATCTAAACTAATTTTCTTTACCCTCGACGAAATCCCACAGTTCTTTGCTTTATTTCCCACTAGCTTACGCCCACGACTTCGTCTGCGTGGACATTCGGAACCTAAGAACCTTTGACCGAGATAAAAAGTAGAATCCTATGATTTAATCCAGGTTATGTTACTATTTGCCAAACTTCATCCAATCAAATCCGTTCAGTCGTTTTAATAAAATAAAATAAAAATCTATAATATGTATCGGCCCTGTATGCCTACACAAAGCCCTGCCAATGGCCCTGCGGCAGTGCATTGATTAACCAGCCCACTTGAAAGTACGTGAGTTGATGCAAACTGTGTACGTTACCGTAAACCATCGGATATACTGCTCACAGCAAATACGAGTGAAAGAGAGAAGACGAGAGTTTACGGTAACGTAAATAGTTTGCATCAATTCATGGTAGGACTACTGGAATGAACGAGAAAACAATTGTAAAAAGGTTCGGACTCCAAAAAAAACCAAGCGTAACCTAAATTCTATAAAGCTTATAATATTACAGCTCGAATCTAATCTAATCTAACCTCAATAAACGTAAGGGCTATATAGTTTTTATTTTGTTTTGAGGTTAGAACTATATTATAGCTCTAAAAAAAGCCTATTATATTATTAAAGCTTAAAGCTTTTAATATAATATTGGAAAGCAGCCGTTATGAACACCTTCGATCGAATCAAACCTTTTGCAAAAATGTCATTGTCATCTTTGTAATCTGTGGATGGAACGGAAAAGATGAGAAGACACACCAAGAGAGTTTTTGGCGCCATTTTGTCGAGTTCGGTTTGGTGTCTATTTTAATTATTTTCAAATTGATTCATAGTGGATATTGTGTCTTAAAATTGGTGCAGTTATATGGTACAACTGTACAAGTGTCTACGAAACTGAACAATATGTGGGATAATTGAAATAGGCGCGATCTTGGTTGTGTGAAGCTGAGACTTTTATCGAAATGGTGGCTTCCTCGGCAGAACTAACCGAGTTAACTTGCTTGATATACTTGGTGCCAAATGCTCCAAGCAGCATTAGAATGCGATGCACCCGCATTCTAATGAAAAATTAAACAATATCTACCACTGAACTACTTAACACTTGACACTGGCAAAAATTACTTCCAAGAGGAAAGTAGATTGCCATAACAAAAAAAGAAGAAGAAGAAGACACACCAAGACATGGCTTAAAAGACTTTGTATCCAAGCCAAAAATCTTTAAAAAAAAATTGAATTTGTGTGTAGTGTGTTGTGTGAATGTGAAATAAATTGTGAATTCGTATTTCGTTTACCTACCTTCAAATTAAGCATTTTATGTTTATTCTGAAAATTTTTCTACATAAAATGGCTGATTCTACCGTAATTGATGTGTCTAAAATGAAGGTAATTGATTTGCGCAAAGAATTAAAATCCCGGGGTTTGTCATACGCTGGAGATAAATCGGAACTTGTGGCGCGCCTTCAAACAGCAATGGCTCAAGATGAGCACGGTGATATTAATTTAGATTCTGATGAAATAGACTCAGATGGAGTGCTGGAGGATGAAGATGATAAAAGTCAAACTGATATTCTTGATGACTCTGCTGTAGACACAATAAATGAAGAATTGGCTCTTGCCGATAATCCACCACCAAAGGATTCAGTTGATACTAAGCAGCATAGAATCCTGAAGCGAAAAATTTCGGACACTGACAAGACTCCTAAAAGCGGCGAAAACAAAGATATTGGGTCAAGGAAAATAGTTTTAAATCGGGCCACTTCCATAACAACAACAGCACCAAAACCAGTGGTTGAAACAACAGATGAGAAGCCAACCGATGAAATAAAAAGTACTGAAAGTACAAAAGTTAAAATAACTGCAGAAATTGATCCAAAAGCTAGATTGGAAATGCGAGCCAAAAGGTTTGGTTTGCCTGTTAAAATGACTGAAGCTGAAAGAAAAGAAGCAAGGAAACAAAGGTTTGGCCAAAATAGTTCCAATGATAGAACTATCACAGCACCAGCAGGATCACTCTCTGAGAACTTTGACAAACTCAAACAACGAGCAGAAAGATTTGGCCAATCTGTCTCTAAAATTATGACAGACATTGAGAACAAGGAAAAACTTGAAAGGCGTAAAGCTAAATTTGGAACAGTTAAATAAATAGATAATAAGTAATTTTAATGTTTATTTACTAGTATTTCAGAATAGGAGCTGTTCATTTTCTTAATTGCTTGCTATATACATATATGTTTAAACTACCTACTTAAATGAATTATTATCCTATGGATATGTACATGTTCTTAATACTTTCAGGTGACCCATAAATAAATAAATAAGTGACATCATATTAAGTCTTTTACTGTTTTCATACCAACAAAAGGTGTCATCTGAAAACTTAATTTTTTTTTGGTAAGTAGGTACTTAGAAAGAAAATTGAAGCTTTTTATGAAAGCTCTTTTACCTTAATTTTGTGACATAGGTACTTCAGGTATTGTACTATGGATGAGATAAGGGACATTTATGAGGAAAGGAAATTGAGGATAGAAACTAAAATGATCTAAATGTTATATTTTATTTCATCTTAATGGTCATCAATAATTGTAAATGGTAGTTCTTCAAAATCAAATACAGAGCCATTTGTTTTTGTTAGTTGTAAGTTAGTGATTTCACCACCAGTTTCATTATTAAAATCTTGAGGTATATTTAAATTGTATTCCATATAGGGTTCTTTATGTAATTCTGACCATCTTACTGCAATACTTTTATGAAGAGTTTTTCTAAATGCCATGCAATGCATATGCTTAAACTTTTCATATTTTATTCTTGAAAATCCAATGTTGGCTAAAGTATATCTCCAGCATTTCATAATCTTGGAGTTGGCTGTAACATGTTTTGAATCAGGGGTGTTTATTATAAGAAGCCCCCCAGGTTTAAGTATATCATAAGCTGTTTCACATGCCTTTATTCTAAGTTTTGAGTCTGGAATATATTCTAAAAGAAAGCAAAATGTTACAGCATCAAAGTAACACCTTTTTAACTCTAAAACATTCCATCCATCTAATTCGATTTTTAAACCTAATTTTACATTTAAAAAGTCACACTGGAATACAGTGTCATTAGCTGGACATAGATCAATTGGAAACACCTCTAGATAATCAAACCTTTTGAATGGATTATAACAACTTCCTACATCAATTAGTTGAATAGGAATTGAAAAACATTCTTCTACATTAATACTTATATCAATTTTACTGGCTATATCAATATCCTTCTCTCTATATTTTAAATACAATCTATTCACAAAGTAGTCATAGCAGAAATCAGCTGTCCACTCAATCCGTGAAGTTGCATCTTTCGAGTTCTTGGCTGTACTTGCTTCCCAATAAGTTGTTGCTAATTTATTCATGCATTGAGCATAGTATGTTAAGACGTCCTTATTGTTGCAATGTTGTAGCCAGGCCTTATCTGCTCCATTAATTATGGTAGATTTTCTTAACGCAGAATGGACTTCCTTTACATATTGTGCTAGTGTTTTATGTTCCTCACAAGCCATCACATTAATTTGTATACAATGGAATAGGAGTGGTGTAAGTTTGACTTTTACACATATAAAAATACCATAATATTTTTCTTAGTTTTATGTTTTGTTTCCTTGTGGATTTCAATCAAATCTTCTTTTTGATCAGTCCAAAATCCAGTGTGTGGGTTGGGTTAGGTGGACCTCAGCAAACGTGATTACTTGCTCAGTGCAGCACACCAGCACACCTCAGAGAAGAATGGATAGGTAATGCAAAAATTGCAAAATGGAATATGGATAGACTCTAAGGACTTGGACTATGGTGTGACGTGACGAGGATGTGAATGTGACCTCGGTGTGACCACAAATTATATAGTTATTGTACTAAAGTGATGTGACTGACTGAACCTTAGATGCTCTAAGGACTGAACTGACGACGGACTGAGTGGAGTGACTCGATAGCCTGTCACTTGTCACTCACACGCCGTGCTAAGCAACCCCACCCCAACCCAAACCAACCCTGCGGCGGTATCAACTAAAAACTTAGGTAGGAATCCAATCAGGGTTGCCACGTGATTACCGTGACTTGTCAAAGGAAGGCCACGCTTTCAAACGGTAGTGATGGTAGTAAAATTAAGCGTACGTGCTTGACAAGCCATGCTGGATCGTCTAGGGGCTACCTAGCTAGCGTGCTTTTAAGGCCTCCTTAGCCCGTAGCCATAGCCAATGTCACATTTACAAATTTTCGCTATCGCTTCGCTTCGAAAATGTATGGATTTAACGTTTTAAACGATTGATAACGAAACCTTATGCAAATCCCATACATGTTTCAAAAGCGAAGCGTGAACGAAGATTTGCAAATGTTACTTTGGCTAGACCCCTTTACGGCTGCAAACCAAGTTCCAACCAAAGTGACCTTGGTGGTGTACAACCGTGCAGATAGAGGCTTTACAACCTTTCAAAACAAGCTATGTCGGATGCCAACCAAGGTCATATCCTAAGGCTAAAAACATTGAAGTTAATGGTTTTTATTCTTAATTTTGGTTGAAGACTTCAAGTCGAGTAGTGGAATTTTGTTTTATTTGTTTCATTGGTTTGTTTGTTGTCGACTTGTGTGTGCTAACAATAATCGTATTATAGTGCCATATTAACTGTAATATGGCACTATAATACGGTTATTGTTATTTGTTTGTTACTTTTTGAGCTATCTTATGTCACAGAATAACTAATTAATAGTTATACAGTTAGCAAGTTAGCAGTTAGTTTAATACAGTTAGCAGCACGTCAGGTTATACAAAACTGTCAAAAATCTGCAACTTATTTTGAACCATAAGATCTTTGCATTTAAGTTTAAAATTGATTGAATTTGATTGCCTTGTGGTGATAGCCGTGTGCCGTTGAATGTACCCACCTTATGTTACTTTTGACCTAAGCTTTTGACTATCAGCCACTGGCAACACTGATGTCATGTCATTCATGAACTCTTGTGAATACTTTTTGTACATTTATTTTGTTGTAATCTCTCTTGTTTACTTATCTTATGCTTTTAAGTTAGCGATTTTTATGTTAATTTATTCTCTCTAAGTCTAAAATGTATGCGACTGAAGGACTCTGTATCCAAGTCATGAATAAATTATTAAAAAAAAAAAAAAGTCATTTATGAACGAACTCAATTAAAACACGATAAATTCATCTGCATTGTTCTTGTATTGTATTGTGTCAATTATTCCGGTTTTTTGTTTTTGATGTGATAATTTGTGAAACAGAAGAAATGAATTAAAACCAAGACAGAAAATGAAGAGGAACACATTATTTGGCGACCAATCTGGAGATTTATGTGATTCAGATAGTTTCATAGATCAGTTAGTCAGAGAATACGATGATCCAACAATGGCATTACCTGATATCGAATCCGAGCCCCATCTTC
This sequence comes from Catoptria pinella, assembly GCA_963556745.1. NCBI lineage: Eukaryota > Metazoa > Arthropoda > Insecta > Lepidoptera > Crambidae > Catoptria > Catoptria pinella. The sequence continues at coordinate 5,476,925 of OY750778.1, read as the reverse complement.
TTATATCGAAAGTATGTTGTAAAACATTCCCCTCTCCGACCATTCCCTTTTCAAAGTTTACTTGCTTACTTACTATAATACTGTATAATCGCGCGCGATGAGAATGGGATGGATGGAACCTTGTCAAACTGAGACGTGTTTGTTCGCCGGCCAGCCACTTAATTTTGCACAGTAGAATAGTCACAGATATTAAAATTCATCATTTCAATTTCTGCCCGGCAGGGGATCAAACTCGGTACCCCTTGTGTGGTTATTTAATATATTATAATATATATTACTGACAAAACACGATATATCAACACAACTTTCAAAATCCATTGTCTTTTGTCAGTTCAACAGTCAGAGAGAATAAAGTGTTTTAGATTAAGTATTTATTAAATGTTATCATTACTTTCCAAGGTTCGCAAACACTACATGGAATATCTCATAAAACTACTCTCTACAAATTATGAAAACAATCAGAAACTTCTCAACAAAAATATATATCTGCCCAGTGCCATATGGAGATGTGCTAAGAACATGGAAATGAAGGCTGCCCAGACTTGTATGGTTGTACAGCTTTACAGGAAAAATATTGTAGCTGCGGTAAGGTCTCTTCTAAATACCTACAAAGAAGCATACTCTTTTATATTTTCAAAATCTTTAAACACCTTATGTTTTGAATTAAATGTTACTAAAACTGATTTTATTATGTTCAGATAACAGAATTGAAGAATGATACAAGAAAAGGTAAACTCAATAACAAACTTTCTGAATGCCTCAGAAAACCACCTGAAAATGAAAAAAAGCTTCAAACTACTTTTCCTGATTCAACAGATTGCAACTGTGAGTGTGCTTGTAACAAACGAAAGAAATATCGTAAAACACTAGTCTCTCCTAAAACTGTACAAAATATACAAAGTGAGGATTCAAAAAACAGTGGACAAAGTTTCAAAAGTAATATTCCAATCTTCAATATACCTGTGGTTGCTAATTTACAAGCCGATAGCCCTCAAGTAGCTGATCGTATTGATAAATCTTGCCCTAAAGATCCACTTCTGACAATTAATGTGAACCAATATAATTCACATAATATTAGTGAACCAAAAATTTGCCATAACCCACCAAGAGGGTCTATTGAATCTCAAGACTCAGATGATTTGATGTTACAATTAGAAAAACTATTCCAGTGTGATTCACAAGAAGATGACTTATTTGATGGTGGTTTGTGTGATAATACTGAAACAACTTCACAAGACGATATGGCTAAAAGGGTAGTAGGACATAATGAAAGTTATTTGAATCCACCACAGGACTCGGTTATAGAAAACCATGCAGCTCAGATCAAATCACTAGATGAACGCATATCATCACTAACTGGATTATTGGTAAACAATACTGACAATATGTTACAAGAAAAAGCAGAACATCCTAAAAATAATACTAAACACAACACAAGCAAGTGGTTATGTGAAGAATATTTCCTTAAGGCCAAACTGTTTGAAGTCTTGGACCAAATAGGTGACTGTAATAGGAAGAAGCTGGCAAGGGTAGGTATCTATGGTGAATAGTACCTTGTCATTTAGACAACAATTATTATTTATGATTTTTAAATGTTTTACACAACTCTCTTGATGTGATTATCATATTTAAGAAGCTGCTAAGTTTAGCTAGTATAAAAGAAAAAGTATTTTTGTTATCATACTTATTATTATAGAGACCTATTAGGGTTGAACCCCCACTTGTATTTATTAAGGTTGAACACCGCATCGCCGATACTGCTGTTTTCACTCTATCCAATGATGAGCTTATCTTTTCCATGCTGACAAGTGGGGTTTACAACACTCACCCCCTTACTAATAAAGATTGTATAGCAGATGCATAGTTACAGTGTTTTGTCCCTTTCTTTTTAATGTCAAACTTAAATAGTTTGACAGAAAGTAACCATTGTGTAACAATACATCTGCTATACAATCTTTATTAGTAAGGGGGCATCTCTCTAAATAATAAATGAAGAATAAGTTTATACCTAGTTTAACCAAAAATAATGCTTAGCAATATTACTCCTTACTTTTGACGTCCCAAAGCGTCATATTCCCATAACAAACTTTTTGGTTATTCTAAGTATAAACTTATTCTTCGTTTATTAAGGCAGTTATAGTCCACTGCAGGATGTAAGCAGCTCCCATGAGAGGATGTTGTCATTATCTCCACAATTGGCTAGTGAATTGGTGATCGCACCTAATCAAATAATAAATATTTTGACAACATCACATACATTGGTCCGATTCCAAAGTAAGTAGCTAAAGCACTTGTGTTATGGAAATCAGAGACAACGGTGGTATCACAAACACCCAGACCTGAGCCAATATAGAAAAGTTTGTTTTCTAAATTGACCCAACCGGGGATCGAACCCGGGACATCAAGAGATGGCGACACCTTGAAAACCGGTGTACAAAGCCACTCGACCACAGAGGTCGCCAGACTAACTGATATACTATTGTAAATTAACATAGTTACTTCCGCATTCCATTCATTGATTTAAACAGAATAGATGTGAGTACTACGTAAACTTCAGTAACAGACTCTTATTACTTATTGTTTCCCTAATTCCAGATTAAGGAAATGCTAGCAGAGCTATTTGGGGAAGATAGCGATGAAGAGTGCATTATGTCACCGTTAGAGGAGACACCAGAATTTGTTATAAGCTGCAAAGAGCGCATTGCCCCTTGGGTTGTTAAGCTGCTGACTCCTTATTATATAAAGGGACGAATAAGAGGCAAAAGTCTTTTTAAATCATTGGCTAAGCATTTAATTAGACTTATATATCAATGTAGTCAATATCCACGTAAGTACCTTCACTATCGATTTTCCATAAACAAGTGTCTGGTATAGTTTATTAAAGTATTCTATCTATGATTACTTAGGTATTCTGGTTTGATATCATATCAATGAAGTTCTTTATTTGCAGACGAGTTTGAGGTGCATAGTTTTGTGGCCGACTTTTTGGAAAATCATAAAATGATAAGATGTGAAGCTGATTTCAAGCAATTTAGAATAGAAAACTTGTAAGTGTATTTTGTGTACTCTGAAAGAGTTACCTTTGAATTGATATTTTTGTTACTAGTCCCTACCCAAATCATATTATTTAGTTCACGTTTCAGTTACTTTACTTGGCTGTTTGACCATGAAAAAACATGGGTTATTTGAAATCATTAATGCCATTATTTATCAGTATTTGATAAGTCTGGGATAGGACAGTGACATCTTGGCCACGGGACCGGGCGTTCGGCGGTGGGTACACATTCTGTACTATTGCGGCGTATCGTATTGCATCACGGCCATACGCGCTGCGTAGCTCCGACTCGTATCATTAACGCTAAGAACACATGACGCGGTTTTCGCTCGCGCACGCCGTGGTTGCGGGCTCGCCCGCAGTTTTATTTCCAAACTCACGAAACCGCAGCTTTTTGCGTTAACGCAGCCGCCGCGGTTGAGATTATCAAGACGGGCGGTTGCAAGACGACAGAAGCTGCGGGCGCGGGTGAAAACCGCGTCCTGAGCTCTACCGACATGTTGCCCGCCGTTGCAGCGGGAACCGCAAAGAATCGCACACGCCGCGGGCGTAAAACGCGTCGTGAAATGTGCTTTGATTTTTTACATCTATATTCTGCATTCTACAGAAACTGCGGGCCCGCAACCGCGGCGGGCGCGAGCGAAAACCGCGTCGTGAGTTCTTAACCTTAGGCCTGCATTCCTGTCGGTCGCGTACGTCAGCGAGGAATTAATTACCTGCGACTCTGACGTCAACATCGTCGTAGTGTGGTGATACAAGAACACAATGTATATTCGATATGCGCGACCGACATCAGCACAGGACTCCACCCACACCACAGAATACATAATAGTATAATCCGTGCGCGATGACAATGGGATGCTACCTTTTGGAACTGAGACGCGCACGGTCCGTCGGCAAACTCGCGTAGATGCTCGCATAATGCTAGTTGTGTAGAACTGTGCGCGTGGTTTTCTGCTCGAGTTTTATTTTAAATGCGAGACATATATTATTGTGTGATTATTTTAGTAAATAATTAATAATGAGTGGAAAAAGGGGTAAAACTTTTTTGCTAACGCTACTTGACATAACTGTCATTTTCTATTTACTTTGATAAGGTCCCATCCCATTCTAATCGCGCGCGGATTATATAAGTACAGAAGGGACACTCCGCAAAATCATTTAAATAAATAGCGACTAGCTCCGACATTAAGTGCAAATTCAGGTCGCACGGCGCTACAGTTACATATATTCATCTAGCAAGGTGCCTCTCTTATCTCTTCTGACAGCGTAAGGATTGTCTTCTTTTAAATTAACTGTAAAGCATATCATAAAAGGAAAGCGTTTGTACGTACTATGGTTAAGAAAAGGTTACAAAAATATTGGAACATTTTAGTTAAATGTACAACGCGCAAATGTGGGCGCGAGTGAATATCGAACTAACGTGCGACACAGCCGGCGCGCGGCCGCGGCGAAGCGGCCCGACGACCGGTCGAGCCCGCCACGTACTTATAGCTTCATACCTAAGTGCGGAGTAACATGCGGACTGTCCCTGGCCTACCCACTGCCCACACCAGTCTCGTCTTTGTATACGAGACAGGATATGATGCGTCACGATACTACAGAATCCACCCAATCCAATCCAATAGAAGAGAATTTGTAGCGTTGCCAGGTCGGCATAAATCTGCTGAAACAGGATGCATTATTTTATTCTTCTTTTGTATCAACAAATTTTAATTTTAGCAAGTTGCTCTTTTTATTTTACCCTAGTAAGAAATGCTGACCACCACTGACAGTTTTGTATTATCTTTGATGTTTCATGTTAAAAATAAAAGCAATACAGATACCTACTATAGTGAATTTGATTTAATTAATTTCTCTTAAGTATCTTACCACCCACATCAGAATCACTATCACATTTTCGTTTATTTGTTGTGGTAAACCACGAATTGAGAGTTTTCTGCGTTTTCGAATCCTTTTTTTCTTCTGGTAATCTTTTGTTACAGTTATTAGCTTTATATCTAGAGTTGTTGACAAGTGTTGATACTGGATGCCATTGCAATGTCTCTGTGCCTTTCAAAAGAGAAATAGCTGCATGTGAAGGTACATTATCAACATCTAACCAGGCCTGAAAATGAGATAAGATTTTTCAATATTACTGTTCAATGTAAAGTAACATTTAAAACATATGACCAATACTCACCTCAATCAATTCTTCAGTATCCAAAACAGCAGGCATTCTGTGGTGCAGCCAATTGAGAGTACTATTAGATTCCATAGTGATCACTGTGTATGAATATATAATATTATCTTCATTCTGCCATACATTATACAGACCAGCCATGTGAAGAAGTTTTATACCATTCCATCCATTCTCATCATCATATTTATTATTCCAAGTTTGTGGATCGTCAACCTTGTATCACAAAATTATTCATTATAATTTTTTAGTTAAGTAAAGGAAAGTTTGGGGGGGAAGTCAGTGTTGGCCTCGGTGGGGTGTATTCTTGCCAGAGAATTCTTCTCTACAAAAAGCCGAGAAATGCCGATTGCGCACGTCTAGGTGGAGCTAGACTATTGGCGCGCACTGGCCAGTCCTATTCGCACCACGTCCCCGCCATGGCCAGAATGCCGCCGCAATCTAGCCATGGGTCGTCCTCCCTGGGCAATGTCAAAGTCCGAATGGAGCTCCCCATTTTACACCTCCGGACCTTGATAGCGAATGTGAAGGGCTAAAGCGAGTTTTCGGCGCTATAACCGAACAACTGGCTAGGGGAAAACAACCCCGAATATAAAATTACATAACCATGGAAGCAAAATCTAAAGAGATACTACCCCAGGAGGGTACCTGCGCTAACGCTAGAGAATCCCTCCCTGAGTCTAGCTCACTGCTAGCTCATGGCTGCCCCACGTATTCTGGGGGGGGCAAAGTTTTGCCGCAAATGGAACTTGATGATATTGTAGTTAGTAAGGAAACGACAAAAAATAAAAAACTTGTCCAACAAGCGTTCCACCCTAGCTTGTTTATAAATAGAACACGAAACATGTCTATGTGTAGCAGCAAGACAAATATTCCAGACGAAGCTGTAACAGGCAACCCCAATCACAACATGCAAATTAGAGAAAACCAGAGCGATAAAATAAATCCTCCTAATTGGCAAAGAGTACCTGCGCCAAGAAACCCAAAAAGGAAGAAGCTATCCGAGAGTCCGCCATCCATAGCAACCACCAATCGATATGGAGAATTGCCAGTAGATCTTACTGATGATGGAGAAAATGTCTCTCCTCCACAAAAAATCGTCAAACCACCGCCTATAGTCCTCTACGGCATCGAAGATGTTAATAAACTAACAGAACTACTAAAAACTGTAGCTGAGACCAAAGACTTCACATATAAAATTGTAAACAGAAACCAGCTAAGAGTGAGTAGTACAACTACAGAAACCTATAAGAAACTAACCGAATTAGTACGGGAGCACGGGCTTATTGGTCATACATTTAACAGAAAGGACAAAAGAAACTACAGGATTGTTATTAAAAACATGCATCCCACAACACCTATTAGTGCAATAAAAGAGGAAATAGAGCTCACTGGAAATACAGTAGTTGGTGAGATAATCAACTTTAAATATGGACCAGAGAAAAAGCCTTCCTCTACCTTTTTTGTTAACCTCCTGGCAGGTCCGGAAAATAAGGCTGTTAAAGGTCTTAAATATATTTATCACCAGTCAGTCACTATTGAAGATCCAAAAAAGCGGAAGTTTATTGCCCAATGCCAAAGATGCCAACAATATGGCCATACAAAGAACTATTGTATGAGACCCTATAGATGCGTTAAATGCGCTCAACAGCACAAAACATCCGAGTGTCCCAGACGTGACCGAAGTTCACCAGCGATGTGCGCACTATGCCAAGGACCACATCCGGCGAACTATAAGGGATGTGAGGTCTATAGACAAATATCATTCCGAAAAACACATACACACAAAAAACCATTGGTGGAGAAACCGAATCTAGCGGAAACCATAACTCCAATAAATGTTCAAACATCCACAACCAAAAATGACAAGAGAGACAACGAGCCCATACAATCTTATGCTGAAAAAACCAGAGCGGCCATGATTGAAGAGAATTCACCAAACAATACACTAGAAAAGACACCACAAATCAGTGACGACATAAAAGAAGTACTACTCAAACAAACCGTAAAATTCGACTTACTCCTACAACAAATGAGTGCCATGATTGGCCTTATGACAACACTTATCAATAAAATGTCAAAATAGATAGCATAAGACTAGCAACTTGGAACTCAAATGGGTTTGCACCAAACAAAGGAGATGTGCAATTACTGATCGAAGAACACAAGCTAGATATATTACTTATCACAGAAAGTCATTGCACAAAAATTAGTCAGATCAATTTTAAGGGCTTCAATACTTATTATACAAACCATCCTGATGGAACAGCTCATGCAGGAACAGCCGTAGTTATCCGAGATACAATCAAGCACCACCTAATGCCTGAATTCAAGACCGAATACCTCCAAGCTACAACAGTCTCTGTAGAGGACAAATGTGGTCTTGTCTACAACGTGTCTTCTGTCTACTGCCCACCGAAACACAAAATAGACAATTCAATGTTTGGTGCTTTCTTTTCCACACTTGGTCACCGATTTATAGCGGGAGGCGACTGGAATGCGAAACACACTCACTGGGCCTCTAGAACAATAACACCTAGAGGTAGACAACTTCTGAATGCTATCACCATAAATCACCTACAATCGATATCAACTGGAGAACCAACATACTGGCCGACTGATCCCAACAAGGTCCCTGATCTCCTAGATTTCTTTATAGTGGGAGGACTCTCTAGACATTATTTTAAAGCTGAATCTTGCCTTGATGGTAGCTCAGATCATACGCCTGTTATTCTCACAGTCAGTACTACTCTAATTGAATATGAGACACAGGCTACACTTAGTAATAAACACACGGATTGGTATGCCTTTAGGGAGTATATAGAGGAACAGATAAATATGAAAATGGCACTGAAATCTCCAGAAGAGATCGAGGAAGCAACTGTATTTATAACGCGCCTTATACAAGAAGCTTGTTGGAAATGTACCCCAGACGTGACAAGAAAGAATATCTCCTCAAACCATCCTCTTGAAATAAAAAAGAAAATCTTGGAGAAAAGGCGACTGAGAAGACTGTGGCACCAAAGTAGGCACCCGATAGACAAAACGGCTTTCAATAAAGCTATTTCTGAACTTAAAACAGCAATATCCGATCTGCAAAATAACACCTTGCAAGCACGACTCGAGGCATTGACAGCTACGGCTGCAACAGACTATTCGCTTTGGAAGTTCACAAAGTCACTAGATCAACCTCAAGTACCTAAACCTCCCATAAAAACCAACAAAGGTCTATGGGCAAGATCCAGACAGGAAAAGGCGAACGTATTTGCTGAACATCTATTTAAGGTTTTCACTCCAATTGAAGGTGAGGATGATAAAGATGTACAATGCATATTAAACCAAGTGATACAACTTGACTTACCACCCAAACCAACATCAACTCGGGAAGTCTGGGCCCTAATAAAAAGTTTGAAAGACAGAAAAGCACCTGGATTTGACCTGATAACGAAAGAAGTTCTCAAAGAACTCCCAAAAAAAGCTGTCACTTTTCTAACAGTCTTGTTTAATGGGATATTGCGCACACAACATTTCCCCTCATTATGGAAGATATCACAAATAATCATGATACATAAAGCGGGAAAACCAGCTCATGAAGTGACTTCTTACCGGCCAATAAGCTTGCTTCCAACGCTTTCGAAATTGTTTGAGATGATTTTGAAACGCAGAATCGTGCCAATGCTCTCAGATAAAAAAATAATCCCAGACCACCAATTTGGATTTAGGGAACATCACTCTACTATAGAGCAAGTCCATAGGGTGTGCTCCGTGATAAGAAGTACCTTGGAACAGAAAGAGTACTGCTCATCAGCATTCCTAGACATCCAACAAGCATTCGACAAGGTATGGCATGATGGCCTGCTCTGTAAGTTAAAGACAAGTATCTCACATAGCTACTACTTGCTTATGTCGTCATACTTGTCAGGTCGGCAATTCCAGGTAAAAGAGGGTGAGTTCACATCCCCATTCTATAACATAACGGCGGGGGTACCCCAGGGATCTGTCCTTGGCCCTATACTCTACACCATCTACACATCAGACCTACCAGAAGTACAAGGTACCACAGTGGCTACCTATGCTGATGACACAGCCATCCTGGCAAGCAATAACGACGCAATCTCTGCCTCAGAAACTCTTCAGAAAGGCCTGGATGAAATCAATAAGTGGCTTAGCAAATGGCGGATTAAAGCCAGCGCTAGCAAATCGGTACAGGTCACATTTACATTGAGACGTAATAACTGCCCACCAGTCAGTCTTGCTGGTAATATGCTACCACATCATGATACTGTAAGATACCTTGGATTGCACTTGGATCGGCGTTTGACTTGGAAGACACATATAAAAACAAAAAGGGATGAGCTAAACATTAAATACAAGAAGCTATATTGGTTGCTGGGAAGAAACTCAAAACTGTCAATAGACAATAAGCTCCTCATCTACACAAGCGTACTGAAACCATGTTGGATGTACGCTGCTCAGCTCTGGGGTAGTGCTAGCGACTCAAATATAAACATTCTTCAACGTTTCCAAAATATAATTTTAAGAAATATAGCAAATGTTCCATGGTATACAACTAACAAAGAGATCCATGAGAACTTGCAAATGTCTACCATAAAGGAAGAGATTCGAAACTCCACAGTGACCTACAAAAAGAGATTGAGTAACCATCCAAACGAACTGGCTAGCCAGCTACTGTACGGCAGAAGAGACACACGACTGAAACGCCGAATTATATTGGAACTGGACGAAATGTCGATTTGAATATAAAGGGTAGATAGCTCCATTGGGAGCTACGCTCGTCAAGTCCATGACCTTCATCAAATTTGCTCATAGTCAGTGACTGATCGCAGATGCAACAGAAAAAAAAAAAAAAAAAAAAAAAAAAAAAGTAAAGGATGGTAAACCTAATCAAGAAGTATAATTCCAAACTTCTAGCTTGCTCTGAAGTTTTGTATTTTCCGTACAAACTTGCAGAAAATTATGGATTGCCATGCCTTGTGTTCAGAGCGAGATAGAAGTTTGGCGCGATCTATACTTACTTCTACTGTTAAAACGTACCTTGATATCAGCTTTTTGTGAGGCATATATATAATGAGGTTGTTTCACCTTGGATGCTTTATTTGTTGTTTGCCACTCATAAAATCCTTCAACAACAATGACACACCTACCCCCATTATTTAGAATAGGACTGTATAGTTTTGATGTCATTAAATTTTCAATGCGACAGTTGTTTGTGCTGATGTTATGATTCCTATAGTCGCCCTATAAGTAATAAAACATTTCAAATTAATTAACCCTTCAACAACCGAAAAATGAGACACAATAGATATTCCATTGTTATCCCGCCACCTGTGTCTGCTGGGGGGTTGATGAATTAAACTTGTAAGAATCAACGTAGGTAGGTCTAAATTAGATCTATGTTACCTTGTGCCAAGGTGGGATTATTCCCCACATCATAGGTTTGAGAACCCTGGTGGATTTGGTAGCATTTTTATATTTACTAGCGGAAACTAAGACTGGAGTTACATCTGTTGGGGCAATATTGTAAGATGGAGTGTAATCTTTCCCATCATTATGTTCCGGTAACCAGTCTGGCTTTGTGTAAGTATTCATTCCTCTTAGTTTATAGCTACAGGCATATTGAATTTCCGGTTTCTTTAAAGTTCTGAAAGTTACATTTAAGTAAATAGTACAGGAGCTAACAAGTAGGATGACGAAAAAGTCTCTAGGGAAGGTATAATACGCGCGCGATGAGGGAACCTTGTCAGCGTAAATCGAAAATTGACTAATTATTGTGTTACTTGTTACCTGAAGATGCAGCAGCAAAAGTTCCCACATTTCGAAGGTTCTGTGTCCGAACCTCAGGGACAGTGTCCCTGTGTCCCTGTGGCTCTTCAATGAACTTCGATCATAGGCTGACCGGCGTACCGTGCGCGTCTCAGTTTGACAAGGTTCTGTCCCATTCTCATTGCGCGCGTATTCATTCAATGATTTTATATCAATGACTTCATTTGACTATACTAACAAAGCGCTTCGTCCGCACATTTTCTAAAGGCGAGTCGTTTTCTCCTTGAAAAAAAACAGCTGAGAACACAGCAGACATGAAATAATAAGGGCCCGTGACGGTTTTTGAACACAGATCAAAGGAGCTTGCGGCAAGCGCAAGCGTTTGTCAAAGTTGGTCGAGGTTTTTTTTTTTTTTTTTTTTCTGGCACCGCACTGTTTGTGCATTTGCCACAAACAAGTTAAAGGTAGGAAAACCATAATATTACTTAAAAGGATCGGATCGGAATTTAGGGATAATAGGATCAAGGTAAGTTGTGTTTAGAGTAAATAAAGGATAAAGTACATACCTAAATAGATTACATAATATAGGAATAATTGGATTTATGGGAGTATTTATAGTTTCACATTATTATCAGTTATGTATGTAGATATCAAGTTGTATATATCAAATTGTAAGGTACATAATAAGGTAGGAACAGATGTAGGAAGGGGAATGTGGAGGTCTATCAAAGAAGCAATAAATGAAGAGCAATTACGGAGAGGGCAGCCAAAGAAAATGTGATTCAAATCCTCCTCAGCAGTACCACAAGCACATAAATTACTATTTATGATACCCAGTCTAGCAAGATGAGAAGCAGAGCAAACATGTCCTAGGCGCATTCTTATGATACTGGATGTTACAAGTTTATTAAATTTTAGTTTAGAAAACCACATTTTCTGAGGAATTAATTGCTGTATTGATTTATAATGTTTGCCTTTACTACTGTTGCTCCAAAGAATGCTCCAAGAGTTATATAAATGATCCTTAGGAATGGGAAGAAGATCAGGCACAATATTTTTGTAGGGGAACATATCACCGCTGTTTACAGCATCTTTCGCAAATCTATCGGCTATTTCGTTTCCAACGATATTGTGATGGCCAGGTATCCATGTAAAAAGAACATCGTAACCTTTTATTTTACAATTTAGTAGCAATCGCTTACATTCTATAATATAAAGACAGGCTGAACAAGATTTAAAAGGAAATTTCTGCAAAGCTTGTAAGGCGCTCTTTGAGTCTGTGAATATAATGGACTTGTTAAGTTTTGCAAGAAGGATGTACTCAAGAGATTTTAGAATTCCAAAACATTCGCCTGAAAAGACTGATGCTTCAGGTGGCAATTTAATTTTCTGGTGTATATTATATTGTTGATGATAAACAGCTATTCCAACCGTTCCAGAGTTTTGGTGTTTAGAAGCATCACAGAAAATAAAGTGCCAATCGGGCCATTCCTTATAAATTATATCGTTAAGATGGGAGTGAGCATTTTGCTCATTCTTCAGAACTTCTACATTATAATTAATTTCAGGTGGATTGACAAGTGCTTCATAGTTCACAGAAAATATGGGGAGGAACTGAGATCGATGTGTGGGGGCTTGTAATGAAATAAATTTACGGAAACTAATAACTAAACATGGAGAGGACTTATGAGTCCAATAAGATGAGTTTTCTACATGGTCTGACAGATCTTGTAGTTTGTGGTAAAGAGGGTGATTAGAAAATTGGAGGGCACGAAATAAAAATTTATCGCTTAAGAACTGTCTTCGAAGATTTAACGGGGGGTCTACGCATTCAACCTGGAGGGCATTCACTGGGCTGGATCTCATGGCTCCGGATACGATACGTAATGCTTTGGATTGGATCTTGTCTAACTTAGAAAAACCTACTACGCTACATGGCTCTAATAGGTAAGAACCGTAGTCTAGGATACTTCTTATAATTGCATTATAGATGAGTTTTAACGTGAATGGATGGGCACCCCACCAAACACCGGAGAGGCAACGTAAAATATTTAATAGACGTTCACACCTACCGGAGACATTATAACAGTGAGACAAACCTGTGAGTTTAGAGTCTAGAAGAATACCTAAAAATTTGATTTCATTTTTTTCTGGGATTGGTTGATTATTATACAAAACTGTAAATGGTGGAGGTAAACGCATCCTAGAGAACAATACTGCATTACTTTTGCTAACACTAAGATTTAGGGAATTATTATGTAACCATGATTTTAAAAGCTGCATGGCAATGCTTAAGGAATGGCTTAATTTTTCTACAGATCGACCGGATACGTATAAGACTAAATCATCAGCGTACTGTAGAATATTAGCTTTACCAGCGATTTGCAATTCTAAGTCAGATGTGTATATACTATAAAGTAGTGGACTTAGTACTGACCCTTGGGGTAGACCTTTCCATGTAATTCTTGTTTTGACGTTAGACTCGCTTATACTCATTTGTAACTGTCTTTCAGAGAGAAGATTATGAATAAAATTGCAGAGTATAGGAGGCACCTTTAGATCAGATAATTTAGTATTCAATATTTGAAGATCAACATTATCATACGCAGCGGATATATCTAGGAAGACAGCAAGCAAGGATTCATTAATTGAGAAAGCCAATCTCACATCTGTAATGAAAATTCCTAAGCTGTCCATGGTGCTTCTTCCTTTTCTAAAACCGTATTGACTTGGAGCCAGTAGGCCTTGACTTTCAACATACCATTCTAATCTATTTTTTACTAGATGTTCTGCTAGTTTAGAGAGAACCGAGGAAAGAGCAATTGGCCTATATGAATTTGGATCTAATGGAGATTTGTTTGATTTTAGTATGGGAATGATTTCATGAATTTTCCATGAAGTAGGTATTTCGCCAGAAGTCATAACTGAGTTAATGATGTGTAAAAGGAAATTTAGACTCGGGTCACTCAAATTTGCTAGAAAAGAATAAGGTATACCATCCGTACCTGGAGCTGAATCTTTTACATATGATAATATACCTTTCAGCTCTATGAGACTGAAAGGAGAGGTAAGGCCAGTTGAGGTTCCTGTTGGGGTTTCAAAGGATAAATGGGGTGGAGGGATTGGCATTTGTGGGGCAAATGGAGGAGCTAATTTATCTAAAAATTTATCTGCTACAGTGTCATCAAGGTATTGTGGTAAAGGATCCTTAAACGCTGATCTGAATCTACGGATATTTTGCCAAACAGCCGATGGCGAAACATCTGGTGCTAAAGATGAGCAAAAAGCTTTCCAACCATCCCACTTTTTCTTTTTGAATAATTTACGGGTTTCATTCATTATAACTGTTAGACTATCAAAATTTTCTGATGTAGAGCATTCATTGTATATTATTTCAGCTTCTTGCCTCTTTTTTACTGCCGCTGTACATTCACTGTCCCACCATGGAGGGGAAGGAATACACCCATTAGTTAGTTTTCGCGGAAAAACTTCGTCAGCTGCTTCTAATAAAGCTGAAGCAAAAGCCTCTGCACTCTGTGATCTGTTGTTTTCTTGGATAGGAGGAAGGGAGGACACCCTTTGTTCAACCTGCTCCCTAAACATTTCCCATCTGTCACTGTCACTGTCTTTTTGATTGATTTTGTATTTCAAACGAGGGGGACGTCTACTTTGATTTCTGATTAAAGTTTTAGGTAATTCAACTAAAATAGGGAAGTGATCACTACCAAAAGTGGAAGATAGTCGTCTCCAGGACAAGGTGGAAGCAAGATTAGGGGAACAAATTGTAAGGTCGGGCGCACTGTCGCCTTCGTGAGGCAATGTTCGACGTGTCGGAAGTCCTGTATTAAGAATACAAAAATTATTTAATTCTGTGAAGTCTAAAATTCTGGAACCATAATAACTAGATTTTGCGCTGCCCCAGGCTTGGTGTTGAGCATTAAAATCACCCATAATAACAATGGGCTTTGGGAGTTGGGAGATGATGGTGTCTAGTTCGTTGTAAACGGAGGATGTGGGATGCGGAATGTATAGAGAAACAAAGCAGATATTATTAATAGAAGCAGCTATTATTGACATGTTATTACTATGGTTAATAGGAATATGATGAAAAGATAGAGAATCATTAATCAATAGGATAACACCAGCATAGGAGTCGGATCGATCTTCTCTTAAACGGAAGTAATGAGGTATGTTAAAAATACTATTAGGCTTAAGCCATGTTTCCTGTAAAGCTATTAATACAGGTTTGTATACATTTATTAAATGGAGTAAATCACTTTTCTTATTATTGATGCTTTGACAATTCCACTGTAGGATTGACGACATATGGTCCATTATTTGGTTTTTTATTGACATTATTTACATTTTCAGGTGCAGCGTTGGACGGTTGAGATATATTTTCTGAATGAGACAGAAAGTTTATTAGGGCAATAATGAGATCTCTGGTTGACATGTTGCAGAAAGGGTTTTTCTCATTAATCGTGCCAACAGAGGGTAAAGGAATATTATAATCTTTTGTCAAGGCAGCATGAGCTTCCTTATCATAGCCCTTACTATAATGATTTGGAGGTCTATTAGATTTAATAAGTACAGATTTTTTGTATGAAGTTAAGTTTGATTTATTACTACTGCCATTATGTATTTCAAAAGTTTGTTTTAAAGGGGAAGCAGTCGAGGTTAAGACTTCAGAATAAGATTTAGTGACAGGAGGGTGTAGCTTAAGTGCTTCAGCATAGGAAATGCAATTATTGGCCATTAATTCCTTTATAGATTTTTGCCTATTAAATTCTGGGCATTTTCGATTGGTTGCATAATGAGACCCTGAGCATAAGCAGCAGACTACATCCTCCTCGTCAATATTACAACTCTCACCTGTGTGATTGTTGCCACATTTAAAGCATCTTGGGACAGATCGGCATTGACTCTTAATATGGCCATATCGGCAACAGTTAAAACATTGTACTGTAGGATAAATATATAGATCAACCGGGAGAGAGTTGTAGCATAAAAATATTCTTTTTGGTAATACCTGGCCATCAAATGTAAGAACTACTGTCTCAACTGGAATATATGTTATTTTACCTTCTATGACATTCTTTTTATTTATACGCCTAACTTTTAATATGTGTCCACATCCAATAGGAACAGTTATGTTTTTTAGGATTTCATCTTCAGACCAATCAGTTGGTACTCCTCTAACTACTCCCATACGAGTGACCGAGAATGTAGGAATGAATGCTTTGTAATTATTATTTATCAGGGCTTGATTATCAATAAATGCATTTGCGTCAGAGTAATTGGTAAATGACAATAAAACTTTGTTTCTACCTATTCTTTTGAGACTACCATTAACTATGTTTTTAATACAGTTGTTTTTTAAAAAACGGCCTAATGAAATTGGGTGAATTATTACATTATCATTTGGGCTAGACTGTCTCTTTTGGACATGGACAATATATGGGGCAGAGTCACAAGACTGGTACATTAATCTGCCAATGGGTTCACGAGAATCGACATCTTTAGTTTGGGTTGAGGTGGGTTGTGGTTGTGACACTGAAGGAGATGGAGTTGACTCACTGGGTGTTTTAAAAGCTGCTGAGGATTCCTTTTGTATGGTAAGTTCGCAGTGACAATCACTTTCGCACATAATATCTGAAGAAGACCTATGGCGTCTCCTTTTTTTATTACAATGCTTACAAATTTTTCGTGGCGTTACTCTTTTGCGTTTATGGTGATTGACATTACTCTTACTTTCTAAAGCATCTGTATCTAGAAAAGAGCCTTCCGTATCCATTCCTGAACCATCGTGTGAAATCGTAACAGTATGGGACACCTGGAGGGATGTCCCCCCAGGGTCCTCGGGATCAGTCATGCTGCATGCAAAAAGATACTTAAAAACTTACCAATAGGCTGTAACTATAAACAATAACACTTAAACTAAATAAATACACAAAATTTACAATATAAACACTTATCTGATCCTATTATTTACAGGGTAATAAGTAATAATTAATAAGAAAGCCAAAAAAGACACCCGCCTAGATCAAGGTTTCCCGCGCTTCCAATCGTCGAGAGGTTTGGAACTTGTGGACGCTTGCTAGGAGTGGACGATATACATCGATGTTTTAAAAACACTCGATGTATTGTATCGATACATCGAATCAAACCGATGTATTGTTAATTCTTAAACATCGAGTATACATCGATGTTTTTTTGTTCGATGCATCAAACAGGCAAACCTACTAAAAACATTAATATTTTTTTTTATCTTACATCACTCCGAAGTCCCAAGCTAGCCAACATAAAAAAAAACCGTGTTTACACAGGAACATCGGTTCCATCTGAAAGACTGTTTTCGCAAGCGGCGCAGGTGATGACTCAACAAAGAAACAGATTGAAGGGTAAAAGATTGGGCAAACTTTTGTTTCTACAAAGTGTTGATAAGCAGTATTGGGATATTTAATTAATGTTCAAAATTGTAAAATTAATAATAAAGGTTTTGTGTCTAATAAGTGCTTGTTTTTTCTTATCTCCACCACATTCATATCAAACTTACAGAAAAACAATCGATGTATGGAATACATCGATGTATTTTTTGATATATCGATATAACATCGATGCAACTAACCGATGTATTGCATCGAAAAAAACATCGATATTTTTTTTCAATGTCCATCAAAGCCTTCAAAAGCCATCAAAATCTTGCCAAGGCTTGGCGAGCGTAAGCGAGGCATAAAACCACCAGAAAAACACAATAGCAAAAAGCGTGCTGGCTTTCAAAATCGCTAAATGTACCACTAAATTTAGTTTTGGGGAGCTCCATTCGAATAAGATTTTATGTTAATTCAAATCAATTCATAATTCGAATTGGCTAGCGGATTCGAATCAGTTTCTTTAAATTTGTACTTAAAAAAAATATATGTTTTTTATTTTACACTAGACTCCATACTTTATTTAATTTAAATCCTTTTAAATCATATCGGTTGATTCGAATCATTATTAATTCATTCGAGATATTTTCGGGTGTTTTAATCGATTAGAGATTCGATCCCATCACGTAAAAAAAGAAAATTATTAATAATGTTCTTTTTTATTAAAAAAGATTAGTAATATTTTACACAGCGTAAAAATTAAAATAATTAAATTTTAAGGGGGAAACCCCGCGAATAGGTGGTATTGTCTAGCTATTGTGGAGTGGTATTGTCTTAGGAAATGGAATAGTGTTGCCTGCACAGTAGAATTATACTCCAAAAACGAAGAAAAAATATGATTAATATGTGTAAGTAGACTTAATGGTCGTCGTTCCAGTTAAGAAATAGGTATACTCTGTAAAATTTTCAAATTCCACTAGACACTAAAAGCATTTTTTTTCCACTAAAGGGAGACTCCAATCTGCCAGTTTTAGTGGAAAATCCACTAAGTTGCCACTGGCAAAAAGCAAGATGTCATGTACGAGTAATCTCTGATTATAATCTAATCTGTGAATAAAAAAAAAGGCCAAGTCAAATCTCATTGTCTGTCGCAGCGTTGCCAGTCCTAGGGTTTTATCTGTAGATCTACGGATTTTAGGTCCTGTCTAGGGACTTTTGTTCCATTCCATCCAGTTCCATTTCTTTTTAAAAACAAATTAAATCCATTAGAGCATTGCTCTAATGCCTGTTTTCACTAAACTTAAGAATCGCCTAAGTCTTTTCCTAACTACAACTGGACCAAATTAAAACGGTGTCATTAACTTACCTGTCATGCAGCTTTCTTTGCGCCTATTTATCTTGGTCGAGTTGTAATTAGGAAAAGACTTACTTTCCCTTCGTGTGGCAAAGTTTTGGGACATTCTCTATATTGATTGATAATAACTTTTGCTTTTGAGCGGAGCTGAGCGTCCGTCGCCCTACGGATCATTAAAATTAGGATCTGGCAACTGGCAATACTGGTCTGTCAATTTAAAAAAAGAAGATATATTGGTCGAAGAACTAAAGTTCGGTCGGTGCAGAAAGAAAATAATTATAATAAGATTATGTAGGTACCTACCTACCAAAACCTGTTTTTTATCGTAAAGTTGTTTATTTGTGTCGCGAATAGTTAGCTCAGGTGCACTTTACAATAAATAGTAATGTCATGAAGCAATAGTTACCACAGGAAAATGGAACTACCAGTATTGTAAATTGTTTGGTTGGAGCGGGTGAACGAGCTGTATTTTTATTCAAATATGTGGAAATACATGACCCGTCGTGTGCGAGACACGTTTGAAAGAGGTGCTAATCATTTCGACAAACGTGGTACAACTGGAGTTGTAAATGCTGGAAATTTAAATGATGAGAAAAACAAAAGGTCAATTCCACCTTGTCGTTGGTTTAAGGCACAAAGCTGCTGGGGTCCCAATCGTCAGGGAAATAACACCAACCATAATAATGGATGGAACTTTGACTACCTTACGTCCACTTGGATGGGCGCAATAACATGGGTAAGTCAACTGATAGTTGAAAGTGTTTCTTCAATGCCACATTTCTTTATTTTTTGCTAAATTATATGCTTAACTTTTTATCATATGTTGTGTACTGTTTTATTCAAATTAAATTAATAAGTATAATTTATTTTAGAGTGGAGTATTGGTTATCGGTTGGTATACAAGTCAGCTGATTCAATGGAAATACAAGTATTATTCAAGAAGATACAATGAAAGTGGTTCTTCTAGTTTATTGTCTTCTTTGCATCCATATACAAGTTGTGTTAATAAAAATCCTGCATACTTAAATTCTGTGTCTAAAGTAGAAAAGTTGGTATATCCTTTCAAACCTACTGTGCATTTGGTAACAAATGAACAACATGGCGTGAAAAAGGAAAAGATTGATAGCAGAAATAGCAGTTCCACTGATGCTGACAATTCCAATGATGTGCTTGGAGAGGTCCTTAACTCCATAGAAAACAAGTTGGGATTAGCAGCTATTGAAAATGGACAGCACCAAGATGGTGTTAACTTACTTAGGTGGTACATGATCATTATTTCACCATGAAGTACTAGTCGAAATCCTAATTGACTTTCCTTCAAACATTTTTTTTCCAGGTCTGCAGCAAGTCGCAGCTATGCACCTGCATTATATAACCTTGGGCTATGTTATGAAATGGGTTTGGGTGTCACTACTGATGAGAAAATGGTTGGTTATTCTTTATATTTTCAGTAAATAATTTCCTTAGATTCCTGAAAACTAAGAATAATCACAGAAAATGTCCTTTTATGTGAGCAAAAGGATAGCTTTGTTTCAGCAAATATAATTCAATACAAAAAACTCTTTTATTTGTATTCAATATAATAAATAAATAAATATAAATATAAATATTTGACAACATCACATACATTGCTCCGATTCCAAAGTAAGTAGCTATAGCACTTGTGTTATGGAAATCAGAGACAACGGTGGTATCACAAACACCCAGACCTGAGCCAATATAGAAAAGTTTGTTTTCTAAATTGACCCAACCTGGGATCGAACCCGGTACCTCAGAGATGGCGACACCTCGAAAACCGGTATACAAAGCCACTCGACCACGGAAGTCGTCAATTAAAGTTTATCATAATATGTATTATTCTTTGCACTCAACCACCAACCATGCATTGTCATTCATATCACCTTACCAAAATATTGCACAAACAAATATACAGATAACATTTATCTTTTTGCTATCATCAATATCATATTGTAATGATGTCTCCATGATTCTAGTCCACCACAGTATTCGAGTTCATTATTAAT
Organism: Catoptria pinella; assembly: GCA_963556745.1. Lineage (NCBI taxonomy): Eukaryota > Metazoa > Arthropoda > Insecta > Lepidoptera > Crambidae > Catoptria > Catoptria pinella. The sequence continues at coordinate 5,456,158 of OY750778.1, read as the reverse complement.
GTATACTTACACTTTTGACAATCCAGCACAAAAATTAGTGTTGATTTAACTATCTATTTTTTTTAGGCAATGGAGTTGTACAGATCTGCCGCTGCTCTAGAACATCCTGGTGCATTATATAATCTGGGAATTTATTATGGGCAAGGCCGCGGCGGGCTCGCGCGTGATACAACAACTGCAACACGCCTCTTAAGACTTGCGGCGGTGCAGGGTCAGCAAGAAGCTATTGAAGCACTCAAAGCTCTCGATGCAGACATTGAAAAACCTGAGCACAACAAACCTGTAGTTCACCCATGGTCTTACTTGTTCAACACACAATATCCTGCACATGATAATATTGTACCTATACCCACTACACTTTTTGTTGAAAATGTTAATTATAGTCCTCAGAAAACCGAGGCCACAGTATATTAGAAACTTTTATAATTACACATAATAACACGTCTTTGTTACAGATTTTATAAGTTAGTAAACAAAGTAATTTTTTGGACTGGATTGTTTTACAATTTAACATTGCTTATTTTTTAAATAATTAGGTGCCAGGTAGTTTCTAGTTTTAGTTTCATGACTAACAAGAAATGCAATTTTGTGCAAGTTTTTTTAACTTAGTATTTTTTTATTGATGATAATTGAATTTGATCCACATGAAGTATTAGGGTCTTTTTATTTTATCCCAAATATGAGTCTCACTCGATTTCCGAAGTCTAGTCTAGTGATAGATGGACAAAGTCCTTAAAAACTGAGTGTCAAATACTACATTAATAATGTTTTATTGAGAGTGGTGTAGCCATGTTTATTGTTCAAGTGACTATTTACATATTTTCAGACTACCTAACTAGTTCCTAACCGACAAGTTTAGTGAAAGCACTAAGTGCCCTAGTTACAAAGCAATTGTGAATTATGGCACATTAATTTGCAGGGCATTTGTCTTTAATTTAAAAGTAGGATTTATTCATAGAAAGTAAATAAGCAATCACATTAACCATGTTTGGTAATTGATTATTGTTCTAAAGCCTTAAATCACGGCTTAACTATTATTCTGCTTATTGTTTAATAAAATACTTAATAAGACAAAAGTATGGTTTTAATATAAACAGTTTAAATTATTTTTTCTTTTTACCCCGACTGCAAGGAAAGGGTTAAGTTTTTCGCGCGTATCTTGTATGTAGATATGTTCATATGTAATATTCTTTAATAACTCGTATATTTCAACCGGCTAAACGGATTTCTATCATTAATATATCGTCAGATTTGTCTTGACAGCCCCAGGTGACGAAATATATGTTTTTATAGAATACTGCAATAAGAATCTGAGACAAATTTTTGCAATTATCCGGTCCCTTATAATCGCCTAGGATTTTTGCAAATATACGGTTTATACAATTATCCTATGACAGATACATCATACTTTCGGTTGGGGGAGGAATATAAATGAAGATACAAATTAACAATTCCCTAATATTTTTTATTAAAATTATAGATAATTACTACCTATACTATATTACAAAAGAAAGTCAGCTTACATAATTAGTTCCAATAAATCATGTATTTGTGAACTTCAAATAATGTCCAAAAATACATTGTATTTTATAGATACATTTAAGTCTAGCTAGACCACCATTATGCTTCTTATAAATACAGTCAAGTGCTCAAATACATCGAGAGGAATGATTCATATTTTAAGAAAACTAAATTATAATGTTTTTCATGGATTTGTAGAATGAAAATGGCCGTAGAATAGTGTTAACTACCGTTGCAGAGGTTGATAAACTTCATTAAATTGTTGGTACAGCGCTGGACCACTTGACAATCTAAAAGTGAAGAAAGTAATAGTTAGTTCTTATTCACATGTTTATTTTCTTGAGCCACACAGTCCAGTAGTCAGGTCGTTATACTCTACCTACTACTAGCTGGAAATAATTCAAGGAACCATTGTTTAGCTAAATACGTTTAGGGATGCGATAAAAATTGTCGCATCCGTTCCGTTCTACGTTCCGAGAAAGCTTAAGTTAAAATACATAATATTTTTGACGGTTTCATTCAATGCTCGTTTAATGTAGTTTAATGGGTTTTTTTAAAAGTGGCCACTTTTCGCAAAAAAACTCCATTGAACTAAACGAAAGTAACTAAAGAGTGACAACATAAGTAATTGTAAAAACATCAGTAACACTCTTATTAATGTTGAATGTGTTGTCACTCTTTAATTATAGATTGTATCAAATGTTGCAGTATAAGAAATTGTTACAAATTTAGTCTCCTTTACTATGTACATGTTTTTGAGATTTACTTGGTGGGTACATAATTATGTAACTAAATATTATTTTTTGGTAATCTATCTAGTTAATTTTGTCTCAATTTAACATTTCCATTTTTATCGGTCATAGGTCAGCATACTTATTTTTGCGTTTTAATGTTGCTACCATGATAAATAGAACCATGGATGTATCCATGTTATTGCTCGTGACTGTACAGTACCTGCGGCTAGTACTTGCGCGGGTAGTCGCGCGCGGGCGGCGCGTAGCGGTCGGGGTAGGGCGCGCCGGGCGGCGGCGGCTGGTACTGTGGCGGGTAGCGCGTGTCGTACGTGCTGCCGTATCGAGCTTCCGAACCCGTCCATCCTTCACCACTGCCGCCTCCGCTACCTGCAGTAAACAGTATGTTTCATAATAACTCTAAAATTTTTTTATTGTATGGAAAACTGCAAAGCTACCCTAGACGCAATTAGACTATTGTTTTCGATAAATCAATCCCATAACTGGGCAAAAGCAAAACACAATTTAGATCTAGGGTGGCCACTATGTAGTTTATCATGAAAATAATAACAATTTGTTTTCGAAAAATTTGAATACCCTGTCTTTTCTACCATATTCGGCTTTAGGGGTTTTTTGTAACACGTTTTATAAAATACTTTCTGACCTTCACGGGCGGCGACGGCCGGTACGAGCGCCCGTCGCGCGACTCGTACGAGCGGCTGAGTACAATACACACGTACAGTATAGTGACGATACCTTTGGAGGGCGGCGCCGCGTCCGGGTAGCGACTGGAGGCGGGCCAGCCGCGCGCGTCCGCCTTCACGGGCGGCGACGGCCGGTACGAGCGCCCGTCGCGCGACTCGTACGAGCGGCTGAGTACAATACACACGTACAGTATAGTGACGATACCTTTGGAGGGCGGCGCCGCGTCCGGGTAGCGACTGGAGGCGGGCCAGCCGCGCGCGTCCGCCTTCACGGGCGGCGACGGCCGGTACGAGCGCCCGTCGCGCGACTCGTACGAGCGGCTGAGTACATATAACGGATCACATATAATGGACCACTTAACACCCATTTTCTATATATTTTCGCTACCTGTTTATGTTAGCTAGAGTAAGAAACTATACAATAGGTACAGTGCGATTCAAACTTAATGGCAGCTCGGAACATCATGCGCAGTACATAATTTAGATGTGGGTGGTGGAACACGGCTAAGCGCATAGTGGCTAACTTCATAACCGCCATTAAGTTTGAAACGCACTGTAAGTGGACGTAATACGGAACCGTGGAAAATTCACTGCGACAAAACTTGTCGCGAATGACGAAGCTAGTTGTCTGGAACACATGATGGTGTAGAAATCAAGTGTCCAACCGAATCTTCCGGGCCGAAGACGAAGGTTTCTAGTAAGCGACAGAATTAATTGAACTATAATGGCACGTCCATACGCTCGCCGAACAAAGGCGATGACGGCCGGCGCGCACGACTGTGTGGACGCATGGTCGTCAGGATCAGTTTTTATCGATAAATCATTTTAAGAAATTATAATTTATTGAAAAAGTAAAAATAATAATAATCATTTACTTGCATAAAACTTGGTGTGAAAAGATGTTACAAAAGATTGATGTAACAAGTTTTGCTATTAATTAGCATGCAAATCAATTAAAAATAATATTATTTTGAATTAGATAAGTAATCAAAATATCCAACTTAATTCTTAAGCTCTAATAACTGTTTCAAGTCATAAAAATATTATGATTTAAAGATTGTAGAAACCATACTCCGTTGTCAAATAAAATTACCATATCATTTATTTTGTATTTTTAAAACGGAAAATAACAATAATTACATTACCTTGGTTCCTTAAGTCTTGAGCCTGGAGGTATGGTTTGTCGGGAATCATCAGCGGCACTGCCGTTGCTGGGGTATTTCATGTTTCCAGCTGCAATTAAAATATCTTTTTAGAACGCTTCACCGCCAGTCATTTTTAATATGTATGCTGTTGGTGTGCTATTAAATAAAATCGAGAAGCTCGATGGCGCATTGCGCAGTGGGTTAACGTAGTCATTTTTCTTTAGTTACGATATGGGTCATGGGAGGGGGAGAGATAGTGGTGAGGAATCCGGGTGTAGTGCGCTTACACTTGCGGCCTTATCGTCACTTAACCTTCGGTGTGCGGAGAGAGCCCGCGGGCTTGTTACCGTCATATGCGGCAGCGAGCCCATTACTGTTACGATATAATCTATATTTGCGTCAAACTGAACCAAGTCCCTCGGTATCAAACCTGAGACAAAGCCAGCTACCGATGCAATTTTTACGTCTCAACGTTAGGACAAAGCAAGCGAAAGGTTTATATCAGGTGAGGTGAAAGCCAAGCACTATTTCTTTGCAAATAAAATATATATATAATAATAATAAAATATATGAGAGCAGTACATACAGGAGACGTGTCTGGGGTAGTCGCGCTTGTAGTCGCGGTCGCGGTCGCGCTTGTCGGCGCCGCGCTCGTAGCCCGCGCCCACCTCGAACCGCGGCGGCGGCGGCGCCTCGAACTGCCCGCGGCTCCCGGACTGCGACACCAATAACACTCGTTAAAAGACTACAGATCACATGTTACATATACTTGTATTTCATATGCTCTGGATAAATTTTGGATTAAGTAGTTATTTGACAGATATTTGCGTACAAATCGCGCTGCTCTGGAGCCCGCATATCATATGCTGCCTATGTAATCTACTTATCTGTTAATACCTAAGTAGATTTAAGAAATTGTTTCCATATAATGCGCGCTTGCGGTACGCCGCGCTGCTCTCTAGCCCGCCTGCTACGTGCTGCATGTGTAGTGAGGCACTGACCATGGGCGGCGGCGGCGCGCGCTTGTGGCGCTCGCGCTCGTAGGCGGGCTCGGGCGGCGGGCTGGACGCCGGCTTGCGGTACGCCGCGCTGCTCTCTAGCCCGCCTGCTACGTGCTGCATGTGTAGTGAGGCACTGACCATGGGCGGCGGCGGCGCGCGCTTGTGGCGCTCGCGCTCGTAGGCGGGCTCGGGCGGCGGGCTGGACGCCGGCTTGCGGTACGCCGCGCTGCTCTCTAGCCCGCCTGCTACGTGCTGCATGTGTAGTGAGGCACTGACCATGGGCGGCGGCGGCGCGCGCTTGTGGCGCTCGCGCTCGTAGGCGGGCTCGGGCGGCGGGCTGGACGCCGGCTTGCGGTACGCCGCGCTGCTCTCTAGCCCGCCTGCTACGTGCTGCATGTGTAGTGAGGCACTGACCATGGGCGGCGGCGGCGCGCGCTTGTGGCGCTCGCGCTCGTAGGCGGGCTCGGGCGGCGGGCTGGACGCCGGCTTGCGGTACGCCGCGCTGCTCTCTAGCCCGCCTGCTACGTGCTGCATGTGTAGTGAGGCACTGACCATGGGCGGCGGCGGCGCGCGCTTGTGGCGCTCGCGCTCGTAGGCGGGCTCGGGCGGCGGGCTGGACGCCGGCTTGCGGTACGCCGCGCTGCTCTCTAGCCCGCCTGCTACGTGCTGCATGTGTAGTGAGGCACTGACCATGGGCGGCGGCGGCGCGCGCTTGTGGCGCTCGCGCTCGTAGGCGGGCTCGGGCGGCGGGCTGGACGCCGGCTTGCGGTACGCCGCGCTGCTCTCTAGCCCGCCTGCTACGTGCTGCATGTGTAGTGAGGCACTGACCATGGGCGGCGGCGGCGCGCGCTTGTGGCGCTCGCGCTCGTAGGCGGGCTCGGGCGGCGGGCTGGACGCCGGCTTGCGGTACGCCGCGCTGCTCTCTAGCCCGCCTGCTACGTGCTGCATGTGTAGTGAGGCACTGACCATGGGCGGCGGCGGCGCGCGCTTGTGGCGCTCGCGCTCGTAGGCGGGCTCGGGCGGCGGGCTGGACGCCGGCTTGCGGTACGCCGCGCTGCTCTCTAGCCCGCCTGCTACGTGCTGCATGTGTAGTGAGGCACTGACCATGGGCGGCGGCGGCGCGCGCTTGTGGCGCTCGCGCTCGTAGGCGGGCTCGGGCGGCGGGCTGGACGCCGGCTTGCGGTACGCCGCGCTGCTCTCTAGCCCGCCTGCTACGTGCTGCATGTGTAGTGAGGCACTGACCATGGGCGGCGGCGGCGCGCGCTTGTGGCGCTCGCGCTCGTAGGCGGGCTCGGGCGGCGGGCTGGACGCCGGCTTGCGGTACGCCGCGCTGCTCTCGTACCCGCGCTTGCGTCTCTCCTCTTCCAACCTACCCAGCACGATTCAGATATTATTATTGCTGTTTAAGAACCACGCACATGGGCACAGAAGATCCCCAAATATCTACACAGCATACGGTCTTAAGATGCTTAATAATATCTAGTTAAAGTACAAATGTTTTGCATATCAACATTTTCCGAGACCAAGTAATTTGTCCTACAATATATTTTCGTCTTTTGAACCGGATTTGAAGCGATCTGTAGATTTATTTACCGTGCGGGATTTCCAATGCGAAGATGACCGAGATATAGCTCCACAGAAAGGACTTTTTTTAAGCGAATATGAAGTTTTTATAACATACCTTAACTGTGCTCTCTTGAGTTCCAATCTTTCTAGCTCGAGTTTCTCCCTTTCCAGTCTGTGTCTTTCTCGTTCCAAACGCAGCAATTCATTCTTTTCACGTTCAATTTTCTCTCTGAAAATCAATCATAATATTATTATCATATTTCGTTCTTTATGAGTAAACTTGGAAATACCAAATTTCAGTGGTGAATCCTCCTGGATTCAGTTTGGGAGAAGCTCGACCAGGGTATGCCGGGTGATGGCCGACGGTCTGAATCCACGATTACCAAAGTCATTTTCAATAATATTGGGTTAGGACCTATAATTGGCTTTCGATAGTTACGTAAGCATCATATTTTAAAGGTGGAATCTGAGGGTGCGCAATTTTGCAGACCGCTCCGCACCACGCCGCCAGGTAGATACTATGACGTCATCGGATTCCATTTTCACGCTAGTCTCGTTCGGAAAGGACGCATAGCGCCGTCTCGCGGATGCAAACGTAATAGTGTTTTAAGCAGATTAATTATTTACAATAACTTTGTAAATACTTATCATATCGTATTGAAAATTTCCCACGTCCATTAAATTTTTCACTCCTAATATTGTGTTACTGAAATTTGAAGGCAGTGGTGCCAAACAACTAGGTAACATTTAATTATCGGTACTTCAAAGGTGCGGTGCGAGCTCGTCCGCGATATCGCGCACAAGCGCGCTCGACCACGCACAGGCCGTTACCGGGATCTGGTTCGATGCAGCGGCGCGGAGTGCCGAAGGTGAGTATTGTAGCGATGCAGCTCGTACTCGGGTGACTACGAGTAGTTCGGCTTGTAGTGTGCGTTTCTAGTACCTCTCTGCGCGCAGCTTCTCTCGCTCGAGGGCGAGGCGGTGTTTCTCCTGGCGCTGGCGGCGCTCGCGCTCGCGCAGCGCGTCCTCGGCCGCGCGCCGGCGCCGCTCCTCCTCGCGCGCCGCGCGGGATCGCTCGCGAGCGCGCGCTACGTCGCGTTCCTTCTACGTTGTTGAGAGTACCGACAGGAATATGGTAGAATATTATTGATTAAATTAATTAATAATTTTAATTGATAAACATTTCGAAATAAATGAATAAAATAAAAGCTAAGAAATAGTATGATATTAGAAAATAGTACACACGACGGCCCCTCAGACTATACATGTTGACCTTGAGACCGCCTTTATGCCCTACGTAATAAAAGCTGTTTTCGTAGTTTAACTGTATAACCCGACGTGCTGTCGTGTGTACTAGGGCATCCAATCTCGGTATACCGAGATCTCGAAATACCGAGATCCCGCGTCATTTTCCAGTCCCGCAAGGAGCGAGATTACCAGCGCGGGATCCACGGGATTTGCGGGACTGGAAAGTAGCATAGAAACGTCATCTTGCAAGCGCTGGCGCGCGAGGCGAGTACTGAATGACTGGCTGCCGTTGGCGACCGCGCGCGCATGCGCGGCGCTGTTGGTATCGCCATGTTTGGTTTTGTTTGATGGTTTCGTTGACAGTAAGAAGAAGTAAATACTAAAAGCAATAAATGGATACTTGAGAATTTTATTTTAATATATAAATACCTCTTTACACAACACTTAATAGGCAGCTCATCTTACACCTGCGGGATCCCGCAAATACCGAGATCCCGCGGGATCGTAAATCATCGATCCCGCAAATACCGAGATCACAAATAACATGCGAGATTGGATGCCCTAGTGTGTACATTGAAGTAATAAAATTATTAGTTATAGTTTGATTATCATTAATGTTATTACTTGCATTGAAGTCATAACACGGTAAAAATATCTGAGGACTAGGCGTTCTGTTTAATGGTGTAAAAAAAAAGCATCCCTAGAAATGAGAAAGTAAAAGACAAAAGCTCACTTTTTCACATTAAGTAAGAATTATTATTTTATTTTTCGGAGTGGCTTAGGGGAAGCGACGGAATTGCAATCCAAAGGTCCACAGATATTGTGACCTTGATTAATGATTCTCATTTATTATTTCTCTTTTTACAAGTATTCTTATTTGTGAAAACTATTCAAGACATATATTTTCTACATTCTAATACTACTGTATTTAATGTGTTTGTTTTCTAAGAATAAATAAATCAATAAAATAACCGTTCATGTAAACACGTTTGTTTTAAATACCCAACCTTTAGTGCATTGCATTGTTATAAAATTGGATGAAGCATATAAATTCATTTACATCTGATTGATTACTATGCATTAGCATCTTAGTTAACTTCAAAACCATTCATGCACTTACCCAGATTTTTGAGAATGATAACACTTCTCTCGGTGATCTCCTGCGTTCGCGGCTTCTGGTACTGCGTTTTGCTTTGTCCTAAAATGAGTTACAGATACTACTAATTACGGCTACTGCGCAAATAATTAATTAGGTACAATTTAAAATTACACTTATGTGAATATTTCTTACCTTATCAGAGCGATGCGATTTCTCACGCGTCCGCGACGTGGATCTTGTACTCTCCGCGCCAGATATTTCATCCTCCTTTTTCACGTTTTCTTCACTATTTTCAGCCCCTGCTTTACCATCCTGTGTAAAACGGAATTTTCCCAACAATAATCATGTGAAGAAACCTTAAAAGGCAGAAACCGAGGAAAAGAGGTAGGAGTGTGTGTAGGGGTCATTTAAATTTGTATCTGTCTACTCTACTAGTCACGATTTTACGTATACAAAAGCTACACTAATCTGTTCTACTATAAAATAATATAACACCAACCTCATTTTCTTTGCCATCTTCCTTCCGATCCTTGCTCGGCCTGCGCTCCGACCTTGAAGGTTGTCGTCTCGACGATGATTCTGATTCGGACTTAGCTTTTTCCACAGAAATCATGCGGCCATGGAGTTCTATAAATTAATTATATTGATTTAGTTTTAGTATACAAGGTGTTACAAAAGTACCCCTAATGCCGAACATGGTAGATAGGGACCATCAAACTGAACAGCTTTTACTATGGGACCAACTCTGAAAACGCGAAAAAAAATCAGCTGTTTCATACAAAAAATAATTATGAAAATATCAAAATGTATGAAACAGCTGATTTTTTTTTCGCGATTTCAGAGTTGGTCCCATAGTAAAAGTTGTTCAGTTTGATGGTCCCTATCTACCATATTCGGCATTAGGGGTACTTTTGTAACACCTTGTATACCGCGACGACAAATAAAACGGCTAGTCAATTGGTGGATGTTGTTTTACATTTTGATATTTTCGTAATTAATTTTTGTATGAAACAGCTGATTTTTTTTTCGCGATTTCAAAGTTGGTCCCATAGTAAAAGTTGTTCAGTTTGATGGTCTCTATCTACCATATTCGGCATTAGGGGTACTTTTGTAACACGTTGTATAAAATCATTGAAAATTAAAATGTTTGTCCAATTGAATAAGTTAATTTTAGTGTCTGACAAGTAACATTATGGTTATAGAAAGTGTGTTCAACAGTAATTACCAGTCCTGTGCAAGTTCTTGATACAGTTCTCTGCATCTTGGGCACTTGCCATCGTAACATAGCCATAACACCTTGATCCTGGTGTCCTAGCATTTGTCACTACCTTTGCTCCAATGACCTAAATAGTAATAATAATAAGCCTTTATTTGTTTCACAGTAATAAATCATACAGTTAAATTACAAGATTTTTTAAATTAAGTACTATGAATCCTTTCTCGGGTAAAGCCCTAAAACAGGTATATTATATACACTTCTAAGACTTTCGCGGGTACAGTTCATTAGAAATAATTCTAAAACAACACCTGAATTAATAATATACGCGCTGTAATCAATAAATTATGTTTTATGGGAATCAATAACATTTGTATTGCTACATCATTACATATATTTCATAAGTGGCTATTAATTTACCTTGCCATGTTTGCTACACAGCTGTTTAAGATCTTTGGCACGAGTGTCTCCTGATAGTCCGCTAACCCATAGATTACGAGCACCACCCTCTTTACTGTCCTCTTTCTTTTCCTTTTTATCACCCTCAACCTCCTTCTCTTTGTCATCTAAGAAACAATGTTATTTTTTAGTTAGTTTTAATTTATCTTAAATTCAAATTAGGTACTTTAAACAATTATTATATAATAATTACCTTTTTGGTCTGGTTCAGTTTTTTCCCCATCATTGCTGAAAGAAAAATGACTATTAAAAATTAATGCACAGGTAAATAGTATCAAGTCATAACAACACACTTTGTTTATTATCGTAAAAGATTTTAAAGTTTGTCTAACGTCAGCAACACACATTCACTACAAAGTTTTGCACCATGTCTTCATGATGGCTGGTCTCGATGATATCAGTCCAATCTTGATAACTCCCAGACTCCATGATCTTCAACGACGCCAGTGGAAATACTTCTTAACAGCATGGTGATACCCGCAGGAATGTCCATATACACGCTGAAGATGGACAGGAAGAGCGCAGATAATCTTCTTCCAAGTATGTTGACTGTTGCTGGATTCGTACGAGTCTAGCTTCTTGTTCTTCCATGTAAATGGGTGCAAAACTTTGTAGTGTAAACGTAACTTATAGGTTGGTATAATCGGAGCGTAACGTAATATAGATGCGCGTGGCAGCGTCGCGACGGCCATTCGACGTTCACCAACCTAGTGGCGGCGGCTTCGGCGTTTACTTGTTGTTGGTCGGTGGCAGAGGCGGAGTCCGGCGCGGCGGCGGCGTCGCTGGGCGCCGGCTCGTCGCCAGTAGTCTCGGCTGCGTCTTCATTCACCGCATCATCTACGTCAGTACTCGTTATGAGCTGAGTCAGCACAGGTCGCTCTGCACTCGGGAGCGGCCTGCCCTGTCTCTCTTCATCTTCTTCAGATGCCAGTTGAAAAACTCTCTTCACTTTTTCACAAGTTAAATGTTGAATATAAATTAATTCTTGACCTGAAAACTTGATTGTAAATTAGCACCACCATCTGGACATAGAGCAGCAGCACTGAGCCGCTTTGGATAGTTGTTGAGCACCAGAAGGCCACTCAGTAACTATGGTTACCTCCAGTAAGATTTGCTAGTGGAACCTCACATAAATGCCTCAATCACATTTTTACAAAAATGTTTCCAAATGTTCACATTTGCTCCTTTGACATATAGTATAGCCTTCCTGTTCAGCAAGTAATATTTTTATAAAATATTATTGTGGTGCCTTAGCAGTAGTTACAGTGCTTTCTACTATGTTCTTCAGATTATTAATGTCCATTCTTGTTACGGCAACACTTCCAATCAGATAGGACAGTTCATTAATATCATTATTTACAAAATCATATAAGCAAAAATACTTATTTTTCACTTGTATTGCAATAAACATTTAATTAAATTATAGTAAACAATGAATATGAGTCATAAAAAATATCAATACTAATCAGATTAATTCAAGTCTAGTCTATTTGTAATATCCTAAATATTTTTTAAAACCATCATAAACTAGATTTTGTAGGATCTTACCTTTCATAACATTTTTCTCAGTATTGTCAGCCTGGAAGAAGTAAACATCAGTTTTAGAAATATGAATACAGCTAACTAGTATTCTCTGGCAATCTCCCAAATTGTCAATGTAACTAATAATAAAATGAAACTATGCAAAATACACCAATACTGCTAACTACAACAAAGCATGATTCCTATATCACTAATTATTATTATTTCTAATAAAAATAAATTGTGTTTGCATATTGTTATATTTTTACAAAAATAAATATGACATAATACACATTGTTATTAGATACTCTCAAGTCACTGTTTACTCTGCTTCCATCAAGTATCCATTGGTCATTTTGGGGGCAACTGGAGGCAGTTTAACCGTAACTCTGAAGAAATAGAAACGTACCTCTTCATTGAGTAGTTCATCTTCACCAAGGTCCAAGTTGATGCTGTCTTCTGCATCAGTATTGTTTTCAATTTTTTGATCTTCTTCTCTTGAGTCTTTGTCAATACATGGCTTTTTGGGTTCACTTGCTTCAGTATCTTCTTCGCTTTCTCTCTTTCTGTTAACTTTTTGGTCAACTTCCATTGGAGTCTCGGTTACAGTTTCTTCTTCAGACTCTTGTTTGGGTTCTGTCACCACCTGTTCAGTTTCTTCCTCTCCCGTATCGTCTTGAACGATCATATCTTCTATAACCGGAGTCTCTTCTGGTTCGTGTTCGATAGCACTTCCAGATCGGCGTGTTCTTTTTGAAGGAGTTTTGAGTTCCATATTTATATCGAAATTAAAAGTCTCCGGATCAAGACCCTCTTCTTGTAAATGCTAAAACACAACTATGTATTTACGGAATTCTTTGTTTTCGAGTAGATTTCATAAATCATAGGAGTAAATGGGTACCTACATACCTTAGATAAACGTTGTATTAGCACGCCGCGTACGCCACTTTTATCTAGGTTACGCTTCTCCAATTCAGCGCGCAAGTCGATCACCCTAAGGTCGTTCAGTAATCGCTTTTTGTCCGACATCGCCAGAAGTTATTTTAAGATGTCTCTAATAATATCCACGAATTCAAATTTTTATAGAAAGACGCAATGATGTACTATCCACCTTTTTATGTACCAAAATGGCGGCGGCGCTACCACAGAATAACACGCACAGACAGACAACAGACAGACACACACTAGACCAGTACAATTAATCAATCAATCAATCAAATAATTTATTGCTGAACCATAATGTTTACAAAGATGTTACACAATAAAAGACCATTATTATGGACCCTGTTGGGCACGCAAATTTGGGCTAGAAGAGAGGGGGCTGTGCACTAGACCAAAGTATTTTTTTTATATAGACTAGAGGACCATAAACTTATTTATAGTCTTAGAAATGCTCTAAGTTAATAGTAGAGGACTAGACTAGAATGTGCTAAAATAATGTACCCCTAAACCACTGACCTCCATATATTTTTCACAAACAAATTTTCAGGTCAGTGCTATAAACGGTCAAGCATGGCTTGTCAAGTACGTAAATTTTTCGTTTTGATAATTTAGGAACGATACTTGACGGATTGACATCATGCATGGCTTATCAAGCATGTGCACGTATATTACCACCACCACCACTACCATTTGGGGGCGTGGCCTACCTACCTTTGATAGGCCACGGTAATCACGCGATAGCTACGTGCTTGACAAACATCGCTCCTAGACAATCAAAATGTGATTGACCAGCAAAAAAATGTACTTTCTTGACTAGCCATACCCGACCGTTTAGGGGGTACGTATATGAGTTCACTTAGAGCATTAAGAACGGGAGATGGCAAAGACACGCTCCCCTTTCACCAAAGTACATGACCAATTTGATCGTGTCAGTTTATAAAAACTAGTTAGTCTCGAACACCCGTCATTTTGTAAGAACACATGTCGCCGATCGCAGCTTCGCAAAAATGGTGAATTTTGCAGGGTTTTCGTGCAAAAGACGATCTGAAAATTTAAATTTTACTAAGAACGGGATTTTCTATCACACGTAAGTATAATTTTATTACCAAACTATTATATAATTACGAAGAAAACGCACTTTGTTTGTGTAAGATAATGACGACATTGCGATAGTAAAACGATACCAAACACATTCCAAATACCATAATAAAAGTTTTAGTGCTGCGACAAAGAGAACGAATGCTTATGCTCTAAGAACGAATGAATGATCATGTGAATGAGTTTTAACTATTATTTTACACAATAAAGTATCATCTTGCCAATGAAAACCAATAGAAACGGTGCAACAGCAAAAATATTTAGGCCTATCAATTGACAACCGCCACAACTGGGGTCCTCATATCGAAACTGTGTGCCAAAAACTTCGTGCTCTGTTAGCTAAATTTGTCATAATCAAAAATAAAATACCGTTCCAAGTTCTATTAATCCTGTACAAATCCTTGGTAGATATACAACGTTGTATATGAAACTGAACAGTTGTATATACAACGTGTTACAAAAATACCCCTAATGCCGAATATGGTAGATAGGGACTATCAAACTAAACAAATTTTACTATGGGACCAACTTTGAAATCGCGAAAAAAATATCAGATCAAAATGTATGAAACAGCTGTTTTTTTTTCGCGATTTGAGAGTTGGTCCCATAGTAAAAGTTGTTCAGTTTTATGGTTCCTATATACCATATTCGGCAGTAGGGGTATTTTTGTAACATGTTGTAAACATATTTTTTATTTTTTTATTTTTTTGATTCATAAGAATGAAGCAATTTGTTTTATCTTTTCAATACTGCTTAGTTTTTTTCAAACTATCTATTTTGACGAATACGTAGTGACTGGACAAACCTAATCGGGTTTTACGTTTTAGTCGCTGGGTTTTTCTATAAATTGTATGTTTTACTTTGTTTAATAAATTATAAAAAAAGGTATGTTGAACATTTAATTATAAGCGCATTTTAGTGATTGTTGGTGTAGATCACAAAACCATATTAACATAATCTTGTTCGTAATCAATCACTCATCTTCCAATCATTCAATTTCATTGGTCTGTTGACGGCTCATCACTAGCTTTTTGTTGTTAAGTTTGGCGCTGCCGTAGCGTGATCTGTCAGAATTTGTACTAAGATTGTTAGTTCCAAATTTGACCACTCACAATTATAACTTTGTAGGATTTTGTTTTTGTGTGCGTGTGTAACAACAAGACTTTTTTCTACAAGAGTGTGCGTGAATATGAAGTTGTGTGCTGTGCGTGTATACCTCGTCCCCCTCCAAAATCGGTGAACAAAATCTAGTGCAGAAGAGTGCTGTTGGCCTCTCCCGTTCTTAATGCTCTAAGTGAGTTCACAACAGCTATCCAAATCCCCTAGACGATAAAGTATAGCTTGTCAAGCCATTCTGACGTCAGCAATTATTTATGAAATAAAGTTGAAAAAATTCTGCGTACTTCACACTAAACAAGGAGGCAACCAGCCAAACTGACGTCAGAATGGCTGGTAAAAAAAAATTGCATTTCTCTGAAAGTATTGTAGGTAGCAATTTATAAAGAAAGGTAGCAATTAGTTAGTAGTTTGGGAATATACTTTGAGAACCATTCGCCACAGGCAACCAGCCATTCTGACGCTGATGACAACCTACACAAATTTGGACAAGGCAAAACGTCATACATCTCTTTCTAACGCATAACATGTGTGTAAGAAAATCAAGAATTAATATCGATATTATGGCTATGCGGACCGCAGCCTATAGTATAGTTCTCTATTACGTCTGTGGTCATGTCATTGTCATTGTCATTCATGTCATTGTCATGTGATGTGATTTGATTTGGTAATTGATTGAGTATCTTTCAATTCAATATAATACAATTTCCTCAATTTCATTGCCTTTAATATTCACTATATAGAGATTCATAATGCAAACTAACAAAGAAGGTAATAAACGTTGTGGTTTTAGAGCTAAATTTGATTCAGAAATTAAAGACAGATTTACCAATATTAATTATTTAATTCTCTTACAGATTATAGTTCTGTTTGTGATATTTTGGATAAACTGGTGGTAAAACAACTTCACCTAATAGAAGACAAGATGCGTTGTGAGTTAAATATTGAATCCAGCATAAATAATGGAAGTATTCATCTGGCTAAATCCAGGTATATAATGGGTCAAAATTCTGTGAGTACAACTAGACTTCCAGTGGAAAATAGTCCAGAATTTTCTGCTTTAACTATTTGTGAAACAGTTGAAGAAGATGGGGTGATCCAATTTAAAGTAGCAGAAAATAATGCCTTAAATACTGTTAATCCTCTTCGCTGGTTTGGTATTTTAGTACCACAAAATATGCATAGGGCTCAGAGTATATTCCAGAATACTATCAATTTTGTTGTTGAATGTGTGAATGTCCAATTGCAAATTCATGAAAATATGAAGTATTTAGAAATCTTGAAAATGTACAAGAATATGTTGAAATCATGAATAAGTTATAGGAAAGGATATAAGTTTTATGAAATGACAACAACAAAGTTATATTATATTATCTGTTTATTGTAACAGTGAGATGGTGGTTATTCGGTTTAAAGGGCAGTTTTACAGGTTCCAAATATGTTTTAGTTATTATCAAATATAATTATTTACATATAATAGATAATTTCATATGAATTCTGTTCCATTTTTAAATTAAACCATAAGATAGATGAGCCGATAGGTGCTATCTGGAACCTGTGAGTGAAACCAGCTCTGAATCTACTTCTGAAATGATCCAATATCTGATTGAATCCAAAGCAGTTTTATAGTGCCTATTATTTTGTTAATATCATCTAGAAAAAAAACTTAAGTTTAAAAGTAGCTGTAGGTACCTATGTTTTCCATTTCTAGATTTTCAATAATGGTTACTTATTAACCCCATCATACATAATAATTGTATTATAACAAGAAAAACATAAAATACATTTATATTTATCTATTGCTATTGATAAATTCATCCATTTGTCCCATACACATTAATTATCTATCATTATTGGTGTTATGATGATATATATTATTTTAGTTATTTATTTACATACAAGTAGCTCCAAATTATAACAAACAAAAATATTTTTTAATTGTTTAATACTGACATAAAATTGTTGTTATTGTGAATATACAAGTTACAGTTCCATTGAAATTATACACTTTTGATTTAATTATTAAAAAATAGTATTGTGAATTTGTAAACATATATTGAGAGAGAAAAAATTACAATATATTTTAAATGTAGATCTATAGGAATTAGGAACATTTGTAAGACAATCATACATAATTATTAAAATATAATATGATATAATTAATAACTAATCCATATGTAATCAATAAATCGTGTAGAATTGTATTATGATAAGCCACCTCCATACGAATAATTTAACATTTAAATGTGTATTTGTTTATTATTTAAGTAATACTTTTTTACTATATTTAAAGTCACTACACTTTGCATTTTAAGTAAGTAGATTGCTTTCAATGTATGATTAACATAAGGAAAATTATGTTTAATACCCTGATAAATAGATTTATCTATTAGGTACTGGTTTATAGGTATTATTACCCGAGACAGCTACCCTTTGGCTTCGTACCTATTTATCTGTCAATATTGTTTTTTTTAACTGTTATTATGTGTATTAATTTAAGATGTCTGTGTACCAAGGCTCTAAGGCCAATAAATGTTTCTTTTTGGTTGATTTCCTATTTCCTATTTAAAACACTATGAATAAATAATTATTCACAAAATTAATTTAAAAACATCCACTCACACTTGGAATGTAATCTTAATATTCATATAAATTACATAGGTAGCTACTTTTCTGCTTTCATTCATGTAAGGGCAAAATTAACAAATGTAAATTATTCTTTTTCTCGACTTCTTGTGCTATTTTGGAACAAAAAAAGTGTGTGCGTAATTACGACTTTTCGAAGATATCCAATAATTATTGTATTAATTCAAATTGCAATAATAAATTTTCTATCAAAGTAATTATAATATACTTAAATCAACAACAATAAAAATAAAACATAACATTGATTTCGGTAGGTATACTTTCATTATAAAATAATTAACCGTTGTCTCTGATTTCCATAACACAAGTTCTTTAGCTACTTTCTTTGGGATCAAAGCAATGTTTGTGATGTTGTATAATTGTTTTGATATTGTTTGGTGATTTGATTTTTTTTGAATTAAGTACATACACCTAGGTACTTAAGGTTAATGAAAATAAATGTTTAGTCCAAAACTTTACCCACTTTTTTATTTTTCTACATTTTTACTTTTACTAAGTTAACTAAATTTTTTAAAAGCTTTGAACATCCTGACTTTATATCTTTAACAAAAACATTAAAATTAAATAAAACTATGTAACTTCTTTGAGAAGGTAACACTTAGAATGCGACTTAAGTTAAAAATTTCAACATTTCTTGTGCATAATTTAATGTGCCTTTATTTGAACAATATTGTGCACATCATATCGCGTCATGTCACGACACTCATGACTAGATAACAATGATTGAGCTTTGATATTTATTTATAATTTGCTAGAGAGTTATTTTAGGCATTGAAACCTCATCAATCCTAATCCTATTTAGGTAATTAGGTAGGTCCTTTTGCTTTATGGATTTCAAACTTCAAATTATAATTATCGAAAAAATATGATTAAAATCATATAAAAGACGTGAAATAAGTAATAACATTAGACTAAACAGTCGAACAATTAATAGCGTTGAAAATATCTTTGTTAAATCTTTTATCTGAGATTATAACCATCACTAGTCTGCACACTAGCGACGCCATTAAAAAAAAATGTGCTTAAATAAAGACGAAATTGCTTAAATAAAGACGAAATTGCGAAATTGTCTCTGTAGTGCACTCCGAAGAAGCTTTGGGGTACTCTTTATCGCTTAAACAATATTTTCTAGCCTGTCGTTAAGCTTAATTGAGTTTTTTTGTCGCAAAACATCTTCACTAAACTTAACAACGACAGAGAGATAATTCACAATATTTTTTTTCCAATGGCGGCGCTAGTGTCAGGCTACGCGCTCTTAGCTTATTCAATTATAATTAAAAACAGTCTTATAGACTTATCGTACATATGTAAAACATAAAACCATTAACTTACACCTATTTCATAATCAGATTTTAAAAATAATAATAAATGCTGTAAGTTTTAGTAGTATTGGTTATAATTTAATTAAGTATGGTATTAGTTACAGAACAGTTATGTGGTAATATTAAAGTATTAGTTTGTTGGTTGAATTTTGACCGTCTAATGATTTAATTCAAGAATTTTATATTCTAATGAGCTCACTGCCCTATTTTGATGCTCAGAATGATCAATCTATCGGACGATAAAAATCACAACATGTAGTGTGCGCTCGCGCTGACCACCGAAACATATATCGCGGGATATAGCGAATTATCGTCACTCAACTGTCAAAATCGATTGTCTTTTGACACCTAAAAGCGATACATTGTTATATCATACCGCGTTTTGGTGGAAATGCTATGCTCCTAGGAGGGCTGGCTCTATAAAAGCGCTGGTAATAGTGGATAACTTTAGCGTTAGGTAGTTAAATAGCACAGAGCAGGAGCAGACTTTACCTACACCCAAGGATCGGTCGAATATTATTTTCTAAGTAGGTACTATGCTATCATGATTATTTACCTACTTAAAAACTTAAGGTAACCACAGTCACATTACCCAAATATTAATAACATAAAAATGTTTTTAATAAAACAATGTTAAGTAAGTACGTACGAATTAATTATAATCCTAGCGGAAAAATCAAACTACCTATAGGTCAACTTAACACTGTATTTAATTAACTTGGTAAAGAATACCCGTTAGTATAGGCCCCGGCACGGATCTTGAGCGGTGAAATTTAATGCGCAGAAGCATAGCCGTCTATTGGAGTAGCAATTGAGGCGGTTATGCTTCTGCGCTTTAAATTTCACGGCTCAATATCCGTGCCAAGGTAAGTATGATTAACGAAGAGATGAGATACTGAAAAAATAAAATAACTTCCATTAAAAAGTCAGTTCTTAAAACAGCTTCAAAAATAAAAATGCTCAGAAGTTTCTCAGCAAGAACAGTAAGCACCTATGCTACATAAGTTTTTTTAAGTAAGTACCTACCTTATTATGCAAATGCAAACAGCATTTAACTTCAGACAAGTCTATTTTTTTGTAAATTTATTGTAATAAATGCAATATAGGTACACGATGTACCTATTGCAATATTTAAAGAACATAAGATACTGAAAATACTATTGTATTTCGGAATTCGCTGCAGCACTAGGTACTTAAGTAATAGTAGGTACCTAACCTAGGTAGGTACTATTATTTATTGTGTTGTGTGCTATAGTTATTTCAAACATTATTTAAGACGCTTCCAAATTTAAATACCTGCATTCAGTTAGGTTACGTGGTATGTAAGTAGGTACATACCTACAAGAATTTAAGAGGACTTGTATATACCTATATTTAGTAGGTAGGGACTAGGTAGTACACAACTAGGCAGGTGTGAATTAATGGACGCGAAAGAAGACATCTTATTAACACGTTTTTATTTATGAATATTTTTTGGAATAAGCATCTACTGTAAAATATTACCTTCTATACGAGTTTTTTTAATCTATTCAGTTGGTTATTCGTTAGACACATAGATAAATCTAAAATGTTGTGCGGTCTTATCGGTCCTTAGTTTATGTTATGTAGCCAAAACGAGTTTCCTCAATACGTAAGTAATATTAAACTAGGATTCACAACTACTCGTGTAAGGTGCGGTATTTTTTACTTGATACTAATCAACGCAATAATTTTATTAATTTGAACGTGTCTGTACTGACAAATACAGTGTTTGTGCGAGATTCGTGCGAACTCGACCTTTCGCTGTTGATGACTAAAAATTAAGAATAACCTTAATTTTATTAAAACTAAGGAGGTCCTTATCGGTCGTGGTAGTAGGGCGTACAAGTCGGCGGGCGACGCGCCCGCCTACGTCCGACGATAAGGTTCAGCGTAGCGAAACTTAAGACGCAGGCGACGCAGTTCCACGCAGCGCAGGGCAGAGGAGAGTTTGAAATGTATAGTGCTGAGAACTGCGAATGCTGCGGCGCGGGCACATGCGACGCAGAAATGTATCCGGTTGTGTCAGACACGTCATGTGTGCGCGGCACAGATCTGCTCTGCCCTTCGCGTATCATCTGCGTCTCGCCATACGCTTACCCCAAAAGTTCGTAGCCGCCTGAAGCTAAATAAAAAAAAGGTGTATAGTTTTATCCGTTGTCGTGTGTGTCGCGCTCGGCGGCGCGCCAGTCGGCGCGCGTGCAGGCGGCGTCGCGCCACCACGCCTGCACGTCCGTGTAGTGCGCGCTGCGCTGCCGCCGCTCGCTCGCGTGCACCATGGCGCACACGCGGCAGAAGAAGTACGTGTTGATGAATTCGCCCGTGCCCTGCCAAATATTCGTTGTTAAATACATAATGTGGTACCTATGTGGTCTAATACCGTGGTGGTTTCCCCCTGCTCGATGCCTACAGAGCTACAAGTTATTCCGAGGGTGATAAGCCGTTGGTCGCATTTGTTTTACCTAATGAGGTATGGTACCATGCGATCCAATATGGCTAAGTAGATATCATAGTCTTCAAAATTCAGTCTGTTAAGAGTCAGCAAGGAAATTTTAATTCGTTGGCATCTTTTCAAGGATATGCTCTGCAATGAAGCTGATCATCTTTTCCAAGGACATATTATCAGATGGATATCAATCACCAAATATCACACAGGCTGCGTAGATAGCTTATAAAGATCAGATACTCGGTTTACCTTCCACTTAAAGTAGGAGTTGTACAAGTTGTCATCTTCATCCAGCCTCCGTAGATACGCCGCCAGCTCCTCGGCGCTGGCGAACTCTTCAACGTGCACGTACGAGTTGTGAGGTGCTGCCGCCGCATATTCTGACGCACGGGCTCCCATCACTATTGGAAGCACGTCGTGCCTGAAAAAAATTGATATTTACAGAGTTGATCCTTGGTGATCATTCATTGGCACAGTCTGCAGTCGTTTTATTAAAGAACGATTACTAATACCAAAATAGCATTGTGAATGCTTAAATCTAAAAAAATTAAAAATAGCATTGTGAATGCTTAAATCTCAAAAATTTTAAAACGATTACTAAATTGGTACGATTTGCACTAAGTTAACAAACTGGCGCCCAACGTGGAACCCATACATAATTATACAACAAGATAAGTATCGTTTACAGTTTACACAAATCAACAATTAAATTACAAATCACTTACTGTAAACCGTTAACGAAGAATTTCTCTGTAATGTAGTCCCGACAGTTGGAGTTCTCGAAGGCGAGGTAGAACTTGTAGTCTTTGTCTAGCATGTCGAGGCAGTTGGGGTCGGTGCGCGGGCAGTGGTGCGAGCCGCACGCCCCGTAGATGTCCACTTGGATGTGCTTTGCCAGTTTACGAGCATACTGCAGCCGCCGGTTGCGGGCGTGGCAGTTTGATACGAACCAGGCTACCTGGAAAAGAAAAGTAAACAAAAATTGAATACTACGTGGAGATATTAATAGTAGGGTACCTATTATATGAAACAAAAAGAAACGATGGCATCGGCTGGGTCTGGGACTCTGGGGTGCTAGTAGGCAGTACAACAAGATCGTTTTTAGATGAAGGATTGATAAAATCATTAGCAACTAGCGACCGTGTCTTCGTTTGCATGGAAAGTTTTAGTAAGTATTAGGTACCCTGTTCTTAAAGACTCGGTATTCCAGATTGTTCAGAGGTTGTTCAATGTCAACATTGTAACAGTTATATTTTTACATTCGCTTGAGTTTACAAAATATTTATTTCTAGACAAAATACTTATTTGCTTGAAGATGATTTTCATTCCATCTCAGTCTGCTAGCCAGAAATGTTGGTTATCATCAGTAGGTAGGTATTCAAATTTGCTACGAAAGTCTTAACTACTACGGGAAACTGAAACAAACCTTTTTAGTTTTATTGGCAGCGTAGTTCCTGTCCAGTTCTTTCTCGGTGACTAGGGGGTCGTGGTAGACCCATCTCTCGTAGGGCGCGACTATGTCCGAGTCCCGCCGGTATGTGGACGTCCAATTGAACACGTCCAAAGACGTCGGCCGAAGAGACGCCGTGTGGTATGGGCACTCCAAGTAATAGAGTATCCAAATCTGAAATCAAACATTACTTAAAAACCTTCTCAAAGATGTGTTTTTGATTTTATTTCTTTAGACTACTTTAGAGTATCAAGGTTAGGTAAGCAAATATAAAGTCTTTGGCTGAGCTTAAAACGTTGCAGACTGGATCAATAAGAAATGCGAATACGAAATGAGTCGCCTCACAAGATTATTATAGGTAACTAGGTACCTAGATAAAACTAGACTAAACCAGACGAAATAAAAAGTTGTGATTGCTGAGCGGCTTAACTACTTTTGAGGCTTCTCATCAAAATATTTAAAGTAATTTTAAGGCACGAGGCCCTTAGGCAGTTGCCTACTCTACGTAATGGTTAATCCGGCCCCCTGATTAAGTAACTCTGTTGCTAACAACTTTTGATTGAAACTGAAAGAAATCGCAGTTACATTGCTGCTTTAGTAAGAATCAATGTGACAACTATGTTACTTAAAGCAGCAATGTATGTAACTGCGATTTCTGTCAGTTTCTTGATTGCAATAGTTACATAATCAGGGGGCCGCTCTGCTACGCTCCTAAGTGAGAAGGGTTGGTGCTATATTCTACTCTGGAGGACGCCACATGGCTATAAAATGTTTTAATACTAACTTGATTCTGAGGTCGCTTTACATTGAAGGGCGTGTGGTGGTCTTTGAAGAGGACGGCATCAGCAGTGCTAGCATCCCTCGCGTCCCCAGTGATGGAGCAGCGGTCGACGGGACATTTGTTTCGTATGAACTCCGTGCGCCCGGCCGGGACGCCCCAGGCGCCCAGTCCGTTGGCTAGCAGTATTTTCTTTATAGGAGGATTCTCGTCTTTCGGCAACGTATACATCAGTTGCTGGACGATTCTAGAAAGATACAAAATTGGTCAATATCAATATACTAAGTTATGAATGTACATTCATACTAATATATAACACTAGCTTCCACCCGCGACTTCGTCCGCGAGGATATTGCATATCATTCTATATTATAATTTCATCAAAATCCGATCAGCCATTTTAACGTAAATAGGCGGGTCCCCATGCACCAAGCTGCCCTGTTTCCTCTTCCCCCTTCACTTTACTAGATATAATATTAGTGAAGATCGAATGGTTGTATTGGACTTGGCGCTGGATTTCTTCTTTGTTTGTTTGTTGTTATTGTAGCAATAGGGAAAAATAACTTAAGTTTACTCTTACCTATCGTCCCCTGGCGCATCTTCAGGGAACAAGCTTGCTTGTGGATCGTGCAGTTTAGGGCGTTGCTCTCCCCCTCGCATAAACCACGGTCTTCGTGATATGTCATCAACGACATTTGCAAACACGTCGTTGTTATCAGTGACCACATTTACGACCTGCGAAAAATTTAAGAAATACTTAGATACTCGAATAGTTAGCATTGCTTAGATTTAAGCATGAAAATGCGAAAGAAATAGATAAAGTGAAATATTTAATTCATATTGCTAGATTTGCTGTCCTTGGCTCGCTTGTTTGTTCGTTACAGAGTAGCACAGTATTATAAATTTATAAGTAATAATAAGACTGTGACAGTAGGTAGGTAGGTACCTACTTATAGCATTTAATGTACTCGTGCTAGCGGCAGCATCAGCGGACATTCACGTACCTGAGCTGGCAGCTCTAACCGCGGCGGTGGTGGCGAGGAGAGCACGCGCAGCGGCGCCGGGACGGGCGGCGGGCGCGGCAGCAGCACCAGCGCGGCCGCCATGAGCGCCAGAGGCAGCAGCAGCAGCGCCCGCCGCAGCGCCCGCAGCGCGCGCGCCGCCCGCACCCACATTCTCGCCAGCTACCCGCTCGGTGCCTGAGACCCCCACTCTTGGTGTGTACTCATTTCAACAGCTACCGGACGACGTAGGATTTTGAGGACATCTGAAAAGAAAAGAACAGCTATTTAAGCCTTTTTGATAAGTTGGGAAAATGCATAATTCGTATAACTTCCACCTGTCGGGATTGTAGAGGTATATGGGAGGTATGTGAGGCTCTCCTCACAATACATAAATTATTCATCGATAACCTACAATTTTTGTCGTACTGCAGGTGACATCCCGAATTTCCGACAGCGACAGCGACCGCGACCACGGCATTATTATTATTATTTATTATTATATTCCACTGCTTAGTGTTAATTTGTATAGAACGGAAGGTTTTTTATTTATTTATTAAGGTTATTTATTTATTTATATGTATGAACCCTTCATACATATAAATAAATAAATATTTAACAACATCACAATACATTGCTTCGATTCCAAAGTAAGTAACTAAAGCACTTGTGTTATGGAAATAGAGACAACGGACCACCGTTGATACCAATCACAAACACCCAGACCTGAGCCAATATAGAAAAGTTCGTTTTCTAAATTGACCCAACCGGGGATCGAACCCGGGACCTCAGAGATGGCGACTCCTTGAAAACCAGTGTACAAAGCCACTCGACCACGGAGATACAATTTTATTAAGGTTACAACAACTGACCCCGAAACGGCAAATAATAGTTATTTTCTCCACCCTTCACCCATCAAAATTAAAAAAGTTAGAGTGGTTGATACACATCAAACAATATTAATAGCATATTAATAGCACGATCGATCGACTTTGTGTATTTCTTGAAGTGAAGGAATTCATAATAAATAGTATTGTGACATAGCAGTTTGTTACGGCGTTTATTATAAAATAACCATGAGTACAAAATAAATTGGTAAAACTAAATTATTAACTAGTAAATAAAAACGCAAAAAATACTGTAAACATTGTAAGTAAATGTCAAACATTCTGACTTATTTCTTTTACTAATTTTTATTGGCATTGCGCTTTGCTATTTAGGTCTTTTTAATGAGAACTTTAATTAAATACCGCCTCTGTGGTCTAGTGGTTCGCCCACACGTGTAAGACGCAGGGGTCCCGGGTTCGATTCCCAGGAGGGGGGTACATTTGTACTCGGTTTGGTTGTGGTAGGGCTTATTTCAAGTCCGTCTGGCTAGCTACCACCATCTTATTACCTTAGTTTGACGCCATAACAACAATTTAACAATTGTTGTGTTCTGGCAGTAGTGTTGGGCATAATTAACTACTTTTTGTAATCTGCTCACCTAACTACGACTAGCAAATAGTTAACTAAAAGTAGTTACGATTGCCTACATGAAACCTAACTACAAATAATCAGATTACCTAAAGTCATCGTTAATCTGATTACTGCATTCAAGAAGTTAATAACTACTACGCGTTCACTTCATCATTACGGCTACCTCCCGGCCCGCTTCGTCATACCGCACCCCCTGCGTCGTCGCCTTTCTAATACGGCTAGCAACGCAAAGCTTAATTTTTGTTTCTGTTGATTTAATCATTACGTTCGTTATTTGTGTTGTTATAATGATTAAAAGAGAAAAGTTCCTACATAATGGCGAATCTAACTTGTTATATAAATTAATGACACTCTTTGAACAAGAAAAAATGAAAAACAGTTAAAAACATGATAACTTTTTTGTCTACAGTACCGTTAACTGTGACGTCATAACGGTCGTCGACGGCAATCACGAAGTGAACGCGTAGTACTGATTACTTTAGTTCTAAGAATATTTTGTTGTGATACAATATTGTCATCGAAATCTACCTACATGCGTTTTCTACACATGTTAACATTAATTAAACAGCATTTGTAATTGTAAATATAGTAATATTTGTAAGATTTTTACTTGTAAAATTCTTACATAATTGTAAGGTTTATTAAACAACACTTGTCATACAATTTAACAAATATGTCACTTATTTACAAAATTGTCGGATTGTATATGTAACGTTTATTAAACAGGACCTCGATCAGCGAAAAGTACATTAAGTACACATTACGCATACGTGACGTCGCACTACGTCAAACTAACATCGAGGCAAAAATGTATGGAGATGGAGACCTGACGATATCGAAGTTTACTGCATAAATACAAATTCCAACATCTTACAGTAGGACCGCGGTCCTCGAGCACAGACACCTAGCTCGGCGGAAGTACGTCCCTTTTCGCAGAATATTTAGTGAAGCGAAAATTTTTCTAAGTCTATGAGCGAAGAGATCCTGCTTCTTTATTCCCTACTGAGGTGAGGTGACTAATCACAGAGCACTAGTCTAGTATTTAATACTTCAATAATCAAGCTATTTATATAAAAAGTGCAATTCCTCTAAAACGTAGATCACGTGATGTGGCATAGACTAGGTATATGGTATATTCGGCATAACACACTAATGATGTTGTCCTTTTTTGTG
This sequence comes from Catoptria pinella, assembly GCA_963556745.1. Taxonomy (NCBI): domain Eukaryota; kingdom Metazoa; phylum Arthropoda; class Insecta; order Lepidoptera; family Crambidae; genus Catoptria; species Catoptria pinella. The sequence goes on along the minus strand of OY750778.1, from coordinate 5,428,478 downwards.
AAAAATGCATATGACTGGCTCTAACTGAGTCTGACTTTTCGATGTTTCAGGGTCATGCAAAAGTGCGCAGGACGTGGACAAGACCTGGGAAGTGAAATATACTTAGGTGTGACACGCGCCCGACCGACGCGCTTGTTTTATTTTATTTTTTATAGCTTTGTATTTTGTAAAGCGCCATCAAAGCTCATACATTTTCATCACAGACTACCTAGGTACTACGTAAGTGAACAAGTTATTTTCATCTCCTAGCGTTCCGTCCATACGTCTGGGACGCTTGCTAGGTATATTTTTTATCATTTAACTAATTTTATTGGTGTAGGGTATCATTTGGTAAGATATGCAAAACAATACATAGTATAGTATGTAAACATTAAACTGTAACTGTAAACTGCGTCACGTGCGTGATGTGCGAGACGTGCGTACCGTGCTGCCTACCAGCTGAACATACACTGCTTGTTCGCAAGGTTATAGGTATTATTGAAATTGCTGTTTTGTGTGTATTTTATAGAATATAATAATAAAAGTACTTAACTAAATGAAATTCGACTCACCACCAGATTATTTTCCCAAGTAGGTATACATTATTTGGACCATGTTATGAGTAAATACATCCAACCCACAAAACCATAAACGTAAAATAAATGGTTACCAGAGATTTTTATTGAAGTTCAATTTATTATGTTTTTGTTTTATTGACCGAGCGAACGCAAAATGTCTCTGCTTCAGCTTTGGAAAAAGTCTTTCCGGCTGTTCTTCTCTACAGATCGCATCAGCGTTGCTAGATTTTTATTCAGGCAAAGCGGGATTTTGAAATCTTTATGAACAAAAAAAAGCGGGATTTTTTCGTCAAAAGCGGGACATAAGAAATAAACCAGACAAGTGCATGTCGGGCCACGCGCATACATAGGGTACCGTAACAACTTCTTAAAAAAATTAGACAAACTTACATTTGCGGTCGTATGCACTCATTTTTTATCAACAAATACAAGTTTGTAACTTCGGTAATATTTTTGGATTTTTTATTCTGGAAACTTTATTTGTCTTGGTGCCCGTTATAATAATTACATCAAAGGTTCAAAACTGTTGACGCTACGATGATGTGACAGACTGGGATGGACGGACCGAACGATCTTATAGGGTTCCTAGTTTAACTACGGAACCCTAAAAACTAAAATAATTAGTAGTTCTTATTACTTTACTTACTTACCTTTTATTTAAGTTTCAAATTAAGTTTACAATAATGATTGGCAGATTTTTTTTTTAATGAAATATGTTACTAATAATATTTGTCTATAAATATGATTAACTTTTCATTTTGAGATTTTAGCATTCACAATGCTATTTTTATACAATACTAAATAATATACTAGAAAAAATTCGACCCGGAGGAAGAAACATTATTTTTTGAATAGGTAGATATAATAAAATAATACCTAACCTACCAAACAGCACATTAGTACTGCTTTTGAAAAGCATTGTCAACATCGTGGCGACATCTATTAGATTAATTTTTAAACAACATACGATTTGAGCGAGGTCTACAGCTCACTAAGCCACTAATTTAATAATGTGATTAGTTTTTACGAATGGGTTATACCAGCGAAAATTTTTCTAAGTCCAACGAACGCCTACACTAGGGGTTCTAATGAGTCTATTGTATGCCATGTGGCAGTATGTACACACGACGGCATCTCAGACTATACATGTTGACCTTGAGACCGCCTTTATGCCCTGCGTAATAAAAGCTGTTTTCGCAGTTTAACTGTATAACCTGACGTGCTGTCGTGTGTACTTAAATAATAAATTGCTGTAAATGTGTATTAGGTACCTAAGTAGAGCTGTAGACTTCACATTTGTGATAATATTATTGAACATTTTTCGAAATGGCTGAAATATTACTATCGCCATGGCTCCGCCATTTTGAAAAATTTCGAAAAATAGAATCTACATACAAAATTATATGTAATTATAGAACCTGCCCACAAAATTTCACGAGAATAGGTTAAGAAATGGGACCAGTGGAGGAGAACAGACGTACAGCCGAAAAGCCGGACAGCGGGACAGACATACGAAAGCATTTTTGTCCAAGCTGAAACGGACACGCTTCGCGCTCGCTCGGTCGCCTTCCAGCAGCGCATTTGATTTGGTTGTTGTAGAAATTCGGTAGCCCAATATCAGTCAATATTATGATAATAATACTGTTATCGAACGGTGCAATGGATCATTAGAAAATGGACTTAGGCGTGTCACTGCACCGGTAAAGGTTTTAGTACATATATAAAGTTTGCTCTGTTTGTTAACGACGAACCTGCTAATACCGTTTGTCGCTACGGTCGATGTGTTAAAAAATAACGTTACCAAACACTTATCACGATTGTGTCGATTTCGGTGTAACAGGACTTTAGTTATATTAAGTATATTGATAAATCTTATCAACTGCTTATTCAGCGAAAACGTTAGACGTGTGTTTGCATATTATGTATCTGCAAGACTGTTATTGTGAATTTATGGGGAAGTTTACGTACAAACAAACTCCTCCTACCAATAAAAAAATATTAGGTTTTATTATATTGGTTTGGTCCATATTTTAGTCCTACAACCCGCAACAATAATATTTCAGTGTACTTATATCTGACGTTAAGTTTGCTTTAAGTATACTATTGAATTTTTGTGATTATCTAGTTTTATAAAAAAAATATCTTGTATCTCACAATTGCTAGACAGTAAGGTCAATGTGCAATTCATAAATAAATAAGCAACGAATGACATGCCTGAAGGTAGAAGCGCGTTTTCTACAGAATCCTTTACCGCTGCAAAATTAATGTTTAATTTTTTCAGTCAAAACAACAATGTAATTCATGTTATCATACTGTTAATAGCATAATAGTGAAAATGTTGCCTCCAGGGAAAATTACTTCACACACACTAAAAATATTGATGAACTTTGGGTCATTCCCAGGTAGCACAAACGCTGTGTATGATTTGTCTTATATAGCATAGAATCTTAAGAAGGTTGTGTAGCCGCAATTTACAAAATACGCAGCCGGATAGAGACATAATATATGGTTTATTATCTTTTTTCATCATAAGCTTAATAAAATAGCGGTGTAAACGTTTAAACAGCGTTTTTAAATTGCTGCCATTTAACAGAGTTTGAAATAAGCCATGTAAACGTTCTTATGTTAATGTTGAAAAGCAATAGTAAAAGAGCTTCTTACGCAGGCATTAAGTTGTTAGTTTCTGTATAACCGTAGAGTAAATTACTTCTATATTGCTTTATGTACATTTAACAGTGTTAATAATCACGGAAACTTAGCTTCATACAATTATCATAAAGAAGCACTGTAAGTTACATTTAAATAGCTTTTTGCCACGCGGAATCGGTTAAAAGTTGTTACTATTGTCAGTTATTGGCCAGCAGCTATAAAAGTGACAAATTTGTTACTTTTAGAGCAATAAAACACTATTAAAATGCTATACCCAAATAATATTATAAAGCTTCAAGTGCTGCTTTCAAAATTCAGTACGACCCACTCGATCAGATAAAATTGCACGGAACTGATTTCATTTTGCTATCTCTTTGCTTATATTAAAGCTAAAGCTAGTAGCTTCTTTTCTTGCTAACAGCAACATAAATGCAAATATTGTAGCTAAGAGCAATGTAAGTGCTCAAATTTAGCATCCTTCATTGCAATAAACAGTATAAAACACTTTTTTGTAATATAAACATCAACGCCATGTTTTTTGTAAATTCTATTTGCAGAATAAATCATTGAACAATATTAAAATGTATTTTCCTTGGTAATTACTACTAAAATGTTGTGTTTTGTTAACCCATACCTTTGTATAGCTGTTATAAAACGTTTGTTTACACTTTTACTGATAAATAATAAAATTACTGCTTTTAGCAATTTTTATTTTTTTATATATATTTCATAAAATAGCAGAATATTAACAGCGCATTAAAAATTTACATAAAACATGAGTATAAATTATCAGTAAAATTTGATTTGCATAAGAAATCATGCTTGTTATTAGTGTAATCACCTTAAAAAATATCAACATTTTAATAAATATTCGCCATTAAAGTTGACAAAGCATTACAATTGTGAATTAGTTGACAGATAATTTGATTCATTTTGTTCTGGCATTAATTAAATTACTTCAAGTTGCAAAAACTAACATCTATATCATTTTGAGTCAAATAAAAGTTGCGTATTAAGCAATTATTTGACAATTGAAAAGCCTTTTAATTAGCTACTTCACAGCTTGTATGCAGCAGAGAAAGGCTATGTAAAGTGCGCCCAAACCGGCTGTATAGAAGTTGTATAGAAGCTTACATATACAATTATATGATAAGCACTGCAGCCAAAAGTTGTAATAAATACGTGCTCATGGCTTTTATACCAACAAGTTTGGCTACCTGGGTTATGACGAGAGTGACGTTTGAAGAAAGCTTAGGCAACCGGAAGTCATTTCACAACCATTTTTTAACCGACTTCAAAAAAAGGAGGAGGTTATCAAGTATTTTTATTGTAAGTAATTGCACATAATGTTCATAATCTCAAAAAGTTTGCTGTATTTATGTAAACAGTTTATCATTTTAATTATCCACTTATGAGGCCGTAGAGTGTGTGAGAGTGTTTTTCAGCGGATAAAATGTCATAAAAGATAATTGTTTTATGTTGGCATGTGACATCACTAGGATATGATGATATTGATGATATGATACGATGATATAGTTTACTGTGCTGATTGAAGTTATAAAAGAGATACAGATAGCGAATATGATTGTAGATTGCAGATTAAAAGATAATAAAAAATAATACATATTATGGTGATTTCCCTTTAGTTTTATTTAACTATACTTAGTGCTAATTTATTAGTAGATAAAGTAATCCATTTCAGTAAGTAATTAATATTATGTTCATGATTTAAGACCACCCAAAAGGTATTTTTACTAATTTTGAAGGTACATTTTTGCTTCATTTCACCAGTGCAGTTATTTTTTTTGCCATTCTGTACATGATATCTCTGATCTCCGGATGTCATACCGGAATAAGTAGGAATGGATTGACGATATGGCCTAATGAAATAGTGCATTAAACAAACATCAAATTCGCAGAGAACATTGTTAATAACTGTTATTACCAGGAACGGAATATGTTCACTCGATTACCACATTTCGTTCTGTGTCACGCATTTTATTTACGATAAACATCTGTCGCGCAATCGTTCATAGTATGTTAGCATAAATAGCGCTGTGAAACATTATGGTTAAAGTATGCAATAATTGTGAGATCTATAGCTTTTAACCATTAAATGAATGAAATTCATTTACCCACATACAAAGAATGTGATTCGCTGAGTTATTTCTATACAATCCACAAACATTGGTAGGTGTAATAAAACTGTTTGTTAGCTGAACAGTGGTATAGCCAGAATAAACACTATTCGGTAATGTTCATATATACTATGACTATTAAAATTAATAAACGTTTATGTATATTATGTATTTAAGTTATACCTCCCCACTGTATGTAGGTTGGTAATAAGTGCTCTTTATGTTTGTGTAAATATAAAAAGGTTCAATTTTTTTGTCAAGTCTCTACAATTGCAGTTGGTGTGGTTTCTAGTCCTGCCTTAAGTCAGGTGTTCATGTAAATTATCTGTGATTTAAATCCACATTATTCCGCATCGACAGGTCTCGGTAATAATGATGTAAGAGATTTTTGTCCCTTGTCAACGCTTTCAATCATCGATTTCCAATTATAATTTTCTCGTATCATTAACATAAAGTTGATAAAAGTCGTTAAAAGTTGATGAACGCAGTCTGCTTTCAACAAAAATATTAATGAACTAAGCTGCGCTCTTACAAACATTGTAATGAATTATAATTATTGTAGCCATAGAGAAGGCAACGGTTTCTCTGAACAGCCTTGTTCTTATACTTAAATAGACGTTTGTTTTCTTACAACAACGTCAATATTGCCATTCAGTAAGAGAATTTACATAATACGATTGTCTATTTTTAACTCTGCTCTACAAAGATTCAATAATCCCACTGGTTCGATTGAATCGATGTAGGTACTATGTATACCTACTAACACGGGATAATGTGTATATTACCACTCTATTCTAATCATTGTGTTTAACATAATAAAAGTGGCATTTGAGAGAGTAATTTTTTGATGCTTTGAAAGAAAGCTTTAAAAATTTAGAGTCCCATGCATGACCCTTTTGCTAGTTCTTTTATTAATTTTAATTCGACTAACTTTGTAACTTATTTACAATGTTAGTCGAATTAACGACCTCCGTGGTCGAGTGGCTTTGTACACCGGTTTTCAAGGTGTCGCCATCTCTGAGGTCCCGGGTTCGATCCCCGGTTGGGTCAATTTTGCAAACGAACTTTTCTATATTGGTTCAGGTCTGGGTGTTTGTGATACCACCGTTGTCTCTGATTTCCATAACACAAGTGCATTAGCTACTTACTTTGGAATCGGAGCAATGTATGTGATGTTGTCAATTTTTTTTTTTATATTAAATGTATTGATACTCACGTGTAATCTAATGAGTAATGAGCTCTCTTCATTAACTTAACACGTATTAGCGTATATGTATTAGGGTAAACCGAATGTATAAGTGTAAAATAATGTAAAGTAAATTATTTATTTATTATTGATAGGTTATACCAAGATAGCTAGACGCAGAGGTTACCTATATGGACTGTGGCTAGATCAAGTTCTTTCCTAATTATAATGTTTTTATTTATTAACAGGAGTAAGAATTAATAAAACAAGAGAAAATGAAAGTGTCGTAATTTTTAGCTAAAATCGCCGTTTACGTTTTAGGGCTGATTATTATTTTGCCGCTTATAAGGGTCGTTAGACATCAAAGAGCTTTTAATCCGTCTAAAAAAAGAATCCATAACGCCAACATTAAATTATGAGGCACTTTACCCATCTTATAAACCGACTTCAAAAAAGGTTATCAACTCGACGGTACGTATATTTTTATTTTTTTATGTATGTTTTACCATAACTTCACCAGTTGATAACCGATTTGAATATTTATTTATCTGAAAGAACACAGGTTCAGGTGTGGTGTCATAAAACATTACAAAGATCTTACAGAGATATGGCTTAGTTTTTTTTATATTCCTGAAAAATATTAGTTACCAGTGGCCCGCCCCGGCTTCGCACGGGTACAATGTAGTTACTAATGTGGTGAGTGTGAAGTTATTAGACTATACTACAGGATATCTATATAGGTATAGTAATGACCACAAAATTAAGGACGCCAGTTGATTTTCATACAAACGTAGTAACTTTTAAGCATTGCTTCTCCGCCAGGGATTGACCGAGCGGTGATCTGGTGATGGCCATCCAGGGAGTGAATGGCGAAGATCCAGATTTCTATACACACCCAAGTGATCTGACCAGCATTTTAAGAGATGTAAGGATATGTTTAAAAAAACCGCGAATATAGTATAGAAATGTATGAAAACTTGCAACTGTAAATTCTTATGCTTACATCTCTTAGAATGCTGACCAGATTAGTTGGGTGTGTATTGCTATCTGAATCTTCTCCATTCACTCCCTGGATGGCCGTCATCAGATCACAGCTAGTTCAATCCCTAGCGGAAAACCAAGACTTCAAAATTACCTCGTTTGTATGAAAATCGACTTGTGTCCTTAATTATGTGGCCACCACTATATGTATATACGACGTACACAACATACGCAAGGGGTGTTATAAGTTTGACTTGTGTGTGTCTGTCTGTCTGAGGCAACCTAGCTCCCAAACTTATGGACCGATTTTGATGCGGTTTTTTATGCATAGTTTAAAAGATCTAAGTGTACAGACGGCGGGACTCCTTAACCATTGATCCGATTATGATGAAACTTTGGCGAGTTGTTCTGCTTACGACCGAGAAAGTCCCTGGCTAAAAAAACGGAGCATTGCAATATACGCATGCCGGGTGCAGCTAGTTCTAAATAAAAATATGTTTTGCATTAACAGGATTCTCAATCTTGATCATCCAACATTTCTCTATAATAAAAAGCTGTTTCATACAAAAATTCAAATCGAAAATATCAAAATGTGTTTCATACGTTTTGATATTTTCGATTTGAATTTTTGCTGATTATTTTTTCGCTATTTGAGAGTTGGTCCCAATAGTAAAAGTTGTTCAGTTTGATGGTCCCTTTATACCATATTCGGCATTAGGGGTATTTTTGTAACATGTTCTATACCTACCACATTTCTTGTCATGTTATCCGGTTGCAAAATAAAAAGGTTATTCGGCGAGCTGACTCTCGAGCATTCGACATTAGAGCTGGCCATGGGAGAAACAATCACTGCAGATCTACACCAGCCGCTCTTAAACTTTGTCCCTGTGCTTTATTAATTGTCATAGCATAGGCGACTTGACCGAATATTGTATTCTTTTAAAATTAAACTGATAATTAGATGGAATAATTTTGCACCTCATTACAACGCAAGGAAGGAAAAAATGACAGCACTGCCAACATAACCCCATAGGTACTATTCAATGAAATGCATTCTACCTACTCTCAGGGGAAATGACCAAAGAGAATGTAATACTACGTTGAGATGACAAATGATATTTAATTTTCTTAATTAATCAATCAAATGCACAAAAAAGTTTCAATTCCGACGTCGAAGTCAATCATAGCAAAATTAGCTTTATATCACTTTTTAACCCTGTTAGGTGATAAAAATAAAAAAAATACGAAACACGTGTTCAATTAATTTTGTGAAAGAATGTCTATGCCAAATTTCAAGTCAATCGGGCCAAGGAATCGCGTCCTCCCATACAAACTTTGCCACCCTGTTTCACCCCTTTAGGGGTTGAATTTCGCAAAATCCCGTCTTAGTGAGCACCTACGCCCTAAAAGGAGCCCCCATGCAAAATTTGAGACTCCTAGCACTTGTAGTTTCTGAGATTTCGTGATCAGTGAGTGAGTGAGTGAGTGATTTTCCCTTTTATATATATAGATTTAGCTTACCGTCGCACGAGTTCTTACGGATTTTCAGGCATTACTTCTTTGTTTATGAACCGATTTTGGTGATTCTTTTTTTATTTGAAAGTGTTATACCTCAAGAGCGCTCACATTTTTTTCATTGGTATATTGGACCTTGGACTTCGAAGATACACAAGGGATCTCATCAAAGTCAAATAGAATATGTATATTGATTGAGATATTAGTAGGTATATGACATCCAAAACAAGCCGAGCCATGGTCTGCGACATTTTGGGCTAGACTTGGACTACGAAGGCACAACGGAAGTCCTTAAAAAAAACAGCGTAAATTTGGAAATTGAGTTGTAGGCATTGTACATGTACGTACAATACCATTGAAAGTATTATACAAAGTTAAACAATTTTTACACGCTTATATACTTACCACTAAAAAGTTGAAAATAAAAATCTTTTTTCAACGACTTGGACGTTGTATTTGTTGTATTAATATTGATATGCGTAACTAATGATTTTTATATTATTTCTAGTTTTTTAGAGGTAATTAGTTTCGAAGCTGTTTTTGATTTTAGGTGTTCGACTCAACAACAACACTCATCTGTTTCTGTCAATCGTAGCTTACGCTCCGATTCCTCGTTTATAGGCTTCGTATAAAAATAGCTTCATTTATTAATAGTTCTTTCCTTTTGTCGCTACTGGATGAGAATGTTTTAAATAATAGAGTAGCTATAAACAGAGTCAGACTAGGAAACATTAGAGTGATATTAATTCATCAATGCCCGAGCGGCCGAATGCGGCCGGACAACAACGGAATATCTATTGTCTCTTTTTCCGGACCTTGATGGGTTAAGGGACCCATTAAAAAGCTGAATTGTTTATAAAAGTAGAAATATATAGTGGTGGCCAGATAATTGAGGACACCAGTCGTTTTTCATACAAACGAGGTAACTTTGAGTGGAGGAAATTCAGAACGCCATACATATCCAACTGATCTGATTAACATTCTAAGGGATATAAGGATATGTTTAAAAAAACCGTGAAATTAGCATTAAAATGTAGCGAAATCCTGAAACTGAAAACTTTGATAATTATATATCTTAGAATAGATCAATTGGGTATGTATAGCAAATTTGAATGTCCTCCATTCACTCCCTGGATGGCCACCACCAGATCACAGCTAGGTCAATCCTTGGAGAAGAACCGTAAGGCTTCAAAGTTACCTCGTTTGTGTGAAAAACGACTGGTGTCCTTAATTATCTGGCCACCACTATATATTTCTTCTTTTATAAACAATTCAGCTTTTTAATGGGTATAATACTCAGATAATTGTCGATTTTTATGATTAACTAGCTTCTGCCCGCAACTTTGTCCGCGTATCATATTATGATTTAATCCAGGTTATAAACTATCTGTGTGCCAATTTTTAAAAATTACCTAAGTATACATAGTGACTAAGTATACAAGGTGACATGAATCGCAAATATATGTATAAAAAAATATGTTTAAACTGTAGAAGGGAATATTAAAATACTGATAAGCATTATTTTAAACATTTTTAATATTTTCAATTCAATTTTAATATAATGCTTTAAATCACGTGACTGCAAACGGCAAGCGCATTACTTAACGGTATGAGATACCACTATACCACTCAAATGAGACAAGACAATCTGTCAAACCGTCTGTCATCATCCATGAAAATGCTGCAGCGGCGGTATCGGCTAAAAACATTGAAGTTCATGTTAACTGTGTTTTGACAGATGTATCTGATACATTGCTATTTTTCATTGGTAAGTTTTTATTTGTGCCAAAACGAAGTAGCAATGTATTACATACATCTGTCAAAACACAGTTAACATGAACTTCAATGTTTTTAGCCGATAGAGCCCCAGGTACTGCCAGTGGGAATGGGTCTGCTTCTGACTATTTAAATGTTATGATTTGAATTTTTTTTGTAACAGCCTAGACTGAATAATGACTTTAAATTTTGAATTTAGTTTGAACCCTGTAAATTGATTCATTAAGAAGTGAACTAATTAAATAATGTTATTTATTTATTTATTAATCTATGTTAATTGTAACATATAAATGTAATGTCTGGAAACGATATACCTACTTATTTGTAAATTTCGTTAGCTCAGCGGTCAGAGCATTGGACCGGATATCCAAAGGTCGCGGGTTCGATTCCCGTCCGAGAACATGATCTGGTGCGAGTCCTATTTTTTCTAGTATATTATTTAGTATTGTATAATTTCGTTCCATCTGATAAAGGTGATAAATTTTTTGCGCCCATTTTTCTTGTCAGCTAAAAGAGGTCATAATGGGTGGTAGTAGGGTAAAAGAATTGACGATTTAAAAATGCTTATTATGTGAGCTTATTTGAATAAAGAATTTCATTCATTTATTTAATAAAGATTGACATATTGTCATCATATTGTTGTTGCTGACAAGAATTTTATATTCATATTCTATGACATATAAATTCTTGGTTGCTGACAGGTTGATTATTGTTTGACATTGGTTTGTTTATTTATCATATCGTTAGTAATCAAGATCACGTGACTGCTTGGAGCGTTTAGGCCGATAATATAAAATTGATAATTTACTTTGATTTTTTTATTGAAATTGAGTGAATTTTTTCGTATTATTTACACGTAAATCTTTAAAGGAATTTGACACATCTTAGTTATCCACTTTTTGACTGAGCCAGTGCAAAGCGCAAAGAGACCCTTTCAGCTAGGGAAAAATGCTTTTGTATGTCCGTCCGGCTGTCCGTCTGTTCAACCGATCCTCTTGTTTTGTGGGCAACTTCGATATACATATAACTCATACCTATATTTATTGTAGATACAGTTTTTTTAAAATTTTCGAAAAAAAAGAACATATTTCAGCCTTTTCAAAAAATCTTCAAAAATGTCACAAACGCGAGGCCTACAGCTCACAGAGCCACTAGTTGTTACTTCTACAACTAAAACACTTTAAACAATGACCGTACCTCACCTCGAAAAATATGACAATCTTGACGACCTCCGTGGTTGAGTGGCTTTGTACACCGGTTTTCAAGGTGTCGCCATCTCTGAGGTCCCGGGTTCGATCCCCGGTTGGGTCAATTTAGAAAACGAACTTTTCTATATTGACTCAGGTCTGGGTGTTTGTGATACCACCGTTGTCTCTTGATTTCCATAACACAAGTGCTTTAGCTACTTACTTTGGTATCGGAGCAATGTATGTGATGTTGTCAAATATTTATTTATTTATTTATTTTATTTTAGAAAATGTAAATACCACCATAAACTAATGTATAAAAAGAAATAAAGTCCTAAACAACATAAATCACAATACCTAGGTGTCGCCACTGTTGTGGAGCGGGTATTTAGCTATCAAGAATTTATGTAATAAGTAAGGCCTCCGGGGAGCTGCGACCCCGTATTAAAAATTGATCCTACTCTTAATTATTACTATCGTGCGTTGGGTTTTATGTATGCTAAAGAAAATGTATAATTAAATCTGACTTCATCCATTTTCATGTAAACATACTTACAAAACAGGTATAAAATAAAAACAATACGAGAAAACAATTTATCGCGATGGTCACGACCAATAAAAAATAAACTATGACCTACACAGTTTTACAATCGCATCCAAACTCTTAATTAAAATTGTAGGAAAGTATGAGTATGGAATAGTTAATGTTATGTTATGATTATAACAAAAAAACTTATTTATAAAACTTTAGGTGATAAGGACACTAATTTAGAAGTAATTATATTATAAATATTGGAAAACACGTGTGTCGAGTCGAGTAGACATCACACAATGATGTTCGATTGGAAGTGGTTCGTAAACGTAACTCTTGTTTTCCAAAACATTCGGAGTAATGCAAACAGATCTGAGGGCTGACTGAATGTATTGCATATGATAGCTATCAGTCAAACAGAAAAACAATATAAAAAATATTTAATAATATAACGTTTACCTGGTTTACGATAAGGAACCCATTCGGCCTTACCACAAAAAAAAAAAACACTGTTCAACATCCCCCTTATTAATAAACGAAAAGTAAGTTTACACCCGGTATAACCAAAAATATTGCTAAGCAATATTCAAATAATAATACTCCTTACGTTTCATGTATCAAAGCCTTATATTCCTAAGCAAACTTTTTGGTTAAACTAGGTGTAAACTTATTCTTCGTTTATTAATAAGGGGGCAAGTGTTTAACTTAGACACTGTTTAAATGTGATGCTGTCACTTTTTTGACAATATTGTTTGAAAGAGATGGCATCGCATTTAAACAGTGTTTTAAAATCTTTTGTGGTAAGGCCGTTATAGTTTCGTCATGTCCGTCTGTCCGCGGCTTAGCTCAGAGGCCCTGAGTACTAGAAAGCTGTAATTTAGCATGAATGTGTATATTAATTACGGACATTTTCACCCAAAAAATATTGACAAAGAAAAGCAAATGGAAATTATAATAAATGTTTTTAGTTATGTTGTGTTCTATTATACGAAAAATACTTTGAAGTTTTTGGACTCACAGATATTTCCTCCGTGCACTAACTTAAACAATTTTCCTTTGCTAGGTTTAGTTTTCTTTGTGCATAATAAAATTAGTGTCATATCTTACGTTTGTGCGCTAAAAAGTATCTTAAATTGTATGTTGTTTAAAAATTAATCTAATAGATGTCGCCTCGAGTTTTCAAAAGCAGTACTATGTGCTGCTTGCTGCTAGATGGCACTTCTAATTTTGATTTTTTTTCGAATGGGTGAAATTATATTTTTCGAAAAACTGAGTCAATAAAATAATGAACCTGGTGAAGTTTTACAAGAATCGGTTGAGAAAGTCGGAAAGCCGAACAGACATACGAAAGCATTTTTGCCCAAGCTGAAGCAGAGACGCTACGTGCTCGCTCGGTCAACAAATGACTGTTCAGCGATCAAATAGAAATAATCCAATGTTTGTTAAATCCAATAACTAGCTTATGAAACATATTGAAGTCAGTGATGTTTGTTTAAAATCTATAAGTTGTCGTCATGATTGTTTTGGTAAGCGACTGCTGCTGTCGTGCTGGAGACGCCATTAAAATTAGTACTCAATAAAGTACGAGCACATTAGGTAGATAGTACTTTTAGGTAACGTTTACAAATGATCGGTTAAAAAAATAATGATACATCAATGATTTTTCATTATTCAGCATAATGTATTTAATTAATTAATTTATATTTACTTAATATAGGTATATTATTTCCTTGCTTTGCCCCAAAGATCTCCAATACTAATTCCGGAATAATAATATTTTCAACATTATAGGCATTTAAATAAAAAATAATTCTTAATTCAAATATTTGGCAATTATTTGAATTAAGCAAATAAATGTAACATTATTCACATTTTGTTTTACTTTAATAATTAAACTAAACTAACCACTACTAATTAATTAAATACAACTTGACTCTAACAAAATTATTGACTCTAATAAAAATTTTGCACTTTAAAGCAAAATATTTCGCAAAGGGAACCCTGAATCAAAAAGTGGTTTTAACAAGGTGATAATAACGACACCCCACACTATGAAATTGATGAGAAAAAAAATGTTTCATCCCCACTTTACATGTAGGGGAGGTGCACAAAAACTTTAAAAAAAATCTAACACTTTTTTGGCATAATTAATATACATATTCATGCTAAATAACAGCTTTCTAGTAGGTACTTAGTGCCTCTGAGCAAAGCCGCGGACGGACGGACGGACATGGCGAAACTATAACGGTTCCTTGTTGACTTGACTACGTTGACTAAAGTTTACTTTTACTTTTAGGATTAAAACCCTAAAAATGAGCAGTGATGCTGTAGGATAAAATCTTTTAAAGTAATTATTATGTTAAGTAAAGCGTTACATATTTGATATTAAATGCAATTGCGTAGCATTTAAATGAAAATCAATATATACATTCACTTAAACCACGAGTAGGTAACAGTTTACACTAAGTAAGCTAAAAACTTTTATTAACAATCGCATAAGTTTAGTCGCTAGATTTTTTATTTGAATCGAATCACTTAGCATACGTGACTGTCTACGTTTCTGTAAATGTCGAATAGAAAAAAACACTTAGCTTTTATTTCGGCCTATTTTAGCCTATTTCAAACCTTTATTATACTAAATAATTATACAATGTGTTACAAAAGTACCCCTAATGCCGAATATGGTAGATAGAGATTATCAAACTGAACAACTTTTACTATGGGACCAACTCTGAAATCGGGAAAAAAATCAGCTGTTTCATACATTTTGATATTTTCGTAATTAATTTTTGTATGAAACAGCTGATTTTTTTTTCGCGATTTCAAAGTTGGTCCCATAGTAAAAGTTGTTTAGTTTGATGGTCCCTATCTACCATATTCGGCATTAGGGGTACTTTTGTAACACGTTGTATATTTGTCGGCACTCAAAGTCTTCCTTTAGATTATTGTACAATACAACAATTTATGTAAATGGTCGTCTGTTATCCAAAATAAAATAAATGAAGTAAAAGAATATAAAATACCCTTTACGTCGTGTTCAGTACCCTTACCACAAATAGCTATCGAAAAAAATAAAGCGCGTAAAAACATTCGATAGAGTAATTTTGTATTGTATGGGAAATGCGTATAGTGTCATCTAAAGCTGAAGAAATTATTTTTTTTATAGATAATTACTCTATCGAGTACTTTTACGCGCGTTATTTTCGATGCTCACTCGATAGCTGTTCGTGCTAAGGGTACAGATTTAGTTTCACCTTACAGAGGTGAAACGCGTAGGTGGCGTAGGTGTACATCCAACGACAAGCTGGACTACCACAACAGGGTAATCAGTTTCAATTAATTTTAAACATAAATGCGAAGCCATTAAGGTTTAAAATAAATTGAACTTTTACAGTTTTGTATAACTTGACGTGCTTCTGACTGTACTTGCATAGTCACATCACAGGTCACGGATTCTTAGTTTTTAGGCAATAGCTACCTAAACCATAAATAACTACTAGTTAACGCATTGTAGTGTATTGAGTAAAATTTTAATTTTTCCACAATATAAAGTTGACTCCCTCTCTGCTAATGTAGGTACCTACTAAAATAGACTGAGTAGGTAAACAATATAAAAATAACATGGAGAAATGGAAAATAAAATGAATAAAAACGACAAATGAAATAAACCCATTTGAAAAATTAAAAACCCATCTAATAGAAGATGCATTTTTAAAAACCAACCTTTTTATTTAATTAATAAAAAAAAAAGTGTATTTATAATCAAGCGTCATCATCATCATCCTCAATTAATTATACCTATCAATTATTATATCTTATCTTTTTTCCCAAAAAACTACGCCCTGCTTAATATCTGCCATCTGCGTCGGTACGTGGTGTGGAGTTGTTTTCATGATTACTTAAATTACATACGGTACTTTTAAAATCAAAAGCAAATTTAACATTAAATTAAAAAAACATCCTTGTTCAACATTCATCCTTTACATCTTTAAAAACCCACATTAAAAATTCTGTGTTTTACAGTACCTATAAGTACTTATTTTTTAAACTTTTTACCTTCGTCCTCTTTCTTACATTTTTTTGTCTGTAACAATTCCCAAGTCTAACTAGTGAGCCTGTTATCGCACTATATCGTACTCTCATTTAAATTTTACTTCAGGTATAACCATTTAGTACAACGATAAGGTAACTTCGGCGAACGTTTTTAATTAATATTCAATGAGTACGTACTTACCTAGGTACGGCCTAGCTGTACGAAACTAGTTCACAACAGGCAAATTGCATTTTAATTATTGCTACCATGATCTACCATCGATACGGACAAACGAAATGTTAAATGACATCGTGTTCACAAAACCAAAAAAACTCTTGTTTATTCTATGCCAAAAACCGTGCTACGGTTGTTTTTTCGTATTTATAATAGGGAGCTACGAAAATCATTACAAAACTTTGTTATGGCTAATATTAAGAAAAACAAATACGCGTTCCGTTAATAACGGTGGCGTATCGTGATTGCGTGATTACGTGACGCAAGTTATGGAGAAATGTATTTTGGAAAACTTTGAATAAAGCCATTTAAAATATGACGAATTTACGCCGCCAACAAGCACGTTAAATAGGTTGTAGCAGAAAGAATAAATGATATGTATATGAAAGCTAGTTTTCTAATTTGAAAAACTTGAAAAAAATAAGCCTTTGACATAAATAATATTAGAAAAAAAAAGCCTTTGACATTGGGTTGCTCAAGTAAGCCAAAATTAGTGCTTAACTATCTCAAAAGTCCGATAACTTTTGCATGGAATATGTTTGATGGTTGAAAGTTTATTCTCGTACTTACAAGAATGATTTAGTTATTTGCTTTGATTGTATTTTCTCGTATCTTCGCATTATTCACTAGTTATTCGGTGTTCTTTGTGCGCGTTCCTCTCAAATGATTTTGGAACTAAATGTTGCATAGCTAACTTGACAAACATTTCCAACACAGCAGTGAAATCAACTAATTTCTGGTAGGGTAGAACGGTCCTTATAGAAATAACACGTGTAACGTGTGACGTGTTATTTCTATTGAACATGTTCGGATTCATATGGTCCTTTGATCATGTTACAAAATGGTTGGATTTATATTATTGCTCCTTTGATCTATTATTGATTAAGATCAACAATACGTTAGATTACATAGTCTCGAAGCTTTTGTTTCAATAGTAACTCATTATTTATTGCCAAAATCGTGCTACGATTTGCATTTTTCGTAGCATGGGATGCTACGAAAATAGTACCAGCTGTATATTTTATTTGCTTAGGTTTTGTTTTCAAGCCATGGAATGTTTTTACAAAAGACGTACGATTTCATACTCGAATCAGTTCGAACCCTGTATGCTTCAAATATTTTTGTCGTTTTTCGATCTTTTGAAAAGATTGTTCAGTGTCGCCTAATGACGCTGAACAACTGACACATAAAAGGATGCTAATAATTATTATTCCTGTTTCATCTTGTACACACTAGTTCGCCATTTAGTATTAGCGGTACAATAAAGGATCATTCCCACAGCTCCGGCGCGGCACCGGCGCGCCACCGGCCCGTCACCGGCACGTCGGCGCCTCACCGGCATGGCTAGCAGGGTTGGTAGATAGGGGGATTTTATCGAAATTTTGGAAAAGAAATGACGTGGCCGCAAATAGGGTTGCGACTTTTTTCTTTTAATAAAGTATTGGTTGCTATAATTGGCAGAGAAAAAGTACATTGTGGTATGAAAATAAAGTATTATTTTTTTATTTTAACTTTTAAAAACATGCTTTATATTGCTTTTGGTAATATTTTGGTAACTTTATTAGACTTAATTCTCATTTTCCACTAAGTTTAGTAAGATTTGAAATTTTCCCAAATACGATTGTTTTTATTTCGTTAGATAACGTTTTGTATGAAAGATACGTTTTGTATGAAAGTAAGTTTATTTTTTTCTCCAATAATTAAAAATGTTCCCAAAATTTCGAAAAATCCCCTTATTTATCTGACAACCCTGCTAGCCATGCCAGTGAGGCGCTGGTGACGTGCCGGACGGCATGTCACCGGCGCGGCACTGAGCCATGCCGTAGCAATACGCGCTTGATTTGCCGGTGACGTGCCGGCGACGAGACTGATGTGTGTGAACAGTGTAGTACAACTTGTATGTAACTATATTTTTGACGTTGCCGCGCCGAAGCTGTGTGAATGATCCTTTAAACATCACTATTATTCAGAAATTTTACTGAAAACAAAAACTTAGAACCGACATGAAAATACTCACGAAAACGTGCGTCTTTGTGTGAGCACCATAGCAATTATCTAAGTCGTAAAATAAATCGAAATGACTACTGTAAAACTAGTATCTACACTATCTACCTGTATCCACTCGGTATGTACCTATTGCATAACGACAATACTCAAGACCTTTGAAGAACATTGAAGGACAGTTACTGAAAATTTGCATTACAGTCAGTGTTCGAAAAACTATTAAGAACCGATATGTTCATAACTTAAATGTTTTCCATTGATTAATTATTAACACAGGTGCACAGTTGTGTTTATTTAATACTTATCTACATTTCAATATAGATCCACTCTACGTAGGTATAGATAATTAATTTGCATATACAAACCAAACTTATTCCAAGTATTCGGTAGTGTAGTCTTAGTACAGTTTTAAATACTCTACACGTGCTCTATACACGCACAAAAATATTTTTCATTTCTTTCTCATACTCAGAAAGTGAAAAACTGCGTTCCACCCTAGGGAGGAAAAGAATTATCAAAATAGAACTGTCATAGAGTCATCTCATCAGCAACGAAAAAGTTAAGGAAAAATATGGTTTAAAGTTAAAAAAAAAATGTTGCGGCCATGTTAGGGTGCGTTTCCACTAAAGCTGAGCGCAGCAGAGCGATGCTTCGTGGTTGGCCAATTCATAGCTTAAGTTCGAGTTTAAGCTCATTTGATTCGTCTTGACAAGTACTCCGATAGGATATGGTGTATTTTTAGTTTACCTACTGGATTTTTTAATATAAAAAACACGTTTTTGAAACGTACTAAAAAGCATGAAATATTTAAATTTGAGATATCAATAAAATATTTAAACGCGTTTTTATAAAAAAAGATTTTTTTTCAGTAAAACCCCAACCGACCATTCATTTGACCTAAATACATAATGCAGATTTAAATGGTTTAGTAATTTTAAGGGGTTTTTTCTAAAAGATATTTTTTTTTTAAGCTTTATTTATCCAACTTTTAAGTGGTATGTAAGCGATGACATTGTAAATCATAAGTTTTTATATATCAAACTTTTCAATGGTGCATTACTCCTAATTTCCACATACGCGCTATTTGTTGTGTTGTTAAGGAGTTCCGTCGTGCCTTCGCAGCTCAGAGTGCTTAGTGCGAGTTTTCTTACTTATTCGATCGCGTTAACGTAAACGCGATTTAGTATGGAATCGGAACAACGCCATCTCGTGACGAAAGGCCGTACTAGAAATTGTGAGTGTAAGTTTTTTACGCGGTCGATACCGAGCATCGACAATCGAAAAGTGAGAGCACCACGTGACCACGTGAGAACGTTCTTGCTTGTGATTGGTCGTTTGTTATAATTTGCGAGTGCGAGCTGCATTTTTGACAGTTCGAATAGTTAACTTAGGTGAAAAAAACGTGAAATCAATCGAAAAGTTAACGCGACATTGTCACCTAGATTTCTTTAGTGAAAACACTGAAAACCGAAGTTACCGAAAATATTGAAGAAGAGTAAAAGCATGGTAGCTCGGTATTATGTGAAAACCGAAGTTACCGAAAATATTGAAGAGTAAAAGCATGGTAGCTCGGTATTATTTTGCTTGGAGAATGCTGGCGGCGGCTGAGACAAAAAAATATCGGAATTTTATCACCGTCAGTCAAGCAAGAGCTCGAGCTTCATTTAATATCAACAACATAAGTGATGAAGAATTTAAGCGCAGGTACCGGCTAACCAAAAAGTCGTTTAGGACTCTTTGCAATGAATTAAAGATGAACACCAATTTAAAGGCATCTCAGAGAGTATCTTTGGAAATAAAGGTATGTTTTCCTTCTTAGAATTACCAATAAAATAATGGTACCAACTAAATAGCAACCTAACATTATTTGTATACACTTCGGCTTCAATAACTTTCTTTTTCATTTTAGGTGCTCAAGTACTGCTCTGCTATTCTTTGCGACGGGTTCTTACCATGCCTATTGGTGTTGCTAAACATGTGTCCCAAAAAAATGCAGTGTGTACATAGAGGAAGTATGTGAAGCCTTAACACATAGAAATATAATGAATAAATATATTAATTTTCCTTCCACTCTTGCTGTAAGTCAAAGGTTAGTGTTGCAATTTAATTATTTTAGTACCTATTATAAAAGTCAATATTATTGATGTAAACTAGGTAACTTAATTTTGTCATTGTTTAGATTTTACAGAAAGTATGGGATACCAGGAACGGTTGGATGTGTTGATGGGAGTCATTTTAAAATAGTTGTTCCATCTAAAGAAGAAGAACATCTGTAATTTAGTAGGAAACACTATCATTCAGTAAACATGCAAATGGTAAGTAAGGAAGGTAGTTAATTAAGACCAAATTGATATTTCAAAACTAATATGTTTAAAAAGGTATGTAGTGTATTAAGGAAGAGAACAATTTTCAGGTATGTGATGATGAGCAACGCATCATCAGTGTAAATGCAGTTTGGTGGTGCTAATCATGACTCCTTCATTTGGAAAAATAGCAACCTGAATACTTATATACAGGGCTTACACTGTAATGGAGAATCAATTTGGCTTTTAGGTAAAAATATGAACAAAATATTGTGGTCAAATGTCTTTATTTTATTTGGAAGTGTGTATAAATGAATAAAAAATAAAATATGTATAAATGAATGTTGTAGGAGACTGGATATCCTCAGCGGCCATCTTTGACTTTCACAAGCTTTTGTAATTACATGAGTAAACTATTTTGAATTGCATTGAATGTTTTATTTCACTGAATTTCATTTTATAGTAGGTCTATTATATCTATAATAGAATTATTTATTTTGTAATCTCTATTGGAAACAAAAATAACCCAGTTTATTTATTGGCCCCCTTTGACCTATTGTTGGCATGTACTGCCCCAATTATTTTTAGGATGTGGATGCTTTCAAAAGTGCGGTCACATTTGTCTGATGCCACGCGCGCCGTATTTATAGGGACGTGTTTTTAATGCATACATTTGTAGCGTCAGACAAATGTGACCGCACCTTAAAACCTACATATTGTATCATGAAAGATTTTGCTAACGTTAAGCTATGTAGGTAGTTTGGGGATCATAATTTTAGAAAAATAAAACCAGTGCTTAAGAAATTAAGTAGTTTTAATAAAGTTAAAAAAATACAAACGAACACGAACTCATTGTAATCTCCTTAAATTAATTAGATAAATGCTATAATCAGTCTTCAATTTTATTGTGTTACTAGTTACCGCCTGCGACTTTGTCCGTGTAGACATTCGAGAAAATTCTTAGGGAACCTTTAAACAGGGTAAAAAATATACATACTTAGAATATACTTCAGTACCCAAAACCAATTATTGGCATGCTTATACCCATTGTTAGTAATAAAGTACCCATTGTTACTCATAAAGTGATAGTAATTGAATTTTTTACTATTGGCATGGGGCCAACATTTGGAAATAAAAAAACTATTGTTTACAGTAATTAATGTAAGAAAACTTTTGATAACTAAGTACTTATGAAAATAAGGTTCCTAATGCAAAAATAATAATGAAAGTACTATCCCAATTATTGGCAATAGGCCAGTAAATTTTAAGTGCATAAAACTTAATTTTTAAAATAATTGAATATTACCAAAGCATATTGAATTATAATAACCCCTTCTTAGATTATGCTAATTATAGTAGTAATATTTGCCATAATTGTAATGAGAAACAATAAAAGTAGGTATATAAAATATTAAAACTAAAATGTAAGTACCTAGGTAGGTATATAAATTCTTAATTATTACAATATTTATCAAATAATTTCTCCATTAATTCCAAACCTCTTAATCCTAATTGCTGCCAGTCACTTTGGATTTGCAGTTCCATTTCTCTTATCCTATTTTTCTCTCTTCTCTGGTCCATATAGTCCTCGTGTTACCTGTGTCAGATTCTCTACCATTCCTCATCGGCCTGGAGAAATATTTGACTGGTTTGTTCAGTTTGAGTAGGCCTCACCAGTCTTCGAGGTGAACATATATTTCTCCTAGCCCATCTGCCACGTTAAGTAGGAGTGTGGCCAACGGAAGAAGGGTGAGGTTGTACCCGGACTGGAGATTTGAGGTGGAGAAACAGCCCGGGTTGGATGAGTAACATTGACACCTAAAAAGTTCAATATTGTTAATAAGTTGAGACAGAGTTGCTATTGGTAGCTTTAATTCATTGTGGTAATAGTGCCTAAATCACATCACATTACATAGGCACTTTTAGAGGAACTATTTTTTTTTAGTCATATAATGGGTTGCAGTGTCAAAATACTTAAATACTATAATAATCTAACCTATACCTAATTAATTAGATGTGTAGTTTACTTACTTTTTTCCATTTCTCAGCAGTTTTAGTATCACCACTTCCATCACTATTTAATAGTTCTGCAAGTTCTTCCCACAACCTTAAATGTAAAACCCTGCTTCTTGCATTTGATGAGGGTTTGCTGATATCTTCATGTCTGTAAAACAATTTCACACCGTAAATAACACAAATTATAATAAAGCAAAGAAGTATAGCTACTTTAAAGTATTTTTCAAATAATGTTTGTTACTCACTGCTCCATTAATGAAACCATAATTTCGAATTGAGACGTGCTCGTTCTCATTTGTTGTTTCGTATGTTTACAAATGACGAAATAACCAAATTAACAGTAAATATGAGCATGTCCGCACAATAATTCAGAACCACTTTAATCTTGAAACACTTCAAAACACCTTTTTTTGACAAAACTTTTTAGTTACGTTCTTTGGTGAAAGAGTGTACAATACAAAAACAAACCACCGTCGTTTCCACACCATAAATCAATGACTTAATTAGTTAGTTTGACTCTACAAGAGTCCTATTTCGCCCATCTCAACCTTTTTGGGCGATAAGCTTTATTTTAATAACAAAAGTGTAGAAAGAGCATTTAAAAGTTTGTCGACTGAAAAAGTAAACACATTCCTATAACCCTACCAAATCCAAAAGTAGCAGTTTTAATACTTTTCATTTAGCTAGATAGAAAAATATCCCCTTTAAAATCGGTTGGATTATATCACGACGTAAACTTACTACCAACACAAGAAAATAAAAAACTCTATTCACGGTGAGTAAACGCAGATCGAGCGGTTACATGTAACTACATCTCGCACTCGCTCGTTTTCGATTTACGCCGCGTTTCACGTTTACTCGATTAACGCGATAGTAAAGTTATTCGCAAGAATTTAAGAAACTCGCACTAAGCACTCTGATCTAGTCCGAACAGCTATCGAGAAAAATAACATGCTTAAAAGTACTCGATAGACCATTCTCTATGGGAATATCATTTCGCTTTTCGCCGATGGATGGCGCTGTACACATTTCCTGTTCGTGCTACGGGTACAGAACGTCCCTGACCATAGTTAGGTACCCACCTTGATATAAACCTTTTAATATTTCAGCCACTATACAGTTCCTATTTGATTTTTAAGAGTTCCCTTGTGTATCTTGAAAGTCCAATGCCAATGAAATTAAAATCATTATCATCCTTGAAAGTATTCCTTTCAGACAAAAAAGAATCATCTAAATCGGTTCATAAATAAAAATTTATTTACTTTATTTTAAAAATAGATAGAATATAATAGAAATTCATTCATAAATATATAAGTTATGCTTGATCATCCGTAAAAAAACATTAACTAAAATAACAAAATTAACGAAAATAGCAGTATTTTCAGGATTTTATGAAAACTACTGCATCTGCTTCAATGTTTAAACAAATTGGATCAATGTGGAAGTATATTTTTGAATTAAAAAAAAATCAAATCGGCCCATAAATAACAGAGTAACTACTGAGGTAACAAACATAAAAAAATACAACCGACTTGATAATCTCCCCTTATTTTTTTGTTAAAGTCGGTTAAGAAAAAGGGGAATGCAAATGTTTAATCACTTTTTATCATAGGTATATATAACGTTATGTTTGGTATTTAAAGCTTAAATAATTATTATTCTTATTATTTGGGCTGGCTATTTGAAAAGCTTCAAAAGCTTTGCGTCTGTCAAATCAACGTGGACATCCGACATACTGTTACACCCCTTTGGTAAGTTAGATTGTTATATAAGTCATAATATAACAATTGACTAAGTATTTAAAATTAAAAGCAACTAAAAGTATGAAAATTCTTCACCAAGAATAAGTGAAAAAAAATGCATAGCCTACCAATCGGATTGTTTTTAACTTAATGCAAATTATATGCGTAGAGTTTACCACATGGGCGAATGTTTTGTTAATTTTGATTTTTACAAGGTTTTATCAATTGAGTACTTAATCAGGTAGCCAATTGTTATTAAACAGTCTTATAAATAATTAATTATTACGCTATCTTATCTCGCGCGAATTTTTATTAAGGTCTATATTTTTATTGAATTTGCATTAGGCGTGAAGGCTATCATGCTGTCGGTTGCACTCTGCTTAGGGCGAGAGATTTACACATAAATATTTCATTTGATAACAATATTTTTATGAGTTTGATACGGAATAAATAGAGGCTGAAAGAACTTACATGAAAATGCACGTTGCCTGATGAACTGATAACGAACAAAAGTGCCGGTACTAGATTAATTAATTGAAAGTAAATGAAAAGCGATGTTTTGTGATTGTTGGTGTTTTCTTGCAGTCACTGAAAAGGTGGCACCTTAAAGTGAGGTTTGCGTCGATACGTCGGATGGTGCGGCGCGACGCGCGCTCGCCGTGTCAGCGCGGGTATTGGCGGACGGCCCGGCGTCTGCGCGCGCACCGCCGCATTGACGACCCGCTACGTACACAACACAATACACAAGCGACACAAGCCATCCCGACACACACCAGACTCGCGGAATAAACTCTGCAAGCCGCATTCACGTATTCTAAAGTTGCAAAACATATTTTTCTGTACATTTAGACTCAGACTCAGGTCATTTTACGTCGTAGAATAAACAATTTGCTTTACAGTCTGCAAGGAGAGAATTATCGCTCTCGAGATACCTACGTAAACAACATGGTGCAGTATACAAATAAAATACTCGCGCTTTACAGCTGAGATGCGTCATAGAACAGAATGATCGGATATACGCAGATAACTGACAACACAAGGTTACTGTATGATGTATATTTAAATTTACACGCCTGAATACATTCCATTGATAGCTTTATCGCCTATCAAGGGAAATATCATAAGGGCCACTCTATTTTCCGAGTAGCTAATAAAAAATCATGATAAGAGCAATGCATGGCATTATCAAAGTGTATTAGGTGTACTAAGTAAATAAAATGTGTGAATGTAATTAAGCTATATACGTTGTATTTTTGATACAACTAGGTACTCAATTATTATTGGGTAGTGATTGATACAACTACAGAACAATAACGTAATTGATGTGTAGTAGTATCCCCCGCCCGGTTCATTCATAGTTTCGAATGATGCTATGAAGAGTTGCACCAAAAAGAAAAGTCTCTCGTCTGTTAGATAAAAACTTTTAATTTTGTGACAACTTTTACCCTACTGATAATAAAATTCGTCATTCTAAAAATATTTACTAAGTCAAAGTTGACTAGGTTCTTGAATAATAGAAAAATAAGTCTCTCATAAAAAAGTTACTACTACATCTTTCGAGAAACAAAAAAAAAAACACCGATTTTGTATAGCGCTACCAACTGCTATACAGCGAACTAAGATGTCCCATTTATCTCTAGGTAGGTACTTTGTTTTTTTTTACGCGCGATTTTTTCTAACCAGAGAGATGTTCGTGCTAAGGATAACCACGGCGTTTTATCACCAAACAAGTGAAAGAGTAGGCCTACGAGTATAATGGTAACCATTGTGACTGCTTGTACTATACTATAGGTTTTTAATAGAGTGTTTGGTTGGTCCTATAAGATTAGAGAGCATTTATGTTCTATAATTTAGCTTTTAGAACGCATACAGGACCATACATGAAATTTTATATTTTCACTTTTATGTACCGACCTATGTATTTATTTTGCACTAATAATGCGTCAAAATAACTTTAACAGTATAGTATTGTAACAGTATCGAAAACACAATTACAAAATCAATCTGCACTCAAGTACCTTGCACAGCCATTACGTAACAGTTTAGCTTCTTAAAAGCTCCCTCAACATCGCTATTAGATCAGAACTAGCCCCAGCTATAGTTCTGTAAAAGTCATGAAAACTCTTCTATAGTACCTACTAAATAGTGCCAAAGCGACTCCCGGTGCAATTGCTAAATAACTTAAATTCTAAATAGCTTTTTAAGTAAGTTTATGCTACTGCTACGAGACAAAAGCGTGACATAAAAGCACTAAAACTATAATAAACTAATTAATGGACTAATCCGTTTTCGGTGAAAATATGGCTGCTGTTTCCGCCTTGATCATGGCAGAAACAGGTTTCATTTTTTAATTTTGCGGATGAAACCACAGATTACAAGATTAGTGGATGAAACTGACTATTTGCGCACAGATTAAAGACACCATAGACAGGCATTTTTCTGAAAAATGGCCTTTTGCGCTTCCTTTCCTAGGCCTTACAGAAAGGGTCCTACTTAGGGTTATAGCTATGGTAACCCTAAGTAGGGCCCTTAGTAAAATTAGCCCAGGGCTCCACAAATTCACGATCCACCCCTGTACCTACCGTTGGATTAACGCAAGATTGCTCATGCTCTCAGCAAGTAACCTATTAATGTGACCGCTGTCGATTAAGCACTGCTGCCATGCCATACACGTACAGCTCGCGCAATATAACTTGAAGTAAATTATAGACAATGAGGCATGTGCACTGAACATTTTTGTACCTAAAATTGCTACTGCGCAAGTCACGTGGTACTAAGTAAAATTTGGGTGAATTTATTTATGGATTGGCGACCGTGAATAATACGGGACCAACAGTATTGTCACAATGTTGTTGTTATTGTGGAACATGGTAGCTTTTATTTCATAGTTAAGATTAAGAGCTATCTTATAATTTTTAAAGATCTATCATTTCTTATACTTTTTGTTGCTATGACAGCAATATCCCCTTAGCTTCCATACACGGCCTCGAAGAGGATCAGCTGTATAAAATAATATGTTTTGGTCATAATTTAAAAATTATGGCAAGATCTCAAAAAAAATAATAACTTTGGGATAGAAAGACGGTGATGTCAAGTCAACTTTGTGAAACTATTGAACCTGTAGACATATCATGGC
This sequence comes from Catoptria pinella, assembly GCA_963556745.1. Lineage (NCBI taxonomy): Eukaryota > Metazoa > Arthropoda > Insecta > Lepidoptera > Crambidae > Catoptria > Catoptria pinella. The sequence continues at coordinate 5,400,489 of OY750778.1, read as the reverse complement.
ATCTCAACAAAAAATATAAATAATTGTAGTATAACTTTAATTTCCCCAAATGCATTATTATAATATGTGACTTAAGTCAACCTATTTTGTAACATTATGTGCAATCCCACTGAATTAAAAACTAACAGTCATGTCATGTTGGTTCAAAATCACAATAAGTTTACAGAAACTAAAGTAAATTAAAAGCTAATATTATTAAATATTTTTAGACATTGGCATTATAAAGTATAAAAAAAAGCCTGCATTCAAACTTGTTTGTGCAGTCTATGCACCACTGAACACTTCATAAATATTAGCTCCCAATAGCTTCAGTTTGTCATTTAAAGTGAGCTGTTGGATTAGCATGTCTGGAATGTTACTGTTGCCTTTACATGTGTTTTTAGTGATCAGTTCATTCATCACAGGCAAAAGCTTCACAAAATGGAGTTCTAGCTTATTCACATCAACAAATGGCTCTGCACATCCCCCTAATTTCAATGCTCCATTTGTTACAACATGCTCATCTACCTCCAAGTGGTTCTTTGTAACTGGTGCTGACTTTGTGGAAAAAAGGTTGGCTACTTCATCAATGACAGATGAAAAGCTTCGACTGACTGATGACATTGTTACAGAAGTTACCTCATCACTTTCCAATATATCCATTGTTTCTTTAACAATAGTATCTAGTCTTGCTTCATTTATTTCAGTATGACCTATCAAGTAATGTACCATTTTCTTCACCGGGTCACCCTCAGTTGTGTCAGTACACAAAATTGTCTGTATTGACCAGAACATTTGCTCTATGTCTTGAAGGGTTATTTTCTTCTTTAAAAGGATTGGTTCTACAACTCTTTTCACAGCCTTTTCAATTTGTTTTACCAAATCTTCTACACCTCGACTGACAAAGTGGTGACACAAAGATAAGTACTTTGCTTGTAACTCACTGTCAACCAGTGGTTCATCTTCATGAACAGAATCTCTGTAAAGATATCCACCAATCACATTAAGTTGGACTCTCAGTGTCACTTGAAGTATACATAGAGCATAAACCATGACACAAATCCTGGTGAAAATCATAATTTTCAACTGTTCCCATAGTTCTAATTTATTTTCAGGGTTCTCCTGTAGTTTCTGCACAATTTCTTCAGTGTTTAAGACTCCTAAAATACTTTCAGACACAATTTTTGATAGTGACAGGATTGTTTGGTTACAGGTGCGCTCAGTGCTTTCAAAGTGCTGTTTCTTGCGAGTCATTTCAAAAAATTTCTTCGCCTCCCTCTCCTGCCACTCTCTGAGTTTTTTTTGGGCATAACTGGATAATAAATAAAGCCCTCCAAATACTGCACCAGTAACTATAAACTTCCTTCTATGACGGTGCAAAAAGTTTCTAATGCTTGAAAACATGGTTAATATGTTTTATTTCTTGATCTTCAGTTACTGGAATTCAAGAGGAGACTCGGATCGATATTTAGTTGTGTTCATGAGTCGTTTAGTGATGAAGGTGGTAGCATCTATAAATCTTTCAACACAATTCATAATGCACACCTCAGTCTTGGAATCCAGGCGTGTTGTAGGCCTACCCATGCAAGTGTCCCAACATGTGTCAGTCAATCCATGCACAAGAACCTGCAATAGTAAATTTATACTTAGTTAGATTTTAAAACACAAGTATGATAATCAAATGATGTATCAATCATATATTTTCTGTGAAGTTATGTTAATAGGAGAGGCGAGGGCTGAATTATTCAAAAAACTACTGATATTTGCATACAAACGAAAATTTGAGTTCAGTCTCGTTGTCAGGCCAAAGGTCATGATAAAAATTTAGTAGGAAAACAATGTGAGGTCGGTACTAGGTACAAATAAGTTCTGCTTATTATCTACTTAAATAGTGTCAGATACAAAGGGATTTCTTTGTAAGTTTCGAGGATTTCTTCTAACCTGGAAACGTTGTTTCTGCGTTTCAGCAAGTATAAAGTCTTGTAATTGTGGATCTACACTTTCTTTTTCGTTCATAATACTCCAATATTATTTTAGGACAGCACTTTAAATTATTTTACTTTACCTTCTAACAATTATCGGTAACATTTGCTTTTTCTAGAGTCAATGTATGTTTTATCGCAAAATGTTGAAGTAAAACATGGATGAAGAAATTCGAGAAATCACGACACGAAAAGAAAAACTCGTCGCCGCGCCGTCATCTGTCACTGTCAATCAGTGACAAACTGACAATGACAGACTAGATTAGCAGCACAAAATAGATATAGACAGAATAGAAATTAAACTAGCGGCGGTACCTCAGACTATACAATATGTTGACCTTGAAACCGACTTTATGCCCTAGCTACGATAATAAAAGCTGTTTTCGCAGTTTAACTGTATAACCTGACGTGCTATCGTGTGTACTAAAAGGGGGAGCGGCATTTGCCGGTGTCGTCCAACCGACATCAAAGGCATTTACCTACTGTATGGATTTGTTCACTGTGCCCACGCCGCCGCCGCCGCCGGTCGGCTGCTTACCAAAGAAAAGTAGCAATGTATCACATACATCTGTCAAAACACAGTTAACATGAACTTCAATTATTAAATTTAGATTTTTCGCATTCACAATGCTACTTTTATATTAAGATAAATAATATTAGAAAAAGTACTAGAAAAAATCGACTCACCCGTAGCACCTGAGACGGAACTCGAACCCGCACCCTTGGGAATCTGGCCCAAATGCACTGACCAATTAAGCTACCGAGTCGCAGTCGTTAAATTGAACTTATGATACAATACTTTATTGTTAAGTACGGGTGGCAGCCCTAAATTGGACACTAGATTGGCTATTGCATCGAGGCTTTAGTACTTACTACTGCACTAGTTATTTTCAACACGCATTACATGTGGTTTTATTCATTTAAATTGAGTAAAAACACTTTTAATTTACTTATTGCGATTTATTTGACAATAGACAGTGATCCGCTGCAACTTCGAAGAAAAATTAAAATAAGTCATTTTGTACCGAAAGCGCTCTGAAGTTGCCGCAGATCACTGCCTATTCTCAATTTAATCGCATTGTTCTTATTGGCAAATAAACAGAAGTGTAACAATTTTGTTGCTTTATTTTAATAAAAATACTCTGTATTATTAAAACATTTTATGAATTCATTAAATTATGAAAAGTATATTAAATGGTTAATTTTGTTTCAAACAATATTTTCTTCAAATACTATCTAACTGTCTTTTTCTTTTATTACAAAAACTAAAACTAAATTAATACTATTAAGAAATTAAGACAAAAACAATTTTTAATTAAACTAATGTTTTCGACAGAAATCACCAATTTCGCTGTTTCTCATCGAAAATCAAAAGCGATGGAAAATTCGCGTCCATAAATCGGTGAAAGAATTCATAGAAAGAATTGTTAATTTCTGAGAAAGAATTTGTTCACTTAATAGTCTGTGTGGCTGAAAGAAATCGTATTTTAGGACCATTCAGCAGATAATTGGCAGCGGTGACTTAGCGATTAATTTGCCAGAATGCATCCAATGTCAGACTCAGAGACTATATAATTCTTCTGAGATTCAGACAGATACAGATAAGATAAGTTCGTACTTAACTGTCATACTAATCTGTCTGACCTTACATCTGACATTGACATGACAATGACAATGACATTACTTACTTACATTACAGCTTATTTCAAAGAAAACCTTTGAATTTTTTTAAAATTATAGTGTATCGTAAAATAAAATGGGTGAAACAAGTATTTGGAAATATTTAGATGATAGCGCTATCGGCGGTTACACTTTAATAATTCCGAGTGTGGCTGTAGGCAATGTTGGTCAGTTGGCCTGTGACTTGCTAATTTCGACTTTGGATATGGTTAAAATCGCTTCTGTTTATAATACTGCATTGGTACCAGTTCTAGGGTATGATCCCTACGACTTAAATTCGTCAAATCTGTCCAGCTGCTGTGAAGTATTCAAGTGTAGTCAGAGAAATGTAATAGTCTTGCAATTCAGAGCTCCCCTAGTTTATAGATATGCTAAACAATTTTTGTATGAAATAGTCCTCAAATTTAAAGAAAAGAACGTGAAAGATGTGGTTGTCTTGACAAGCAGTTTTGCCCATGAGAAGAAGCACATTTCTACGTCACCATTAAGATATGTGGCAAATGAATCATCTTCTTACAAAAACAAAATAAAAACTTTAAATTGGATGGAACACGAATCACTTGCTGCTGGATTACAAATATATGGTGGAGGATTTGCATCCTTATTATATCAGATTTGCTCTGAGCAATCACTGCCATGTCTTATCTTGTACAAATATTGCTCCGAAGGAAATAATATACCAGATGCATATGAGATGGTTCACTATTTGGCTCACTTACTGCCATTGTTTACTGAAATGAAAGACTTTGCATCACAATTAGTAGAGCCAGTTTCATGGAAGCTGTTGTTTGGGAGACCACCACCTATTGATATTTATTAAATAATATTAATACTTATTATAACTCTTATTCAATTGTTCATATTTTGTACAATAAATTTTATTTTTACCTATTATTTATTTTTATGATCCTGCCCCTAATTTGATGTTTTCTAAACTAATATGTATGGTTATAGAGGATATAAAAAACATTAAATAATTATATAGCAAGTGCAGATGTTTATATTTTGATCGGTTTACTTTGTGCTACCTACTTAGAAATTAATTTGGAATTTACCCGAGTTAATTTGATAAAACCACTTCGTTTTTGAAGAGCTACTGAGAGGATTTTCATGAAACTTATCATACTGAAACACTTGCACTCTTGTTACCTACTAGCTAAATGCTTCTTGATCTGCTGAGATTAGATGGGAATTGACCCACATCTTTATGATCAAAGCATCATTGCTAATCCGCGGCATTGCTTTTATCAGGAACACAAAATAAAAAGTATATCATGAATAGATATAGAGCCATTGGTTTATTATTACATTTTGTTGTGAATGGAAACCTTGTGGCATCGTGGTTTTCGACTTAGCTGTACCATCAATGCTCAATTATCTACAAGCTTTCGAATTGCTCATTAAGTAATTTATCTACAAGCTTTCGAGATTACTTATCTAGGTACTTACTACCTACTTACATAAAATTCAGTGACACAAGGAACGAAGATAGAAAAAAAATAATCAAGAAGTACTTAAGTACTAGGTACCTACTTATTTAAAAGTTTATATTACTTATAACAACTCAAAATCCTTGAATACTTAACTAAGTACCTATGCTTATGTATTAGATTTTCTCCTAGTGCGCTCCACCATTACCCACACACTGACCGTTATCATAATAGATAAAAATTTTGCTGCGTCAGCGTGGAAGATTTTTATTACAGTAATATCAGAATTGCGTCTACGATAGGAACGTACGGTATTCCGTGCCAGACGTGTTAAGAGTGGCGACTATTTTTCAGACTTAATAGCAGTACCTAACACCAAAAATGTAAAGTGTCGCATCGTAATAGAAATGGACAGAAAAATCCATCCACTCACAATACATTACGTAATTATAAGTGGTTCATGAACATGGTGGACACCGCAACAGTTAACAAAAGAAAAACTAAAGTAGGTAGGTACCGTCACGTCTAAAACTATGTACCTACCTAGGTAGGAATACAATTTAGAATTTTGTCACTCTGTTGTCGTTGTCATTTATCATTGATTTCTATTAAAAAAGCAATATTTTGTAGAGTGACAGAGTTCTAAGCTGTACCTACACATATTTTATTTATAGACGTGACTATACCCATTAATGTGGTCGAGCCGGCAGGGACGTCGCCGTCCGTCGTATGATGGTCAAAATTCGAGTAGGTAGTAGGTACAACCCATTTCTTCCTGCGCGCTGACCGAGTCCAACATGCCGTTTGGTATACCTAAAGATTGTATTTGCCCTCACTCTAATAAAAAAAAAATAAAAAAAGGTACAACCCATTTACCGTGTTACAACTGAATTCACATTTATGTGGCATCACAAAGATAGTAATTGTCATGACCGTCATCTTCCTGATGGTTGTTCTTTAACTTGTGATTATTTGAATTGTAGGCTAGTCTAGGCTACACTTTATATTCGTTGATTACACGGATTTCATTGTTGTAGGTGCTTAAGTGTTGATTGAACATGTAGTGCAGTAACTGACTAGGTAGGTACTAGGTATTCTGTAACATGTTGAGATAAGCATTTCGTAGATTTTTGGTCTTTGTTGCTTTTATAAACTTATCAAATAATGTTCGATCCTATTTAATATTTGAAAATCACGAAATTCCTAGATTGCATTTTAATTCCCGGTTCTTTCAGTAAGTGAAAAGGACCGGGAAATACCGGGATTTCCCGATTCTATACCCTACTCGCTAAGTACCTAGGTACAACAATGTATCGAAAATTCACATGTACCTACAGATTGAAGCTAAGTAGGTTCTATAGATTTTTACAAACATAACTCAGTAAAATATAGTTCGTTGTAGTAGTAGTACCTAGTAGACAAACAAAAGAGAAAAATGTGGCTACTTTAATAATCTCAGTAAAATATAGTTCATTGTAGTCTTGTAGTAGTAGCAGGCAAATGTGCCAAAAGTGACCACTTATTGCTCTTTCGCCTACTACTACTACAACAAACTATATTTTACTGAGTGGTTTGTTTGTAAATAAACTATTGAAACTTAGCTTCAATCTGTACGTGTGAATTTTCGATACATTATGTACTTGCCGAGAAATAAATTTAATTATGATGAGAGCGTCACTGTGAGGGCACTAATCGTCTTAAGATCAGGGCACCACTTGAGGGTTATAGGAGCCTTAACCTTAGCTTTTATTATCGAAGTTGTCTGTATATAGCATCGTCGTATAGTGCCATGTATCCATTTTCTGGGAAAGCAACAATGTGAGATAAAATGTACAGGTGACCCGCCCGGGTTGGGACGGCTACTCATATTTCGCTCCACGATTTATATTTACGTCGCCACACCGTAATAAAATTTTACTTTACGACCGGTCCGGGGGTAACAATTAGGCGTAAAGGATCGCTAACTGTACAGTATTTTACATTATTACGTTCTATTAAATTAAATTGTGTTTTTAATTATTACAATGATTTTGAGAGAATTATTAGTTAATGAGGTTTTTTCAAGTCAAAGTACAGTTTCATGGACTTATTCTAATTTGCTAAAAATATCACAAAATTATAATAATTACCCTACTTAAAAGATTAAAAAGGAAAGTTTCTGAAAATACTATCATTTGCTTCGTCATACGCCTATAAAACCAATCATGTGATAATTGTGATATTTTAAAACGCAAAGCTGACTGATAAGCATCACTTACTTATGTAAGTATAGGTAAGAAAAGGGAAAAATGTGTGTAAAGGTTCCTTTGTGCTGCGGAACCCCTCGGAGCGTTTCTTATACGAACTGGTGTTATAAATCGCTGTTATCGCTTCACTGCAATAAATGCTTTATGGCACTATAAAGACAACGTTACGTTATCTATCAGAAAATAGAGTAAGGCCATGCGAAGAGATTCTTACAAGTGCATGAGAAATTTTAAAAGATGTGAGAGGATCTTTTTATGAGCACTCGCTGAAAGGATTTAAAATTTTATGGAATAACAGTGCCTCTTTTGTATGAATTCCCTGATCAGCATTGAAAATCTTCAAAAAGGTTATTTCGCATAGAATAGGCTATGACTTTTCTACATGTTTATGGTTTTACTTAGTAGGTACCTACTTGTATGCCTTGCAAAAATTTTTCGCGCATTCACGCATTTACACAAAATTACATAAAAAAATAAACGCATAATGTAGCGTAATGCGTATGGCAGTGTGAGTTCCACCTAAAGGCTAACCGGTAATGTATTGAAAGCTAATAAAAAGGTTTTGTTCATGAACTTACGTTGAGTGGGATGTAGGTGTGGTTGGAAAGCCCTTTCCTCATGTCACTTCTAAAAATAGAAGGGTCGATTGTGGCTCTAGATTAAGTTTAATAAGCTCTCACGCCGTGTTGACAGCCTCCTGTACAAACGCAATATGTGTGTGCTTGTTTACACAAAGCTTGATTGGATAGTGTACAGAGTAAATGAAACGCTGAACATCTACTATTGATCAACGTATATTCATATTATAATATGATTATACTTAATAATAATATTAATTAAAGATGAATAACTCGTCGACCTCCGTGGTTGAGTGGTTTGCACGCCCGGTTTTCTAGGTGTCGCCATCTCGGAAGTTCCGGGTTAGATTCCCGGCTGGGTCAATTAGAAAACAAACTTATCTAAGTATATTGGCTCGTCTGGGTGTTTGTGTTTACCACCGTTGGCGTTGTCTCTGATTTCCATGCACAAGTGCTTTAGCTACTTACTTTGGAATCGGAACAATGTTACCTATGTGATGTTGTCCAATAAAAAAATAACTAAAAACATAACTTACCTATTTAAAGTGGTAATTTCTGTTTCCGGTATTTATAGACTTAAAAAAAAATAGATACCTACGTGCGTGAATATTTTGCAATAAAGAATAAAATAGATTACCTATTATAATATTACAAATCGAATAAGGACTTGGTAGCTATAGCAAAACATTGGTTAAGGGGATTATATAGGTCAGAATTAGCAGATTTATACACGTACGAAATAATATCATAAGAATAAATAAAACTAGGAAGTTAATATACTCAGCGCGTCTACCCCGCGCGCGTCGTGTTAGGTACCTATGCGATCACAGAAATTTGAAGATTTTCTTTCTAATTAACCTTACTATCACGACAACCTATTTTTAGAACAAAAAACATTAGAATTATTTGGAATAACTTTCGAGATAATTGGTCGTAAAAAATCAAGAGATTTGAAAAAAAAACAGTACTTACTTACATTAAGAAGATTACTTTTGAAGACGTTATCATTTCTACTTTTTGAGATAATTAGATCCTAATACAGCGAATTTTGTCAGTCTGGCCTATATGTAATTCCCTTAAAAGGCTATAGCGATTAAAACAGCAGTCCGGTTAAATGAGCCCTTTATGATAACAATTCGATATTTTTCGCAATAATGTGTTCACCAAATTGCCTTTGTATCCTCTTGCTGGTGTTTACAACGACCGTTTTATTCCACCTTAATCGAATTGTGCCCTTCCAAATTGGAAATTGTTTTACGCATTGGCACCGCAATAATGGTCTGCGCAACTGCTTACATAAAGCGTGAATGATTTTCTAGTAAATTGAGCTAATAATATATAACCAGGTACTAGGTACCTAACCTTTATTGATCATTAATACAGTGCAAACTATTTAACTTTAAGATTTTTTTTTGTTGGTAACTATACATAAACCATCTTGCTTGGTAAACAGGATGTGGTCTAAGGTGTTGGGCTTATGCTTGCCCAGGAAATGCCTGCCTATACACTCTTGCCTTGAAGAGCAGGCAGCGCATTCCATTCTTTAGCAGTCCGCATAAGAAATGTATTGGTAAAGCGCTTGGTACGGACCCTTGGAGTATCTACAATGTATGACCAAGCAATCATTTCAGCATTGGTGGATGTGAAGGGCGACAGAAGTTTAATACGGCTGTTTTGGTTAGGGACCAAAACTTTCTACTTCCAGGTGGGTGGGAAGCAAGTTTGGCTTCAATGCGGCCAATGTGGAGAAAACGTGCCCTGCACAACATCCTTTTACTAGACTTGGCGGCTCGGTTAAGGCCTTATACTACTTGGTTTTACTTAATGAACATCTGTGCCATATTTCATCTTCTTATCACGATTTTAAAGGTTTCCTTGAAAATTAGCTCTTAGGTTAGAGCCCCCACTACTACAGGAAACGCATATGTCAGCATATTGTGCTGTTATGATGATACCAGTAAGTAACCCACAAAGAGTCACATTATTTGTTGAGACTTTACAGGACTCTATTCAACTATGTCCAGCGTTGTTTGCTTTAGTACAGAATTATAGTTTATCTAACCCAATCACCAAAAGATTAGTGACCTTAATTTGAAACCCACAGTCACAGTATCACGAAGGGTCAAAGTTTGTATTACATCCGTTATTTAGAATAAGCCTCACTCAGTTTGGGACTTAATAATTATTAAGAGTCAGCAGGATTTACTACTCCCGAATGACAAATTCATATATAATATTTTAATTATGAATTCATATTATCAAAATTAGGTATTTACATAAACATAAGCTTTAACTGATGCGATCTATTAATAAGCTGTTCATAAAATTATTACACGATTAAATTATTAACACGCGTGGCACAGAACAATATGTAAAATTAAATAAATTTAGGTACCTGTTTACCTACTAGGCAATCTATGTATCACTTTGAACTAACTTGTTTGTAAGTGGAACTGACGTGGAAATTGTCCTAAATTATTCAATGTACAATTTCGCACGCCGCTAGCAATGTGCCCGTTCTGTATGATAATGCAGATTTACATGCTCATAAAACCTTCTTCGCGATCACACTTGACGGTTTGTTGGTATAAAGACTATCGCTATTTTTAACGGGTCAGTGGGCAAGAACACTGCAGCCGCTGGTCGGGAGGACTCCTTTAATTGATTCGTAGGGAATACCATTTCCCGACCAGTGGAGATAAGCGGACATTTTTAACTAGTCCTTTGTTTAAAAAATGAAGACTGTCCGATTTAGGGACTGGGTAAACAGGCAACCCTTTTTTCAGTGAAAGCTTTCAGAGCTTTCTGAATAATTTGTTGGCTCCGGAAATTTTATACATTTTAATGGGTATTTATTCCCGTTGTTGGACCTTTAGGAATAAATGCTTATGGTATTTTTAGATCTGGCTTTTTGTTTATTATTTTTGATGGCTGTACCGTTTATTATGTGATAGTAATAAACTGTTATTTTTTTATACGTAGTAGGTACCTAACAACTTTTACAATCGCAATCTCGATTAGGTACAAATATAACCTTCCAACAATTTCAGAGTTTCAAAATTAATGTTGTCTCCAAAAACATCATTATGGGTAATATAAGTAGGTACTCTTTCGAACTACTCGAGACATTAGTTTCGAACGTTCCGACCACAGAACAAAGAATAGTTATTTGTAATACAAGAGACCAAAGTCAATTTGTGCTGCGAGTGCCGACTTTAAATCACGAACTAGCGAAATTCTAATATAGATACTTCTAATATATTATTTTATGGCTGGAAAAAGAAATTTTAGGTTTAGCAATATGGGTATTAGATAAAAGCTGATAAAAAGCTAATTTCATATATATCCCTTATAATACGTTTATGTTAATGTTTTAACAGAAACTTAAAAAAAAAACATAACGCAGAAGTTATATTAGTAAATTATTTGAAAAACAAAAAAGTCAGTCAATATCGACACAAAAAAGGCAAAACTCGCATGTAACTACTAAACTAAGTAGGTAAGTTGAAAAACACTTCTTCAAGGTAGTTTTTTCGAAAAAACTGAACCAATGCTAAGTTTTTCGAGCAGCACAGGGATTCAGGGTTGCAAACTTGGGTAGGTATAAATTACTCTCAAGAAATACCCTCTACACAACACAGATACGATTTGCTTCAAAAGTAGATAAACGTGATGAACGCGACAACTGGAGTGTTGTGTTGGTACCTACTAAGTTGTTTAGCTACATCGGGGGCCGATCGTACCTACCTACAATACTATTTCGTACCTCTATTCACTGGAGTAGCTCCTTAAACAACAATTATGCTAAGAAAATAATCTCTCGATGGTTTGTCATTTCCAAACTCGGTCCAAAGTTTGGAGGAGTTTAAATCACTTACCCGTATTGGTTTCAATGGAGGACTTCGTAACAAAAGCGGATTACTTAAACGTGTTTTCTTCATGCCTTTGACAGTTTGGATGGATATAGCGTAATTGGAGAAGAGTTTTGATGTTATCGTAATAAAGCATTATTGGAACCACCTGCAAGGTAGAAAATTATGTTTAAGTATTAGACTTTCAATTTTAATGTAAATCGATGTGTTTGATATTCTAAGTGCATCATCTAGTTCTGATATCATCACATAAAAGCGGCTGTCATCAATAATTCCATTCCACAAGCGGATTTATGAGACGTCGATGACAAATGCAGGACGAGATGAGCGACATTAGAGCGCGTTCGACAGCATGAATTTAGCGTGTTCAATCGACTGACAAATTCGGGCAATTTATCGTGAAATTACTCGATATAGCGACGCCAAATTTTATACCCTCGCCCCACTCGCCAATATTGGCGTGAAAGGACCAACAAGCTTGCGGTACATAACCAATTCAATGCCACTAAAAAGAATTTCATTGGTTTTCAATTTGCTGTACGTAGGTAGGGGTAATAGCCGAGCCTAAATAAATACCAATCAAAACTTCGAAAATAAATATTTTAAGGTTAGGTTAGTTAATAAGAATAGTTAATACTAATGTGTTTTTGAAAATAAATTAGCACTTTTAAGTTGTTCAACCATATTGATCATGTTATTTATTTATTTGATACACCATCAACAATATCACATTACATTTATAGATTAAAGACTGCATAACTTATGAGACTGCGTGAACTGTTTTTACAGGCATATACAACACTCAAAATTTAAACAATTTGTTTGTTAGAATCATGTTAGAATCATGTTTGTTTACATTTCTGTGATATTAGGAGCAGACAATTTCCGGTTAATAACCGATGTTGTTTACTAATGCAGCTCAATAGCACGTTGCGTTAAATAGATAATCTTTGATACTTTGTCGTCTAGAAATCTCAAAGGAAAATTCCTTTGAGATTTCTGTCTGCTCCTAATATCACAGAAATGTAAACAAACATGATTCTATAGGCCGTTTGGTATTTTTGGTAATTACCCTTATAAAGTCAAATATGGTAGATAGGATAGGGTACCATACCATGCAACCCCAGAAAACTATTTTAGGTTAACCTCGAAAATCACCACTTTTTTCTTTTTATGATAAACTGCATAGAACCATAGAACGAAGTTGTGTTATGATTATCGAAAAAATTGACTATTTGCGTCTAGGGTTGTCACTTCGTAGTGTTCCATAGAAATAAAAAAACTAAATCTCTCAGCCATGTGGTGGTTTTAAAAGTTAATAATAATTTTACGGGGTTGTATGCATGGTACCCTATCTACCATAGTCGTTTTCAAACAGCCTGTATATCCGTCAATGAAGAGACACAAGAAATATTTTAATAACCAATATCTCCTGATAAGTTACGTAACGATGTATTGTTCAACCACTAACCACGCTTATAACATTTTGGCGTGTCAGAACACCGTGTTTTTATCATACATCGTCTCTTTGTATTATCACAGCGCACGTCCAATCAAACTAGCGAGCATGATAAAGACACGGTGTTTTGACACGCCAAAGTGTTATAAGTGTGGATCCTCGCAGCACTATGTCCCGGTATATGTGACCGTGTTCAAGATAGAAGTGTCGTTGTGGCCGTATCCGAAAACACTTCAGTCATTGTTTTGTTGCGCTGTAACTGGTTGGAAACTGTACTGACTATAGCCCGGTTTGTTCTGAGATTGCCTGTACGTAATGTCAAAGTGTGCGTGCACGGAATACCACGATTTGTTCCGAGAGGTTGTTCTGTCCACTTTATATTTAGTGCCTGCAGTCTTCACTTCCGTCAACCATATTGGTCCTTAGGTTTAATCATAAACTCGACAGTACGTCTCTGAATGGGCGCTGCGTTTTATCATGTTCTTTATAAGCAAAAAGCTCACCCAGTAAAAGTTATCGCCAGTTTTATTTTTATTCCGCTACTTTATGGCTTACTGCCTTTTATAACCGCCAATGAAGGATAAGGTTTTTCTTTTCGAAGTTTAAGTTTAAGAGTATCAGCAATTTGCGCCTTGTAGGTGTTAGATAGGTTTTTTATTACAATGGTTTTTACTGTGAAGTGAATCAATCTAGCTCGAAGTAGATGGTTAATTATCACGACTTCAGGACAAGGTGAATAAAGTTTTCCCTTTAAACTTTATTCACCTTGTATACAAATACAGGTTTATTTGTAAAACACTAAAATCATAAACAAAAACATTTGTTCTACGACTTTCCGAAAAAGTAAAAAAAGGTATTTTCATACAAAACTAGATCAACTAAGTAACTATTCGGATATTTGTATGGAAAGTCGAATTTTTGCTTTTTCGGAAAAGTTTTAGAACAAACGTTGTTGTTTATAATGTCAGTAAACTCCTCGAGGAGCTCGATAGTGCAGTGGCTTAGCGCCTGGCCTGATTGTGGAGGTTATGCAACTTTCGCAAGGGTTGGTCATGGGATTGGTGACCAAAAATTTATTATCTCGAGTTTCTCCGTGCTTCGGAAGGCTCGTTAAGCCGTAGGTCCCGGGTGTATTTGCAGTCGTTAACACCCACCAATCCGCATCGGGCTCGCGTGGTGGGTTATGGCCCATCCTCTTTATCCACCCATAAGGAAGGCCTGTGCCCCAGCAGTGGGGACATTAAAAATGGCTGATGGTCAATCTACCCTATAAAATAGCCCTGTATAGAACTTCTAGGTGAGGTGAGTGATTAGGTAAAATTATCGGTGCCGTACCTCAAACTTCGTGATCTTTGGACTTAAGTAGTCACAACCGACCAACTGCAATGATGGCGTTCACAATATCTAACTGCAGTCTGCTTCTCCATCCAAAGAGCACGAAGTATGAGGTGTGACTGCAAAATTAATTTTATATCCGAATTTAATCCGTGTTCAAAAAGAACATTTCCCCTCTTCAAAATATGAAAATTGTGAAGTTAAAAATGTATTATTCTTGGGTTTGTATAATAAAGTGTAATGCAATCTTCAATCCATTAGTTGTAATTTATTTGCCGCACCCTCTACGGTAATATTTATTTCTTTGAGTAGATATACTTATCTAAGTCTATTCAAAGAGATAAATGATTAGGTATCTACCTACACGTGCCAATGCCTAGCCATATCTATTTTTATTTTAGTTAGGTACCATCTGATCAAGATTACGTATTTCCCAAGGGATTGATCGATGTAGCAAGTCATTCAATATTTGTTCCCTTGGCAGTACACTCGCCGACTTCTCTACCGGAAATTAAATTTTCAGGTGATTTCTAAAGCAATGTGATTTCGCATTTCGATGTGTGGCTGTTAGTCTGCGGTTACACTTTCCCGGAGCTGGGGCCCTATTTTTTAAATCATTCGGCTGGCGATTACTAACCGACTTCAAAAAAAGGAGGAGGTTCTTTGTTCGGCTGTTTATTTGTATTTTTTTTTTCATTCGTCGAATGAGTCCTGTAGTGAGGTAATTTGGCCTGGAAATAATTCAAGGAGTTTTGATTTCTTGGGCGCCAGATAGCACTAGGGCTGTTAATAATAAATTAAATTTGGGCCCTTGAATACTGTGTGGAAGTTTAAAAAAAAACAAAAATTGTTGCAAACGTGTCCTTTGCTTTCCTGACATTTATTTTTCTGTTTTTGAGCATCAAATTTTTCAAATTTCAGATATTATCAAAAATTCAAGGGCTCAATCGCATTTTTGGATATTCTTTAAACTTCCACACAGTTTCCAAGGTCGCAAATTTAATGTATGATTAACAGCCCTCAGTGACACCTGACGCACAAGAAATCAAAACTCCTTGAATTATTTTCAGCAACAGTAGAATATACCGACCTCATGCTCAAGTGGTGTACAGGGATTACTGCTAATATCCTAGAGTAGGCTAGGCAAAACTCGGCCACAGAGCAGCAAACAACTAGGCAAAGCTCGGCTACAGAGTAGCAAACAACAATAATTGAATTGATAAAGCTTCTGGTCCAGTCAGTCTTGCACTTCTGTCTTTCTTTCGGGAAAACATTGTTGTCTTTAAAGAATAAAACTATAAAGTTAACATTAGGTTTTACTACACCAGCTAGACTGGTGGCTCTGCAAGCTGTAGACCTCGCAATAGGTTTTTTTTTAATCTAGAAATCCTCCGCCATTTAGAAAAATTTCAAAAACTGAATCAACAAGAAAATCTTTATAATTACAAAAATTCACGAGAATCGGTTGAGAAATGCGACCTGTAGAGGAAAACAGCCGGAAAGCATTTTTGCCTAAGCTGAAACGGAGACGCTTCGTGCTCGCTCGGACAACAAGTAAAATCATGTGGGGATGTTCAATACATATATCCTAATATTATGGGCACATTCCACGTCTTCATTTATTTATGTAAGGACGCGGAAGCACTAACCTCCATGGAGTCTCCTATAATAGGCCGATGTCACGGTAAAGAAATTTCTGTACCGTGCCGATGTTAAATAATAAGTAGGTATTTAGAGGCAAACAATTTTCGAAAGCGTTCGATTGAAGAATGAAACCAACTAGGTAGTGCCATATAGTATCAATTACAGACGGCGAAATAATAATGCTGAAAGTAGTATTGCGCTGTGGTCTAGGGTGGGTAATTGCGTTAGTTGACGGAGCTGCGGACGAGCGGAGCGGAGGAGCGGCCGGCCACGTCTGAACGCTGATTAAACTGCTTGCCTCTGATCGCGATTCTATTTCATTTTAAACTTGCCGCTGCATTTCCTGATTTGAGCTAAATTAGTTTTTCACTGAATCGGAACGACCGAGAAGTAGCGGAAATATATTTTTATCTTAATAGATCATTACTAGTGTAGATATTTGCTGCATGTGGCTTCTTTTCTTTCAATAGGTAAAAAATTGAGTAGGTTAGGTAGTATTTCTATTTTTACTATCGCCACTCGAAAAAGTGCGTTCAATTCATCAATAACAGTGAATAAAATTATTTTGAATTTGGAACAAACACGCGATATATGGATTATGTAAAAGAACGTGCTAAAAGTGCCAAACGAACGTGCTACTGGCTGTGTATACGATAAAAAGGGTTCCACGAAGCGAAGCGCTGCTTCGTGATTGGTTAATATTAAAAAAAGCAATATCTCAGGAAGTACTATATTCTAGACTGATGATGTCTTTAAAGAAATGAAACGTCTCAGTGAGATCCAGATGACAGCTGTAAAATTTTAAACAGCAATATCTATGAAAGTACTAATCCTAGACTGATAGTGTCTTTGAAAAAATTAAAAAGTCTTGGTGAGATTTTAATTTCAGATGTCTGAATGAATGAATAAATGAATGAAATTCTTGATTCAAATAAGCTTACACAATAAGCATTTTAAATAGTCAATTCTGTTACTCTACCATCTAACTAACCACTTAAAACTAGCTTAAAACTCCGCTCCGCACCACTCCGCACAGCGGTGCTGCGCGGTGTAATGAATTGACCACTCACAAAGCACCGCTCGCTTCAGTGAAAACGCACTCTTATATTTAATCCTTTGTTCTCTTATTAGTTTATTACTGATTATTTAATAAAATGTGATAACTATAATATTATACAACTACTTTTATGTATTCTGTGATACTACTATAATATTTATTTTCTCGCAGTCAAAGGTAAAAAGGGAAGTACACGTACAACTCGTGAAAAAAAAAAATCTACTTACATTGTATCCCCGAATTAAATTCCCCTTTTTTCACTTGTAGTATAATCTACTATTCTATCAGTACAATCATCTAAATACTCTTTTATTATTATAGTACTCAGACAATATTTTTTAACAACGGAGATATACAACGTGTTAAAAAAGTACCCCTAATGCCGAATATGGTAGATAGGGACCATCAAACTGAACAACTTTTACTATTGGATCAACTCTTAAATCGCGAAAAAAAACAGCTGTTACATACATTTTGATATTTTCTTAATTATTTTTTGTATGAAACAGCTAATTTTTTTTTCGCAATTTCAGAGTTGGTACTATGGTAAAAGTCATTCAGTTTGATGGTCCCTATCTACCATATTCGGCATTAGGGGTTATTTTGTAACACGTTGTATATAATTGGATGTTTAATCATAATGTTTATAGCATTCTGCTAGATCCACCTTGGTGAAGAACTTATAACATTGAATCGTTCTGATGTGAAAATAAATATGTTTCCCTATATAAAATGATCCGATTACACAGAACGTTCAGTATCAATCAATCGGCAACCGAGTAGATGAATTTCCTCTGGAATGATAATTTATTATGAAACTGCTCTATTCATTAAAATCACTCAGGATATCATGTCCATTGTGACCAGATTTCTCACTCCCAACCCATTTATTAATCTAGAATTTGTGAGAGAACCGTTTCCCTTTTTTGTTATATATTTTTATTTATTTTTAAATTACATAAATCCTTATAATCCAAGACCATTTTAGTTAGACATGAAAGATGACTAACATTTCTTGTTCCTTACTAGTTGAACTCATTTGAGCTGCGGTTTTGATATTGATAGTTTGAATATTTTAAATATTTTATTTAAATACAAAATTGTGAGAAACGGTCCTAAAAATGAAGGAAAGGAAGTCAACCGAAGACTTATTTATTTCGAAATGTAAAGAAGAGCTTTTCAAGAACGCGTGTTATCGGGACGTGTTGTTCGCTGGTTGACAGGCGTTTGAACATCGGACAAAAATAATACAAATATTTTTGCAACTTTATGAATAAATTAAAGTTTTTGAAACATTTTGTGTTACTTAACTATACTTATTTTTAATTCCTCAACCAACCTTACAGATATAAAGCGTGAAGAATAACTAATAAGCCTGCAATACACACGGATGTCATAATTGATAATAGCCATTCCTGAATATTCCTTGACCCTGGACTGGATTAGCTAATTATGGGATAAATCTATGGAATAGTATTTTGTTGTATGCACTGCTGTGTGGGATGGTGCGTAGCGGAGCGGTGTAGAGCGGAGCGGAGTTTTAAGTTTGACATCTGAAATTAAGTCTCCCCAAGACCTTTCATTTCTTAAAAGACACCATCAGTCTAGAATGAGTACTTTCTGAGATTTTGCTGTTAGGTTAGGTTAAGTTTGACAGCTGTCATCTAAAATGAGATCTCACTACACAGACCTTAACCGCCGCTCCGCTCCTCTCCGCTCCGCATCGCCCCGCTGCACTCCGCTACGCAAAGAGCGTTTCTGCGCGGTGAAATGAATTGACCAATCACGAAGCCGCCTAGCCTACTCCGCTCCAGTGGAAACTCACCCTTAACATTAGTTTTTTTTAATTGAATAATAGCTCCACCAGCCAGTATTTACTTTTAGCATGTACTTTTACATAATATCGTGCTTGTTCTAAAATCAAAATATTTTTATTCACTGTTAAGTGGCGATGGTAAAATACATAAAATACCTACCTTTCTCACAACGAAAACATATTATATTATACCTAAGTACTATTATGAAAACATTGTAATGTATACGTACCTACCTAATGCTTTTATAATGGTTAGGGAATCTCAGTATGTCAAGTAGAACCCCAGTTTCACCTCAAGGTGGCTTTATGGCTATGTATTAGCGTCTGGTTTTGTGGTTCAGTTATTATCCCTGATATGCGCTCCACTGTACCTCACATGGGCCTAATGGTTTGAAAGCGAATTTAAAAATGAACAAAAGTTACATTTGTTAACCCTCTTCAATGGCACACACATGACTGCTCTTGCGGGTGTTGGGCGTGTTTTGATGAGGTTTTGATACAGTCCTGGCATGCATCTTTTATGTTTAATGGCTTGCTTAGCAATGTTTTTTCTTTTTTTTTGTGAAAGAGGCGCAAACAATCTTAATGTCCGCTCCATAGCGCAAAAAAAACAGCTGTTACATACATTTTGATATTTTCTTAATTATTTTTTGTATGAAACAGCTAATTTTTTTTTCGCAATTTCAGAGTTGGTACTATGGTAAAAGTCATTCAGTTTGATGGTCCCTATCTACCATATTCGGCATTAGGGGTTATTTTGTAACACGTTGTATATAATTGGATGTTTAATCATAATGTTTATAGCATTCTGCTAGATCCACCTTGGTGAAGAACTTATAACATTGAATCGTTCTGATGTGAAAATAAATATGTTTCCCTATATAAAATGATCCGATTACACAGAACGTTCAGTATCAATCAATCGGCAACCGAGTAGATGAATTTCCTCTGGAATGATAATTTATTATGAAACTGCTCTATTCATTAAAATCACTCAGGATATCATGTCCATTGTGACCAGATTTCTCACTCCCAACCCATTTATTAATCTAGAATTTGTGAGAGAACCGTTTCCCTTTTTTGTTATATATTTTTATTTATTTTTAAATTACATAAATCCTTATAATCCAAGACCATTTTAGTTAGACATGAAAGATGACTAACATTTCTTGTTCCTTACTAGTTGAACTCATTTGAGCTGCGGTTTTGATATTGATAGTTTGAATATTTTAAATATTTTATTTAAATACAAAATTGTGAGAAACGGTCCTAAAAATGAAGGAAAGGAAGTCAACCGAAGACTTATTTATTTCGAAATGTAAAGAAGAGCTTTTCAAGAACGCGTGTTATCGGGACGTGTTGTTCGCTGGTTGACAGGCGTTTGAACATCGGACAAAAATAATACAAATATTTTTGCAACTTTATGAATAAATTAAAGTTTTTGAAACATTTTGTGTTACTTAACTATACTTATTTTTAATTCCTCAACCAACCTTACAGATATAAAGCGTGAAGAATAACTAATAAGCCTGCAATACACACGGATGTCATAATTGATAATAGCCATTCCTGAATATTCCTTGACCCTGGACTGGATTAGCTAATTATGGGATAAATCTATGGAATAGTATTTTGTTGTATGCACTGCTGTGTGGGATGGTGCGTAGCGGAGCGGTGTAGAGCGGAGCGGAGTTTTAAGTTTGACATCTGAAATTAAGTCTCCCCAAGACCTTTCATTTCTTAAAAGACACCATCAGTCTAGAATGAGTACTTTCTGAGATTTTGCTGTTAGGTTAGGTTAAGTTTGACAGCTGTCATCTAAAATGAGATCTCACTACACAGACCTTAACCGCCGCTCCGCTCCTCTCCGCTCCGCATCGCCCCGCTGCACTCCGCTACGCAAAGAGCGTTTCTGCGCGGTGAAATGAATTGACCAATCACGAAGCCGCCTAGCCTACTCCGCTCCAGTGGAAACTCACCCTTAACATTAGTTTTTTTTAATTGAATAATAGCTCCACCAGCCAGTATTTACTTTTAGCATGTACTTTTACATAATATCGTGCTTGTTCTAAAATCAAAATATTTTTATTCACTGTTAAGTGGCGATGGTAAAATACATAAAATACCTACCTTTCTCACAACGAAAACATATTATATTATACCTAAGTACTATTATGAAAACATTGTAATGTATACGTACCTACCTAATGCTTTTATAATGGTTAGGGAATCTCAGTATGTCAAGTAGAACCCCAGTTTCACCTCAAGGTGGCTTTATGGCTATGTATTAGCGTCTGGTTTTGTGGTTCAGTTATTATCCCTGATATGCGCTCCACTGTACCTCACATGGGCCTAATGGTTTGAAAGCGAATTTAAAAATGAACAAAAGTTACATTTGTTAACCCTCTTCAATGGCACACACATGACTGCTCTTGCGGGTGTTGGGCGTGTTTTGATGAGGTTTTGATACAGTCCTGGCATGCATCTTTTATGTTTAATGGCTTGCTTAGCAATGTTTTTTCTTTTTTTTTGTGAAAGAGGCGCAAACAATCTTAATGTCCGCTCCATAGTGAAGTGAAATACTTACTACTTAAACTAAAGCTTAAGCTTACCTATAGACTAGCGTCATCGGTCAACGATTTTCGTTACTTTTAGCATTTATTAGCATCAGTAATCTTATACTTATGACTTCTTGTGATTTTTTATGTTTATTTCACCTTTAATTTAGATTTTGTTTTAATAAATTTTTGTCCTAAAGTAATTAATATCGCGGTTAAATTTTTAGTTTAAAAGATTACCAATGACTTCGATTTAAATATTTCAGTTTTTGGAGTAGGCCCGTAATAATTTATGTTTATTTAAGAACTGCTTTCTTATTTATTCTGTGGGTTAACAAAGGGGTCTAAACTTACAGATCTATTGTTTTGCAGTCCGACGCCAGGCGTCCTCTGGCCGCCACAGCGGACTTGGAAGTTTTCCAAACGACAACAGCTGAACAGATTACCGCTACACTAGAAAAAAAAACTTGAGATAAATCGTTTTGTGGGTCAGAGGGAAAGCCGTCTACGATAAGTTTTCTTTCTATATATTCAAAGTACAAACCTTGCAGGTTAAATACCAAAGAGAAATGCAACCTCTTCGAATTTTTTTTTTTTGTAATTGCGATCGTCATTTTGTTCAGACAACTTAATTTTTGACAATTAATCTAAAAACATCGATTTGTGTATCAAAATTATTATTACATATTTTTCACCGTCAAGTTGTGTGTTTTTATTTAGTAATACACCGGCGTACACTGCATTTTGTACACTATATATTATTTCATCTGCGCATTGAATGTTATGTAACTACTATGTTAACTTTACAATTTAATTCTAAAACAACTTGTTTTGGCTGTTACTACTAATTTAGAGCACACGCCACGCTCGTAAGTACATACGTATTTAAAAAAAGCGGAAAACTCAGTAAGTAGGTACTCTTCTAAAGTCCTAATATGCAGAGTTATTAAATTGTAATATAACTGTTATTTATTTACAGAAAAATAACAAGTAATGTGTAATCTCAGGCGGGAATTTATTGTTAGATGAGTGGCATTGTTTCCAGTAAAAATACTATTATTTATTCTGTGGTATAAATAACACCGCTTACAAAACAAAGTATACCAGAAATGTGCAATCAAACCCCTTTCCTGTACAACACAACGACCGTTGCATGTTTGTTGCAAATTGTTGGAATTAAACTTTCCATACAACCTCATAGCAGCTCTCAGCGTTTGCAACGGTGACCGACGCAATTTCACGTCCATTCTATTCTTGGTTGCAACTAGGTATTTAGGGAAGTAAAATCTGGGATGTTGAAGCGCTTACAATTTTGTTCCCAAGAAACATTATCTGGATTTCTCTGGGTTAATATGAAAAGCATAAACAGAATATTATTGTTGGTAACAAATGATCAATCTGGATGGTCCGAGTGTTGCTAATGAAGGTCATTATCTGATATCTGTGAGATGAGTAATGTACGCCGGATCGGAGCAGTGGGCCGCGGAAATTGCCAATTAATGTGTCGGCCCGACCGCCCGCGCCCGCCCTGCCTGCTAAGGCTCCGAGCATACGCCGATATTTGATGTGCCCGTGATTGTTGATAATCGTCGCTTAATCTTGAACTAAGGTGACGAGTGACCTTTAAAACCTGCGACCAACAATTGTATCCGATAAATGTGCTCCTTTTTAGGTTCTAAAATAAGAATCTAATACATGATTTTCATATTGTATATATTACTACATTAATTCTTGCACATAAAACGTAAGATGACATTTTTTCCGCGGAAAATCTGTCCGATATCTCATTAAAATGGGGAAGGCATTTTCTCCATAATGGGAGTGAGAAAGCGAAACGTTCCCTGTCCACCGACATAAATATTTCATAAGTTGGATGATATGAAAACCATTTTCTTAAAGAATGAACCAGTTATCTAAAAATATAATCATTGAACCTCAATCAAATCATGACAAGGAACAACATTTCCATCCTGAAAGCACATTATTTCTTGTGCATTGTATTTTAAATAGCTCTAATTTGACGTATTTGCTTTGAATAAAACAATAGAATGAGCAATAGAGAACAAGTTTAGTTTACTTTGAAGAGCAGCAGAGGTATAACTTTATTGATATCGCAAGTTTCTAACACGATGCGGGGATCAGCTCACTTAGTTACTAACAAGTCTTTGATTCGCTTTAACAATGCTGAATGATTATTTTTGATATACCTGGCTGAGTAGTGCAAGAAATTGCTGTAGTTATCTTTAAACGATACTGCGGTAAGTAAAAAAAACAGAGATTGAGAAACATCCTTACCAATACGAGAAACAACTGACATTTATAACAAATTAATTAGTTATAGCTTACAAAAGTTTGTAAGTATTTGATTATGATACAACAATAGTACAACAGCTTTTGTTACTCAGCTCTTTTACATGTTACTTTTGTTGTTAATTACAGTTAATACAAATTATATAATTAATTGAATATCTTACTCTTAATCGAAACAATACATGATTGATTGAGAGCAATGATATTCACTTTATACGTATCAAAACAAAAGCCGACATAATTGAGAAAGGTTCCGACCATATTGACGATAACTTTATAACGCTGAATGTCGTATCGGGCGCCACCCTGAATACCCTAGTTAGATGAAAACGGCTGCTAACTCTAGTTTCCAAGTTAAATGAAGTTATTTAAAGTTGCCCATGTAGAGACAAAAGTAAATAAATGAGTTAAAGAGACGTGGAATTAATTAAAAAGTTAAAATACACAGTGTTCATTGTAATTCCAAAGAAATTTGACTAACGGAATGAAGCGTTGAAGCTTTGTCTGTTCTTTTGGTATTCAAAGATAATTTTAGTTTAAATTAATTACTATATGTGTAATGCTCTTGTTAGTTCAATTATTACAGTGAAGTTTGTACAGATAACGGTACTTAGGTTTTTATTATAATCGTGATTATATAGTGGAATTGCACTGCAAATAGATTTAATCTACTTCTTTCGAGAATTGCCGATTTGTCACATAGAGGTATTTTTAATAATACCTACAAAAAAAAAGATTCTACGCATTGCTGAATGTTGTTGATATCCATCAATTTTCCAGGATTAAAATGTTCCGCGAAATGTTTCCAATGTTCTATATAACATATAACTAATAAATGAAATGTACATACAATAAGTGAAAAGCTCGATGCCGATTGTGCTTTACAATCGGATTTCATTGCGGCGGAAAAACACCTTCCGCTAAGGTCGGCCGTGGGATGGGTGACCAAAAGTTTACTTTATGGAGCTCCTACATTCTTAGGAACAGACGTTAAGCTGTAGGTCCCGGCTGCATTTGCAGTCATTAACCCTCACCAATCCGCATTGGCACCGTGTGTTATGGCCCATTCTCCTTATTCAACAATAAGGACGGCCAGTGCCTCACCGGACGTTAAAATGCCTGATAATAATGATGAAGAAAATAAAATAATCAAATTGGTTTTTTTATCATAAGCCATTCAATCATGCTTTAATACAGAAAAAGAAACTCTTTTGTATAAATGGCTTAATTTAGCTTCAACATTGTTTGTTTTAAAACGAAAGCAATGTAAAACATTTAATCCACGTCGTACAAAACGCAGATTGGTATTATGCAAATGTTATATTTCAATTAAAATAAAAAGCAAAAAGTGTAAGCTTGTGGCCGTACCTTTACTGATATCCCTGGATACCTTCGTTCGAAGAGATTTATTCCGTTCTTTTCTCTTCTCTGAATACATTATTCTTATTTGTAAATAATTACTTCTTCGCTCCCCTCGCCCCCCCTTGGGATGGAACTCGTGACTTTTTATACAAACAAGCTTTGAACCTGTCTGTTTCAACGCTCTGCAACGTGTTCTCTCTCATCATTATGAGTCTTGGAGGAATCGATGGAAATTGTTTGGATTTGTTAATTAGCAGAATTATCTCGACTTACTCACTAAATAACGGACGATAACGAGCTTGTTAGAAGTAAATCAAGGATGTTTTACCACTTTAATATATAAACACTTGATATGGGTAATTTATATTTGATTCTAATTTAGTCTTTGGTGTAGCTAGGTACTAGAAATTTTTATTATACGATATATTTTATTACTAGATTCCACCCGCGACTTCTTCCATGTGGATATTCGAGAAAATCCTTGTGGAACTATTATTTTTTAATCGTCAGTCTAAACTCAAAATTTGATGATCCTAGCTTCGAAACTAAGGAACGTTCATAGAAACTTTCATCCCTTATTTCAACCCCTTTTTTCGCAATAAAAGGTAGCCTTTGTTTTTTTCCAAGCTCTACTCTATCTCTGTACCAAATTTTGTCAAAATTGGTTCAGTAGTTCAGGCGTGAAAGCTTAAGAGTCAGGTAGACAGACAGACAGAGTTACTTTTGCATTTACCATATTCGTATGGATTTGGATATTTTACAGAGTGACAGATTAACAGTTTAAGAAATCTTGGAATAAAAAATAACAGTAGAAAGGACATTGATTCCAATAATCGTATCGTGTTAATTAGTTTCATTCCGATATATTATCACATAATCATCAATCACATATACTCTACATTATCTATCTGACAGTTTTTAACTTTTTATAAATATATTGTTAGGTTATTTTTTTGCCAAATCGAAGTTAAGTAGGTATGCACTTTAATTTGTTGAAAAGATAGGTACTTAGTATAAAAAGCATCCATTACAAATTTTAGATCCTAACAAAATGTGTTACATTTCAGCGTTATTCCATTACAATACAACGTACTTCGTTCAAGAAGAGCGTAATTACACAACCTTTTTTATGGTATAACCACCACACTACTGTACCAATGAAAAGCATTTAACAAAGCGCCAGAAACATTAATCTATACAATAGGCAGGTAATATGATGGCTGTCAGGGAGAATTCTTTCACTATGTTAATGCAATAACGAGGTTGATCAATTTAACTTTTAGTGCACTGCTGCTATTAAGAGACTAATGTTTAAAATGAACGTATAGCAAGTCGGCAATGGAGGGGCATCCATCATAAATTCAATGAATTATTCTCACGTTCGCGGTCCAGCCGCCTGGGGTTCGGAGAAATCTCGCGGGCTACGGCAGTCTGCTACGTGTCGTAGAGCGGTTGCTACGCCGTAGATGCGTTTTGCTACGAAACTTCGCTATCGCGGGTGAATGGACGCGTGTATTGAAATCTGTAAATTGATGCAGTTTTGTTAATTATAATTTATTAGCATTTATATCCTTGACCTTACTTAACAAAGATATAGTTTTATTACTTTATATCTCAAGTATTTCATTTTTCCTAACGCTTACATATACTTTGCAGAATTTAATTGTAAAAGTTGTTTTGTAACCTTAGTGTCAAAAACCCAAGTGATAATCTGTGTCTGAGTGAGTTCACTTTGTTGTACCTGATTCAGGCGTGTCGACAGTCAATAAAAAACACTTGTTTTATGCAGCATGTTGTGTACGTAGTAGTTTTAAATGACATCTTCGCCAAAAGCAGAATAACAGTACAATACATAAACTTATTATATGGTACCATATAGATTCTCGATCACCCTGTCACCCATCAGCAAGAGTAGCAATGTTATCAGAAAAATATGCCAAAATTAATTTATTGCAAAGTTACTGCAAGGTTTTGGTTACTGCTGTTGAATAATAACTCAATAATACTTTAAATAATAAATCAATATCATATCGCTTTATATCAATGACATATCATTTTTATGTAGTTTGATTGAGATTAAAACGGTAATAATAATATACCTAAATGAAGCTATATGTATGTATCGCCTTAATGAAGTCGTTATCTCCTATCATTCCGCATTAACAGTCGACATAAAATCTATGGCAGATTTTCCTCAATCATTAAGCGTACATAAAAATGTTTATGTTTTCAGCGTGAAATAAATGAGGTTTTGAGTCAGTGCGGAGTGTGGTGCGGGAGTGGTCGGACCAATGATGACGTCACTGTGGTTGGTCAGCCTGGTGGCTGTGCTCATCTTGGATATGAGGACGGGGGCCTTGCAGCAAAAAGGTGACGTATCTGTAGGAAAAATGGGTAATCTAATGGTGGCGCTATACAATACGGTAGTCGTATATCAAATACTAATAATATTGTAAATGTGAGAGTAACTCTGTCGATGTGATAGTTATGTTTTCACGCCTGAACTACTGAACCAATTATGGTGGAGTTTGGTATAGAGATAGATTGAACAAAGGGGAAGGATATAGGGCTACCTTTTGTCACGTAAATGAATATTGAAGGGGGTGTAATAGGGAAACAAAGCTCGTATGGAACCTGCAACAAAATCCACGCGGACGACTTCGCGGGCTGCCGTTAGTTTGCTATATTTGCTTAAACACGATGTGTGTGGTGGATTTATTTGTCTATTTTGCTTATTTGCACGAGTAAGGCAAACACGCAAACTACACGAACACAAATAGCCATGTGAAGTGCCACCGACACTTTTGTATATAAATTTAAAGGCGCGTTCTCATTGTGAAAAGCATCGTAGTTCACAAGCAGCACGGCGGGTCACAAGCACCTATCTGTTGTACTCACAGACAATATCGTCATGATACAGTAGGAACAACTAGGCACACCAGTCGTTTGACAATAAAAATATCGGACTATCATAGTAAAAAAATAAAAGAATTTAGAGAAAAAGCTATTTAAGAGTCTATTTCACCAATTGTCAAAAAAACACGTTTTGCGTAATCCAATTTAAACGCCGAGTTTGATGTTAGTTTATTTCAAATCGATTTCAACAGCTCATTAATAAAATTGATACAAGATTTTACGAGGTATTGTGTAATACATAATTGGCAATTTGGTTACAAATTGTTCTTCAGTGATATGACCGTTAAACCCGTTTAGTGACTTAATCGCGTTTAAAATCAATGATGAAATTGGTTCTAAATTGTATTCACTCTAGAGGCCAAACTTTTTATTTTGATTGATTTGAATCACATGTTATATAGTTATTGTATATTTGAATGTGTATCATGTCTTGTGAAACGGCAGTGGAATTGACATCTTGCCATGTCATTTGTTCGGTTGATTGCATCCAAGAAGTTCATAATTATTCATAGAATTAACCTATGAATAACCTATGTAGAACCTTACTACTACCTATAGGAAGGATATTTTTTACAATTGCACCGATTTCAAAACACCCCGATCGATGTTCTTTTTAGAAGTAGTTATTTAAAAAAAAACACTTTTCGTTTTTAATTAAATTAGAAAAGATTTTTATCGTATGTGTTGTCGTAGTATTTGTTGTGTGGTCTGTGGTTTAAGCCAACGATTATTCACGTAATGTCATAATGTCTACAAAGAGCGGCAGTAGTAGCTTTTACGTAGGCGCGTCTGAACGATAAAACCAAAACCGTTACGTTGCCATTAAGCTTATATTTATCTAAAGATAAGTGGTTTAGCTTTAGAATTCTCATTTCAATTGTCCGAGATTGGCATCCTAGACCCGTATTTTTTAGTAAACGAAACTGAAATGATAATGATTTGTTTTGGTTTTATCGTTAAAAACTAGGCCTCTGGTCATTGGATGGTTGATTGATTTTCTTAGTAATCAAATCAGTAACCACCTACTGCTAAACTAATCTGCACTCTCCTTATAATACACATAAGGAACTGATTAAGTAACACTCTAGTTAGAGTTAGGCACATTAATAGGATAAAGATAATGAGAATTAAAATCTCACATTTTTTGTCGCAATGCGCCTCTTTACACCATCATACATAGGTAAGTACCGCATTTCAGTAAATAAAGTCTACAAATAATGCGAAGTACGAGTAAAAATGTACTCAAATATTTGCCAGTTGTGAGTCTATGCTGAAAGGTTAAAAGCCTACACACTAAAGTCTGTGTTGTGGCCGACACATGCTTTTCATTTTTTTTTACAATTTGGATGCCCGGCATTCTGTAGTACTTTTTGTTACTTTTTTTTTCATAAAACGTAACAAAGTTGGCGAGTATCACAACACCAAGGGTCTAATAATTGCAAAACGTCCTTTTCCATTGCTGAGATCAAAAGTTTTTGCGAAGATGTACGTTATATGATTCGTCCCTTAGGAGATGTGATCTGGCTTATTAGTTTCTAAACATTACAACTCAACCCAGCCTTAATTTTTTTTATTCTCTTGAAAGATCATAAAGTGAAAATTTGATCAACAGTATTTTTTTTATTGGTAGAATGGTCTGCAAAGAGGGACTTGTGTTTAGGATTGAATAGGTAAGCTATACATATAACGTCACGAATGTTTGTGAGGCGTTCAGTCACGTCATCAGTCACCGGCCAGGCAAGGATCTTCATTACACTGTCATACTCCTTGATGTTTGCGAATTAACAAGGGCTGATCTGTGACGTGACTGAAGGCATCGTGTGAGTGATCTCTAATGGGACACTATAAATCCTCAGATGAACTACTAAAACTATCATTTTAGCTTTGTGTTGTTCTGTAATTTGCTGAGAATAAGGCGAAATAATATTTGTAACATTTTCTTACATTACGAGTTTTATGAATATGGACAGACAGACAGATATACAGCTACGCAAATAAAATTAAGCAAACATGGTTATACAATTAAGTACAGTTTGTGTTTAGAGCAATCGTCGGTACAGTGAAAGTACATTTGAGAGAGAGAGAGAGAGAGAGAATCAATTTATTGACCTTTTAAAATTAAAACATACAGAAAAAAAATTAAACCTAAAACAATGAAATAAATTAAAAGTAAATACAAAGACGAATGAAAATGAAAAAAAGTTAAGGTCAATCAGAACCTTGCCTCAGATCGTGTCGCTACGACGATAGGTATGTCTAGCGACGCTGTTGGTATAATCGCGGGGAAACGATAAAAACCGGCCAAGTGCGTGTCGGGCCATCGCAGTATAGGGTTCCGTAGTAACCTTATACGATACCATATGGCTGTAAAATTATATTAACTCCCACACAACTAACGAGTATAGTATATATGTGAAATTGTTCAAGCATTTATTATTATTATTATATCTAACTATTCAATGGAATTAGTACCTGCGAAATTTGGTTTTACGGAAATAAAAGCTGATTTTTATTTATTTTTGTTCAAGCAAGTCGCGGATATGTGGCACCTAGAGTTGCAAAGAACGATTTCATTTACAGGCTGTTTGTTTTGCACTGCACTTTGGATTTGCCAAAGGAACACTTTTTGAACCCTTGCCCTCCAAATAACGATGCAATTTCACGCAAGTTTAGCTAACATGGTGGCTGTAGCTAACTGTAGGACGTTTACTAATATTAACTCGTTTCTAGGAATCCAAACGATGTTGTTCAAGTCCTGATTTGTTTTTAACATTTTACTAAACCAGTTCAAAGATTTCATCAAATCACTTTATTTCAAAAGGGAAATGTTAAAACTGGATCATCATTTTAAAATCTGCAGGGATTTGGTTGGTCATATTAGGGATAGGTATGATCAAATCCCCATTTTTATCATTTCCCTGTGACATATATTTATCAATCAATACAGCACTTGATTAAAGATGATAGTCCATCCTATGAAACATTAAATTCGTTTTGAATTTTTAGTCATAAGTAATTTTATTAAGGAAAAAAAATCATCGTTCCATTTTATTGAATGATGAATGAAGGAGAATTAATGAAGGGTCGGTAAAAACAATTAAATCCCTTTAATTGTATCTAATTTCTCACTAGTTATTTGATTTCAAAGCCGTCGTGGAGGCATTCCACAAATTTCTACGAAATACTTGTCTTTCCGAATCTCGTAATTGAAACCTTTTGTTACTCCCATCCGCTATTTCCAATATTTCAAGTAAATGACATTAGGCTGAGGCATTTTTCACTTTGCCCATATAAAAAGAAAAAAAATTGTAAAATTAGTTGCGCTATCATTATTAGTACCTATCTATAATCATTACTATTTTAACGACATCATTAAGGTAGCTGCAAAGGTGCCGAAACGTCGGGAAAATAAAAAATCTAACTAAATACCAACTAATTACCAAAGTACTTTCATTGAAACCGAGCTAGTATCCGTTATAAGTGATTTTTTTTCATGACATCATTAAAATGTTAATTAATGAAATAGAACCAAGCAACTACTATTTACGCTCGCTTTCATTAAATAAGTTATCAATTTGGCATTGACACTACGTATATAGGTTGATTCTATCATTAATTAAATGTTTTGTGATAATCTAGTTATATGATCCTTCTATTTGGCTTGCTTTATGCGAAGATAATATTAATGAACTAATATTCTTGCCAAAAATATCACTAAAATTAGTGCATTTTATTGATACTACGTTTTGCGTCTTTGATTACTTTTGCATTAAAATTGCATTGTATGTGAGTTATGCGTAGAAGTTATTTTTTAACTAAAATATGAATCGCTTGATTGTTATTCGATTTAGTATCATAGTACCATTATATCATCCAAAGGAGTGCTATAATGTTTTACTAAATTTCATAATGAAACTCCTTCGAAACTATGGTTACTTTGACACTGGTTGTTTTAATGTTGGCAATAAGCTAATTATTTCAGAACTTTTTACAGAGGATTCTAACATAGGTGTAGATAAAGTGCAACTTACTTAAGTTAAAACGCTCATATAATAAACTCTAATTATACAACAGTTGCATAAATAACTACTTTAAAGTATTTATTTTTATTTTATACATTTTATTTAATAACAAATTATATTATAGTGTTGGAGTGTGCTTATCACCGGCTTTCATTTGATACCAATGTTGTAAAAAAACTGGAACTAGCTATCTCATATTTCTTAGTGGCTGGATGATGTCAAAACTGAATCGTGTTAGATTTTGCTGTAAAATATTAATGTTATAATATCTATTTATTGATTCTGTATGTGTACATTGTAAAATTGTATTTTTTCACTTTATCTCTGTTTTTATGGATTATTTAGTTTTAACAACACAAGAGTAATGGTAGAGTGATATACAGCCGATCATAAAGTATAAAATATTTTATGATCCAAAATTTCGCCTCGAGTTAAATAATTTTATAAATATTCTTTAAGGGTTTGTATGTATACCTGTTGTACGCAAGGTTACTTTAGGGCATAAAATCACGTGCATCTGAACTGAGAGATCATACTAAAATATTTTTAATAACTATTACCTACAGTCATGAACTTGGGTAATATCTTACAAACTCAGATTATTATTACAAAAGTTGGAGGGTTTCGATCGTTGCGACGCGCGCCCCGTCGAGTCGACTCGTCAACAGTTTCATTTTCTCATGGAGTCTTTGCTTTTGTACTAAAGTTGAAAATTGATTATTCCTTAATATCTTTATCACTTGACGCTTCACGTTTAAATAAGTCTGCGTATTTATAGTATATGATTTACAAACCTTGGGTGAACCGCTGTGAGTCCATTATGTTTATGTAATAAGTCTTCATAATTAAAACAGTCTTAATATCTCACTTTAGTGAGAATTACCATAATTCATTGTTAATGAATATGGAGGTACCCAATACTTGCAGTTTCAAACAAAGAAAAGACACGTATCAATTACGGAAAAAGTGTACAATAGTTATTATGTGTACCCAATTCATGCAGTTGATTCGGTTCGGTTTGCAGTATTGCCGCGCGGGTGTTATTGTGGACGTGTATTGTTCCACTTGGCCTCTCCAACTCCGCCCGTTCAGCCGGAACATATTGTTTGTCCCGGTCGAACATTGTAATAATATTGTGTGTTAGCTAAAACTACTTTGTATTTGAACATTAATTCGACTTAGGTATTGTTTGTAATAATATCGTGTAATTTGGCGAGCGACATAAGTTTTGTAAACTATAGACTGAGGGTATGGTTGGGTACAATTAATTAAACGTTTGGTTTTTTCTTGTAATCATTGTGTAGCTACCTACTCAATTTGATCTTATTAATACCTACATCATAAATGTTTTATATGATGTCAGTCATTCAAGACTGCCACGATTATATTCTGTCAGCTTCGCCTTCACTGTCAGTTACAAGCTAGCTCTTAACTAAGATAAAGGATGACGAGAGGGTAATGCCACAACATTTCATGTTTGTTATTCCATCAAGACGTTTAGCTTGTTCTTTTACAAGAAATTAATTATGTAAATTGTAAATCTTGTAGGTTGTTTGAAGAAACGAAATATTTATGTGAAAGTCTCCAAATACGAACTACTTTTTAGATCTTTATTTTGTAGAACGTTCTATTTTTACGCATATTGTAATTGACGGATTAAAAGCTGAAGTAAGTTATTCACTAAACCTTTCGTTACTAATTAAGGTGTAAAATTTATGCTTCTTTGATTGGTACTGAATAAATCTATTTTTATGCATTACTTATTTTTCATGTGACACTTTCATGCATATCATATTACAGCATTCTATTCAGAAATTATGAAATAAAACATATGAAATGGTGTTATTCATTTAGTTGACGGAATCGGATAGTCATGTCCTAAGAAAGATCATCTCGAACTTCGCAAAGTGTTTGTTTAATATCAGTCAACAACAGCAACCGAGAATAAAGTAAGTGACACAAAAAATGTTTTCAAACTATTTCTCGTCAAAACAACTCTGTATTTTGCTTTCACAAACGAGGGGATTACTAGATTAAAACTTATGAATCTCCTTGAAACCAGTTGAATAACGGCGCTTTTAGCAAAACTCTACGAAGTTGTTAAATCCACTAATTGTCCGTGCTATTATGGAAATACCTTCTGTACAGCTCCAAGGGTGTTTTAATAAAGCCAAATTATATTTACCTCAAATTCTACAAATGGAATGGAAAAGGGTTTTGTGGAATAGTAATACTCTATTAGGTTTTATTGTGGTAATTCCTGTGTACATTTAGGGCTACCTTATAAATAAGTACGTTTATATTGTATGATATCAAAATACGTTTGGGGAAGGTAAACAGTGCATTAAGATTCATGGAACAAACACAATTTTGGCAAAGCATTTATTCAGAGTTAAGTAGAAACAATAACAATGAACAATTTTCATAAGATGGTTTTGAGAATTGAATTTTAAATATTTTTAGTATTTGTTGTATTGTTGAGTGGTTGGTTATTTTAATACTATTAAACCTAATAGTGTTTTTACGAATTTCAATCATTGATTAAGTTCAGTGCCAGCCTTATAAATAAAGATGTAGCACTAGCAGACTTTTGTTCACGATCTTAACACAGCATTGTGGAAAAGCTTTTGATGAAAAATGTAAAAAAATACCGTCCCCCCACCGTATCTCCGAAGTTTGCCTAGAGAAAAATATGAAATTATTTTATGCGATAGAAGTTTATGTAAAGATTACAGGAAAAAAAAATGTCCGTAAATAGTAAACTTTTTCAGTGATGGTACGGAACCCTCGTTGCACGAGTCCGACTCGCTCTTGACTGTTTTTTATTTATATAGATGATAGAATCAGATATTTTAGCGAAAACTTAACGTGCGTTATTCAGTCTTAGGTTAAAATTAATACAAACTGTGTTGTGTTATGAGGCAAGTCTCGTCAAAAGTTAGGCAAGGGTCACACCGCAGCTCGCAAACGGCTTGATGGGTGGTTTGACAAAGATGGGCCGCCCCTGAGTAATGCCGCCGCACTGAGCAATTACTTATCTAATACATAATATATCATGTTTGTGTTACCCTCCTTTACTAAATAAACTTGGCTCCCCTATCTTGGTAATTACATGACTTTGTACATTAAAAGAACCTTCATGGGGGCCATAATTTGCTTTTCAGAGATGAAAAAAAAGGGTGATTTTCTTTTGTTGCTTCCCTACAGAGTATGATTATAGAGTTCTTGTCCCTTGCCAATGTAATCGTAGTCACAGAGTACTACATTTAACTATAATTGGTGAGAAGCTTAGCGTGAAGTGGCCGCGCTATTGAGGCGTTAAGTAACTCTCACACAAGTCGATCACGTGGATGGAACACCAAAAATTAATTTATCTTGAGTTCTCCTTGCTTCAAAAGCCAAGCCACTGATCCTGACTGCATTTGCAGTCGTCGATACCCGCAAATCAGAATTAAGACTAGATGGGTGGCTTATCTGTCTTCCTTATTCATCCATAAGTAAGTCCAGCAGTGGAGACATTAAAATGGTTGATGATGATTTATTTTGTTTGTCCTTACAGCCGTTGTGTCACATCGCTGCTTCTCATGTCACGGCAACGAGACGTCGTGCGATGCGCCTGCGTCGGTGGACTGCCCTGCCGACGCTCCATTCTGTGCCACTACCGCTGTCGCACCTAGTAAGTATTTTCAATTATTTATTCTTGTTTATACCTATACAGA
This sequence comes from Catoptria pinella, assembly GCA_963556745.1. Taxonomy (NCBI): domain Eukaryota; kingdom Metazoa; phylum Arthropoda; class Insecta; order Lepidoptera; family Crambidae; genus Catoptria; species Catoptria pinella. Next base: position 5,364,524 of record OY750778.1, on the reverse strand, counting down.
GCTATTTGTAAAACACCAACAACCTCGCAGGAGTAAATTACTAAAATCATAAACAACAACGTTTGTCTTACGACTTTTCAGAAAAAAAGACAAAATATCGACTTTCCATATAAACGTCCGAACAGATTATCGAGTTCAGTAAAAAAAAAAAAAAATGTTTTTTGTATTCTTCAGAAAATCGTAGAACAAACGTGTTGTTTATGATGTTAGTAATCAACTCCTGCGAAATTGTGGGTGTTTTAAAAATAACTCTGTAAGTCTTGACGACCTGCGTGGTTGAGTGGCTTGTACACCGGTTTTGGTGTCACCATTTCCGAGGTCCCAGGTTCAATCCCTGGCTGGGTCAATTAGAAAACAAATTTTTCTATACCTCTAATGTCTCAGGTCTGGATGTTTGTGGTTGTTTCCGATTTTCATAACACAAGTTCAAGAGCTACTCTTTAGAATTGGAGTAATATCTGATGTTGTTCGTAGCTTAAATTTGCAATTATTTATGGCTTTAATCTAAATAAGTAGGTATACTATTAATTTTCAGATAGAACTTTGACTTTCAATAAATATGTATTATGAATCCATCGGAACATACCTACAATCTTTGTTCCGATATCATGATAATGTAGCCTTAGCACTTTTGTTTACGTTTCCCATTCTCTAAATTATTGCAATAATAATGTACTACAACCACCCAGACCCAAAAACTATTACTTTAAAACTTTTTTCTTATATTGAGCTGTGTGAAATTCAAAGTCTGGGATTACAATGATACGGATGTCGTTCAATGATACGTCAGTACTATTATTAATTCTGTGTCAATGTGTCAACCATCTATACCCAACCACAGATCAAATAATACTGCGCCCTAGACTTGCAAAACTACCTTTTTATTCATCTATGCAAAAGTGGAAATAATACTGTTTTGTTGCACAGATTTTACATCATCTCTCAGCTGTGCCGCCGCTGCAGAAACTCCTTGTTCCTTGACGCAAACTCCTGACAAAGTTTTCAAGCTTACTTGTGTTTGCATGGACAACTTGTGCAATGCGCCTTTCTCGACAGAAGTACAAAAGCAATTACTCAATTTTACTTCATTCAACTTCACTAACAATGTAACAAACTATACAGAGGCCTTTTTCAAATTCGCGAATGTTACTGAGAAGGGTGTTTTTAAAACAATCGTTGCTAAAGTTGTGTTAACGACAACGACACCGGTGGTAGGGGTAAAATCCACCATTGCTAGTACAACTAGTGGACATGCGACAGTGGGACATCCAGTAGAAATTATTTCCCCACGGGCGGAGGCCTTGAAACATGACGCTACTGCCCCATCAGATGATGATGAAGATGAAAGTGAGGGTAGTGGCTCATATGAAGAAACGAGACAGCAGCGCACGCCAGCGGCCGCACCCGCAAACCCCAGCTCCTACCTCCCGGCTGAAAACAAAGCGCATCATATATTGCCCAGTCTCTTGGCAGTACCCCCTTTACTCTATTTCATAGTGTAAAAACCAAAATTAATTGTATATCCACGTTTGTTTTCTTTAAATGGGGTAATTAAGAAAATTTATAAAATAAATTAGGTATCTATCTACCATTTACAGAGAATTTAAAATTAAATGTAGCGATTACCTATTGGGATCAAATAAGTACGAGTGTGAAATTCCATTTCAATAGCCACTGAGTTTAGTGTTTTACATATTTTTTTAATTTGGTCTATGCATTTTTTCATGTAAATTTGTGATACTGTAAAGCGTGCCAAACGTAGTGTTGTAAACAGTCAGACCCTTACCAAAAGAGGATCAAATAAATTTAGAGGGAAGTAGATGCCTACGAGTCGATCTATATATATAACTCGGAAGATTACGGTAGATAGACCCTTGGCGTATTTATAATTTAAGTAATATGGCAAAATGCGCAAGCGAGATTACTAATCGCTATAGACGTTAGAAGGAGTACCTACTGTGCAACATTTTTAATTCGAATATTTTCTTATTTACAAGCTACAGGCTACCAATTAAGTTAATTTTAAGAAATAATAATTCAAATTGAAGTTTAAATATTTGCATTAAAATACTTAAGTATTATTTTAATACCATCCAAATGAGTATTAGTGTGGAGCAAAGAAAATATAATGTAGTTTATCATTTGGCGTTTCTTGTACAATTTGGAATTAACTTTGCAAAGAAACGTGGACATTTTTTGTATCTTTATAGTTTAGAAATACGCAGAACCTTGAAGTTAATAGAACACATGAAGTGCGTTCCATTTACGAGATTGAAAATTTTAATTAAGGATTTTAGGATAGCGCGTGTACAAAGTACAGTGACCCAACGTTTCGTTTGTCCGCATTCACGTGTATCTTCTCCCTATTAGAGCTAATAGGCGGGTACGTTGAAATTTTATTATACTATTTAGATAAATTTACATAGATTTACCCCTTACCCTGGTGCTTATAAAATGAAGACTAACATTCAGATCACGTTCAATGAAAATTAATATTGTAAGCCACAAGTTTTCCACGATATAATTATAGCTCAGATATAGGTAATTATGCAGCTCGTTAATTTCAAGAAATTGACACTTTCGTGTTATTTTTGGTGAAAATTTTTCAAGAGTTGTAGTGAATATACTTAGCTGTAGTGAAATAAAAAAATTGTCTTTCTTCTTCCTTAGATTTGAACATTATTTTTTCTTTAGTTTTAAGTTAATCTAGTTGTTTTGAATTAGCTTTTTCTAATTAAATACTTTTTAAAACTATTGTTTTGGGTTTTCTAATTAAGTACTATTCAAAAGTATTGTTTTGGTATTGTATCTTAAAATATTTTAAATATCTATTGATACATAATTTAATAGTTATATGTCAGGTATGCTAAAGCATAATCGAGTACCTATTGTATGTATAAGATTCGTTATTCTATGCATAGGCAATCAACTAGATAGGTATTTGAAGCCAGTCACATTCCATGCACGTTCATGCGGTAGATATAGAGTCAATTACAATATTCGAATACATCACTTTGTTTCAATGAAATGTTGTTGTGATTTATTAAATAAAGTAAATGAACCATCCTATATTTTATTTTCTGGTACCTACTTCTTCTTTCTTCTTCAACAGTGCACGATTCCTATTGCTGGATAAGACCTCTCCAAGTATCGCCATGATTATCTGTATAGTTGTTCTATCTCACGAAGAACCTTTGGCCATGCCGTATATTCTTGTGATGGTCAAACATTATGTATGAAACTTGCAAACTAATGTATCGCATACTACTCCGTATGGATAAGTCCTTAATAAAATCTTATCGCAAATCGATGGCTATACGAGGACTATCGAAGTGGCTCTACTTATACTACCGCTTTACTACTACTTTAGAATGGAGGTTTTTAAATGAAATCCCGAATGTCTGCTTTGTAGGGTCACCGATTTTAGTCTAAGCGATCTCGGGTTGGATTTGTTTGTTGGTTGTTACACTACTTATTTTACACAGATACACCCACAATCATCAAATCAGCTAAATCTGTAGCCATACCAATCAATAACAACATGTGGTTTTAAAATTCGTAAGACTAAGGCTCGGTTGCATCATTTTAATTTACCTATAATGGTACATGACACAAACTTATCTGAGCCGGTGGCCAAAACTAGAACTAAGTGTTATTACATATTGTAACCTAGGTTACGCCATAGATGACAGCGACGCTGTTACCGAGTTAAGTTTGTGTCTGTTAAAGTTAAGGTTAAATCAAGATGATGCAACTCAGCCTAAGAAACTTTATGTGGGCCTCCTTTCCTTTTGAGGCACGGACGGAATTCCTAAAGATGTAGCAGTCCCTTTTTTGTGTATTTGAAGATTTAATTTACATAAATACCATTGATTCAAAAAGTTCAGTTTTAAATAATTCTTACAAAAAATATAATAACTGCAATATATTCCTAAATATAAACCGCCCCGTGTGAACGCGCACCTGTGTTCTCACACAAAACTATCGATTGGTCGTATGATCATTCATTTGATTGGTTTTCAGGTAGTGCCGAACAGCCGCGATTGCAGTTTTATTATTATAATCTTACCCTCTGTTTTATTGCAGTTATGATACATGGCATTATGCTAATTATATCATATCTATGGTTAGTTTATAAATTTAGTTTATTTTGCAATGTTTAGATAGATGGTAAATCTGATTTCTGTAACACTGTACGTACTGTCTAAATTATGTTCTGAATCATTGTAATTATTAAATTAAATTTAAAAAATAAATATTTTACGACAGTTAAACACAGCGTATTTTGTATGCAATACAAATGCGGTAAAAGAAAAACCACACGTGTCGGTGGAAACCGGAAATTTCAGTGTTTGGTTTTGGATTAAAAACGTGGAGGTTGAAATACACCGTGTTGTTGGCGCGATGAAAATACGTGATAGATTTTTGTTTTTAATTTAGCACATCGAGTTCAACGCATCTTAATATTATAAATTAATTCTTAAAACTATCGGATATACTGCTCACAGTCAATGGAGTGAAAGAGAGAAAACGATAGTTTACGGTAGCGAAATCAACTCATGGTAGGACCAATTAGCTGAGTAATCTTACTACAGTCAGAAAGAAGTCCTCTTTATAACAATTTTATTATCTACCTGTAGTTTCTGTTATTGATAGGTATTCTTATATAAGAAAATTGCAAGTTAATAATTACAGCTTTGACAGTTAGTTTACTGAATTTATTAAGTATATATCTCATTTACTCAGTCACAAATAAGCATGTACTATGGAATAACCGTAAACAAAGCAACAACTGCAAGTTTCTACCATAGAATTAATTTTAGTACTGTTTATACTTAGTACTATGAAAGGTTGTAATACATAAATGAATCGTGATGTTCCCCGACTTGATTCATGTATTTGGGGTTTAAATTTCAACCCAGAAGCATTGTTACATTGGACTGAATAGTTTTTTACTATAGTCTAGCTACATTCAGATCTGAGTTAGATGTTATTTAAAGAATTTTTAATATATTTAATTTAATATATTTTTCCTCATATTATCTCCCTTTCAAATTTAATTTTATACAACTATTTTATATTCTCTCTTGTCTATTTATGCACATTTATATCTGTTGTCCTTCCAGTATTTTTACGCCCACTTCCCCTCGTCCTCTTTCCCTTAATAATTATACTTCTCTTCTCGAGGTTGCCTGGAAGAGATCGCTACATAGCATAAGGCCGCCTTTTGTGTACTCTTCCCTTTTATTGTTTGCTTCTTTGTAAGTGTGCAAAAAAGCGTTTTATTTTTATATGTCTTCGTACAATTTTCTTTATAAAATCTAGTTTGGAAAATGAAGATGCAAAAAATATGTGGCATAATCCCAAATTGTTCACAAGAGTGGAGTGTAATAAATCACGTTAGGTATAACAAGTCGGGGCGATATTTTACAATAGGAAAATAAGTACGTCGAGTGCTGAACTGGTGCCAGGAGCTTCCTCCGGATATCCGGCTCAAGGTTTTGTGGGCGACACCGACACAAAGAGAGATTAGGATGCGGATTCATCTTGATAGCAATACAATAAAAATGTTTTCGTCAAACACGGTGAAAGTGAATGTGAAGCAAGTGGATCGTAATTGGATCGCGATTTACAGTCGAGATGAAAACGACCCATGAAGTTTTTTATGATGTGAAGAAAATAAATTAAGTAAGTTTGGCTACATTGGAATCTTATTTTTTTTAACTAAATTATTTAAACTTAATTGTTTAAATAATTGCATAAATGCGACTAAAAAAGTTTTGACTGCGATTGCGCATTTTGATTTTTTATCTTATCAGCGACGCGAACAATTCGTCTTTGTGTTCAACGACAAGTCACTCTCAGCTTAAATCTGTTGATCAATTAATTAGCTAAGCTTGATTTATTCCTGTAAAGTTATACCTCTAATTCAGACTTAAATCAAATTAATTCTCAGGAATTGGAGCAAAGTTAATAAAGAAATTCTCTACTAAAATGTAAGTCGGTCTGTTATTCCATTGTCGTAGGCGCCGGTTTCGATACAGCTGTTCTCTATAAACAATGTTTCCTTTTCATCATACTAGTAGTAATTGTTGCAGTTTTTTTATCAGTTCCTCTTTGTAACGGCTGCACCGGAAACACGGCTCAAAGCGAACTAATTAGATTAAAAATTATTTCCATTCTGTTGAGAGGCTCCTGTTTATCGACATATTGTTCCTAAATAAGAGCCGCTCCACACCGCACCCTTGTAACAGGGATATATTTTGATCTTGAAAAGAGACTATTTGATGTAGATTGCCGTTATAAGTTTTGATGAAGCATTTATTAATGTTGATTTTAAAACAGGTTTACTCACACCTTTATCAGTATGAAACATGATGATAATACTAAATTTTATTCTTAGAAAGAAAATTCAATCATAGTTAAAATATTTTTATGTGGTATGTACATCCGTACATTAAATGTTCATTTAAAAATACAAATACCATAGTGAGTACACATTTTCCCTCCATCTTTTCTGTTATGCTTAGGTACTGAAATTTAAGTAAACTCAAAGAGAGGGTTATGGCTTAGGAGTTATAATTTAAAAAGAATCGCAAATGCCCCATTCGCACCTTATTTATGAAACGACCTGGATGAAATGTTAATTTTCAAATGGAGAGTGCGGGTGAGTACTTAGTTAAACCAGAGTGTATTTCGCCGCCAGCCAACCGTGACTCGGTTGCAGACAATGCGTGGATTACAGCTAAAATTAGAACGCACAGTCATTAACACAAGGCTCGATTCTGTAGAGGCAATCTCTCATCGGAAGCACTCGGCTGTGATGTAACAATCCAAGATTCGATTTTGACCATTATGTTACAGTATTGTCTCACTAACTGAGGAGCATTCGCCTGTAACGTAACACTCCAAGACAACACTGGCCACTGCTGTTGTTACAAACTGCAGGCGCACTTAGTGCTCGGTTCTCCTTACTCATTGATGTACTCGTAAGATGGTTGTATCTAAACTGTTTCATTACAGGCAAATGTTCCCGATGAGAGAGCAACTAAACAGAACCGGATCTCTAAGGGCATAACGTATACCCGACAGTACGAGACAATGTCTTGAAACAAATTAATCCTCTCATTGTTTGCTCTTCAGATATGATCTAACAATGAGCTGTGTTAACACGTGTGGATGAAACATAATTATTTTACATTTAATGTCGAGCTCGGGACACAATTTGAGCAAAGCAGCTATGTAAACTAAGCTATAATCACTATTTTCTCTAATGTTTCGTTAAAAATTGGGACTTGGTCCGAAAAAAAACACAGAACAGACCTTGTTTTAAGGCTCGCTAAACATTAATTGTAAAAAGTGTAAGCAGCCATTTGGAAATTGTTTCTCCCATTATAATATTAGAGTGGACTTTTTAAATGGATTAATCTGGATTTATTACTAAAATGGTTCTTTCGTTTACTTTTAAGTAGGGAATAAAAATCCTAACTAGTGGTATTTAGCGGTCATTTAATTAGGTTATAACTTAGCCTCCACCAAAGCGCGGACGAGACGAGAAGAGGAGCGAAGAGATGTTTTTTAAACAACCAATAGGATTTCTTTATTTACACATCTAGTCTTCGCTCAGCTTCAGTGGAGTCGGTAGAGCGAAGAGCGGAAAAGATGTCTCATATTTTATGGTGCAAATGTCAGCTGTGGCTCGCCGAGCTGTGAGCTGGGCGGCGGGCGCGGCGCATAGCGGGGCAAAGCGGAGACGAGACAAGAGGAGAAGAGACCTGCGCCACTTGAGTGCCACTTAAAAGAAGCAAATCATGCTTAAAATTCTAAGAAACTATGTTTTTTACTAAACTACAGGTTCCGTCATCATTGAGTGGGATGACAAAACATATACCTAATTTGATTACGAAAATAGGAGTTTCATTAAGTTGTCAATTGTGTATTCGGTAAAAAGAAAATTATGGAAAACAAAAAATATATACAAAAATACAAATACGATAAACACATACAAAGTTTGCAGGTATAATACACATTCATTTGAATTTTAAGGCAAAAAGTAGCTAGATAACCTAATCGAAACCAAACAAATTATTCATTATTGTGCTTTGTTCACTTACCGAAATTAAATTTTGAAATACTTATGTTTTATATATATGAAAGCTCTATAATGGGTGCTTAGCTGTTCAAAGGGCTGTCTTCGTCAATTTTGTGAAAATTATAACCAAAAAGCGCCTTGTGTCACCGGCAATTTCTGAATTTTGAAGAGAGATTGAGTCGGGGAGAATGAGTCATATTATTATGTTAAATTTTACTTTGCGAAGAAGTTACTTGGATATTATTCGCACTTAAAAACGCACAGTAATAATTTTATAAACATTATAAATATTTTAAAAATTTGGGAGAGCATTATGTATGATTTTTGCATGCGATGTGCATCGCGTTTTTCATTTTAAAACTTCTGTATAGAGTTATAATTTGAACGGGAAAAAATAATTTAGATTTTGTTTTTTTAAACCGTTTTTTACACTTTTTAGTCCGTTTTAAAAACGTGTTTTTTCAATCTTATTTTCTGCTTTTTAGTTCTGTGTTAACTTGTTTCCTGTGACCTGTTTTCGGCTACATAATCAGACATCTCCTGGATATCTCCCATCAGAGTACTTGTTAAGACGAATCAAGCGAGCCCAAACTCGATGGGGTTGTTTGGTTTTATTACAGAGTTCCTGTGGCTTTCTTCCGGCTCCATCATCAGATCAGCTCAATGACACCATAATACTGCATTGTCTTCTAGTTCTGACCTATGTTCAAAGTTTCAAGTCTCTAACTCATCGGGAAGCTTGTTTAAAAGCGTTTGCAATTTTTTATTTGTTCCTTCAAGAAATATAAAACTGCCGAATTATATTGTACTTAGATATTTGTCAGTCAATGCCATTTCATAATTTAAAAATAACAAAAAGTATGTAACTAATTAAGAATATATTAATTTTTGATACCTACACAATATAATACATATTAATTTTGTAACAATTATATTAATTTTGTCCGATGGATTCAGGGGTAGGAGTACAACCTCTGCTTGAGTGAGTACTTTTACTCGCTGGTGCTTTTACTCACACAAATAATTTTGTAACATAGATCATCATTTTATCTTAGCTTCTCAAAGGCGTGACCCACAGTTTTGCCACTGATTAATTGTAAAGTTATATATCGTTTAGCGTCGTCAGTTATATCGTTTTGTATTTGTTTTCTTTTTGTTTTTATCTGATCGGTGCTGTCGATCCTTTTTATTACATGAGATAAACAATAACTATACAATACTACATTTTAGACGAAAATTTATTATTTTAATTTTTATACAATAATAAATTTTAGACGACCTCCGTGGTCGACTGGCTTTGTACACCGGTTTTCAAGGTGTCGCCATCTCTGAAGTCCCGGGTTCGATCCCCGGTTGGGTCAATTTAGAAAACGAACTTTTCTATATTGGCTCAGGTCTAAGTGTTTGTGATACCAACGTTGTCTCTGATTTCCATAACACAAGTGCTTTAGCTACTTACTTTGGGTTCGGAGCAATGTATGTGATGTTGTCAAATATTTATTATTATTTATTATTTATAATAAAGAGGTTTCTTTAATAACTGATATCATCATAGTACCTATCAAAGAGTTTTTATCTGACAAATTCAGCAGTATATATTTTCGTAGAGACCACGAAGAAAAAGGACTCATTCCACTTTTGATAATTGACACATGATGCAATAATAAAACTAATACTAATACTGAAATAAATACTGAAACTAATACTGTAATAAAATAAACTAATACTGAAATTATTTAATTATAAATGTATATTGAAATTAAAATGGAGAAGCGTCTGTCTGATTCATGTCGGTCGGGCCTTCGGAAATATTTGTTCGCTTCGTGCAATAAAACCTTCTCGCTACAAATCGATTTCATGCCCTTTGGCCGTCTGCGAGCGAAGCTGATTAATATTGTAAAATCTGCATGCAGGACTGAAAAGAATACTTTTTTCTCACCCTTGTTTCAGATGCTGTATCCTTTTTATTTATTGAACTCTTACGGCCGTCTATATTTTTAGTTTTACATTTGTTTATCTAAGCATATTTCACTCATATCATTCTCTTATTAAAATGTCTGTGATGGATATGAAATTCTTTTCAAAGGCTTCTGCCTTTGAATATTTCACTAATTAAATGAAAGGTTTTTGAAAAATGTTATGAAATAAAGTTAAGTATTATAAAATGGTAAGATATACTACTAGGTACTATCTTTATACTAAGTTAGTATATCTCTTAGTTTGGTATTCATGGGAATTTTAGTAAACCAGATTTTTATGCAATATTCCTCCAAATATTATTCCATTCCATTCACATGACAACATTATACTAGGCTTAGTACGCTTAGTATCAAAATTTATAGAGCATATTGTCATAAGGCAGGCGCGTGCTGCGTATAATTCTCGGACTAGTAACATATTTTTTTTTTCTTACTGCACAATTAAACCACCACTCCATAACTCAATCTAAGCAACCACAGTTAAATAATACTATTAAGGAACCATGCAAATTACAAAATAAAATATGAACTAGAAAACTTAAGATAGTATTATCTTCTAGCTGTATAAAGTAAAAAGTTGGACAGGAACTGCATTAAAATTCGAGAACGCTGCTGAAATAATCGTCGTGAGAAAAGCCATTAAAGTAAATGAAACTAAAATTCATGGCTGTCTTATAAATAAACTATGTTACCGGTATCGACTCAAAGATCTGTATCGCTCGGACAGTACTTTTAACAGCCATAGACTATGTTTGCGGCTCATATGCGAAAACAATAATGTTCTAATTTGTGTTTTTTTTTTCACTTTTTAACATTTTTAACTACAAAAGGCAACGTTTGTATCACATTCTTCAGAGTTTAATCAAAATTAGTTTCATTTAGCTCCATCGTGTCAAGTCAAGACAAAGTGTCCCGGAAATAATCTTTTTTTTCGCCGCATTTGGAAAAAATACGACCTTCCTTCTCTACTGTTTCGCAAGCCATGAAGTCGTCGGTCATCTCCAAACAAAATGTATGGGAATATTTCCATTTTAAAGGTCGATATTATAGACAGCTCACTATATTTTTATTATTTGCAGATAAGTCTGAGACACACGAGGACGTGTGAAGGCGCAGGAAGGCCGTGACGGTTTTAGTCAGTAGGAGTCTGACATGCCCCCCATAGCCAGCTATGGGGAAGTCCAATGAGGATTTCCGCCTCCTTCCCCCGCGCAAAGAGGAGGTTGCTCCGAAACACTCTGGTTGAGAGCGAAAAAAAAATGGGGTGCATTTGATCGTGAGTCGTAGCGCTTTCTCCTACGCTCATGGACATGGCTGAACAAAATGGTCAGCTCAGCACTCCGTCATATCAATCTTTATTGAAATAATCTTATATCACAATTTACATTTAGTCTAAACATAGGTAATATAGAAAAAATAAATAATAATAAAATATTCTTGACCACATGTGACGTTGCCGTTCTCCTCACTTCATGGCTTGTGCAATAGAGAAACCTATGGCAGTACACAACTTTTGATTATTTATAATTATAATAGATCTCTTTTATATACAAGGTGTTACAAAAATACCCCTAATGCCGAAAAAAAATCAGCTGTTTCAAACAAATATTAAAATCAAAAATATCAAAATGTATGAATCGGCTGATTTTTTTTGCGCGATTTCAGAGTTGGCCCTATGGTATATATACCATAATATATATAACCATAATACATTAGGGGCATTAGGGGTATTTTTGTAATACCTTGTATAGAAATCATTGGTGAAATGGCATTTTTTTACATGATGCAAAAAAGTAGTGATTGATTACATTCTCTTTGGTGCAAAAAAGGCTCTTCCTCAAAATATGTTATTATAAGATAAGTAAGTATTTCTAACATACAAACTCATGTGAATATTTTTCTGAGCTTTTTTAATCCCTAGCGAAATTATATTTTAGCCTTAATTCAAACTTACAAAGGTAATTTCGTTAGTTATTTCCAATTTGCGAGAGACTTCAGCGTACGTGTTTGGGCCCGTTCCTCTCGCGGCGTGACGGAAACATTTAGAGGTGCGAAGAATTTTACCTCTTTCCCAGTCGGCCATTGTCTGTCAGAGCCCTGACGTTGGGAACGCAATAATTCCATCCGGGGGGAGATTTCGCTGACGTTCTGTAGTGAAATAGGGACTGATAAATGCTATAGTGAAATTATTGTACCGCAACAGCTTATGGTACTTTAAAAAATGATTTATTTCTACCAAACACTCATTGTACGTGACATGTTAATACTGTTAGAAATGGAAATTTTCAGGCTATTCGAAACAGTTTGTTTGAAGAAATTTGCTTTTTAGTATCATTCGTTCGTCTTTTCAATAGGTATTTTTTCTAGTATATTATTTAGTATTATATAAAAATAGCATAGTGAATGATAAAATCTCAAAATTTAAAAGATAACATTTGGGCAAACGAAAAATAGACCTAGAAAGTGACGCGAATCAAGAAATCATATTAATTATCAATCTTTATAATTGTAATGTATTAGCATTTAAATACATATAATATTAATACAAACTTCATCTCGTTTTGTTATTTCCTTGCGGGCCAACCCTATCAAAACTGTGACACTCCGACCGACGCAGCCGCTGCCAGACCAGCGACGAGCTCACAAGTACAGGGGAGTGTCACTGCTGTGGTAATGTCTTAGAGTTCACCCATTCCCATTCTATTAAACTCTTTACGAAAGTTCAAAGTTTCTTGGATAGCTCAAAGTTGAAAGCTTATAGCACTTACACTTTTTATGTATGGCTGTCTATTATTATCCTTTGTTGACCAGTAGTACCACCACGGGTAAAAAAATCACGTACTTACTACCAATCGATCCAGTAGTACCACTGATAACACGGCCGCCGGCCAGTGTTTGACTCCAACTAGGTTATACTATGATTATTATGATGGTTAAATACATGCTAGGGGATACTGAATCCCAGTTTGAAGTATTCGTTATTTTATTTTAGTTTTCAAAAGAGTACAAATTACTAAATCGTTAGTGGTAAAAGTTTACGTCGGCTTCCGAAACACAGACAGCAGTTTCTATTTGCGTTCAACAAATTGCTTTTGTAACAGACGCTAGCTAAGCAAAACTAAATTAGCACTTCTCGAAGCCTAAATAATTAATTTAACGTGCATGTGTTTGCTACGGTTTAAAATATTCATCAATTACATTTTTACATTTATGTCTGTCAATTTAGTTCTTCTCTAAAAACTCCGAAACGAAACGTATGAGATTTGGCAACGTATTTTGAAGATTTTCATGGCTGTAGATCAGATTTAAAGTCGTCAATTTTATCACACATTGGAGTAAAAACGTAGATCAGCTATTTAATAAGAAGAGTTGTTTTAAAATTCTTCTTTCAATTACAGTTCATGCGAAACGTGTTGCGTTACGTTACTGCAGAGGAATTAGGAACTGGAGAGGTTCACCATCCTAGTACTAAAATATTACTAAAGTAAAGATAATTTGGATTGGGCTATTATTGTCGCAATATAATAATAATAAATAATAACAATAAAATAAATGTATTATAGAAGATTGAATGGAAATTCAGGATATGCTGATTTACTTCACCTGTGTCTAACGGAGACGAGTGCTGGTATCCAATTATAAAGTTAGAATTGCTTTTTGTGAGCTTTTGTTTGTATTGCTCGGCACGCGTCAACGACAATTTGTGACGTGACAATTTCAGCCAACGGTCCATACACCTTTACCTGTAACGAGCAGGAAATGCCCGTCTTGAATTAAAAATACACGTAAACAGGAATTGTGCAGAAACCCTGCAGTTGTATAGTAAATCAAATCAATTTACTTTTAAATAGTTATTAAGTTTAATGAAATGAAAGAGTCATTTAGAAGTGTTAAAATTAGTCTAGCACACAAGTTGCATTCTGAAAAATATAGCCATCGACACAATAAAAAGCGTGTGTTAGCTTACTGTTACTATGACGAAGAAGGTTTAAATTAAATACCTTTGAGTAATTCGCCTTCGCATCGTTTTCATTTCTTTCTGCATGTGTCCAGACCGCTACATTATTGAAATAAGTATATAGTTGTATCATTTTCTTTTTACCATTCTACTTGCTATGAAAAAGTTGTACCTACAGTACAGTCTGCCTAATGAGATAATTGAATTCTGACGTTTCACATTTTTCGAACCAAACTAACCTTGTTAAAGCGGATACTTACGACTTATAAAAACATACAATTTCATGAATCCAACTATTTACTTTGTCTTTTGAATTTCTCACCAATTAATTATGTTGCACTGCTTATCCTAATTTTCAATCAAATTCTTGCAAAATCTCCGTAAAATAATATATATTCGAAAAATAAAATGTCGCAGTAACGTGATTACAATGTTGTATGTACCTCCACGTGACTTACCGTAATGTTGTGACACGTTGAGAACCAATAGTATTAAATAGTCTACCTGAATATCTCGATAATCGAACTTATCACCGATTTTTTATTTCCTGTACCTGAATTTTACTAAAAATCACAAATTGTTCTATCTAAGTTTATATTTAAAGCATTTATTTAATGTTTCTAACTTGTGTACTTCAGAATTCCATTCTTATAATGAACAGACTGTATTTTCCATGTCTGCTTAGTTAAGGATTTATTATATTTTTGTGCAATTACATCGAAACACGTAAAGGTTATGCTACTTTCGTGAATAATGTAAATTGCATGGCGAATACATGGTGCAGTGCAATTCACTGCATGAATTAAAACTTTCCTTTTCCGGCAGTTACAAAATCGTACGAGAGAAGACGTACTATATTTCTTTTTGTGAACTCTATTAAGTTTATTGTCTAGTAATGTGAAATAACACAATGACCATTCACATAAAGTGAATAACAATGCTTTCGTAATTTGGACACTATGATAGGAATTCGGTGTAAGCTTCAGATTTTCTTTTAACTATGAGTTAACGGGGAGTTCCAGAATTTTAATTCGTGCGTAATATTTCACTTTTGACGTCGACTTAATCGGATGTATGACGTAAGCACGCATTAATTAGTCACGACGACTTGAGAGGTGCTTATGAGATTAACGTTGTTAATAAAGGTTGGGCTTTCAACATTTAATTAGGAATATGTCATTATGTTGTCAGAAAAGGACGCTGAAGCTTCTTGGTAACAGAATTTTGTGAAAGCTCGGAAACTACCTAGAAAGTTGCTAATTTTAATTTATGTGCTCTTACGACCTAGTTGGTCTTAGTTGATTCAATTATGTAGGTAGAATAAAGTAGATGTTTTGTTACTACAAAGTGTCTAGTCTGTGCCGTAAACCAAAGTATAGTATTCTGTGTAATTACTAAGTATTAAACAAATGACCGATAAATACGAACAAATACTATGCAATAAACTTTGCAACTCTATAAAATCACTTTTCCATGAATTTAGGCAAATGCATTTAAACTTCATATTCACAAGTTGTTCCATACACTTCTACATAAATTTAACATAATCGGATACTTAATAAAGATAACCTTCTACAAACAAATCTACAGATTCACCTAAGTGTAAACTGTAATGTTTGAAGGAACTTCATGAAGCTTTGTTTTTTAACTTTTTAGGGTTCCGTACCTAGAGGGTAAAACGGGAACCTATTACTAAAACTCCGCTGTCCGTCCGTCTGTCACCAGGCTGTATCTCATGAACCGTGATAGTTAGACAGTTGAAATTTTCACAGATAATGTATTTCTGTTGCCGCTATTACAACAAATGCTAAAAAATTTAATACTATTTAAGGGGGCTCCCATACAACAAACGTGATTTTTATGCTCGTTTTTGCTCGATATTGATAACGGCAACATGTAGACGCTTGAAATATTCACAGAATTTTTAGCTATAAATAATTAAATTAAAATAAAACAAATATTTAAGGGAGGCTCCCATGCAAGAAACGTGATTATTACGGAACCCTTCGTGCGCGAGTCCAACTCGCACTTGGCCGGTTTTTTAATAAAAGGCATTGGGTTACAAGGCTCCCCTAGTTGTGTACCACGGTCGCAGGGCCGCCGCCGGACGGAAGTGACTATCTAGTCGAGCGCATGTCCGGCTGACCTCCCGCTCGCCGCACTGCAATGCGGTGATATCTTATTCCACTTAACGAAGCTTTTAACTAAAGCTGCAAAGACCTAATTCGATGGTATGTGCTGAATTCAAGTGAGGTGGGGTTATAATAAATATAAAGTAAACAACAATGCCTACTTAACTGAAACTGCGGAAAATACATTTTCATTTTTTAAGGTGAAAAGGTTGTATCGGTGAATAAATAGGGTGCTAGATATAATAACAATGTCATGCAACTCGACTAATAAGGAATAGTGACTCAAACTAATATTCAACCATAAAACCAATCGAAATCGTTACCGTTTCAGTTTTGCTTACTGAAAAATACTGGCTTTAGTTTTGTTAAAAGCTATGCCTAGGGAGCCTAGGATGCTAATCTTGGACAATTTTAAAAGAGAATTCTAAAAACCCTACGATTTTTAGGTAAACATAACTTAAATGACAACGAATAGTCTTGGTTTTATCATTTGGAATTAGCGCGAATGGGCCCATACTGGCTGTTTAAGTTTTAAACAAATAGCGCGCCGAAATAAAATCCGAGTTCAAATGTGCTTTGACAACAGGCTCTGCTAGGAGGTCTACTCTCGATATCCGTACAAAGAAATTTCGAATTCGTTAGAAAACTTTGAGGTGAATGCGATAAAATTCTTCTTCTTTCTGTTCTGTGGGGCTCAGCTGCCGGTATTGAAAATATTTTTGTGCTCCAAAAAAGAGCTGTTCGCGCCATATACAATCTTCGGCGGAGAGGCGGAGAGATTCCTTGAGAGAATTGTTTAATACTAAATAATATACTAGAAAAAATAGGACTCGCACCAGATCATGTTCTCGGGCGGGAATCGAACCCGCGACCTTTGGATATCCGGTCCAATGCTCTGACCGCCGAGCTACCGGTAGCTCAGTCTGTTAATAGTATTCATTCACTATATAATTAGATGAGCCAAAATGAGTCAGTTTTCAGATTTGTATCCTTCATATGTTATCTAATCGTAACTAAAATCCAATAAACTAGTGGCTAAGTGAGCTGAAGACCTCGCTCAAATTGTATGTTGTTAAAAAAATATGTAATAGATGTCGCCACGAGGTTGACTCTGCTTTTGAAAAGCAGTACTATGTGCTGTTTGGTAGGTTAGGTATTATTTTATTCTATTCGAAGCTAAATAGCGCTTCTAATTTTGAACATTTTTCGAATGGGTAAAGTTTTTTTTCGTAAATTTTCAAAATACTAGCACTACAAAAAAAAATTTATTGAACCCAAAATTTCACGAGAATCGGTTGAGAAATGCGACCCCGAAAAGACAGAGACGCGAAAGAATTTTTGCCCAAGCTGAAGCAGAGACGCTTCTCGCTCGCTCGGTCAGATAGTAACTGTATAATCCCCTAAAGGTAGGGAAATTGAAACTTTTTCGTTCTTATAGGTACAGTTAGGTAACGTATGAAGAATACAAATCTGAAAACTGAGCCATTTTGACTCGGTTTTATTTGCCTCACTTCTGAGAGTGCGCTTTGTAGGAAACTATCGTTCTAGGTTGTTATTATTCTAAGCTATTAAATAAACGCTTTATTTTCCTCTTGCAGAGGTAAAATGTGCGCCGACGTGGGCCAGTTGGTTTGAATCGTACATACCTGCCAAAAAATAAGAGCGATTAGCAAACAATGAACTAATAAGAAATTCATTAGACTTTGAACTTAGAGCTAATCCAACAGAAAATAGATCTCAAGAACCCAGGTCGTTCGTTGTTGCTTAAACGTTTAAACTGCATTTAGCTTGCATTTAACTTTCAGCAACGAGTAAGTACAACTGTTCCATACGAATCACGAAATTAGTTGTTGCTACAATTATTTAAATATATAGATATTGTATCCATGAATTAGTTACAATTTTCTTTTCATTTCGTTTTATGTCAAGCTTTAAAAAAGAAAAAATATAGCGGAAAATCTATACCATTATATTATTTTTTATGAATCATGGTTTGTGGTTTAAAAATTAAATACCTAATCTACGTAAGATTGTTAATCCTTACTAATATTATAAATGCGAATGTCCGTTTGTTTGTTTTTTACGCCTTCACGTCTTAACTACTGAACCGATCATCATGAAATTTTGAAAAAAATAATTGTTTCTGAGGGATAGCAAAAAAACTTTCCACGCAGACGAAGTCGCAGGCGGTCGCTAGTATCCCATAATTTGTAGAACAACTAGGTACAAAATAATAGACATTACACAACCAATGTATGGTTTTCCATACAAACGAGCTAATTTCTGAAAGATTGTTTTAATATAAATTCAATCCGATTTGATTCGACGGCCTCCGTGGTCGAGTGGCTTTGTACACCGGTTTTCAAGGTGTCGCCATCTCTGAGGTCCCGGGTTCGATCCCCGTTTGGGTCAATTTAGAAAACGAACTTTTCTATATTGGCTCATGTCTGGGTGTTTGTGATACCGCTGTTGTTCTGATTTCCATAATACAAGTGCTTTAGCTATTTACTTTGAAATCGGAGCAATGTATGTGATGTTGTCAAATATTTATATTTATTTTATTTATTTATTGGAATTGGATTTTGTTAGAAAGCTGTGATAGTTAACTTGCGGACTTTACTATCCAATTTACGGTATAATTTCTCTTATTCGCCGTGTCAGTTAAAATAGAAAGAAATTGGAGTTTCATAAAAAATACGAGAAATTTAACATTTTTCAATTTTAACTGACACACGGCGAATAGGAGAATTATACAGCAAATTCGACAGTAAAACCCGCAAGTTGACTATTGCAGCTTTCGAATATTATAAAATTCAAATAAAAACAGATTGAATTTTTATAAAAAAAAACCTTTCAGAAATTAGCTCGTTTGTATGGAAAACCATAAAGTGGCCCTTTTTTTTCTTTTCAGCAGTAGATTATAATAGAAAACCGCAGTAGTAGATGTAGGAGTTGTTTGCTACATCATCAGTGATACCACCGTTGTCTCCGATTTCCATAACAAAAGTGCTTTAGCTACTTACTCTGGAATCGGAGCAATGTATGTGATGTTGTCAAATATTTATTTATTTATAATTTTTCTCCACATTCGGTTCAACTGCATCAAAAATATATATCTTACATTTAAGGGCCCTATCTCTCATCATCTTAATTAATCGCTCGCTTAGTACATAATGCATCAAAAATTCACATCCACAGATTGAAGCTAAGGTTCTATAGTTTATTTGCAAACTATAACCACAGTAAAGTCTATTTCATTGAAGTAGTAGTAGGCAAAAGTGCCTGAAGTGGCCACTTTTTTCACTTGAGGGCTGTAGTCGCATTTAAACGCATCCAAAACCGCAAAGAGGCGGCTTTCACCCCATCCCCATCGTCTTTTATTAACGATCCGAATCGAAATTAAATTAACGGAACATTCGAACAATGGAATTGTATCAGTGTCCGTTTCACAGTCCATCGGGCTCGGAGCACGTTCATCGCTTATTTCGATGACTGGTGCCATATTGCTGACCTGTCTTATATTTAAACTAGCTGCCCACCCCGGCTTCGCACGGGTGGCATAATCTATCAATACTGACATTTATTTTGTTAATCATAACTTCTTTTGTTAATCATAGTAATGGCGCCATCTATTTGTTATATGGCGATTTAAAATGACGGAAAAGAGAAAAACATGTTTTTTTAAGTGTTTCCGTACAGTTTTTTGGAAATTATGTTCTATACAAAATTTGTCCTGATAATAACAGACACAACAAAAAAAGAATTATTTAATCCGGTGCAGTCATTATGCACTTATAAACATTTCGGCGATTCATTTTTATTTAAGTATATAGATTATTGAAGTTTCAATTTTATCATTCTATCCTGCACTTACGTTACTTAGGGCCCTTACACATTGCGACTTTATTGCAGTGATAGAAACGCGCGTTCGACAGCCGCGCGACTGCATCGTGACACCAGCGATCTCGATTAGTATCGAGAAATAGTGTAAAGGTAGACGACGATGACTGAATTGCGACTGTATCGCTGCAAAAAGTCGCAATGTGTCAGAGCCCATAGCTTACTTATCCAAAAGCTGTAAAAATTTCTATAATTTTAGCAAAAAATACTTATAAACTTTTTGATGTACCTAACTGAAACATGATGGATAACTTAGCAGAGGCTAGGGGTCTACAAGGTTAATTGCCAATTTGGACTTACGACACATAAAAACACTATGTCATGACATGACCCAATCAGGGCAAAAACACTGCTTTGATCAAAATTCATCGATAAAGCTTGGATTTACATTCCTCCAAATGAGATTAACATCGAAAATCAAATAAAAATCCAAAATGATCGAATTTGCCACCATGCCGCGCGATTCGTAGAGTTAGTGAGATTGTAAATATATTAACGGAGTGTGATATGCCACCCGTCGCACCCGCGGGCCAATAAGTCCGTCTCTCGGCTGCTGATTGAGTTTTTATTGCCCTTCGCATCCCCTTTTTCTCTGCAGGCATTCCCGAAACCATCTGAAAGGTTCAAATAAAATTTTCTGCGTATTACAGTAATTGATGAAATCTGTTTTGTCCATGTTTCCGTAACAGGCATTTATTCTGTTTCTTGAAACTGTGTACTCTTACCCGCTTAGCTCTCGGAAACGGATTCGGGTCACGAGTTTCGTGGAAATTTCTGTAGATCGAAATAGAAACGAAACCTGTGACTCACATGTTATTCCTATAATAATCCAAAGTAAGAAGATACCTAGAACAAATATATATACGTGACGAATAGCTAACCTCCTCCTTTTGAATTTTTGAAGTCGGTTATAAATACAGGTGTATTTTGTTTTTGGTCTAAATCAATGAAAGACCACTAATTCAATAAGAAACAAATTTAAACTCGTCAATAGTTGAAAAACTTGTATTATTGGAGAAAACAGCAACTTAGGTAGATACTATTACTAATCCTTTTTCACGTTAGTCCAAATAAAACCCTTGGTAAGGATCCCAAGGAGTAGTCCATTCAAGTAATCCCCACGTACTGCTTCTATTTTTCTAATCTAAAGTTGGCTCATTTATTTGGAGTAATTATCGGGCGACGAGGTGGCGAGAAACGAAAACAGATTAGGGCAAGTTTGCCGAAGCACAATGATTAATGTGGACCGCAACTAGACGCAGCTCTACGTGTTCCTACCAACTGGCGGTTTTTGTTTAACTACAGACAGTAGGTAGGTAGGCTATATAAAAGAAACAAAAGACGAATATTACATACTTTTGAAAAATGGTTTTGATTTTTGTTTGTGTATTTGCTTGCATCCACGGACAAAGGTTCATGCTTGCATCATCCACAATTTTTACAATTTAATAAGACTGCCTAATCGAACTAAAATGTAAAATAGAACGCTTGCATGGAATAGCGACAATAAGTGACACTTTGTATTATCTTCTTATTGTTTTATGTAATTAATGTTGGAGAGGTAATTTAGTTTAAGTTGGAGGCTTCAGAAGCTTTATTAAATAATAGCGTAGCACAATACAATCCAAAACAATAGCCACAATTCAATTCATTGCTCAGTCCTGGCTCAGTCGTACTTAGTCTAGCATTAGTAGTAGCATCTAGTATTATTCATAACAAAAATCCAAAATGCAACAGTCGCTTTTGTGACATTTTTGCACATTTTTCGAAATAGTGCAATATGATTTTTTGGCAGACAGGCATGGCAGAGATATACCATTTTGAAAAATGTAAAAAAATTGAAATAATCTATGTAATTATTGATTGAGAGATGCTACCTGTAGAGAAAAACAGACGGACAGCCGGAAAGCCGGACAGCGTGACAGAAATACGAAAGCATTTTTTTCCAAGCTGAAATGGAGTGTTGGAGAGGCTTCACTCGCGCTACGCGCTCGCTCGGTCAACTATGTCAAATTATTACTCTTTTTATGAATATTTGACCTAGCGAGCGCGAAGCGCGAGCGAAGTGTCTCCGTTTCAGCTTGTGCAAAAATATTTTTCGTACGGTTTTTATTGTCGATTCAGTTTTGTTCCAAGTTTTTGCGGAGAAATGGGGAACAATCATATTTAAACCATTTCGAAAAATTATCGAAATTGTCACAAACGCGATGTTTACAGCTCTACAGAGCCATAGACATTTTTCATTGTAATTATCATTGATTCATGGAATGTGGAAATGTGAAAAATCTGCTTTGCCCAGCAAATCGAAATGGTCTAAGTAAACTCAACTCGGTAACACTGAATTTTTCATAACCTTTCCCTCCTCAACCGAACGGAGCTGAACTCGCTGCTAACTCCAACGGGGCGCAGCGCACAGCAATTGGTATAAATTCATTAGGGGGCCCAGCCGCGGGCATTTTTCATACAGAACTAAATCCGACGTGTACACAGCGCGGGTGTCGCAGGTGCGCGCGTTTGGAGGTTTTGCGGAACCTTAGGCTACGAGCTAGGGCTGACTGCCTTTTATCAACCGACTCTTTTAGAGCAAAGAGTTTATGTATCGTACAACTTCTTTGGTGACTACGCAGCGGCATCCATAGCCTAGGTTAAATATTATTTATGTTATTCTGAAAAATATTAAAAAAATAATGCAAATGGTACGCTGTTGCGCTGTTTTTGTAACGAGTAGAAAATATAGTTGCTATTTATTACCCGACTGCAAGGAAAGAGTTATGTTTTTTGCGCGTTTTTGTATTTTTAATATGTACTCGTTTTAAGACCACTATCGGTGCAAAAGTTACGATCAAGCTGACTAAGTACACCAATCGATCCCGGGTTCGAATCGAGGGGCATACAAGGTAATTTTTTGACCCCCTGTCAAATTTTGTCAGGGCATTCTATAACAGCAGTACATCAATTATTGAAATATATTTTTTTACATGTTTGTCCCTAACTTTTCCCTACACATATTGAAATTGCTGTCACTGTTTACGCATCGCACACACCGACCCGCGCGAGCCTCCCTCCCGCCACTGACTTCCCTCGCTCGCGCTCTCGCATTAAAGGGTCGTACAATGTCAAAATATACACATTTTTGATCGACGATTTCACACAGTAATGCTTGATTTATCGGTCCCAAAAAATAATACAGAAAGTAGACGCCACCACCACCGACTTCCCTCACTAGCGTCAAACGTAAAGTGGCCTCTAATTTCGTAGGTTTTTACTGGTGTGCCAACCAATAATAATCCTATAACCTTGAAACTATAATAAATAAAAAAACTTAAGCTAACACTATAGTTTTGTGATTGACAGTTTTCCAAAATAGGAAATAGTTATAAGAATAATTAATTAAAAACGATTATGTTGTCAATTATTTCTATAAATTTTATCTATGAAAATTTCTTCCAGCGCTATACGGCCTCTTAAGCGTAAGCACCTTGATTTTTGGGATAATAAAAAGTGGCTGCAAACTCATTCATAATTATCTCAGCAATTTTTTAAAAACTGCCTTTACCAAATATTTAATTTTGAAAAGTGGTCGTAAAATTACCCTGTAACAAGCTCTGCTTAGTTTGGGACACTAAGTGAATGGTGAAAGTTGTAATTATTATTACTTACCTATATACCTTGTAAATTTATGTAAGTTACAACGATATTGATACTTAAATTATTACTCAAGACTTAAGTTGTAGTTAAGTAGATATGACAAAAGTTAAAGTCTTTCAGTAACAACTTCGCTAAAATAGTGGCACCCCTAATAAAGCACAGGGTGAAGTCGCAGGCGCTCGACGCTCGACATATTTCACCGTAACTACTTAGTTGGGCCCGTCAACTCGGCGCGGGTGGAGGTAGTTTACCAGCGCATATACGCATATACGACGTCAAATAATTATTGCACAATTGGACAGAGAGACAATGACACGGGAACTCAGTTTGGAGAGCAATTTTAAATATAAATTTTGCATAGACATTTTGCAAAGCATAAATTTATTTGTATTGGAATTAAGGGTTACAAGCAAACACAGACCTGAGAAAATATAGAAACTACATTAACTCGTATGCAAGCCATTTGAACACACAATTTCGAATTATTGAACACTTTATTAGCAAGAAATATTAATTACTGTTATGCTTGAATTGTGTCATTTATTTGTTTATTTGTCAAAATTAATTGACCGAGCGAGCGCGAAACGCGAGCGTAGCTCCGCCTAAGCTTGGGCAAAAATGCTCTCGGATGTCCGACTGTCCCGCTGTCCGGCTGTCCGTATGTTCTCGTCTACAGGTCGCATTTCTCAACCGATTCTCGTGAAATTTTGTGAACAGGTTCTATAACTAAGTGGCTCTGTAAGCTGTAAACCTCGCGTTTTAAAAAATTTGGAAATCTGTCTCGACAAAAAAATATAATATAATTTTAGAACCCTCACAAAAGTTTACGAGAATCGGTTGAGAATTGCGACCTGTAAAACAAACGGACAGATATACGAAAGTAGTTTTGCTCGCGCTTCGCACTCGCTCGGTCTTTCGTCGATTCAGATTTACGAAATTTTTCGAAATGAGGAAAATCATATTTCAGCCATTTTGAAATTTTTTTAAAAATGTCACAAACGCTAGGTTTACAGCTCTAGCATAACTTTCTCAAGACTGTCTGTGTAAGTAAGTATCTAAATATTTTCAGAAAAGCAATTTTATTAAGAGAAACATAGAGATAAAAAACAGCGTTTCCAGTGAATAAAAAATAATTAAAAATACCATACCTATTCTACCTCTGATACTAATAGTGAAGCAACAATACGAAAAATACAAAAAATAATCGAAAATATTTATTTTCCATTTTTGAGGCGTTCTTTTAGATATCTAGCATATCTGGCACAGATTACAAAATACAGATAAAAAAGGCAAGATAAAATTAAAAAAATTAAAATTCAAAACTCATTTATTCAGTCTAGGCTGTTTAGCACTTGTGAATGTCAAAGAAGATAAAAAAAAATGTTGTAGACAGTCTCTACAACATTTTTTTTTTCGAATAATGATGGACAAGTTAATCGATTCACCCAGAACCGTCAAGTCAATCAATCTCAGATGTAAAGGGAATTTAATAAGGGTAGGTATGCGTGAACGAAAGTCGTCTATCGCATCCATCAAGACGCCGTCTGACTGATATCGAATTAAATCCCGCGATCTCTGCGCTTGAGGCAGGCGTATGACTCACTGATATTATGTTTAATTTTCTGTATTTAATAGCTCAGATGTCGCGAATTTCTCTTATTCCTGTTACCGAGTCGTTTCAATAATTTAACATTCTCTATTTGTCTTTCCTGTTCGTCAGTAACTACCTGTAAGGTAAAGCCTTACCTATTCATTGACTAATAAAGCTCTCCATAAATGAAGATTAAAATGACGCAGAAATGTTAAGAAATTGTTATGATCAAAGGGTTCCCTTTCAATAAACACGTGGTTGTGCACGTTTTCAACTTACTCAATAACTAAAGTACGCCTCTTATTTCTTGCAGAAAAAAACAAAAAAAAAGTAGCCAATTGCAGTAGTATAGTAGTAGTACATCCCTACTAATGTGTTATAGCACTAGCTTTGTCACGCTTATTGTAACATTGCCTATTGGGGTTGCCATTTACTGAACAAGCTTTATGATTGATGTGCCAAAGTACTAAAATGTTCAGCAGTTTACTAAAATGTTCAGCAGTTTCTGAGGCCGATTGTATCTTAGGCATCATAGTCACACCGTGTCATAGTTGCTTGATATTTACTTAGATAGCCGAAAATCGGTTTGTCATTATGCATGTAATGAAGATCAAGAAAACATTGTCTCTATTAGAACCGTCTTAAATATAGCTTATTCGCCGACCTCTAACAAATAACACTTCACCTGTTTGTCCATAAATACGGCCACATAACGAGAACAGACAACACCCAAAGGTGTACCTACCACGGAAAAATCCACAAATGAACCAACGCGTACAACTTTTATCGATTCTTGTATTTCTTCATTTTTATCACATTTCTATAGTTTACTACATAGGTATTAAGATTTCTATCGAGATTTGCTATTGATACTAGCTACTGAAATTATCTTTTTGAAATCGCATATAACCATCACCAAAAAAATAGAAGATAAACTATCACAAAGATGATTAAACAAACTTAGTAACATTAGAGAAATAATTAAGCCGCTCAATTCAATGATAGTTTTTCTTCTATATTTTGTTTATATTATTTGTATTCCATTTTATCCCAATGTTATGTACACTCAGCTCTTACCTTTGAACGATTTTTTCCACATATTGTACTCGTGCTTACTGTTTTTTTTTACTTGTGCGTTATACCACACAGTGGTTATACGCACTTTGCGTCGCGTTATTATTGCGTTGAACGTCAAACTTTAAAAACAATGCAAAACATTAATCGTAAAAGGATAGTAGTATGTGTTTTTAATTGGAATAATTTTTGCCAGTATTTAAAATCCATTCACATTTCGAATTGGGCTTCGTAGAATAAACAAGGTGTCAGCGTAAGTTCGGGTATTAACGAGCCGAATACTCGGGGCCTTTCGCAAACTGATCGTCACTTCGACTGATATATTGGGAGCATTTCGAAGGCTGCCCTTTTTTGCGATGGCCCTTGTTCCCTCATCATGGTGTGACAAGAGGGATCCGAAACAATTCCGCCGACTGAACTCACTCATTACGATCGGCCGATAACGTTTATGCTGGCCGGAGTGCGATAGGGACCTCTATCGGAACCAGTTAAAACTTTCTACCCTTGTCATGAGTTTTAGGGGTCATGTACGACAATATCAATTTAGTTTTCGATTTAATCCTTCAGGAATTTACAATCGTTGTTGTTTTACAAGTATCTATTGATTTTTAGCATTCTCAATGCTATTTTTATAGAATACTAATTAAGGTACTAGAAAAAATTGGACTAGTCTCGTCGAAGTGACTTGGTAGCTCAGTTGGAAGAGCATTGGACCGGACTTCCAAAGGTCGCAGGTTTGATTCCCGCCTGAAATGATCTGGTGACGAGTCAAATTTTTCCTAGTATATTATTGAGTATTAAGTATATATTGCTTAGTCATTAAATATAAAAGACATGTATATTTTAAATCCTAATCATCATCATCAAAAGTAATAGAAAATTTCGCCGCTCCCATTAGCGACTCGGTAGCATAATTGGTCAGTGCATTGGGCCGGAATCCCAAGGGTGCGGGTTCGAGTCCCGTCTGAGGTGCTACGGGTGAGTCGATTTTTTCTAGTATTTTTTCTAATATTATTTATCTTAACTCAGTAGTTATTTAAAAAAATGTTTACACAACTATAGAACTTATAATAGACGTAGTCTTCTAATGACAAGGCTGCTAAGTTTCCGGGTCTTATGTTACCCAAAATATAATTTCAGAAACTCATCGTCATTTACACGGGTACGTGTCACTTGACAGTTTATGAAGCATGTCTAAAGGCATTCACAGTAATAAACACCGAGGAGCATTAATTTGATGACGGCGCCGCCCGAGTAGCAGAGCTGCGGCCCCAGTAATAAACCTGAATAGCTTTGCATTATTCAAATAATGTAACCCGCTGTATTGGGAAACTTCGTACGGTGAATCAAAGCTATCTCCTGGCTAAATTAATACCACTGTCAACGATTAAACAACTGGACCTCATGATAAACGAAGTTGGAACGGTCGTAATGTAAGTAAATAAAACGTTTGGGATTTGCCAAAATGTATTTCATTTCTATGCTCGGTGAATTGTTCGTCTGCTACTGCATTATTGCGTTGCGGTTGTGTATAGTTTAGTTTATAAATATTTTCATTTTATGGTAAGGGTTGGTTATAAGCGTGTTAAACACATACTTATTAAGGATTACTTTATTCGATACTAAATTAGAACTCGGTGAGATTCATATAACTAGGTACATTATCAATTAGGAATAAGGACCTCCGTGGTCGAGTGGTTTGTACGCCGGTTTTCAAGGTGTCACCATCTCTGAGGTCCCGGGTTCGATCCCCGGCTGGGTCAATTTTACAAAACGATTTTTTTTTAATTGGCTCTGGTCTGGGTGTTTGTAGTTTTACCGTTGTCTCTGGTTTCCATAATACAAGTGCTTTAGCTACTTACATTGGAATCAGAGCAATGTTTGTGATGTTGTCTAATATTTATTTATTATTTATTTATTATAAACCTTTTTTAAAGTAGGTAGGAGAAAGTTCCCAAATTATACCTTCCTAAACGCTTATAGAATATTAGAAATATTAGGATTTATGATAAGCCATTTTGATTTACAGACAATACAATCAGTAGTACTCACGATACAAAATAAACTGCAGAAGGCGGTGTAGGATATCGGAGCATAAAAACAATTCAATATATTGTGACAGTCGGCTGGTGAAATTTTCCCGCAATATTTTTTGTTTCCCCGCCGAGTCCCACAAAGTTTTCGCCGTTTCCCCGACGGCCAAATTCGAGTCATCGTTATTCTGGGGAACAATTTTGGGAGGAAATAATTATTTTTAAACTTTCTTTGTTTAGGTTACACCAACCATGGATGCTTATGGAATTAAAAGAAATTAACAGTTGACTGTTGTCCTGTAATAGCATTGTGGTTTTAATTAAAAGTAAACATTAATTTAAATAACATTTGAAAGAAAAGGAGAAGCTGTTGACTAAATATTAAATACTTGGAGGGTTGACTACAAACAGTGTATTGCATAACTAATATTTAGGAAAACATATAAATCACTAGTATCATGACGTTGGTTAATAAAGTGACAACCAATAGTGAAACAACAGTTCGGTAATGAGATATTAACAAATGAGTAGTATCTCCTTAGATAGATAAATGTATTTTCTACTAATTATATCACGACCAATATATAAAAATATGCTAGGTAATAAGGTATATCGACGGTGGAAAGCGTAATTGCTGTATCTCGAAAAATGCAAGTTTACACCAGGGCCAAAATAAGTTTCAAAAAGTACGTAACTTGCCTATTTATAAAGATAGAAAGTTCAGTTTCAAAAAGTATTTATCTTAATCCAAAGCCTACAATATGGAATCAACATGATTGTCCACAAGTTGCTAGTTTTCTTGTTATTAGTAGATACGACAATTGAGTTTTCAAAGTCAGGCGGCGACGACGCTGTATCTCGTATCAGAATATATTTTTATGCGACATATCTGCTGTAACTGAAATTCAAATAAATAAAAAGTTGTTGACTTTTTATGTGTGATTTCAATTCGTAAGTTCAAAAATAAAACGTTGTATTTACTAATAAAAGTTTTAATTGGATCAGCAGGAAAGTAAACAAAATTGGAAGAGCTTCGGACTGGTTATCCAAGGGTTGCGTGGTCGAGCCCTCCCACCTGACAAGCTGGTTGGCAAGTCGTTTATTTTTTAGTCTATAATACCTATTGTGACTTTATAAAACCCAGTTACGAAAAAAGTGTCATTGGATTAAAGTGAGTGAATCATCATTATTAACAAAGTATCTGGGTAAGTAAGTACCTACCTACCTAACCAATAAAGACAACCTACTCGGTAGTCGGTAGCCCTAGACTTCACGCACACAGTTGCGCGTGTACATAAACGTCATCTGTGAAGCGTCTGTGTAATAGGTAGTTACAACGCAGCCGTTGTATGGAGTGTCCGGGGTATGCTCACATATGTAGGTATGATCGAATAAATATGAACGACGTCATATCTGTAATAACCAGAAATTGTAAGGCGGCGAAAATTTTTCATATTTTTTAATTCGAATCGGCACTAAAAAACAACGTTACTTTTTTAATATTAGAATTGTCGTATCTATTTTATTTAAAAAACTGCGTTTTTTCGTTATTTACGGCAGATTATGGTATGATTTATGATTATGGTATCTATTTTTAAAAACAACGTAAGAAGCCAAGTAAGAGACCATTCGATGCGCCTTTTTTCTGAACCAGAATAACTCATAATAATAATTATTTTTTGGCAATTTTTGAGATATAGCAATTACATACAGGTACAAGGTACATTTTAATTATTAAATAAGTATTTACATAAAAACATACAGTAGCCAGAAAGGATCCCGCCGTAAGACTTGATGTATGTTAGTGAACAAAACTTAGGTGTGTTCGCAGTAATAATTGAAAGCAAACAGGCGACGGCCGCGCGCCTCCGGCTTCGCCCTGAATAAGTCATCTGCGCAGCGGAGATGCACGTTCGCAAACAACTACTAAATTACATGAGCGACGCCCGCGCTGCACGCTGCACCTAAGCTAGACCCTGCTTCGTTACTTTAAAAATAACAATATGCGCGTTGCAAGAGACGACCTGAGTGGTGCAGTGGTCAACATGCCGGTCTTCCACGCAAAAGGTCACGGGTTCGATTCCCAGCCGGGCAGAAATTGAAATGATGAATTTTAATTTCGGTGACGGGTCTGGGTGTTACTATGTATAATAAGTATATATTTAAAAAGTATATAAGTAGTATAGCAGTTGTCTAGCACTCATATTACAAGCTTTGCTTAGTTTGGGGCTAGATGGCGTTGTGTGAAATTGTCCAAACATAAAAAAAAAAGAGACGGTACAAAATATAAGGAGATAGTCAAAAATAAAAGTGATCAAAAATCTGATAAGCATATAAATTGGAACTTGGAACACAGGTTATTTTAATATGTTTGGGTGTCTAAATATTTGAGCGTATCGGCTGTCTCCATTGAGACAGCCGCTGACTGTACAACCGACAACAAACAAAATAAAATCCTTACTACTTACATATTGATATCATGGAATATATCATATCATATCATATTATAAATGCAAGTAAGTTTGTTTGTTTGTTACGCCTTCACGTCCTAACTACTCAACTGATCATCATGAAATTTTGCATACACATGGCCAGGGGAACATAAAAGGACAAAGACTTACTTTTATCTATAAAAATATACTGTTTCCGAGAAATACAAAAATTACTTTAAGACGATTTTCTGCCATAACAGGATGATTCTACTGGCGTTTTGAACGCCGTTATTATCCTCAACATATTTTCATAATTATAAAGTAAAAAAAATACCGTTCCCCCTTCCCCCCTCCTTATCTCCGAAGTTTGCATAGAGAAAAATCTGAAATTATTTTATATAATAGAAGTTTATGTAAAGATTACAGGAAAAATAAAATGGTGTCTCTAAATAGGAAACTTTTTCAGAATGATGATACAGAACCCTCGGTGCGCGAGGCCGACTCGCTCTTGACAGGTTTTTTTTAATAATAACTTCACAATCGATAACCTTTTTCTATTGTTTAAGAGAATTATTGCAATTTCAAAAGTGTGGTACTAAGTTTTGAAGGCCAGTGTATTATTAGGTCGCATATTTACTTATGTTTCATTATTAATTTTTTTTAATTTTCAACAATTAACATTATCTGAACAAAGAAAATTCTGCTAAAAAGCTCCCAACAAACAGCTTCTTCGTTACATAAAACGCAGTGAAATGGAAAGGAAGGACACATTATTATTGATCTATTATTAGCTTATGACCTACAGAGGTCCGTCAAAATAAATAACAATCTTTTACTAATTTACCTATAACTACTGATGTATTTTACGGTTCGTTTTGTATTGTAACTTGTCAAAATGATTTGATAATTTTAAAGTTTTGTACCTATTGCAGAATTTTGATACTTCTACAGATTATTACCGATCGCTGTCGATTTAAATTCAAAACTACTGTTTTTTGACGCTTTGTCAATGTGCCGATAGTGAATATTTAAATTGAGCCTTTATTTTCTATACCCTAATAATATATTACTGCATCAAAAAACAACTGTTTTGTATTTTTGGATAATATTTCTTAATATTATGACCTAAAAATACAGTAATATTACAAAACTAGAAGAGCAACTCTTTGCAGTTCCTGGGTCGTAAAATATGAAACCGCCGGCTATGAAATACCAACTCGCTCTATATAAAAGAAAGGAGGAGCTATGTCCCTCTCCCTAATAAATACACCGAACTACTTCCAGTAAGTGCGATGGCTTTCTCGTTCTTTGTTTTGTTGTTCTAAATTAGATTTTTCAAAGAAAAGAAAATTAATTAATATATATATAGTTAAAACGTATATTTCACTTTTAATTGACCGTTAACAATGGTGACGTAAGTGAGATACGCTGAACAGCTAACAAAACTATTAAACTTTAAAAAATAACAGGCACGATGCTAAGAATATGAAAGTAACTATTTGAAATTTTGAGATTTAAGATTTAATACTGAATAATATACTAGAAAAAATACGACTCGCACCAGATCATGTTCTCGAACCCGCGACCTTTGGATATCCGGTCCTATGCTCTGACCGCTGAGCTACCGAGTCACCGAGTGACTCAGTAGTCCGAGAACATGATCTGGTGCGAGTCCTATTTTTTCTAGTATATTATTTAGTATAATATGAAAGTAACTTTCAGATTTTCTTAAGAAACATCCACATAAGTAAAAATCTCATAAATCCTTGGAGGATCTGTTTTCTTTTTTACTTCTAACCGATGTTTTCCCTTGGCAACGAAATTCCTTTTTACAAAGTAAAAACTACGTGTAATTTTTTCTAAAAATGTTCCACCCATTAGGTACTGAAGTCCGCATTAGCAGCACAACTTTTTTATTCATTAACACACGAGTTGATGAGTGCAGAATGTATTCACATTAACACACCTACACAGAAAAGTCGAACTGTTCAGATTTTATTATTTTATTATAATCTTTATAAAACCAGATGTGCATATATTATGACAACACAATCATTTAAATATACCTTTTAAATATATAAATCCTATTGTTGCATAAGAAAGAAAAATTGTTTGTAGAAAAATATCGCAGTAACGTTAGCTACCCTTAATTAAAGTTCCGACTAACAAGTTTATTTTTTCCTCCACAATCTAGCTTTCTATTTGCATTTAGTGTAGCGATGCCTTATTGGCAACTCAAATGCTTAGAACTAAATTGAAAATACTTTCCATCCAAACTTAGCAAACAATTCGAGATAAGGGAAATCGAACCGTCTATGAGAGCTGTAAGCTCAAGTAGCTACGACAATGAAAGAAAAGCGAAAGAAATAATGTTTTCACTGACCATAGTTGCACGACCCTTTAAAACTCTGCAGGTTTGAATACAAAAGATGCCATGTATTCCGAATTCAGTTTAGTTTCCGAGTTCAATTTGCAGCTGCCTCCAGGTGTCCCGACGATTAATCTGTCTACAAACAATGACCCGACGATATCGGAACAGCGGCGCAGATACGCAGACGCATTCATTCGGACATAAATCGAATTTGCAATTGAAATCTACGTTCCGATCCGACGGCGAAAGGGGTTGCTTACACAGTACTTAGGTAGGAGGGTGAGTGGGGAATTTAAAATTATCCCAACTTATTTCGGAACTGACAAGTTTATTCCTCGAAGATTAATCGTTTAATGTTTAGTTTGAAGAATATACGAATGAAAGAATTAGCTATCTAGCAAGACTATTGATTCCAACGAGGACTTCTGAACTACCCAGTATTACTTACTTTAACATCACAGCACTTTAAAAATTTCCACTAATCCTTGACTTGATTTAATGTTCTTACAGTCTAAAAATTAAAGAAAAGTGAATACATAACTTGTGTTAATGTATGGCAGTAAACAAAGGGTCTGGTTGAATGACGCGAAAATTACGTACTTATGAGTTTATACCATAAGGGTCTCAATATCAGCAACAATGGTCCTATCTAATGAAATACACCTGCCACTGGCACAGGTCATAGTAATAACAAACCTAAACCAAAGGGATAGAGTTGGAATTAGAGTTAATAGTGGGAGCTTGGTAAGTCGTTGTATTTAGTGTAGACATTAGCCGAAGATGTCATCTAAATTATGAGTCAATTGCGGAGCTGGCAGTGGGCGCCCGTTGGTGGGCTCTTATTAAGTTTGACCCACGGAACCGCAGCCGAGATGGTTCTGTCTGGTTGTCTCATTACTATTCTAGTTGGGCTATGCTCGCCTTAATTAGGATTTAGGCTAGAGTCATCCAAGTTAAACTAATACGTGGCTAAACAATGAATTTGGACTGGGATATTCGATTACTACCGTAACTTAAAACGTAGAAACTTAATTTGTTACAAATGGTGGTCGTGAAGTCACTATGCTCTCTATGCCAGTGGTCGGCGTACGAGCTTAATATCGAAAGAAAACCGCAAATCGATGTAAAGCAAGCAGCAGCGTTTGGCACACGTATACTTGAGGTCAAAGCAATTTTTTTGACCCGCAGTTTAAATAAAGTCCCTGGAGAGAAGTTACGACGCGATGTCATGGTTTTTTGTACTTATAGGAAAAATAAAATGTTTGTTCTCAAACCTATCGTATGTGCTATCAAACGAAAGGAACGAAATTCTAAAAAGTATACCACATCATTACATTTCAGTCACATGTTTTAAATTAAACCAAAAAAATTTTCAAAACATGCCAAGCTTTGGCAAGCAAGCAAATGTTTTTTTAAATGCTTTCTTGAGGTCACACATGAGGATATTACGTATCATTTGAGGTATATTTTACGAGAAATAACTCAACTGTATCGTATCTGGAGGAGCCCAAAATTGGTATGTTTTGAAAATTATTTTTGGTTAAAACCCTTCAACGCCCGGAAAATGAGACACAATAGATATTCCATTGTTATTCGGCCGCATGCGTGTAGCAAAACAAGTGGCTGAAAATTAATGACGTGATATATTTTTAGAATCGGCTCAAAAAGCCCTTTCATTTGATAACACACACAGTAGATTTTTTAAAACAGCGGGTCAAATTTTTTGACCTCAAGTTACGTGTACTAAACGGCTATCCTGTACATCAATTTGCGGTTTTTTTTGCGTACACCTAGAACTATATGCTCAAAATCGATTAATTTCACGTTACTTTTTATATGGCATAGGATGAATTTTATCAAAAAGAAACTCCTGCAACAAATTTATAAAAAAACACTTTAATAAGTATAATATTGCATCGCGTATTACAAAACTATAACATTGGAAGTGGCCGATGTATAAATACAGTTCCAAATATCTGTTACCGACAAAGGAGGATTCACATAATGTTATTTTGACTATATATTTTTTACTCTTTTTGATTCTTTTTCTAATGTCAATAAATATTCTGTTGTCACCGCTCGAGCTGCCTTTTGCTTCTAATTTTCCCAATTTTATTTCTTTCAGTTTTAATATCCTTTTTATAAACGCTTAGTGGAATAAAGATTGGCAACAACGCAAAGACATAAATAAAAATATGTTTTTAACTTAGCTTAAAAGCACAACTAAGTGTTTCGTTTTAAAGTACATTTTAAAACCTAATTTGTTGCTCACATTCATTTTTCAAAGCGAACTAAAGAGAAGCAATTAGGTGGTTACTTCCTTGTGTAAACTGTGCAGGAAAAGTAGCTAACAATTTTACCGCCCTCACGAGCTATAATTTATTTGCTTACAGGAGTAGCAAAGTTCGCGTAATATTATCACGAGATATTTTTGGAATATGAACTTTATGTACGATATTCTCCCGTGCTGCCAGTGGTTCCACCAGTTTGTATCACCGGTGGTACTTCGGGAAATTATTCCTTCCCATGGTTTCACCGGCGCGGTGGTACCACGGGCATTTTTTTCTTCCCATGGTACCACTAATAATAGACTAACATTTCCACCCCAGGACGAGCCCAACGAACGGAAACCAAAACATATTTCAATTATTAATGATGATGTAATTTATAGGCAAGTCATGACGTGCTCGATGGCGCAGTGGCTTACAACTTATAGAAATAAACGTGGAGGAATATACGTCATAATGAAATAAATATAATATTTATACTAGAAGCATTATACTATGTGAAAGTAACATCATCGGCTTTTTTGTTAAGAACAACTTCACGTCGAAACCAACTTTAACAAATATTGGTTTTAATGGACTTTGGGGAAAACAAAGACTCCATTTGCTCCAGAAATTCACTTGGGAAACGAAATTCCACCCGGATGAAGTCGCAGGCAAAAGCTAGTATTTAATTCGGTGTTTGCTAAGTGGTTACAGGATCCAGTCCGTCGCACATCGATCGCGCCGGGAAAGTGACAACCGATGATGTATTGGGATAGCTTATTTAGAGTCAGAAATTGAATTAATACAGGTATTGGGTCTACACATCTGTTTATTAAAACTTTGAAAATTAAAAAAAATATCTTTTATACAAAAAAAACTAAACCGAAATCGGTTCATCCGTTTCTGAGGCTACAATACCACAGACAGAAACACAGACACGTTAAACTTATAACACCTCTCTTTTTGCGTCGGGGGTTAAAAAATAACACAATTAAGATAACTCCTCCGTTTTTGACACACATTTTTCTACGTTAATTCCTTTAAACTAAAAGAAACACGTACATATGTACGTACATAGCGAAACACGAACATACTACAAACCCAAATAGTATGAATTAGTTAAAAAATCTGTTCAATTCAGTTGTATATTATTTTATTAAAACGTTATTTTTCAGTGAGGATATTAATTTAATTAGATTGGTTTCAAAAAGGGTTCAAAAATAATAAAATCACTTGTATATAAGATAAAATAAATACTTATTAACCTACTAATGAAAAAATAAGGATTTATGAGTCGTTATATCCGGGCCAACTGCTTAATTATTTTGGTTAATCCTCGTCTGAGTTCATCAAAAATAACTCGCTAGCTAAAAGTTACTAACAACATTTTCAATCTACCACCCACCACCCATATAAATTAAAATAGGAACATTAATAGTAGCATGTTAAATCTGTTTCAAGAACATTAAATTCATACGACCTGAGTGGTGCAGTCGTGCAGTGGTCAACATGCCGGTGTGCCACGCAAGAGATCCCGGGTTCGATTCCCGGCCGGGCAGAAATTAAAAATTAAAATTAATTTAATTTCTATATATTTAAAAAAGTATATAAGTAGTATATCAGTTGTCTAGTACTAATATTACAAGCTTTGCTTAGTTTGGGGCTAGATGGCTGTGTGAAATTATCCAAGCATTTTTTTTTATATTCTTTTCAATCTAATATACAAAATTCTCGTGTCACAGTGTTTGTAACTAAACTCTTCCAAAACGGCTTGACCGTTCTTACGAAATTTTATTCATTCGATGTGAGAATAGGACGTAAACTATTTTTCATACCCCTAAGTGATAAGGGTGGTCCACCCCAAAATATTTTTTTATTTTTGGACAAACATTTTTTTCTTTTTTAGGATTTGGCACTAAAAATACATACAACCCTAAATTTTTACCCATTTACCACCAACCCCTATTTTTAATAGTGATATTAGTACTTTAACAATAGTTATTTGACTACCAAAATATTAACTAGAAATAATTTATATGGCAAAACAACGTTTGCCGGGCCAGCTAGTAATATAGTAAAAGTAAAGATTTTAGTTTGAACGAAGGAGTTTATCTTCGAAGACAAGCTACAACACTATCCGTATAAATAAACTTGTTGTATATTGTATACAGCTCATCCTATACGTAGAGTAAATATTATAATAAAGTACCTAAATGTTAGGCTTACTATTTCATACATAAAAATCACTTATCTAATTAGTATACTCGCTTGTTTTATGCTAAGTGATATGACGTACAAAGTGAAAAACTTGAAAGTTTTTTAGAAATAAAACACTTTTTACGGATTTCAGCGCGTATGTACGTATACGTATCACGGGAGGACTAAAGCAAAAAGGCTTTTAAACCAATAAATCCAAACTAAATAATTCTAAAATAACACCTGAATTAATTATATACGCGAATTAATAATTATTTCTAATGAACTGTACGCACGGAAGTCTTAGAAGTGTATATTGAAAACTTTTTTTTTATACCAAAGTTCCACCTAAACTTTTTGTACCCAGTCCCCCATTTATTAATATAAATATCTTTTTTTCACTTAATGTTCTTGTTTTAATAAAAAGACTAATTTATCCAATCAGTCAAGCTCAGAGGAAAATTTTAATAAAGCTTTCAAAAGCGTCGTGTGAGCAAAATACATTTTGAAACCGCCAAGAAGGAGGTCGGTGTCGTCGCGACAATGTTATTTATATTTGCTTGTCTCATAGGTACTATATTTATTCTACTCTTTCTTCTCATTTGTTTCGTTGGCAGGAGACCTTTTTGAATAGGCAATGTGCCGTATAAATTTGCCGTAGGCTGTACTCGGCCCGTTAAAAGGTGCCACGAATTAATTTCAACTGGCGTCAAGGACGGAATAAGTTACCCCATAATGAGATGACTTTGTAAACTTGGCTAGGGCAGAGTGTGCACTTTGTATTCTGCCAAACAAGCACTTGTTTAGACACGGGGAGCGAAAAATTGCTTCACAGAAAGGTCCGCCTGAAAGGAATTCATTAACTTAAGTTACCTTTGGTCAATAATAGCATTGCCTTTCCTCATTTACCTTTTTTGAAATCGTAAACATAGTTTGCGCCCTTGTAAATATGGTGATTCTTTGACAAAAATGTTGTCGTTAATATTAAATTTTCATTGATTTGCTGAAACAAAGTAGGTTTTTTTAATTTAAGTTATAAAAAAATTAAGAGTAGGTAGATACATATTTGGTAAGGACTTATCTAGCTACGTATCTATTACATTCAAGACTTGTTCTTATTTGACTTTGTCTTTTGTGAAGCGCTTTAAAAACACTTTCTCTACAATTTGTTTCTTACGGCAAGTTCAACCACACCCAGATTGCTTATGCAGGCCAATTTAGCTGTTTTACGTGAGCGCGGCCAACTTCGATGCTACGACGTCGCCACAACGAAGTTGCGAACTTAGCGTTAGTTGAACACCGTTCGTCGTGATATCTACTAAATTGCAATTAAACTTCCGACTTTCGGGCTCTATTGTTCCATTTTATTTTCACCTTTAAACAGTTTATTTTTTTGAAACACTACCTACAAAGTTTCACAAAATTAATGTTAAGACGCCGAAACCTGCGGCAGCCTAAAACTGTGCTACATGCCCTGGATTCTCCTAGTAAATGGTACCATTTACAAGAGGTTTAACTAAAAATCAAGTAGGTAACAATAATTTTATAGCTATTCTTTTATCTTTGTACTTTTAAATAGGTCAGTGCGTTTTTGTATGTGAGGGTGAGTAAATGTGCGAGTATATGTGTGTGAATCTGCGTGTGTGTTACAGTGTACGCAAGTTTTATCGTTATGTTATCATCGTTATGTTATGATATCATATGATAATATCTCGTCATACACGTTGCATCATAATAAATGCAACAATTTATTCATCAACATGCTTTAAATGTACAGTATGCTTTAAAATAGTTTTCAATTTCAAGCAATCCGAAACCTCCGCAAATTGGGTAACAAAACTACAAACAGATACTACGTTTTCGAAAAGAATATCTTTTCGAAAACGTAGTACTTAGCCAATATTTGCTAATAGCCTTCTGCTGGTAGCCTTCCAAGATGATCTTACCAAATACTCATTTAGAATTCAAACTAAATAATCGTAAATGACCCGTTTACTTCGTATTAAAACCTGAAAAGTTTGAATACGTTGAATTACTTAGAAAGAAAACTGACCGTTATTATCCAGATTATCTAATAGTGATTCTCGAATATGAATTGAACTTGATGCTGTAAAAATCTGTACGGTATGTACTTACGAGTATGTTCATTATTTATTACGTACCTACATATACGTTTGCCCAAAATCGTAATCTGTGCCCGTAGCACGAACAGCTATCGAAAAAAATAACGCGCGTAAAAACATTCGATAAAGTAATTTTGTACGGAAAATTTGCACAGCGCCATCTACCGCCGAAAAGCGAAATGATTTTTTTCATAGATAGTTACTCTATCGAGTACTTTTACGCGCGTTTTTTTTTCTCGATAGATGTTCGATTCTGTTTTTTATTTCAAGTTATTTACCGCGATCTCTATGCTTCATTCAAAGAAGACAAAAGCTTCCAATGAGGTCAAACAAAAGCACTAACTGCACGGTAAAGGTTGAATACTTTTTGTTCTTTTCGTCCCCTCCAACACGCTTAGTCCCGCTATGGTATGGTCCCGGTATGGCACCCTCTTAAAATACCTATCAAAAAGTCCCGCTATGGTACCCATCTTTTAGATCTACGTTAGACAATAGAAGGTACAACTGAAAAGAAAAGTGTATCTATAAATAAATACTTTTAGGAGTGTATCAATAAAACGTCTGTTTGCGATATTAAATCAGTCTTTTATTAATTCAAAATATTTATAAAAAAATATCAAACAGTAAAACGAAATATTAATTGCAATATAATTTTTAAAATAATCAACAATATTAATTACCAATAATCAACAATAAAAAAAATATAAAAAATCCACATCTCAGAAAAGTATTACTGTAAATATTATAAACTACAAATAAAAACAACATCCAGACATAAATATTAGTTACAAATAATCAACATTGAGAAAAGGCAGTAATTGTAAATTTATATAAACTACAAAAATAATCAACAACCAACTAGACAAATATATTAATTACAAATAATCAACATGGAGAAAAAGGCGCAAATTGTAAACATAAACTACAAAAAATAATCAACATCGAGAAAAAGTATTAAACATTTTAATAGGCTAAAAACAAAATTAAAATAAACTATTTTTTTAAATGTTCTGATCGAAATATTGACTTTGATATGTTAATCAGAAAATCACCAATGGAGATAGCTTTATTTTCGTAACTTTTTGTTAGCTTTTGAATCTGGCGGTCGATTTCTATACTTCTTCTTTTTCTTGAATTTATAGGTGATCTTTTTAGTCGAAAGCTATAACAAAAATCATCAGTTATTTAAGTTAAGCTATATTTTTTTCAGTAACCGTCTGTAATAGAAGGCGACAACCAATAATATCTACCAAAATAAATAAAATCAAATCCATTTTCAAATTCTTCTATGTACTCGTATTATGTAAAAAAATAGGTATATATCTGCTTTTAAAAATATTATATCTGCTTAAAAATATTGTCTAAAAAATACAACTTACTTGGCTTGTTTTATATCAAAGTGACATGTGTCGTTGCCAATTGTTTGCAGAAACAATAATAAACTGGGATTTTTTCCAATAATTTTGTTGAATCTGCCATTCCATGATTCCGCCAAGTTAGTTGTTCTATGGCGTTCATTATGGCAACACCAAATGAGGTCTGGATATTCAAGCCACTGAGTGACAAAATAGTCATTGAATTTGGTCATAGCTTCATCGTCGAAACTGAAAAAAATACTTATTAAACGTTCGTACTTGTAAAGCAATGAAATTAACAGGTCCTTACTGATATTGTTGTTCTTTACTTTTTTGCCAT
This sequence comes from Catoptria pinella, assembly GCA_963556745.1. Taxonomy (NCBI): domain Eukaryota; kingdom Metazoa; phylum Arthropoda; class Insecta; order Lepidoptera; family Crambidae; genus Catoptria; species Catoptria pinella. The sequence goes on along the minus strand of OY750778.1, from coordinate 5,323,030 downwards.
ATAATTAGAGTTAAGTACTCAAACATCATTTTGGAAAGTAACCAAGATATTATACCTATTTTCCATTATATGCAGCCAGCCGTCTTCAATATCTTGTTTTGGCAAAAACGCCAAGCCTATGCATTGCTTAACATGGTTCGAGGACTCTTCGTGTTCCATAAGATTTAAAGATTTCGCTTTTTTGATAACGTTCTTTTGAAAATGTACGTTACATCCATTTATTTTGATATCAGGAAAAATCTTCGCTGCTGCATTTATTACTCCTATTTCATAATCGAAGGTAAATTTCGATGGACGCCATTCAGGCAAAGTTTGTTTAATCAATTCGAAAACTTTTTCATAAGTTTTCCCTTCTTTGTTTTTTAACAGAATATAAAATAATGGTGCTACATTCGTGGATAACTCAGTGCTTCCCATGTCTCCATGAATGACATAAACTTGTTCGAATGGGTTTGGGCAGCCGTCGAAAGTGCCATCACCAAAGTAATGCGTTACACATTTTATATATTCCTTTACTTCTGTCGAGGAAAATATAATTATTCGATTACAGTCTTCATTACAATAATCAGCCAATACATACTTATTAAATTCTTCTGGTATTATAATTTCTTCCACATTCTTAAATTGTGTTTTTGGTACGTTCAACGACTTATTTCGGTGTCTGTATAATACTGTTTTTAATTTTTTATAGTCAGGAACATTTCCTGTAAGGTGTAACCCTTTGTCTTTTAAGTTACCCATGTGTTTTTCGAAAATTTTCTGTACTGATCCGTAATTTGAATTTACTTCTTTTTTGCACTCACTTATAGCCATTTGAACTTCATTGTCTTCAAAATGTGGCACGCACTGATCACTGTGTTTATAATCTTTAATTATTGTATTATTGGTATTCTCAATAGTTATATATCCACTACATTTAATACTATTTCTCCTATTTACACAATGCCAAGTACTTGAATTTTTATTTTCTCTGCGTTTAATATATTTATGTCCGGCACGTAATAAAGTTTTTCCACCGCGTCGACTGTCAATAATTATTAAATTTACACCACGTGAACTACTTGACCCAGACATTGCAATAGATAAACTAACAAGCTATCCTAATTACTCATATCGCAAAAGTACAGCTGCAAATAGCAAACTAAACCCGGAATAATACTGTCTCTCTCTATTTTTATAAAAACAAAAGGGAAGAGCTAGATACGAATTCGAGGAAGGGCTCGTCTCTATTGTTTTACGAAAAAACCGGTTGGTCAGGTAACTACCTGAAGTGAAACGACAATTACCGAGCGTGATTTGTTTAAAAATAGTATTAATAAATATTATCTTGCTTAACTATAATAGTTAAGAAAAGATATTTTTTATTAATACTATTTTTTTCTTAACGCATTGTATAACTTTTCTTTACAACAGTACCAAAAACTGAAGGGTACCATAGCGGGACTTTTTGATAGGTATTTTAAGAGGGTGCCATACCGGGACCATACCATAGCGGGACTAACCGCTCCAACATAAGATAATCTGGCCATTAATTTGGTTTCTCACCTCGCAGGTGCTAATGTCTTTGACTAATTAAATTAAACCCCGAGATCCACACTTTTTCAGACATCATTCGGGAAGCTTTTTGTTACTTTTTCAATTCTTACACGTTTTGATCATTCAAAGAAATTAGAAAGGTCACTTCAACAAAATACGTATAGGTAACTTAACTATATTAGTTTTCAATTAAAATACCTCATAATTTTTTTTTACAGAACAGTTATTATTACATTAATTTATTTAAATATCCAGTTCAATTTTATATAATTTTATACATTTTACATTACCTTGCTACTAATTATAAATAAGTTAGATTTATTAATAATTCCCTCCAAACATCTGATTAAAGCCATCATGGAATTGATGCTCAATCTAATTTGCCAAAGTTAAATGCATTAACTTAGCCTTATACTTAAGCTTCAATCGTACATATTTTTGAAATATTTGTGTTTAAGCGACTCTGTGGTCTAGTGGTTTGTCCACTCGTGTAAGACGCAGAGAGATTCCGGGTTCGATTCCCAGGAGGGGGGTACAATTTGTACTCGGTTTGGTTGGTGATAGGGCTTATTTCAGTCATCCTGGCTAGCTACCACCATCTCACCTAAGTCTGACGTCATAACAACAATTTAAAAGTTGTTGTGTTCCGGCAGTTAGAGATAAGATAGCCAATTCCTCAGTGGTTAGGATTCCGGGTGTAATGCGCTTACACTTTCGGCCTTATCGTCAATTAACATCAGGTGAAGTGAAGGCCAAACACTATCCCGTTGTGGATAAAAAAATCTGATCTTTCTGAATTTCTGACTTAGATTTTTAACATTGAAAATGATTTTTCGATCGCTTTAGTAAGGCCCCCATTTTCGCTCGGAGTGTGACATCGCTTCGGTGTCGTGAGTTTTAGGGCTTCATGAATGGTTGAGTTTTCAAAAGACGCGTATCGACAAGGGCTACAATAAGGTGAAAAAAAAATCGAAAACGTCATAATCTTTTTTTGAATTTGACAAATGAGAAAAAATCGTTAATTTTTAGGGTCTTTTGACATAAAATCAACTATATCTCAAAAACTACATGTGATATCGAAAAAATGAAAAAAATCCCTCGGGGTTTTGAGTTGGGCTACACAAAAAAAGAACCAGACCTCTGTATCACTAATAGTCTAGGCAGGAGGGTGCCCTTTGTGTGGCGTAATTTCGAGGAGCGCGCTTCTTAGATGCGCGTCGCGTCGCTGAGTTGTTATCGGAGTGTTTAAGAGGTTTGAAGTAGTTTTTAGACCTCAAAACAAATCTTAGGAAATTTTAGATGTTTTAGGTTATAGTTCTACCTTTCAATAAAATAGTAATGTTTATAACAATGAAATATTTTTTTATATGAAATTAATACACACGAATAGATACAGAAAAGTAGATCCCCAGAAATATGTTCATGGGTTTGCTGTGATTTCAAAGTATTTTAAGTACTAGTTCAATAAAATATTTAATGTTTATTACAAAAGAATATCATTAAATTCATTTTCAATTACCAGAATCAGATCGTGAAAGGCACGAGATCTGAGAAATTCTTATATTTTTTTTTCACATTTCTTAATTGCTTTCCAGAATGTGAGAAAGAGCTTAAGTAGGTAGGTGCTAACTATAAAATTTAATTTTAAAAGCAACAGCTTTTATTTACAAAAAATATTTTCTTAATTGTCTTGTTTTTTTTTCATTTTATATCAAATGAAGGTCAACATAAGAATGAAGTTAATTAAGCTAAAGTTAAAAACCAACTTAAGTAAGGCCTCTCCTTTATGTCATGACATCACGATCAAAGCCTGCGGCAAGCTGGTATTTGCTGCCATGAATCTATGGAATCCCTAGCGGTCAGTTTTGGCAGCAAACTTTGTATTAGGATACCAGACTCCGGAATTCTTACTAAAAGAAACAACTCTTTTCACCTTAAATAGTCGGTGTGGGTAAACTTATAAGAATACTCTGCGAAATTACTTTAAAATCTAATAGAGATGCTAAATACAAGAACTTTCATCGTTAGTTGGAAACTAACGAACAAAAGCGGCGTTTCTGTCTGCTTGTAAGTAAATTAATTGCCAAAAGTTTTCATTCAATAGAGGAAGCTCTGAGTTTTGCCTTATACTAACGCCTTAACAGACCTATTAGGAAATCTGGAACTTTGCAAAATCCTTTGTAAAATATTGTCTATTTCTACTTATTAAAAAAAAATCATGATAATCGGACGCTTTTCGTCGTTCAATTTACTTGATATTGAACCTTATTTGTGAAGTTGACAGTGAGTCCGCTTATCGCGTTGTTTTTATGTAATAAGCCTGCTGATATTTTATTAAACAAAAGTAATCTGGACGAACAAAATATTAAGCAATCATATTCAACTTTAATATTAACCCTTTTCCCAATTGAATTACCTATACAACACTAGATAACAAGAGAATAAAAGAACTCCACATACTTATTTATATTTTAAATGGTGATTTCCTTTACATGTTTCCCCGCATAGTTTTATTGGCAACTATGCACTAACGTCATGAAATTTTGATGCGCCACCCACCTCAACTTCTCGCCTTAACTAAGTTGGAGTTGGTTTAGCGTCGTCATTTTAGAGCTAGTCTCGGCCCGCACCTGAATTATTCAATAACCCCTTGCCTTATTTAAACCTAATCAAAACTCACCCAAATTGCGCAACGTATTTGATACAGCAAATTGGCTCAGCATATGCATGAAACAAATACACTCTCATTGAATTTAGAACATGCAAGTCCAAACCGACACAGACGGCCTTACCACAAAAGATTTTAAAACACTGTTTAATTTAGACACTGTTTAAATGTGATGCCGTCTCTTTCAAACAATATTGTCAAAAAAGTGACAGCATCACATTTAAACAGTGTCTAAATTAAACAGTGTTTTAAAATCTTTTGTGGTAAGGCCGAGAGAGATTGGTTTGCCATCTATTGTTCTAATTTAAGTATGAACTCTATGCAACTTTATCAAGAATACTTATACAAATCGAAATTCAGAGTAGCTGCTGATGCGGAATCGTAATTGTTTTGATAAAGTGGATTCCAATTATGATTCCTCGCTGTGGTTTATGATATCGACCTACATTGCGTGTTCTGGGTTAAAATTGTGCAGAATATTCAATCATTTTTGTTATTACCCATTTTACAAAGGTTACGCGTTGAGATAAATACAAAAGTGGCAATACATAACAAGTAAAAAACAGTTTCGAGAGTACACCCAGAGATAGAAATATACCTACTCATAAAATATTGATAATTTCTGAAAAGATAATGAGATAATATTAATGATCACTTTGGACAAGCAAAACCACTCTTTTCACCATAAAAAGGTCGATACGTATTCGAAAACTTATAAGAATACGTCTGCAAAATTACTTTTAAAATCCATTCCCCATAATATGGTCTATTGTACATATTACAGAGATGACAAAGGTAACTTTGTCTAAATTGAATGAGTCTTACGCGTACTGCACACAAAGTTCTGTAAACTTACTCACGACTTCAGCCATTCCCATATTCCACCTTAACGAGAAGAGAAGAGTATGAACTTTCTGTATAGCAATTAACGTGATATAATCCTAGAGATGTAACTTTTGCAAGTCATGCAAGAATCTCGAGTGAACACGCTGAAATATGAGGCGTATGGTCATAAAGATAAGAATAATATTTGAGTGGTAGAAGATTTACAGTAAATCTAGGAAGGAAGGGTATAAATAATTCAGTTCACGGCTATCAGTGACTGACAGAGGCTGAATGTTTGATGCAAGGCTCGGAATGACGACCGCCGGAGATGGACGCGAGGCGCGGACGCCAAGTTTTATTGATTCATACATTTTGTATCAAACGAAATTGCTCCTCTAGGTATTCAATAAAAGTATAAACTCCGTAACAGAGATTTTACTTCCCTGCAAGGATAAGACTAAAAAACCTGACTTTCAAAGGTCGCGGGTTTGAGTCCCGCCTGAGAAAATGATTTCGTGGCGAGTCGAATTTTTTTTAGTCAACCTCAGTTTCGCTCGCTCAAGCTTTCCTTTGACTTTAAACACCAGTCCCAATCTTAAACCAAAAGCGAAACAAATTAATATTTCAGCACACGGCTGAAGTGGCAACCGAATAAGAAGACGAACGCCTTGAGGTGTGGCGCCGGTAACTATGTTAGGGTGTGCAATCACCGCATTGATTCGTCGCGACGGCTGCTCCGACGCCTAATCTGCTTACCAGGGGGGCACTTCACTGCAACGGAATAACCGCTGCACATACTAACTACTTATGTTATGAATGTGATGGGTAAAATATATGGCCTGACTTTTTGAGTTTCATATTTACTCGTAATTGTATATGCTTTTGTATACTTTTAACGCCACAAAAAATCTTATCTGAAGTGAATTCTGGGAAACCTGTGTCCGAGAATTTATCCCTATGCTAGCTCCCTCTCTAGCTTAGGGTAAATTCTCGGACATACGTTTCCTATAATTCACCTCAGGGTGGATTCTTTGGCCACCCCAGTTTACGGTACTAATTAGCAATACTTATTCGATTATTGAAATTGGTATATTACTAATTTGACATTCGATTTCGATTACTGAAGTTAGTAGTTAGTATATAATTCGATTATTAAAATAAGACATAATCGCGCATCGCTACTATTTACTTAGATTGGTAAACACTTTCCTCGCAAACTACAGCAAATAAAATAATATATCATCAAGTTTATATACCATGTATAATATGTGTACAACTCCTCAATCGCAACAGCATGCGTGGCGCCCCCTGTCCGTTAATCTACTTATCTTCCGGAGGGGTCTTATCTCAAGGATATAAAATCTTTTTCTCGGGAACATAAACGCTTTCACTGTGCTTTTGTTATATAAAATCAGTACCAAGAACTTTGAATTCATATTCTATAAAGTTCTTGATCAGTACCAAAGTTTTATTTTCTTTTCAGTTGATTACTTTTAACGATATTAAAGTTTAATGAATAACTATACATTTCAGATTAGTGTCTTCGAAAGTATGCTATGAATGAAATAATACTTCCTACAGAAATAAAATTAAAAAAATTCTAATATTATTTATCTTAATAAAAAAAACAACTTCCTACACAAGGAATGGAAAATAACAATGACATAATTTTATTAAAACACTAGTGTAGTATTATATTTTCTGTGGATTAAACTTTCCAATAAGTATTTCGAGAGCAAAAACATTTCTTAATACATGTAATATCCGCGAACAACAAAAGTAATCATCTGTATGAATGCGAACGTCGGACAGAACATAAATACTGACATAAACCGGTTATTGGTCGGCGGAACATTTAGCGGTCCGACGCGATACAATCCTAATCCGACGCTTCTAAAACATTTCTATTATGAGGAATAACGTAGCTTATACATACTAGCTATACGCCATAACTCTCCCTAGAGAGTTGAATGTATTTGCGATGTCAGAATTGTATAGTTTAAATAGGAAAATTGATGAGTAGAGTTATCTACAAAATTATACCATTTTATTCAACAAATTTGTAATAAAAACGTATAAGTTCATGCATAAATATCTTAATCTTTTCCTACAGGGATTGAGCATAACCTAGTAGTGTTACTAAAATGCTAATTTGCTAAAAATGGTTGGGGTCCAGATTGTATATGATACCAAGGTTGTCGCTCACACAAAGGAAACTATGAAACTTTTATAACATGCGCGGGTAGAATGGCAACTCTGATACTCTCCATGATTTACTGTAACCGCTTGTTTATTAGCTTAAAAGTTATACAAAGTACGGTATAGATTCTAAGTATTTAGTTTATTATTGAAAAACAATCGCCTTGTTATGACTTATAATCCGGGATATGAAATAGTTATCTTTCATCGATGACATTCGTATCCTCAAATTAAAGTTTGTTTAAAAGTATTTCCAGCAAAAATACAAGAGGATACTTAGACCCCCTGATTATGTAACTTTGTTGCAATCAACTCTGACAGAAATCGCTGTTACATTGCTGCTTTAGTAAGAACCAATGTGGCAACTATCTTACTTAATGTAACTGCGGTTTCAATCTATTTCAATCGAGAATTATTAGCAACGGAGTTACGAAATCAGCTTTCTGGTGTAATGTTAAGCAGACTGACATTAAAAAGTGTGTGACTACAACATTAAAAACAGCTGGAAAAATGAGGTAATGTAACAAATATCCAATGGATTTATTAACCATAAGGAAATAATTTGAATACGTTGGATCCTTGCTTACACAATAGCTAGCTGTTTGGCATTCCGACATCTGTTACTGGCCCACGTTTACGTGAGTGGCCACTCTCAACAGAAACAGTGTCGAGGTATGAGACTGGCCACTCGCCAACTGCGCTAATAACATCGATTGCGATACCGGGCAACTTCTAATTGCAAGCCCGGCACAAGCTTCATAGTTTAAGGGTTAAACACCACTGCTTACAATATCACATTAATATCGTTAGATTAAGCTACGTGAATCGGGATAGCAGAGACACACCCTATACTTATTTATTGTAAACAGTTTGCTTACAAAAACTATATATATGAAATATTATTTTTCATTGTTGAGTTTTTCTCAATATTAATTTCATGTTCAACATATACAATGACTTCTATTTACATTTAATAAATAATTCAAAATCTTAAACATAGAATAGATTTTCTTTGAATAATTTTGAACACTGATTTATACTTAACTTTAGCACCCCTCACGTTTTAATTCATTTAACGAATGTACCTTGTGCCTTCATAATTAAGCACAATAATTTTGAATAGCACCTAACTAGGAGCAATTGATTCAAATATTACTGCTCTGCTCTGAAACGCCGTGTCGTAAACAAATATGCGAAACCTCCCCAGACACCAATTAACAATTCAGAAAACAATTGTTTTGCATCCCTGAATTGTAAACAGGTGGATTGGAAGTGGATATAGGTAAGTTTAAGCTGAGCAACCACAGCACAACAATAAGCCGATTCACTTTGTTTTCACGAAGCAAGTTTTTGGTAGGCTTCCATAAACTTGAGTAGCGACTCGTGACGTTTTTTATTTCAATCTCTACGTTTATCACATACTTCTCGTATCTCTTATACTGTGTACAATAAAAGTTAGTGTGTGGCATCACAAACATCATAGAATCTAATCCGCTTGCGATATGCGCAGTTTATTCTTAGAAAAAACCGGCAAAATGCGCTCTCTTTTACTGCCTATTATAATATCGTTTCTTTTGTATAACATTTTATTTTACCATTAAATTCATGATAACATCTAAAAAATATACTCATTTTTATGACAAAACCGTAGTTGCTACGATGTAGCAACTACGAGAACCACATAGTTACTACTAAATTGTACCCATTGTATTATAATTTAGGTAACTTTTTATGGCGGATAGATAAGAGCTTGACCACTACCACGCCTGGTAGTAAGCGATGATGCATCGCAGATCGCGATGAAACGCTCTTGATTGGAAGTAGCCTATTCACTCGCGACGTGAAGGCCCTCAGATTGTACCTTTTTTTGTACCTACCAGGAAACACAGACTCAGGCAAGGAGTTCCTACTACATTATTCTACAAGAATTATGTAATGAGGACACGATACCAACATACAATACAATTACATTAAATCAGAATAATAAAGACTGCGCTTAGACGGCGGTACAGGCGAAGTTTTGTAATTCTTCTAATGCGATTATTACAGCGGAGTGGTCAGGTGGGAGCAATCGCGATTTACTCTAAAGAATAGTTCCCGGTCGCTGATGAGTTTTCGATGAAACTTCCGGGAACAAGAACCTCCTAAGTACCTACAGGCTATGATTTACAATTTCCGAAGCTTCAAGCTCTAAGCATATCACAGTTTCATACCATGGATTTTATGAAGCAATTTTTTTACTATAATAATGTAACCAGAGTAAAGAAAACACACGTCTATTATATGGAATAAACACAAATAAACCACGTGTGATAAAGGATACCATATGTGTAACCGCGGCTATGTTTGATGTTTTGGCATAGATTTGTAATAACGTCGAATGTTTATAACATCAAACAAATGTAAAAAATCGAGTTGGAGTTGCAACTACGGATTCTGTATTCAGACGTTATTTTCCCAACAATTTTCTGTTTCTAAGAAATACCTACAGATTGTATTTATCCATAGAAATACCATTTTCCTTTGTTAGTGTTACTACTTTTGCTACTAAGCTCTTTATCATACACAAACGATAGACGCCAACCGGCAAGAAAAGATATCGAATATATATTTTACTTCATAAGATCAGCGATAAGAGATCGGACGTTATACTCTAATTAACAATTTTTGTAGATTTCGATGCAACTTAACATCAAGTGAAGCTGACTCAACTACTTTTTAAAATTAAAATAAAAACTGAACACATCAGCTTTTAATATAAAATACAAAATGTCAAAAGTTTCTGCAATATAACGAGCGAGCTGACAACAGAGAAGGAGTTTGAATGATGGCGGAAAGTTTTAAGCGAACCCTGTAAAGATTAGACGGTTAATTTCATCGGGATTAATTTCCGGGACGCCCGGTTGCGGTGCACCTCGGCACACGACGATTAATAATCTAAATTCTATATTTTTCTTACTAAGTTAACGTTAATATATTTTGACTTTGGTGACAATAACTTATTTAAGAGTCAGCAAAACATCTTACAACAAAATTTCAAAAATTACAGAACATGCATTATTAATTAAAGATGGCAATCTTATACTTAATCTAATACTTAAATACTTAAATATCATAACAACAACAACAAACACTGATGATTTTATCAAGACGTCGAATTTTTACCGTTTTCAGTGATATTTTAAATTTTAACGAAATACTGACACGTACCATGCTTTTGTTTTGGTTCGTTTGATTCTCCTAACATCAAATAGAGATCTGTTAAAATATTTATGGAAGCACAGCACACAACAAAAACTATGCTGAAATAAACAAACATTTCCAGATAACAACTAACTAACAAGTTCGGCAAAATAAACTGCGAAATAAAACAAAGTTGCATAGAGCATGAATAGATAAAGTTTGGATATTGTTCGTATCCACTACCGGCACGTTATCAGCCCCGCGCTGAAAATGATTTAATATAACATGCAATCACAATCAAACTAGGCAACAGTACACTCATTTTTGACATAGGCAAAATAAATAATATTATGGGTTGCGGTATGGAAAAGGGGGCCAGGGCTGTCAACGCGTGAGTGATAAGCCTGAGCCGTATTTGATAATGTGACAATTTGTCAATTGTCATGATAATTTGGTTTACGTAGCGGTGTAGCTATAAGTAGTTTGATCTATTTTCAAATTGGTTGACGCAATGGATATAAAATTGTCACGTTTATTAAATAGGGCCCTGGTGCTGGCGCCCGAGTGACTATAGGCTAACGGTAAACGCGCATGAGCAGAGCATATACATTTGTTTCAAATATCAGTTACAGTACAAGTTTTGCTTTGTTTGGGAATAAATAATTAAGTGTGGCTTGTTTGGAATATTTATTCATTAATTTTGTAAGGAATAAAAGCTGTATAAAAATACCACCACCACCTGTCACGCTGATGAAGCGTGGAAGCTATTGTAATTTTACAACCGCTGCTGTATAGAGCTATCTATTCTATCGTGGATACTATTGTACAGATTTTACAACAACCGCTGCCTAAGCACGTACTAACTATTACAGTTAACTGTGTCTAGACTCTGACTTCTCTTTACCATACCTTCGAATTTCCTTGAAATAAAAGTCAACAACTGTCAAAAGTGTTAACATTGAACCCGATGGCTTTATAAGTAAGTTGTACATCACGTTGCAAAAACTCTGTAATTCTGGTATCCCGCCTCAGAACAGTACATTTAAAGAAGTTGAATGACAATCTGCTATATCTCAACTCGCAACCTTAACTTCTATCACCACTACTAAGTATTTATCAAATACTGGACAACTTCAGAGCTCATACTTAATGAAATTACTCTTTTCAGAAACAACTATTTTTACTAGCTGCATCGGTTGTGCCACTAACTTCATATACCGTCTGCTTTAATTTTAACTATGACGGTAGTTCGTGCACATGCTTTGACGGAGTAATTAATATATAATAACCACCACACAACCACATTCATACAGACAGACTCATAGGTATAAGTAGTAGCACGAAATGTGTGATTTGGTTGATTAAAATGTCTGATTAATTCTACTCGTAAAGCAGAATTCTGTCCTTAGTACGAAAAGCGAGAGTATGAATCGAATTGAAACCGGGTTTATAATTTATTTTGAATTGAAAGTCTTACATCCGTATTCACAAACATTGCTATTAGGTCTCACAATGGCCGCGGTCGCACAGCGTCCCAACACCAATCACACGAAATACGTAAAACAAACGAACCAATCAGAGAGCTCTATTTCAACGCAGTGCGTTCTCACACGCAAGGGTCGTTTAAGTTTGTCGCTTTACTACTTCCTCTATTTAATTAACTACTGAATTTGAATTCAATTCGATACGCGCTTCACAGTTCACGTCAGTTTTTTCATAAATACTTCGTAATTAGAAAATATTTTATCTTGAGAACGTATCGCTAACAGATATAAGTGTTTGAATATGAGGTGATCAAACAAATGGTCGCAGGCTATTCCAGTCCTTAATAACATTAGACATAGACATCAAAATCGATTTTCAGCTAAGGTGAAAATTTACAAACTCAAATACTTGCAAAGTTGTACATAACAGATAAGTCAATTTTTCTACTTTAAATCATTGGCTTTACTTATCAAATTAGTATTAATTTTAAAGTTGTAATTGACAGCAAGCTAGTGGATTCGAAAGATAAATATGTTTCTCGTTTGATCAGAGAGCTTGGTCACAGGGATAAAAACAACCAGAATAAAAGCTTAGAACAAACGAAAAGCGTGGGTACACTACTACACGCACAGCTTTTATACAGATGCACCAGCGCCCGCTGGGGAGCGAACTAACGCTTCGGTGTGCGAATCTTAAACGAACATCTTTGGAATGCTCTGTGAAGCTTTTTCTCTGGTCTTAATTCAAGACTTTTGTTTATTCTGTGACCCGGTCGCGTGTGCGGCGAGCCAAGAAGATGGCTCTGTTGTTATTTTTGAGTGCCCTCCGCCCGAGCGCCTCTTTTGTTCCTTCGATTCGCTTTGATAAGATAAAAAAATCTATATATTCAATATTTGTTGATGCTTTTGAATGTTCACTGAATTTTAATTTCGAGAGCTGTAGGTATAACTATGTAGTTAGATGTACATAATTAATGTCAATATTCAATTAGTCATTTTGTTTTTAATATTAATTAAAATATAATTAGTATTTTTTTACAATTTATAAGGTGTCAGTTAATTTATGCGTGATATAATAACGTTTTAAACAGAAAAAAACGCGAAGTAACACGACCGTTTTAGATAAACAACTTCCAATATATCGCAAATAAGTTCCATTGAAGAAATAGGTAAATTACTGCAGAAGCAGTTATCAATTCCTTTTAATTAAGTCAGTAATAAAGCCAAATAGAAGCATTCATTAACTATTTCAGTAAGGTAAAACGTAATGAAATTCACTGAAGAGCGACATAATTGAATGGAAGAAATAAGAGTAAAGGTGAGTAAAGGGAAATATTTTTTATTTCCTTGGCTCGCGCATTTAATGTTGCTTTTTCTAATCGGCGAAAGTGCTACCTTTAGAACAAACTGAAATTGAAAACCTGATTAATCTTCCGTTGGAGAATTCTTCGGAAAAATATTTCACCCTTGTGAAAGTTACGTGAATTGATGGTTGCACTTTGGATTACTACCCATAACTATAATATCCTCCATTCCCGGAAAATGATATAGGTTACTCCTTAAGTATTTTATCTAAAAGGATGATAAACAAAGCCCGCCTTATTAGTAAGCGGCTTCCATTACGTATGAACTGAACATCCCTCACCTCTTACCCGACACTAGAATTTTAAGTTTTGTATTATTGATGTTTTTGTCACAACGGTCTTTGGTACCTCAAGGAGGTTCAAATCTATGAGCATAAGAATCCACAAACAACCATACAATACATCGTTTCATTTCCATTCCATTCAACAACAGCCAGTCATCAATAAGTTTCATCAGAACATAAGCATAAAATCACACCTGAGGACCGCCCATTTATGTTTCAAACCATTTCAATAACAAACAATTTGTTAGCGCAATTGATTGAAAACCGTTGTAACGTACAGAGCCGAATTTAGGGCCCACCCGCCGCGCCGACCTCATTTGTGTTTAATTTCTTCCCTTTATACGGCCCAGTCACCCGTGACTTCGGAAAAAATTACAATAAACCTTTTTCTCGTGAATGTTTGGAACAATATTCTTCGACCGGCCTTGCGAGATTGTTAGGGAATATTAGAATAAGTAATGCTTACATAATCGTTGCTTTTCTTTTCGTTGGATCTTTTAGAACTTTTCTGAGAGTAAAATGAGCTTTTATGTCGATTGTTTAGATAATTCTGCAAATCTAGCATTGCTTTACGGAAGACTAAAAGTTTATTTTCATCATCAACGCTTCGTGTTCAAGTTCTTAATAAGAAATGTACTTAAGTGCTAAAACGAAGTAAGCAGGGATTTAATTGCATGATAAAATACGTAATAAGGATATCGGCTTACGACGAGGAAACAGGAGAATGAGAATCTAGTTAATTTAAAAATGTTGAAAAAAACAAGTGACTACCTAACTTATCAAGCTCGAGACCATAAATGCGAACGAACTAGGGTTACTATATTGCTCCTAGATATCTAGAAGCAGTCAAAACAGAGGTATAATTTCTAATACATTTTCTCTTAGACCTCTGAATGGTGGAATACTTCAAAAACATATACTTGCCTTGTGAATCTATTGCAGAGGATCAAACCGTATCGTCCGTAATAAGGCCAGTAGTCATGTATGGATCGGAATGTTGGGCTATGAAGAAGATGGATGAAAGAAAATTACATGTAGCAGAGATGAAAATGCTGAGGTGGGTATGTGGTGTGACGCGAATGGATAAAATTAGGAATGAGTATGTGAGAGGAAGTTTGAAAGTAGCACCAGTGATAGAAAAGTTGAAAATGAATCGTCTGACTTGGTATGGGCATGTTATGAGAAGGGATGAAAAGCATGTTACTAGAAGAGTAATGGATATGGATGTTGAGGGTTGGAAAGTAAGAGGAAGACCGCAGAAAAGTGGGATGGATTGTGTGAGGAATGATATGAATGTAAAGGGAGTGGATGAGGAGATGACGAGTGACAGGAAGGAATGGAAGAGAAGGACACACTGCACCGACCCCAAATAAATTGGGATAAGGGTAGGGGGATGATGATGATTCACAATGTAATAATACTGAATTCAAGAGATCCCATCAGCTGGTCTGATGATCCGGTGAAGACAACGAAGACAGGAACTGGAGATCCTTGGATGCACAGGGCTCAAAGGCTTCACCTTGCAGATGATCAATTAAAAGTAATTATAATTTTTAACTAGTATGTAGACTTATCTTATAATACTAATCTGATTTTAAATTATAGTAATGCTATGATAAATGAATAAATTACAATCGACTCAATAATGTGCCAGTCAAAGTAATAGTAGTTAATTATATAAATATCAAAAATATTTTTTCATCTAATGATAGTTTTTAAACGAGCTAAAGTTGAATCTTATCGAAAAGTGATAGTATTATCCACTGGGGTAATTCATGTGTTAACATACTTGCAAGTAAATTCTTTTCTGCACGAATACGGCGTCCTTAAAAACAAAAGAAAGTTACACGCAGTCTAATTATATTCCTTCGTAACAAATGTAACACCACGAAGTAGCGTCAGTTGTTCCTAAAAACAAACGACAACACCACGACTTCTTACGTAAGACGTAAAAAACAAACACTACGACGAAGTATGTATGGTTACTATATAATTAATTCTGCGCAGGACAAGCAACAAATCGCGAGTATCCGGTCACAGCAAGGTTAGTCGCGAGTGCTCTCGGACGTCCTGCGTCCTGCCCCGGTCGGGGTCTTGAGAGGTCGCCTCGAGACCTGCTCTTGAGACAAAGGGCCGGATCACCGGTCAAATATTTACTTATTGTTTACTTTCATCTCCTTTCTGGTAACTATTTAATTCTAAAGAACCGCAACAACTCCAAAAGTATGGAGTGCTCTCCGACGTCCTGCGTCCTCTCTACGGACGGCCGCAAGAAACTTACTAACTTTATCAAGAGTAACGACGACGTTAATAACTAATAATTATATCGTTAGCGAATAAATAAAGTAGCAATAAAGTAGCAATATTTCAAATAAGACAAATAATAAAAAATATCACATTTTATGTAAACCCTTGAACAAATCACAAACGTAATTATTTAGTGACATTACGCTATAAAAAAAATTGAGACGGGAATTTTAACATTTTTACCTTTGAGTCTTTATCCGTAGCAGGAAGTAAACAATAAGAGCCGTGTTGAGCGTCGGCTGAGTGACAAGGAAGTGGTTGCGATGGCACTCGGAAGCCGCAGGTCCCGCTCTCGGACACAGGAAAGAAACAACTTAGTGCTATGCTCTGTTGGGTTATTCCCACTTTTCCCTGTAAAATCCCAAGTTTAGTTGATTGCCTACACTGCTATCACTGAGAACATTGAAACACCTGAAATTTTCTTTGAAAATAATTGATGAATTATCCTTACTTATAATATTTATCATTAAATTTTTCATACACGTTGTCAAGGGTGTACCCCTGACAAAGTACTTTACTTTTTTCTAGATGAAAAGTCCTTCTCTGCAGAAAAAAAGGACTGTTCCCGAAGGATAGAAAAAACTGTAAACGCAGTCGAAGTCGCGGACGGTCGCTAGACACTAATATTTCACTATTTAATAATACTTGTGAGTCTCAAGTTGTTTGTATGATTGTGCGATAGTAAAGAGGGCTATTCGAGTCAAGAATGTGGAATGAATGAAAGAAGGAAAGTTAATGATTCTCAAAAGTTGTAAGATGAATCTGTTGGAACGTCATTTCAAACAATTCTGCATTAAAATGCAAGTCATAAAACTTAATTTAATAAAAATATTCTTTTCTGAATTCCTAAAAACTGCATTCACAGTGAAATCGTTCGAATTAACTGATAAGAAAGCTGAATACTCGTATTTAAATCGTGGAGCACTGAAGCCTAATTACTTAGCAGATTTCTGTACTGATTTTTATGAACAAATTACGAGAGTAATAACATTAAGGCTTTAGAGTAGAAAATACCTATCCCTCTTGCAGAGCGTCACAATATGTAAATAAAGGTATTTAAAGTATTCCATACACCTTTGAAACAAACCAAGTACTTTCAGGTGACACATCAAAACCAGAACCGTCACCACTAATAAAGAGGCTTAAACCGATATATTTCGATCAAGAATACCCTAGATGTCCGGTCAGAGTTTAAAAAACGGCACCGCGAATCAACGCCCCACTTCTAAACAGGGCGCTTATTTTGTACAAAGTATTCTCTTCATTGTTTCTTACTACTTGAATTTGGAAAGAATAGTAATTTGTACCCAGATAAAAGTATTCATGTGGGGATTCGAATTTCAAAATGTCGGATAGCTTTTTTTGTTGTGAGTCGGTTCCATACTTGCGTGCTGTTTTAGTTCGTGATATTCTTGATCGAAGCCGATACACTATTTATTAATAAATCCTAAGGGGTAACATATGCGTATCAAACCGTATGTGTGAAACAAGATCGCGCGCGGCACTCGCGATGACAAAAAGCGATATTGTACTACGCACAAAAGGGTCCTTACCCAAATCCAATTTCGAAGGCTCTTTGTGACCTAAGATTTGGGTGCTGGCAACATTACATATAGATAGATGCGTACTGACCATAATGCCGGAACCTCCACATAATATATGTCCACTCGCATGAACAAAAGTCTGGTCCACACTTCAAAGCGTCATTGTACCCTTTATCTGATTTCACAT
This sequence comes from Catoptria pinella, assembly GCA_963556745.1. NCBI lineage: Eukaryota > Metazoa > Arthropoda > Insecta > Lepidoptera > Crambidae > Catoptria > Catoptria pinella. The sequence goes on along the minus strand of OY750778.1, from coordinate 5,305,449 downwards.
GTCGTAAAGAGGTTTGATGGCTTACGGCCCGCTTGAGACATCTTGTAAACTCTATTGACATACGTAAGGTATTTATTTATTGTATTATATTGTCATACCAGTAATTCAAAGATTTTTTTAAAAGCCTTCTGTCTGTAACTTAAAAAAAGTACTTTAATATCTTACGTTAACAACCTGATAGGTACGTAAATAATTCCTTAAATTAAGCAATTTCAGGAAATATGATGTTTTAATTATAAATAAAGTAAGCACTCTATTTATAATTAAAACATCATATTTGGTCACTTTAGTACGAGAAACCAAACATGACCACTTTTCTTTTAAGACCTCGTTAAATTTCATATTTCCCTCATTTTTGTTCATATTACACAAAAAAATACATAAATATTCATCTAAAGCTTATAATGAAAGCCGTCAAAATGTGCATAGTTAATTATGTATAAACACTGAATATATATTTATTTATACTTTATTTAGTTTGGGGCTTTTATACACATGGATGACATATGTCAGCCCCATTGTATCTTCCCAGTTACAAAATACATAAATTACTATTCATAGTTGTTAATGACTATGACTATGACTATGACTAATATATAAATTACTATTCATTACTATACATTCAATAAAATACATAAATTACTATTCATTACTATACATTCTTTGCATTTCATTTTGTAAAACATGAACTCTCTATATAAATTCTAAAATAAAAAAAATAAGTTACAACAATCTTAACGAAAAGGAATCACTGTTCAACGGCTTTTACTAAACTTGACAAAATGATTTGAATTAGTCCAATTTAAATTCTTTAAACAGTGATTCCCTTCCGGCTCGTTTCTTAACACATTCCATCATATAATACTAAATAATATAGTAGAAAAAATAGGACTCGCACCAGATCATGTTCTCGGACGGGAATCGAACCCGCGACCTTTGGATAACCGGTCCAATGCTCTGACTCTGAATTGGTGAGATGGCGCTGGCTTGCAGCGTAAGAGTTGATATACTAGAAGAAATTCGACGTTCCCACTAGTGACTCGGTAGCTCAGCGGTCAGAGCATTGGACCGGTTATCCAAAGGTCGCGGGTTCGATTCCCGTCCGAGAACATGATCTGGTGCGAGTCCTATTTTTTCTATTATATTATTTAGTATTATATAAAAATAGCATTGTGAATGCTTAAATCTCAAAATTTCAAATAGTTAAAAAGCTTTCTCATCTTAATCAACTGTTTAAAAATATCTGGAAAGATGTTCAGTTGAATGTTGAAGTTAATTCCTTCTACATTGGTGAGATGGCGCTGGCTTGCAGCGTAAGAGTTGATATACTAGAAGAAATTCGACGTTCCCACTAGTGACTCGGTAGCTCAGCGGTCAGAGCATTGGACCGGTTATCCAAAGGTCGCGGGTTCGATTCCCGTCCGAGAACATGATCTGGTGCGAGTCCTATTTTTTCTAGTATATTATTTAGTATTATATAAAAATAGCATTGTGAATGCTTAAATCTCAAAATTTCAAATACATTCCATCATCATATGTTGGACATCTTCAACACAGAATATTTATATTAGGCTTATCTACTAATAAAGATTGTACAGCAGATGTATAGTTACACAATGTTTTGTCCTTTTCTTTTCAGTGTCAATCTTAAATAGTTTGTCAGAGAGTAAACATTGTGTAACTACAGTAAGGGGGATACTGTGTATGATGCTGTAAGGAGCGAATAAGCATAACTAAGAAGTTATGCTTAAGTGTATCTTTAAAAAATATCCTTGGAAGACCAAGGATATTTTTTAAAGATACACTTAAATAACTATTGGTATGATTGGTTTTTTATACTACTCAACTATCTATTAATAAGATCTAAAGAAAATATTTTCTCTCCAACTTTCAAATTATCTTTTAAATAACCGAAATACTTGTTCTACTACTTACATTTTCTTTTTAACTTCAAACAAATATTTTATATTAGATCTCGATAGACAACTCTTTTTGAAACACTAGGTTCAACAGTACCCGTAGCACAAACAGGGCCCTATTTAATAAACGTGACAATTTGTCACATTTTATATCCATTGCGTCAACCATTTTGAAAATAGAACATGCTACTTATTTATATCTATACCGCAATCTAAACCAAATTGTTACGACAAATGACAAATTGTCACAACCTTGCTATCGAAAAAAAAACGCGCGTAAAAAAATTTGATAGATAAGATTATTTTTTGTATGGGAAATTTGTACAATGCCAAGACAATTTCTCTATCGATTACTTTTACGAGCATTTTTTTTCGATAATGTTTGTGCAAGTGGTACGAACACTTAAAAAGTAACAGCAAGGGCACAAATCAGTATGGCAAACCGCACGTCACTGTTACGGGCATTTCGGTCAAAATACAGGGCCGGATTGGGTCGCACACGTCATGAGCATGAATTGATAAACAAGCGAGGCCCCGGAGAATAACGGCCACATAACTCACGCGCCGGACAGATGTTTGAGTGCTTTGGAGTTAGAAGCGATTATTATTAACATTAAAGCCAGCAGTACAGACTGTGAATCTTTAAATAGTAATAAACATCGAAAATACAATTTCCTTCGGACGTTTTTAATTAAGGCATAAAAATAAAGAAGGTATTCTTAAGTACTAAACATTTTCTACTTCACGCCCCAATACATTATATTATACAAGTGATCCAGAATTTTTCTAACTGTATTTTAGCTATCTCTATCAATGCTTTTAATTAGTAAACCGAAATTAAAATTGAAAAAGTTATGCAGCACTTAAGTAGCATACAGATAGCTAGTAAATGCTTACATTTTTATTAGTTAACATTTTTAAATGTTAAGATTTTTAAATGTTAACATTTTTAAATGTTAAGATTTTTAAATGTTAACATTTTAAATAGCTCTTACCTGTTTATTTATGAAGCCTCAGCGAAAACTGCCTGAGAACTATTTCAAAACGTATTCACACTAGTTTTATTCCTACGTTCCCGCGTCATCGCCACGAGCCATAAATAAGTACAGGCACGTGCATTCAGTCAAATCGAATTACATGCGCATGCATGCGATACCTCCGACGCCGTCACGTGAGCAGAGTGCGCGTAAATACCATAGACTTATTTATACTACGCTCTAGTATAAGTTTATGGTAAATACATACAATAAACGAGATAAAAACTAAACAAACATTAAGGTACTGCAAAATAAGTTAATACTGTAATAGTTAAAAAATATTTCGGTGTTTTACCATAGTTTTACATACCTACTTACATAATAGTTCAGCAGTCAGGACGGTATATTCCACTCTAGCTAGAAATAATTCAAGGAGTTTTGATTGAAATTTTAAATAAAAAACCCTTTGTTTTCCTAACTTTAATTTTTCTTTTAAGACTTTTTTTAAACTTCAGATATTCAAATATCCAAGAGCTGGATAACATTTTTGATATTTTTTTTTATTTCCGCAAACTTTTTAAGGTTGCATATTTAACGTAACAACCTTTACCTGATGCACCGTCCTTGAGTTATTTCCAGAAAAAAATACCTGACTACTGCACTAAAAAAAAAATATTCCTGAAAAATACTCTTAATGGGAAACAATTGAAATTGACACTTCCACCTATTTCTTCGACCAATCGAATGAGGTGTCAATCTGTCCATTAGTGTACGACCTTTTTACGAAGTCGAAACTACTCGAAAAATGTGGATTAAGAATTTCATTCGACTTTATCATGCCTTATTTTTTCTTCCAACTAGGAATTTACCTACTTACCCATATTTATATATACAAGGTGTTACAAAAATACCCCTAATGCCGAATATGGTATATAGGGACCATCAAACTGATCAACTTTTACTATGGGACCAACTCTGAAATCGCGAAAAAAATGTCAGCTGTTTCATACAAAAATTAAAATCGAAAATATCAAAATGTATGAAACAGCTGATTTTTTTTTCGCGATTTCAGAGTTGGCCCCATAGTAAAAGTTGTTCAGTTTGATGGTCCCTATATGCCATATTCGGCATTAGGGGTATTTTTGTAACACCTAGTATATACCCAACATCTGTAATGAGTGTTATTGTTAACGATTATCTTTTAACAATCTAAAAGACCTGAAGAAGGGAGCGGATAGTCCACTCTATGACGTTTTGTTGTTATCCAAAGTGCGCTAAACCTACGGTTATTGGTCCAATTTAAACACTTGATTCTTCGCAATTCACTTCGCAATTTTGCAAAAATTAGACAATAAGCATGTTTTTCAGGGAGGTACATGTGCGTCTATACATTAACTTACTTAATATGGATTCTGAATTTATTGACAAGGTGCTGAACTAATTTGGACAGCAACCTAGACACCTTCAGTTTTTATTCAAACAGTATCTTAATAAAGAAAATGTATTTTTTTTTTCCTGACAGGGGGGGTGCAAGTGCACCCCCTTGCACCCTGCTGCCGGTGCCCATGATAATAAATATTATCATCATTAGCCGTTCTTAATGTCCCTACTGCTGGGGTTAATCCTTCCTTATAGATGGATAAGGAGGATGAATAAATAAATTAATTCGAAATCAAAGTCATAACAAACATGAATATGAACCAAATGAAAGTACGCAGCTTTGACTAAGAAAATTAGACGTGTCTGGCATAAACAAGGCAATATCATAAGTGATTCCAACGCGTCTAGACAGGGTAGCTTGTACCTATTTCGTTCGCGCTGAAATTAAATCACGTGCAATTTTCGTTCAAAGATGTTTATTTGAAATCCTAATAACACTACATTCAAATAATATTATGAGATAGGCGTAAAGGAAAATTTCCATATTTTTAGTAATTGTAAAGCTAAATAGAAAAAATCATATACTTGTAGTGATTCGATCACCCATGTAAGATACAGTGGTCTTGGATTCGATTTCCATAAGAGGAGGGTGTATGTACAAGTTTTTCAGATTTCATTTATCGTTAAAACTTGAATATAAATATGAGTTACCCAAAATTTCTATCCTCCTTATATTATAAATGCCAAAGTTCGTGCAACTTTGGGATAGTCTTATCCCTGAGAAACAACGGGTAACCACGCGCTTGACTAATTTTAAGTACTTAGTTATTATGTGTGCGATTCGAGTTGTTAAAACAACTATAGAGTGGCGTTATATGTAGCAAATTGTTGTAAATGTAATAAACGTTTTGAATAATTGATAGTTATAATGTTTACACAATGTGTTTACAGGAACATAATACAAAAAATACAAACACATTTCACAGAGGTCTAGAAACATAAAAAAAAAAAATTGCTGGCCTTTTACATATCAGTCAAACGGTTAGCCTGATCAATAACTTGTACATTGTGAATAGCACAAGAGTAGTCGATTGCGTGACCACAATCCATAGTTGCCATTATTTGAAATAGGTTTGGTTCACGAGTTGGAAAATGCATTTTGAAATGCGCTATCCACGCGAAATAAGGTTGCCAAAAAATACTTCAAATAGTCTAGTAACTAGACTAGACTCTAGTTACTCATTTTTTATTTAAGGTTGGTTGTAGTCATTTCAAATACACAGCGACCTCAAAGGAACGTGAAAAATTATTACCACCAGTTGAACATAAAATATCCTTTTGTTTTTCTAAATACGATTTTAAGTCATTCCAAATTCAGGTTTCATGTTCATTAAATTCATCATGTTGTCAGCCCTAGAGTACTAAAGGAGGACGTCGACAGCTGACACACATAACGGAGCGGAGGAGACCGACCGGTGCAATAAATAAACTAATAATCGGTGCACGCGCAGTAAGGTCACGGCCGGTCTCATCTGACGCAGCTATTCGGTTCATTGCGATCTGTAGCTAAGAAGGTATACTTTTATTTTTTTAAGTTTTCATGTAGGTAGGTAGTGTAGTACCTCATAATCTTTTTAAAGCTCGTTAGTCAGTCAGAGTAGGTATCTGACAAATCTCAATGAACCTAGAAATCTCAATTTAACGTCGTCGGTCGGTCGTACCAAAATTAAGACGCGCGACGTCCAGCTATCGATGAACCTTTGAGATAAAGTCCCATTCATTAGTGGCCACAAGTAATCAAAAGAAACTGCTTTTACAATGTAAGTTAGAAAGTTTTCGTTTCTCAGACGGGAATAAATCAGTCAATGAAAATTTCAATTTCTGCAGGAATAATTTAATAATATTTTTCCAGGAATATTAATATTCTCTTGCTTGTTTACTATCAACGAAGTTTCGTCTCTCGATCGGCTGCTTTGAAAAAGGCAAACGAAGTCATTCAGCTGAAAACACACAGCTTGTTTTGCAGCCAAATTGAAAACGGACCGCTAGTGCAGATCGACGTGACGAGTTTCTCCGTGGTTGACTGCAGCTGAATATCAGTACAAGGGGCCAACCCTTGTGGGTTTCATGTTGTATTAACTATTCCTGGATAAAAACACGTTCACGTAAAACGGTGTCGTAAACGGTATTGTATTTTTTTTTACATTTGTGAAAGTTCTGTGTTAACAATAAATGGTTTCGGGTAATTTTCCTACTTGGTATTATTTTATGGATTCTTGCAGTGCAGATGATTCTCTCCATAAAACTTGCGGACTTGCGGTCATAATTAATAATCAATCCACAGATTGACCTGGGGGTTAATTGTCTAATTTCAAAATCTATCGCAATCGCTTTCATTTGACAGATGGATGTGACACATTGCTGCATTTCTTTGGTAAGTTTTTATTTATGCCAAAATGAAGCATCAATGTGTTACATTTTGAAACCGATTGCGATAGATTTTGAAATTAGACAACAGAAGGGCAGGTTTGATCCAGAAGGGCAGTGTATGACTACTTCTATATTTTTGACGAGCATTTTAATGAGATAATATATAGGTAATTTATTTAAAAATTATTTTTTCCATGTAATGTTAATTTTAAATAAATGTAATGTATTGTAAAACTATGGGTGTAATATTATTATGTTGTAATAACTGTGCCTGAAATAAATGCATTTTAATTTAATTTATGCAACGTTTGATATTGCTTGGTAAAAGCTTAATAGTTTTATATATAAACCCCTATAGCACTATTAGCACTGTTAAATGTAAGAAAACATTGTTCTAACTTTAAGTGTTTTAATAATAAATAATGAAGAATGTTCGACAGTTGCCTAGTTGTATCTGATATATTTATTAATTCTGGCCGTGATGGACTTAGGGCTATGATTATATCGATAGTAATAGCTTACTGCTCCGCTAATACTAAGTTCAATTGGGTGAATATGATAAAATAGGCACTAAAATCTTATTGCAAACCATCCCATTTGGTTTTTATTGCTCTCGTAAAAGGCAAGTATGAGCATCCTTATTCGCAACACAACTAAAAGTTCCTTTGTTTTAAATTCTGTGATACAGAGACAAGATGTTGCGTAGGCCGATGTAAGAAGTAAACAGCTGATAAATCCGATGATTCACAAAGCGACTTATCGTTCAGAAATACATACGACACTTTTACCCCAAACTTTATGTTTTCCATCAAACATTAACAGCCTCTATAGAAACTGAGTTTACAACAAGAAAATTATATTTCGTTCGGCTTGTTTGTGACATGGGTTTGATTCTCATCTTTCTATAACAAATAAAAATCGCATAAGCCAAAAAATACAGTAAGTAAGAACAACTTTTCATTGCACTGGAAATAAAATTCCAATTCCCGGAAACTGTTTATACAAAATAAATACCTCATAAAATGCATGATTGCCGTTTCGAATATTTACATCCTCCGATACACGTCACGGGACACTTTATCGCTGACAATTTAAAAAAGATTACACTCGATCGCATGTTTAACGATTTGCGAGGACCCGGGCCCCGCAAATCTATACAAATAGTGCCATTTGTCTACCCCCCCTTAAACCCCCCATCAGCGACCAGGCTGAGGTACGTCCAATGAAGATGGAGCGGCGCGCAGGCGACCCTTTGTATAAATCTCGTCGCAAAATTTATTATGCATCGCCCTGTAAACCAATTTAACTCTTGTCTGAAGTTCTACGAGGCGAAAACAGTCAACAGGAAGTCATGATTACAATTTGTTTCGAAACTAAGTAATGTTTTGGTTTAAATATTAATATTAAAATACATTCCAAACAAATGTATGTATTAAATGTATACGAGTATATTTGTTTTCGTAACAATGTAAACAAATGTAACAATGTGCCTATACAGTAGGTATGCATGAGTTTTCGTTGCTGCCGGTGAAGGCTTTGATATAGAGCGAGTCATACTAAAAATGTCTCAAGGGTAATCCCACAATTATAAATTTTATGGTAATATCTTGGTAGTAGAAGTATTGCATTTAGTATGGTAATTTTTATCTTAAACATTTTTCGTTATCGAAAATGACTACGCTACTAAAAATGTGCAAAATCAGCAATCAATCGCTATTGAAATAATAATGAAAAAGAGTTTAGTTGGAAAAATCATATTTTTCAAATTTCCCGGATATCGTTAAGTCTGGTCGGATCTTTTTCTTGTATTCATTTAAGCTACCTAACAAAATTGAAACGGTAAGTATGTGTAATATAATTTAATGCTGCGCTCGCAGTAAGTCTGTGACCAATATTTCATTATGTTTAATTTTGGACACTCGTCTTCTACACTGTTAACTCTTTTATTTTAATCTTTTTTTTGTAACGACTGTATGTACCAAAAAATACATATTTCTCAAACATAACGTAATGTAATACAGGCACAAATTAATAGATCGTCAGTGTCGTTTCAATCCGGTGCATATGATTAGCGGGTCCGGATGGCCCGCCGCATTGCAGCAGCCGATGCGCCGATGACCTACATCCGCCACAATGCTCACACCAGTGTTGCCATACACCGCCGTAGGTACCTTTCACCACTCGAAAATTGGATTGCTTTGCATTTGGAAAATATGATCCGAACACAAATAGCCTAAAGTGCACCAAACTCTAGGACTAATGTATTATCATGATTTTGTAGCAACATTGTATTATAAACCATATTTCGATGCCTTACGTATTACTTTATGGCACAGTCACGTCTAAAACTATGTATATAGTTTAGAACTTTGTCACTTAGTTGTAGTTTCATTTGTCATTGATTTCTGTTTAAAAAGGTAATTGGTTTTAGAGACCTTATAAAACTACATGATCCTAAATCTTAAATCTCAATATAAAACTTATATTTTGTGCTGTAAGTAAATCATCATGTTTCAGGACTTTGGTGCCGTCCGATTAATAAATAATAAATAAATAAATAAATATTTGACAACATCACATACATTGCTCCGATTCCAAAGTAAGTAGCTAAAGCACTTGTGTTAGGGAAATCAGAGACAACAGTGGCATCACAAACACCCAGACCTGAGCCAATATAGAAAAGATCGTTTTCTAAATTGACCCAACCGGGGATCGAACCCGGGACCTCAGAGATGGCGATACCTTGAAACCCGGTGTACAAAGCCACTCGACCACGGAGGTCGTCATTAATCGAACGAACAGGAAAAAAAATCCGTGTCGTCCGATTAATCGGATAAAACAATCGGACCACGCGGCCAGAGGGAAACAATCACATTGCCACCAAAAGATTTTTATTTTCATGATTTATAACAGTCTCGAGGAATTCAATGAAGCAATAAATCTAAATTTACCAAAACTACGTGTGCTATATAAAAGCTCTATGTGATCGATGTTTATTCACGTTGGGTATTCATAAAATAATGAAATAAGTTAACGTCAAGGGGCGCAAGTGAAACATACTTTGTTGTTATTCAAAGAGGTTTAGTAAATTTATAGAACTCGCATGAAAGTAGCTGTTTAAGCTATGAACTTTTTATTAAATCCTTTAACGGTATGAATATAAATATCTTTAGTCACGAAAATAATATAAAGACTAAAATGTCACAAACACAAGTAAATTTCACTTTCACTTCCCCCTTGGAAGTGTAAGTGAAACAGTGGCCAAATTAGCTTTAATTGTTGAGGTGTCCAGTAAAGTAAAAACAGAGGGATCATGTTTAACCGTTAATATCCAATTCTATTAAAATAGGGTCCAGTTTCAAAGATATATAAAAAAAACATAATCCGGGAGAAGTGAAACATAGTTGCGATGGTCAGGGGTGACTAGTGATGGGGAAAATGCTGGGTATTTTTGTTAGAGGGAATATTCCCAATAAGCACATTCCCATTAATTTCTGCCCACTGGGCATTTATTTTGTGTATCAAAATGTATCTACAAAATATTTTTCTGATATTATTTATCTTAATAATAATATATTTTAACATTGAAAGTCAGTTTATTTAGTTAAATTAGTTATGATTAATTGTTCAAAAGCCTATAATATAATATGTTCCAATTCCAACTGTGCCGTTATCATACTTCACGAGTTCACGTCAAACTTTTGAATTAGTAAATATCGGCGGAGGCGTAAGTATATCACTGATTTTTTTTTTCAATCTTATGGCCGCCCGTGGCTTCATCAACGTGGATATATACATATATATCCACTATCTTGGAAAACAGACTTTTTTTTGGATGATAATACCCCTGACAACGTGTGTGCAAAATTTCATATGATAAGCGTTACAAACAAACAAACAAATTCGCCCTCGCACTTTATTTTAATATTTAAACTCTGACGCTTTTAATTGGCAGTGATTGAAAACGGTATTTTGAAATTAATGTTGTATGCCGTAATTCAGTTATTATTTTATGTTACGTAAGTACCTAACATTTAGTTATTTGCCTACACACACATATATCCAATTGGTTCTTTGTTGCCTTTCTTAGAATAAATCGAGTGTCTTCTATTTGTATCGCACTTCTGTGTGATATCTATTTCCTCTAGGTATTTATTCAAGTAGCAATGCATTGTCTAGCTAAGTGAAATGTGTTTTTTAATAAAAATATTTTATAAAGAAAACAAGTTTATATGGAATATCTTAAGCTTCACCAAAAAATATGTTAAAATCAAATAAAACTTTTTTGGCCAACGACAGTGTAAACACTTCTTTAGAAAGAAAACCAATAACTTTAAATTCATTCTATGATAGAATTAATTTAAAGTTCTTGGCCAAAACAAACTCCTCCATACTTTCAGTTGCCGGTAATTTCAATATAAAGGTAAGTTACATTATAAACAACCTATTATAACATATCTAAAGGATTCGAAGCTTATCACGTTGTTGTGTGAAATCATCTGCATTGTACTCGCTGCATGCATGCGTTTTGCGCTAAGCCCGCTTTAACAACGCGTGCTTTGTCTATAGATGACTGGATCAGCATTAAGCACAAATTCAATCACATACTCACATTTGCTATAAAATATTACATTATCTGGTTTGCTAGCTATATTAAAATCTGATAAATAAAAAAGTTACACCAAGTAGATAGAATTATTGTTATTTACACTATCCGAAATGTTCAAGAGTGTATAGGAAAGGGAAGTAAACACGAGTACTTTTCCTCATCTCTTCATACATAAATGTTTTTAAACCTATTCACATATAATCTCGGAGAAACACCACCCCCGCCCCCTCGGTGGATAATCTATTTTCTCGGACTGTTTATTCATGACTCAATTTCTTGTCCGCGCACGATCGTATTTTCTAAAGCGACCATATTTCTAATGCTGCTTTATGCGAGAAACAACGAGAATGGCTTCGCAACTCGATAACAAATTGGATTCATTTTAAATATAGTATCCGTTGCAATTTATTTATACGTTAGTTATGGTTGTTTAATCATCATAAGTTATTTATTCCATAACACATTTACATTGTGTCGGAAATAGTGGATTTTCTTCCTTTATTTTTTATGGAAAATATTTATGGGAAAATATGCATTGCTTATAAGCAAAAGTGTCAGCTTATATATATGTAGTTATATCATTTTACTACATTGTCTATATATTATCTAGGTATATGTTTATTTTGCACATATACGGAACTTAATGTTTGACGTTATTCAGTTGATGTTAGCAGTGCGCAGTGGTTATCTAACGGTTTAAATTTTATGAAAGTGCCCAATGTAGGTATCCCATTATACAAAAAACGGTCAAGAGCGAGTTGGACTCGCGCACCGAGGGTTCCGTACCATCATTCTGAAAATTATTTAGAAACATCGTTTTATTTTTCCTGTACCTAATCTTTACATAACCTTCTACCAAATAAAATACTTTCAGATTTTTCTCTGTGCAAACTTCGGAGATAAGGGGGGGCGGGTTTTTTTTTTACATTTTTCATCAATGATACCCCATATGCCCCAGTAGCCTTACTTCGAATTTTTAAGACCCCTTTCAGTCCCTGTTGCAAAAAAATGTCAATATTTTTATATCTCTCTTATTTGCAAAATAGTTGGGCAAACGTCATTTAAAACTATACCAAATTTCAAGTTGATAGCATTAGTAGTTCTCGAGATATCCAGGTGTTTCTTTGTTCCCGGTTCCTTTTTACCATTTTGGTACGGAATCTTAAAAAGGGCACATTACACTGCACCTAATAGGTAGGTAATGAGGTTATGTCTGTTAGGTCACTATGATGTAACGTCAATAAATTACTCAATATTCTATAGCAATAGCGTAAACGTGTACGATTACACTTCTAGGCACCATTATAAGCATTATGTTTGGGTAATGATCAACGGCATAAAATTATTGAATCCCATGAAAGAAAAATGAGTATAATAGTCCAAATACAACATGATGGATTGTGCCTTCGACCTACTTGTGTAGGTACAACAAACTTGACAAAGTACAGTTGAACTAGTGGTCTAAATTACCGCTGTCGCGTCGCTTGCGCTTGTAAAGACTATAAATTGATCACTTTTGAACAAGTTGTTCATTGAAGTACTTTTGAAAAATTGAATAGATCGCTGATGTTCTGTTAGAAACTTCTACCGAATAGAAACCGAGTAACGACTATAATTTTGATTAAATAAAAAAAATCGGTATGCAGCAAATCACACACTCGTTCACAGGTCGCCATTATGTAGTTTTTAATAAAAGTGTTACTTAAGAATTTGATATTTTTTATTTTTTATTTAATTTAAAAAAGTAAGTAATTTTTTTTTTCATTTATCATAAATATTAAATAACGAAATTATAGCTACAAAAAATACCAAGTTTATTTTTTTAACATTGTTAGAATAATTTTAAGAAGAAAAATTTCGGACAGAATCTCTTTCCGAATTCCTTTCTTTGTGAATTTATAATTGATTGTTTTTGCTAATAAAATATTGATATCATATCGGCGCGAAAGTAAGAAATTATCGAACTTGTTTTTAATAAATTAATCATGAATCAATTTTGAATCAGGTAGATACATTTTAAGATCCGCTATAACAATACATGCTTTTATAGCGGACTGACTTAGATACACCATATTTACTCAATTTTCAGTAATTTAAAAAAAAAATTAAAAGTTATTACAAATTAGACAAAATCTGAAATAGGTACCTAATAATATAAAACTTTGCTTTGCTGCGTAAAACGAATGAACTTCTACTGAAACTGACGTACGCACAACAGCACGGTAAGTTTCACAATTGACCTACGAAAACAGCTTTTATTACGTACGGCATAAAGACGGTCTTAAGGTGAACATGTATAGTCTGATGTGCCGCAGACTGTACATACACAACAATGGAAAAGTAAGAAGGCTCCCTGAGCAAGTTTACTTATACCATTCATCCTAGAAATATATTTTACAAAAAATATGAAAAAAAAAAATATGGTGGATGATAGAAATATGTTAAGGGCGTTGACGAAACCGGCAATTCATACAAACTTTCAACTCCCTATTTTTCGAAATTAATGAACCAATTTTAATGAAACTTCGTACGCATAAGCAGGATACATGTCTAAAAAGTTAGTTAAGAACATTTTTGATTAGTCTGTTTAAAAAAAAAATGAAATTTCTGTTTCTATGGAAACTCTATAAAATTTTATCGATTTTTTTTCAATCAACTTTTTAGACCCATGTACGAGTATTCTGCTTGTGTATGAAGTTTCATAAAAATCGGTTCTTATATTAATTTCAAAAAATAATGAATTGAAAGTTTGTATGAAATGCCGTATTTCGTCAACGCTCTTAAATTTTATTGTATTTATATATAGACGTGAAGTTACTTATTAACTAAATGGTTACTGCACTGTCAGAGTATTTACCAATTCCATTGCAAAAAGAAGTTGACATGTGGCTGAAACACTATTTCAGCTAAGTGAATCAACCAGACCGAGCTTGCCAGGTGCACAAAGCTGTCAAGTCTTCAGTAAAACCACTTACCTAACTCTGAACAAGCGTTTATGCTGCCATCTAATCTAGAAACTATTCAAATATCTACTTACTTACTAAAAAGTTTACTTACATTTAACATGAGACGCACAAGTTTACTTACCAATTACCATCCTTCGATTGTCGAATAATTAAGGGGTAAAATAATTACATTGTTTTTATTTCTAGCATAAAAAATTGCGGTTATTAGAAATTATGTTTTTAGTAACTTCTCATTTTTATTATATACTAAGATTTTTTTTAATAATTGTGTTCCTTATTATGAAACTTTACTACTGTCAATTTATGCCGAGGAATAGTAGGGAAAATCTCTAAAAAAAATACCACACAACAGTTTCATTAAAAGTTACTAGTTATTACCAAAAAAGCAGTGTTATGTAGAACTATTTAGACGATATCTTGTTCGTTATGTTATAATTTATGAACGATAAACATGAAACTCTTTAACGAAAGGAGGTCAAGACCTTCATGTAAAATCTGTTTTACATAAGATTATACAAAGCAGATTAACATGGCTGTGATGTGACGTAAATGTGGGGAAAGTTATGTTATGTTGTGTAATAATGGCTGATCATACATGATAAGATATAGTTTAGTTACCAAATAAACTTCCATTTATTAAAAAAATAAGCTTTTGTTTGCTATTGTATTTTTCTAAAGTTACAAATAAATAGATTCTCGTAGTCTAGTAATACGTTATTTTGTTTGTTCTGTTTACACTATATTTTGCGTTCTAATATTACGCATTTTAAGTTTAATATGCAAAATAACTTAAATGTTAAAAGAAATATAAAGAAATAATAGGTATTACTATTTATAAGGATTCAATTAGGCCACATGAATAAAATATTTTTGCTTTCCTAAATCGATGTAATTTCTATTTAATTTTAGGCCTCACAAAAGTTACATAATTTTTACATAAATTGTCTATTAATAGTACAGTCGCTACCTGAGTACATAACTGTCGCGTACACATTAGTTGTGAAGAATATTTTTTAACCCAGTTACTCGTAGTAACGCGCGTGACCCGTCGCACGTAGCACTACGTCACACGCTACGTCCGCTACGGTGCTACGGTGCTACGCCGCTACGGCGAATAGTCGACGCAGCGACGCCGGCGTACGCGCCTGCATTCTTTAATATTATTCCTCTTTATAAATAGCATTACGTACTACTCATTCAAAGGTATATAAATAAAGAAATACTATTTTGGAAAAAATAAATAAAGGAATATAGGCAATATGGGGACAAGTGAAATGTAATGACTAACATATTAATAGTAACCCTGTAGATATTCGTATTGTGAAACGAGCTGAAGAATAGTTTCTAATACATTTGAATAAATTGATGTAAACAAAGTTGTGAGATTTAGATGGCGGGAAAAATGAAGTTGTTCACGTCAAGCCTGCAAGCGGCAGCGGCGCTCATCTTGCTAAGTGGTGAGTACTTCGGATTATCTTCGCAAGTTCCGCATCTTCGCAACTTTCGCGCCTCGAATGCTCGCAACTTTCGTGATAAATGTTCGCGCAGTTCCTTGATGCATGATATGATTTATTTTGCTCGCAAGAAACGGCGACAGCGATTTAAGAAATATTGTTTTTGCGAATTGATGTCGGAAACAAGATTATCGAAACTTTTTTGCCGATGGCAGATATTTACAAATGAGTGATATATTTTTATAACATAAGGAGGTAAGGGGGAGGGAAAAGCATTAAAAACCTTAACTAAAGAGACTTACAAACTACTTCTAGTATAGGTAAAAGCCCTACTTCTCTTTTCTCCTATACCTTAATTGAAGCTATGGAACCTCACTAAATCTGGGAATACAGAACTTTATTACAGTTTTTAGAGTTTGGTCAACGAAAGATGAGACTCGGTTGGAAAAGGAACTAGTTTTGCGCCTTATTTTAGGGGTCAGTTTCCAATAACTTAACCTATAAACGTTAATTTAACAGGGAAAGTGGCGCCACCATTTCAGTCTGATCTTTCGTTGACCAGACTCTATTCCTACCTAGGTCAAATAGACACTTATTACAACAACTTCAAATTATATTACTTAAAGAGAAGTTTATGATTATGATAGGATAGGTATTTATTTTGTCATAATAATATTTTCTCGGATGTTCATTCTATTGTTGTGTATTGGCGCGTTTGTTGTTTCAGTAATTTGCAGTAATTAAAAAAAAACAACCATTTTCATTTGAATCAATTCCATCGTGATGTGATTTCTAACCACACGAATCATTTATGGTTAATGATAATATAAACAAAAATTTTAATCATCATTCGTTATTTGTGTTGTTATAATGATTAAAAGGGTAAAGTTCCTTCATAACGGCGAACCTAACTTGTTATATAAATTAATGACACTTTGAACAAGAAAAAAATGAAAAACATGATTACTTTTTTGTCTACAGTACCGTTAGCTTTGACGTAATAACGGTCGTCGACGGCAATCACGAAGTGAACGCGTAGTACTGACATAATATATATTTAATTAAAGACAAACATAATTATGTTAATTTAGGTTCATATCATAACTCACAAAAAACGTTTTGAGTCCTATTCAGGTTTGATAACAAAATAACATTGAATAAAATCGGTTATTATAATAGTTAAGAGTATCTCAAGCTTTGGAGAAATTGAGAAGGGGAAAAACATCTACACTGTATAGTTGTATAAATTAAATGAAACCCGAGAGAATCAATAACCGACAACATAACATTGTTCTAATACTATGAACTTTTCAAACAAATAATGAGCGTGTTTCTGTAAAATATCCCCCTAACTCTAAATCGATAAATCAAACCAACGGTACACACATGCAACGATTGTTATACGTAATAGCATTAGATAAAAGCTGTTTGATAAGATAATTGGGTCGTAAACTGATATAATGGGAGGTAAAAGGGCATTTTATTTGTTTTTAATTGACCTTTTCTGTTGCTGTCATTAATTTCATACGAATTTAAAACCATAAAAAAATATTCTGTAATTCGTTTTTCTCAAGTTTAATTGTTTCCTCATCTAATAAATATTCGTAATGTAAAAAATACTTTTATTTAATTATTTGTTATGGAAATGGTTTTCTTAATAGAATTAAGGTACTTGTATGTATATGTATATGTATTAATAATGGGTTGTTTTTTATTGCTACACGTCTACTAATCGTGTTTTTGGTCCGTAGGTATCAATTTCATGTATTAGCAATTTGTACAATGGATTCAGTAATCAACTGACAGGTTCAGACACTACCGAGTAAAAATGTATAGTGATTTATTTTTATTATATCAGTATTTTTTTATAAGAATCCA
The DNA here is from genome assembly GCA_963556745.1 of Catoptria pinella. NCBI lineage: Eukaryota > Metazoa > Arthropoda > Insecta > Lepidoptera > Crambidae > Catoptria > Catoptria pinella. The sequence continues at coordinate 5,287,836 of OY750778.1, read as the reverse complement.
AAAGTGGTTTTAATTTTGTGTTTTTCTTTTTTACAATACCAACAATCATCTTATTATTTGGTAATTCAATCATCATCTAGGTAGGTACACACGACGGCACCTCATACTATACATATTGACCTTGAGACCGCCTTCATGCCCTACGTAATAAAAGCTGTTTTCGCAGTTTAACTGTATAACCTGTCGTGCTGTCGTGTGTACGTGCATCGGTAGCCTATATCATATCAAGAATGTTAGTAAACAAAACTTAATACATGTATCATGATTGCTTCACATTATTCTATATCTCATTATATTCTTCTGTCCATCTTTAGGTACTGTAAGCTATCAATGACATTCACAGATTTAAATCGTGTTACAAAAAAATAGTTTTTAAATGAAGTATGAGTTATCTGTTTCTCTTCGTAAGTTGACTGGAGTACGTATATGTACGTTTGTGTACGTATATCTGCAAAATAGTAAAGTCTGTTAATGTAGTTGCCGAAAACTGCACTATCACCTTTCAGTTGCAGGTAATTATATCAATATTTGAACATGACAGTCAATATAATTATTGATTTAACCTCTACGTGGGGCTGTCAGAAGACCTCACTTCATTTAATATGAAAGACAACAAGTGTTTAAAAATTCACAAGAAAACCCCGACCTTCGTCACACATGGTGTTCACATAGGACATATTATTCGTAATTGCCTCAGAGCTATCAATATAAATGTAAGCGTGCAGACATGTAAAGGGAATACGTTGTATGGTTTTATTAATTCTCGAATTGGTATGACATAATACTAAATAATATACTAGAAAAAATAGGACTCGCACCAGATCATGTTCTCGGACGGGAATCGAACCCGCGACCTTTGGATAACCGGTCCAATGCTCTGACCGCTGAGCTACCGAGTCACTAGTGGGAACGTCGAATTTCTTCTAGTATATCAACTCTTACGCTGCAAGCCAGCGCCATCTCACCAATGTAGAAGGAATTAACTTCAACATTCAACTGAACATCTTTCCAGATATTTTTAAACAGTTGATTAAGATGAGAAAGCTTTTTAACTATTTGAAATTTTGAGATTTAAGCATTCACAATGCTATTTTTAAAAAAATAAAAATGCTATTTTAAAAAAAATAAAAAATAGCATTGTGAATGCTTAAATCTCAAAATTTCAAATAGTTAAAAAGCTTTCTCATCTTAATCAACTGTTCATGTTCATGATGTCACATGTTCAGTTGAATGTTGAAGTTAATTCCTTCTACATTGGTGAGATGGCGCTGGCTTGCAGCGTAAGAGTTGATATACTAGAAGAAATTCGACGTTCCCACTAGTGACTCGGTAGCTCAGCGGTCAGAGCATTGGACCGGTTATCCAAAGGTCGCGGGTTCGATTCCCGTCCGAGAACATGATCTGGTGCGAGTCCTATTTTTTCTAGTATATTATTTAGTATTATATAAAAATAGCATTGTGAATGCTTAAATCTCAAAATTTCAAATAGTTAAAAAGCTTTCTCATCTTAATCAACTGTTTAAAAATATCTGGAAAGATGTTCAGTTGAATGTTGAAGTTAATTCCTTCTACATTGGTGAGATGGCGCTGGCTTGCAGCGTAAGAGTTGATATACTAGAAGAAATTCGACGTTCCCACTAGTGACTCGGTAGCTCAGCGGTCAGAGCATTGGACCGGTTATCCAAAGGTCGCGGGTTCGATTCCCGTCCGAGAACATGATCTGGTGCGAGTCCTATTTTTTCTAGTATATTATTTAGTATTTTATAAAAATAGCATTGTGAATGCTTAAATCTCAAAATTTCAAATTGGTATGACATTATTGTATCTGACCCTAAAAAAAATTAAAAATCATGATAAAGCGATTATTTTGAAAGAGTTGACTAGTTATAGGTACAACCGAAATCTTTAGCAATCCAACTACCATGAAGTCGGAACTGCTGCTTAGTATAAGATTGAATCGGGATAGTATCCTTTCGATCACCCTGTGTCTTGTTGATAAATTGAAGCAAGATTCACCTCTATTAAATTTCTTCTTGACGCTAAAACAGGGCTATGTAATGTTATTAGATAAATGAAACGTTATAACAATCAGATTCACAAACGTCGAAAACTTTCCGTATCCTATAATATGCTTTCCATATATTTACTCTATGATTTCCGTAACTTTTAACAGTTCGATTCGAAATGAAGACACAGCTATTTGGTGTCGGAAGAGTTAGTATCCGTCGGAAAGAAAATTTACATTTTGAACAAGGAAACCATAAGAGTAAATATATGGAAAGCTGGAAAGCATATAGCATCGGATACGGAAAGTTTCCGACGTTTGTGAATTATGTTTAGCAGTAAGTACTAGGTATGGACCATGGATGGACCATGGATTCGACGGCACAACGGGATCAATAGCGACAAATTATTATTACCAGCAGAGATCAATCAACAGCGTGCGTCGGCCGGGCTGGGTAAATAAAACGCGCGTGCTCGCTCCGATAAATTAGGCACGTCGCCGCACGCACCTAACACCAGCTGTATTGCTTGATGTGTGTCTCCAGCTTCCTCATAAGCAATCAAGAAAATCTAAGCATGCCATATTTTAAAGCATATTAAAAACGTTTCAGTCATAATTTTAGCAGCACAACTTCGTTACTGTTAGTTGTTTTTTATGTGTAAGCTAGAGACACGTGCCTCCAACTGGCATATGCCGTTAAGTTAAGGCAAAAAAAAGAGGTTTATTTTATTTTCTAACTACGGGACCTTAAGGTGGAACCAAATTAAGTAGCTATACTGCAACAGGTGATACTGAACAACTTTGTCCAAGGAACATAGGTCCAAAAAGCTTTTTTTTCGCCTTTCCATACTAAGTCGATCAGCTGACCAATACATTTTGTATGGGATAGATGAAATTTTTTATTTTCGTATTTCGACCCATGTTCTTTGGAGAAAGTTGTTTAGTTTAAACAACAGTATCACCTGTTTCAGTATAGTAAAGTTACTTAACTGAAACATTTGGCACCACCTTATAGTGAACAGTAGGATTAGTGTAATTAATAACTAAGCTTAATAGCGATATAAACATTCCTAATAAATACTTAGCTTTTCTTTTAAATTAACCAGCTATATCAGACTGTTCCTAGTCGAAAATTCTCAGTACAGAAATTATTAAAACGATGAAAGAGCGCAGCTTCCTCATAGATGCATGTATTAATTTCAAATCAAACTTTCAATGTATGTATTGAATGTCTGTAAATATTGTACCCAACTAAAATAAGACTCGACTTAAAATGTATACTCAGGTAGAATTAATTAACAAGTATTATAGTTCTAGTCTAATTATTTTATTCAATAGAAACTATTGTGCACAAGAAATGTCATTGAGTTCACCGCATCAAGTTTGTACATACCTACTAAAAGAATCACTTGTTTGGAAATCCGAAGCTTGTGTAAAATTATTAAACCATGATCTGCTTGAATTCCTTTTATTATCTAAGACTAGAGCTATATAAATATTAACACCATAGGTTCGTATGTTAAGTATGCAGTTACAACAACAACACAGAGAAATAACCCTTCACCTGTCGGAAATTGTACCGAGGGCGTATAAATATGCCAGCTGCCGGCAACCGGCAACAGACGTCGGCGAATAACATCAATATTTGCTTTTGTCCGTAGAGCGTAATCAACGCGATACGCTCGTATTTTTCCGATATAATACAAATTGATATTAATTATAACATCTGAATAGTCTCTGCGCGCTATGAATCTCACAGGGTGGTGTGTGGGGTCAGCTTTATTGACAATATTGAAATTATTACTTACCTACTTTTAAGTTTTGCGGGCCGCTTGACAAATTTTAGCGATTGTGTTTACTGCACCAAGGGCCCCGTGTTTGAACCATGGTATAATATGTAGGTACAAGTTCCTATGTATGCCCCTACCAGCTTTCTAAATAGCGGTAGGTACTCATAACGATAGAAATAGCCAAAGCAATTCTCTAGTTATCGCTCAAAGCTCAAGCGACCACCTAACATGAAGGTTTGATGAGAAACATTTGTTCCCAAGTCATAAGATGTAGCTAATTATTGCACACCTGTTTACAGCCTATCGCCATTTCTAAGGTCACGGGTTTAATCCCCGGCCGATTCAATGTTTAAATTCTTATCACATTTTCTCGGGACGTCCTTGGCGTAATATAAGTAGTTAATTGATGTTATCTTTCTTTTCATTCTTGTTCCAGCAACAGCAGAAAGTTTACAGTGCTACTGGTGCGGCCCACTAGCGGAGCAGGTGCACCGCAGCCAGCGGGCGCCATCTTGCGACAGCGTCGGGGACCACGTGACTGCCTGCGACCCCGGCTACACGCACTGTGCGGTGGTTGCCTCTTCACCTCGTAAGCACCGCCTCGTTTAGAAAACTTATTAAAAAATATCTGTGAACCATAAGTTAATACATTCGCCATTAATTAGTCACACTAATCATAATCATCAGCCTGTAAATGCTATATTTTTAAATCAGTAACATTATTATTTCTCTTTGGAATTCAATCTTACTTGACCTTGAAACTCTTCATGTCTGTAAGAGAGTAACCGTCGAATCACTATTTCGTGTGTTTCGTGTGTATTATAGTATTATATAAAAACAGCATTTTGAATGCTAAAATCAAAAAAAATAATTAAAAATATTATTTGTCCACAGCATTCGTCGAATCACGATACTGTGTAAAGTTTTATCAAGATGAATGCTACACGCTGTACTGCAACTCTACCAAAACTTACAGAATAACGTGCCCTTGTCGCGGCGAACTATGCAACGGTCCAAACACTCAAAGAGAAATCGATGCGTTCGCCGTACTAGCGAAAGCCGTTTCCAAAACACAAAACACTATAATCAAGAAGAGAAATGCAATCTTCTCGAACAATTTCATTAAAACAAAAGTCAAAATTATACACCTGATTCAAAACGAAGAGGGCGAGGAAAACATAAACGATACTATACCTGACTTGGATAACACCGAAAGTGCTGTTGAAAATGAAATAAGCGAACACATTCAAGTCAGTAATTTTACAAACGATAACATGATGCAGTCTGATCAGCCTAATGAAAATTCAAATCCTGTAACTTTGGAACACGAAGAGATCAATGAGGAAACTATTATGGTAAAAACCACGACAAGTGATGACAAAGATACAGACAATGAAGTACCTGACATGACTACACCAAAAAGTGTAGAAATAATGAACGTCAACCCTGAAATGATGGATACAAAAGCTTCCGAGTTACCACCGGTACTACAAACCACAGTCGAAGAGGTGAAATCATTCATAAGTCAAGATATTAAGCCAAGTATGGAGTTACCTACAGCAGAAGCTCTACAACAGAATTCTGATCCTTTAATGACCAGTGAGAAACCAACGGAACAAACAAGTACTGAGTCTACATCTATGACAACTACGGAAAGCGCTGCCGCTGGTAACACTAGCCCAAAATCAACAAAAGCGACTCGTAATAGCGCTGAATGCATTGTTGTCGGATCTTGGCTCATCTTATTTAAGCTATTAATCATAAATACTATAATTTAGGAGCTTAAAGCACCATAACACTACTACAAACTGAAAATATTTTGTCAGCTCCCTACCTAAGTAAAAATATGAATTTATAAAATTAGTAAACACAAGTCAGTTACTGATCTCTGTTAAAATAGTTTTAAGTGTTGTTTCGCTTGTTATTTTCTTCACTTTTATAGTCATAATAATAAATTGCACCAATAAAAACACCGACACTAAAAATAACTAATTCGTGATCAATTGATTTAAATTATTGAAATGAGTGCTATTGTAATTCTTCTTTTGTATTTATTATTGCAACTGTTTACAGCCGTAGTATTTATAATTGTGATATTAGTATATAAATAAAATTAGAACAAACCATGTGTTACTATAATTTCTTTTATTTACACCCACTTAGGATCGATATAACTATATCAATCAAATGTAAAATCATACTGTTTGGATAGTTGCCTATCAGAAGACTTATTTTCAAGACTTTTGGCACCTTGCGCGTAGGCCTCCCTTATATCTGAATCAAATGGTTTTTGCGGGCGAGATTGCTTCGGCGTGGGACCATAATAATCATATGTTGGCGGCGGTTCAATTTCTGTATGATTAGTATTAAGTTTCCTCTTTTCCAGTTTTGTTCTCTCATTTCCGGTATCATCGTCACTTAATTCATTTTCTATAGGTACAGGTTCTTGACTTTTGACAAAATTCTTATATTTCACCTGTGGTTTGTTAGATGTTGAAAAGTAAAGTCCTTTCTGTTCATAAAACTCACTTAAATCTCCAATGTCGGGCGGTGGTGGAGTTTTTGCTTTTGGCCTAACATCAGTCCAAGATTTATTAACTCGAGTTTTCGAATCGGGTGCCACCATTTGACCATTATCATCAAATGTATAATCTGGGTGTACGGCAGTGCTCCCGCCGAGTTTAGATTTTCTGCTTGAGGAGGCCTGTGGTGGTGCAAATTCATCAATTCTTTTGCTCCTTTGCTGCTCGACGTACTCCTCTTGTGTCATTTCACGGAACTTTTTAACTTTTTCGTCCACTCCCTCCTTACCCAAGTCCCACTCGCGGATGTACGCCTCGCGCAACTTTTGTCGTTCCTTCTCTTGCTCCTCTTTAGCTTTCCTTTCTTCTTCTTTGGCTTTAGCATCCGCTTCATTCTTTTGTTGCGTCAGGAATTCTAACAAGCACGCAGTGAAATCCTTTTGATTCTCTGTAATACCAATAACAAACATATTTTTATATTAAATGTCATCATATTATTTAAGACAAATGTAAGTCATATTATAGACACAAAAATGAGTATTTTACATAAACTTTTGGTAAGTGCATTTAATATTAAAATGTTATAGGGGTAGCTCACCCCAATCACGGCTACTATCGATATTATATATTATGTGCATTTGGAACCTCATTTTCAGAATCATATTTTGATGATTTTTTCATCAATTAATGAAAGTAATCCTTTTTTTCTTTAAGCTTTCCAAATGTTGGCCTCATGCCAATAGTCAAAAATCCAGATTTCAGTACTGCCAGTCACTGGTGAAAGCATGCCAATATTTTGGTTTAAGGTACTGAGATGAAGCCTAAGATAAATTTAACTAAATGACCTTTAATCTCGATGGGAAAATGATTTTTTCATTATCCATCATGGATCTGGCCTATGTATCTACTGAGAATATTATTTATTGATGCCCATCTACTGACATAGGTATGGCCAATAATAGGCGCAGTACAGGCCAATAATTGGTCAAAGGAGGCCAATAAATGGACTATGGATCTATTTATGTAAAAACGTATGCAATGGCTTAAAACGACTAAAATACTGGAAAAAATATATTGTAAATAATACTTACAATATAGTTATTTATCTGAACGGATACATCAATAATAAATGTCGGAAATCTTTTGAGGAGCTTTTTGTAACGTATTGCTTAAAGGGCCAATGGCTAGTTTACCTTAACTCTTTTCTTTATTTATAGGAAATCATCACACTAATCCCTATTTTCACAGGGTGTTATATATTCTTGATAATTTCACACACATTCTGTGCCATTATAAATTAAACCAGCAGGTATAATGCGTTTCAAATTGGCGGCTGTGAAGTTAGCCACTATGCGCGGAGCCGTCCCCCACCGCCTCTCTCACCCACTTACATCGAAATTGTGTTCTGAGCATCGTCTCGCGCGAGCTTCCGAGCCACCAATAACTTTGAAACGTATTAAACGTAAGTGCTATCCGGAACCTGTGAAACGGGTCCTAGAGAAATAATATATTAGTACATGACATACCTTTGGGCTCCTCTGGTGGTAAGCCCGCCCTGGCGCGCTGGCGGGCGCGCGCGGCGGCAACCCTGGCCGCCATCAGCTCGTCCCTCTTCTTCCTCATCTGCTCAGCCTCCTCTTGAGCGCGAAGTGTCTCCTGCCGTCTCTTGGTCAACTCCTCCATTTGTTTCCGACGTTCATCCTCATCAGTACTGAACGAATAATACCCCACACCATGTATGCGAGCCTCTAGAATTTAATACAGTTTAATTAGAGCCTGTAGAATTTATTAATGAATATATTTCACTTAAGTAAATTATTAAAATATATGTCGTAGGATTCGTATAAATCGGATTTTTACGAAAGTCAAGCAGTACTTTAAGCCTGGGCAGCTTTTAACCCTTTATAAAGCTCAAGTCCGATCTTGCATGGAGTACTGCTGCCACCTTTGGGACGGCTCGGCGAAATATCAACTTGCTGCACTGGACCCGGTGGAACGCAGAGCCAAGAGATTAATAGGCGATGAAAAACTGGTAGCAGCTAAGCTTCACAGTTTGGCTCACCGCCGAAAAGTTGCTTGCCTATCAGTCTTTTATAGATTGTACTTCAGTGAGTGTGCTCAAGAGCTGCATGAGCTCATTCTACCTTCTCCATTCTACTATCGGACATCCAGACGCACTGCGGGCTACCACCCTTTCTTGGTTGATATACCTTTTCTGCGTACCAAGCCCTACTCCACATCGTTTATAATGCGCACAGCTATGGAATGGAATTCCCTGCCGGCGTCTGTGTTTCCGAGCGCATACAACCTGACTCTATTCGAGGCCAGAGTGAATAAGCACCTTCTGGGCAAGCTCGCTCCATCGTAGGCCGTCTTTGCTTTTGGGCTACACTGGGGTCAAGAGCAAACCCATGTATGATAAAAAAAACCTACCTAGGATTTTTGCAAAGATACGGTTCATACGATTATCCTACGACACAAACATTCACATACCATCAAACAATAAATCTTGATAGTGAATATCCTTATCTTTTCCCAGCAGTTCCTTTTCTTTTTCTTCCCATTTATCACGCAATGATTGAAGGTAATCATTAGTTTTTTGGACCAAAAATGGCATTTCTGGTTTATTTATGGTTTCCTATAAAATAAAGTAAATCTATTATTGTGACTACTCTTAGCAACACAAAATAATATTGTTTTAACATGAACTTTTAGGGTTCCGTATCACAAAAGGACAAAACGGAACCCTTATAGGATCACTTTGTTGTCCGTCTGCCTGTCTGTATGTCTGAATAGAATAGAATAGAATAGAATAGAATATATTTATTGTATTTCATGTGGTACATTAAGGATCGTAAAATTAGTTTGGTGCATCACATGAGTCCTGTAAGTACATAACAATATTGCTACTTAAATTAAAATTAAATTGAGGCTTATTTAAAATGTTCGATATCTTAAAAGAAACAAAAACATAAAATTATTAAAAATAACATAACACTAGAAGTTTTTTTTATATTAAATTAGCTACTTTATTGCATAGGCTTATACAATTCGTTAAATTTATAATAACATTTATCAATTAAATAATTATTTAGACATTTTACAAAACTATTATAGTTCTCGATTTCCCTAATATAATTTGGTAGACTATTGTGAAGTTTTATTGCCATAGAATAAGGTCTGTCAAGACCCTTAATCTCGAGAACGCGTAGAGTAATCGAGTTGAAATTAAAAACAATATACTCAGGTCTACAGTCCTTTGAAGCTGTGAAAAAATCAAACTAAGTTAACATAAAAAAGATACGGCCGTATTATTATGCAGTATTACGCCGCAAACGCCCGTTTGACACTCTCAAGGGAATCAATACAATAGAGACTCAAGCCCCAAATCTACTATTATAGTCGAGTGTTGCTGTTATTTGTTAATAAAATGCAATAGATACTTACTGGTTCTTTAAGATCACTACATTCTGGATCCTTTGTTAAACTCCTCATTAACTTTTCATCTCTTTTCATGTAAAATTCCTTGTCTGATTTAAGGCATCTACGTGTGCGACCCAAGCAATCTGTAAATTCTAGCCTGCAATGGCAATAAATAAATTAATAATAATAAAGAAAACCATCAAAATACTTCTTATTTATGCTAAAGTTTAATTTATAATTTAAAAGGATTTGAAACACAATAACATCACATACAAAACTTATTCACTTTTTTTTAATATACATATCGACGCCTCTAAGCAATAACTCGATAATCGTAATCAAAATTTTACACGAGAAATTTTCCTTAATATTGATATTGAGTGAGAGTATTAAGGACATTGATACATCAAATGAAAGCTATTTTGAAATGTAAATTGTAATATCAATATCTTAGTAGTTTGCAATAATAATTTGTTTTAGTTTCACATTATATGTATTTTTGTTTACATTTCTAAGAATGCTGTATATACTTGAAAGTGGCTTACTTATATGCCCTTATGTAATAAGCGATAATAAATAAAATGTTGTATATGTTTAGCTGTAAGTATACCTTATTAAATAAATGATAATAAATAATCTAATTATCTATAACTAAAACCTAGCAAAATTACACTAATAGCACTTACAAAGGTTTTGCAGGAAATTTATCAAGTAATTGGTAACATTATATTGCGTAGTTTTACATAGTTATTTTCTATCGAAGAGATGATGCGTAACATGCTATTACGAGGTTATTGTGGCAATTTCAAATAAATACGGTAGCAGTATTAATACATAACACTGTTAAGGCAATTCACTATAGTATTTTATTTATTATTTGCTAATTACTGTCGTATGAAGTGTTGAAATATAATGTTTCAAGGTTTACAAGAAAAATAACTCAAGGGTCAATCTTCTGTGTCAGTGGCGTATGCGTTTGTGGCCTAAGTATGGGACGATGACTCGCTGTGTCAGCGGCGTATGCGTTTGTGGCCTAAGTATGGGACGATGACTCGTAGAAAGGATGATGGAATCGTGAAGCTGCTCTCTGATTTTCTTTTCTGGAACTGTGGATGCAGCTTGAGTGCGTTTTCGTCATCTTCGTCTGCCTGATTGAAGGTTGATTGTATTCGGCTCTGAACTCGGATGTCTTCAAAATTATTTATGCGTGGGGCAACAGTCAAGGGTGGTGAAGTTGTAGCAAAGATATTTAGCCTTTATGATGGAACGTGCCCACATCAGATTGAGGGCTGTTCAAAACTTTTTGTGCATCACATATTGCTATTGTAGTGTTATTCTTGTCGGCCGTAGCTATTTGTTCTGATTTTTGTGAATGGTGTCAATGTTTTTCTTCTAGAGTGGCTTTGACAGTGGAATCGGTCTGATCATAAATGGAGCGTTAGGACACCGGTCTTCTCTTGGTTTGAAAAATGAGTCTTTTGTTATATTGTGAGTTAAATTGATTCATTTTGTCGTTTTGTTGAAATTCAAAGACAGTGTCTTTCGTGCTCCATTTATGAACGGGCTGATCGTGCTGTGGACTGTGGAGGCCACTCTGGAAGAAAAACATAGCTCCATTCAAGGAGGGAGAAAATATTGGACTGTTAAAAACGGAAGAAGTAGCTGCGGCCGACGGGAGTGGTACCATAATGGCAATATTTGACGTTCAAGGTGTTTTGAATATCCCTCAATCTGATATAGAATGCGATTGATTGTAAACGAGCATCATTTTGCTACAAATTCTCAATTTTTGACGCTCTGCGTAAGGAATAATTTTGGAAAAACCTACTTGGGGCTGGATGTGATTCGCCTTTAGCCTTGGATGGACGGAGAGGACGGGAGCGTGCTCGGGTTACGTCCGTGGTTCTGTAGAGTTAGATGTTTAAAACGTGCGTGCCACTGTCTCATTCCGGTAGGCAAGGCTTTGCATACGAAATTTTTGTGTTTAAGTTGAAAGTGGAGCTATTCCCGTTCCACGATTTTACCATCCGCTTGAGTAGTACTTGTTCTATTCTGTGGCGACGGACGAGGATGCCACTAACGCAGATGAGGGTTGATTTGTGTGTGGTTAGTTAATGATTGGTCATGTTATTATGATTGTTACCTGTTCAGGTCATCAGAGGGTCTACTCATTTGAGTAGCCATTCTACTAAAATTAACGCTAGTAGAGAATGACAATGTATGGGATTGACAGGGAGCGTTAACTTATGTCATTCCCATACATTGTAATTCTATTCTACTGGCGTTAATTTTAGTAGAATGGCCATTTGAGTAGGGGGCAGGTGCAGCTGAAGCTAAAGGTGATTTTGTTTTGGGATGTAATTTTATTGGTCGGCTTAATTAATTGTTAAACTTATCATGACTAATGTTTGAGTTTGAGCTTTGCAACAGGTGACGAAAGTATCATACTTTTGTTTTGGTTATTAATCTATGTTTGAATTGATGGAATGATAGGTATTTTCAGTGCTCATGTGTTTCTGGTGCCTTGAATTTTAATGTGCAGTTGGTGAGCGTTATTGTAATGATCAAATTCTAGAAGATAGAGAGAAATACGCTTTGCAATCTATTGCGCTGCTAGACATAAACAGTGATAATAGGTATCAATAACAATATTATCTACTAAGCGTATTGCAATTTGAAATGTTACGTATGTGAATTAAACAAATTAATTATTTTAACACACGGTAAATACCTATTACGCAATGCGTGTATTAAGAATATTACGACAAAAAACCCGTAATAGCATTTACCAAAACTCAGTACTTACCAAAATAAAATACAAAATCTACTTTTGTACAATAAACTTGTATGTCATTATATCTTTGTGAATATTAGTAGAAAAAATCTGAAAAAAACCGAAGGTGTATTCCAGTCACAAATGCTGAATTTGCCATAACAACAAGAATCCCATAATAGCACATTACCAAGTAAGTTTTTTGTGCCCATTTTTCTTGTCAGCTAAAAGACGTCATAATGGGTGGTAGGATAAAAGAATTGACGATTTAAAAATGCTTGTTATGTGAGCTTATTTGAATAAAGAATTTTTCAATTTCAGTTATTGCTTGGGGGCGTCGATATCTAATCCTAGAATAATATGAGTTATGAGAATAATTACCAATCATCATCATCCTCTGGTTCATTATGATAATCATTATCGTCCGAATTTCCCACTTCCTTTTCTTCTTGTTTGTCTTGTAATTTTTTATTCTTAAAATCAACTAAGAACCTTCCAGCAAGTTCTGAATTACCAGAACTATCAGCTAAATGTTCATAAAGCTCAGCTTTTTTCTCCAAGGCTAACCTAAATGTGGGTAAAATAAAAAAATAAAAATAATTTTATTGTGATAATGATACATTTATTTGATAATAATTACTGTTTTAATCTAGCATGATAAAACTATAGTGTTGTAATTGAAGTGACGCACTAAAGTTAAGAGTAAAGCACTTGTGTTATGGAAATCGGAGACAACGGTGGTATCACAAACACCCAGACCTGAGCCTCAATAGAAAAGTTTGTTTCCTAAATTGACCCAACCGGGGATCTAACCCGGGACCTAAGATGGCGACACCTTGAAAACTGGTGTACAAAGCCACTCGACCATGGAGGTCATCAAAGAGTTCATTAGGTTAGGTTAGGTTAGTATGGTGACCAAAACGTGAGCGAGCGTGTCGAGGCGCCAGAAACGACGCCTTCCACACTCTTTGCTATACTCTAATAGTCTAATCGAACTGACTCATTTCATTTGCAGTTGTGAATCTGAATCGTAAGGGAAAGTGTATGGGTGATAACTTAACCAACCACAAAATACAAATTATTAACATAGTTGAATAAGAATGGCTTACCGTGCTTTCCGATTGGCTTCTAACTCATCTGTATCAACAGCTTTCAAGTTGTCCTTAAAACTCTTCTTGATATCTTTATCATGATTTTGACTGTCACTGCTTCTAGCTGGGGGAGGTTTGAAATTTTCAAGTCTGTGTTGGGGAAGCTGTTTTTTCTCCTTTACTTCTTCTTGTTTTTTTAGTAATTCGGCTTTCAAACTCACTAACTATAAGTAAATAGAAATGAAAAGAAACAAGTTTATGATAAGTTCTGAGGTATATATTTGACTATTTAAAAGCTTCATTCTCTTACCGTTGATTTATTAAAAAATATTTTCTTTGAGTTCAATTCATTCATCTTAATAATTGTATCCCTTGAAATGGAAACTTAACGCTTGTGCGAAAACAAGTTCTTTTTTTTTTGTAAAGTAAATATTACAAACACTAAGATTCAATAAGATGAGAGAAAAAGATAAAGTGCAGGATTGGACTGGAATAATAATAGAAGATATTAAACAAACCAAACAAAGAGAATGTAATCAATCTCAGAAGAACTTAGAAAGAATAATTAAAATTCTTCTAAGATGTAATGTATGTACACACGCCCTCCCACGGTATTACGAGGAGACAAAGATTGTGACGTGCGTGACAGATGACAGTTCTCTAGACATATGACTTTTTTTCAGTTTTTTGGCTCGAATTTCGTTTATAACCCCCCTAAACGATCAAGCTTGGCTTCTCAAGCAAGTTTTTTCGACTTGTCAAGCCATTTTTGACTACTTACTTAAACCACGGTTTAACAATCAAACCCATCCCATACAGTTGGTTAACGAATGTACTTGCGCAAAGCAATGGAAGGGATCTGAGGTGCGTTCCGTCGCTTCGCTCGAGTGCACTCGAGCGCGCTCGGGTGCGCACTCTGAACGTTCAGTGGCTCGGGGAAATTTTACTCTGACAGCTGTCAGAGCTTAGTTTCACCCGTTCCGTGGCTCAGAGTGAAGCAACCAAACAACTACCTAATTCGGTCGTTGAAAAACGCTCTAACGTTTATCTTATGTCATAATGTCAATGTCATTTGACATTATTTTGTATTTTGATGTTTTTGTGTCTAAAAGTTCATGGTTGCTCCTCAAAAAAACTGATTTTGTTTATAGAAATGTTTAAATTATCCGTATTTCAAAAAAGAAAACGGAAACTGTAAACTTAATGACATCTAAAGTTCTTTTAGGTTATAAAAACAACCGGAGAGTTCCGTGGCTTGGTTGCAACTCAAACGAGTGAAACTTTAACCAAACAACTACACCCAAAACGACGGAACGCACACCTGGGGCGCTCGGGTGCGCACTCTGACCGTTCAGTGGCTTTGGTGAAATTTTACTCTGACAGCTGTCAGAGCGTAGTTTCTGTGGCTCAGAGTGCAGCAACCAAACATCCACCTAAATCGGTCGTTAAAAAACGCTCTGACATTTATCTTTTGTCATAATGTCAATGTCATTTGACATTATTTTGTATTTAGATGTTTTTGTGTCTAAAAATTCATGGTTGCTCTTCAGAAACACAAATTTTATTTGATTTTGTTTATAGGAATGTTTAAATTATCCGTATTCCAAAATAGAAAACGAAAACTTTGTACTTAATGACATCTAAATTTCTTTTAGGTTATAAAAACAACTGGATCGTTCTGTGGCTTGGTTGCATTGCAACTCAAACGAGTTAAACTTTACCCAAACAACTACACCCAAAACGACGGAACGCACACCAGCGGCCATGCTTTAGTACTAATTCTATGATTTACTGCATTGCATAGTGTGAGTCTGCTTTGAGTCTGTATGCCATAGATAGACAATTCACCCGTAGACTAGCTAGAATAAATAAAAAGTTTAGACAACATTCTAAATATTTTGCTGAATTTAATGGGAATGTTGGTGTTCCCGACAAAAGTGAATAAAAAAAGCCAACTTCGTGGTCATCTGACAACCACCTCTCTGTCGTGACGACAAATTTTTTACAAACGACAAGACAAAGGGGAAACCTTTTGTGTACCAAGAAAACCTATTGTGATAAATTAGATCGATCATATGAAATAATTAATTAGTCAGTGAAATATAGTTTTCAGGACTGTTACCACTTGAAATCAGTGTCCTAAGTGCGTCTAATCAAAATGTCAACCCCTGCCAGAAGACGCCTAATGAGGGATTTCAAACGGTTTGTACTAAATAATTCTAACATATTTCGTGTGAAAACGTCAGAAACTCGTTTTCCTTCTGATTCAGGCTGGCCCTGACTTAAAATCCTTACAAAAGAACTAGTGCTGATTCATCAAATTACATCACTGTCATTTCATCGATTTCTATTCTGTTCTACATTTTCATTTTACTTTTAGCTGCATAAATAGCTCTTAAAGTTAGAAGCGGTAATCAAATTGTAGTTGTGCTAGATAGAATGCTAAAAGCGTTTCAAACTACGTCACGTCACACACAGAATGTTTGTGAAATATCCTATCTAGGTTACCCAAGTAGGTTTTATTCTATTACACCCAAATATTTAGTCTCAATAAAATTTTGGTAGGTCACTATATTCGTCGTTTTATTATCTTTGTCAAGCATTGCTTGTGTCTTATATTTATTGTTAGTAAAGTAAAGTTTGCTTTTGGCTTAACATGGCCTTGATTATTGACTTTGTGACACTATGTCATTCATTGAGTAACAGTAATTTTAAAATATCGCTTTTTCATTTGTAAATGATATGGAATCACATTTAATAAGAATTACTTACACAATATGTTTGCTAAAGACGCCAATCAATTTTCATTTAAACAAGGTAACTTTGTAGCCTTGGTTCTTGGCCAAGGATTGATCAAGCTGTGATCTGATGATGGCCATCCATGGAGTAAATAGAGGAGATCCCGTTATATAAGGAAATGTAAAAAAATCTGCAAAATAGCATTAAAATGTATGGAAATCCTGAAACTGAGAACTCTGATTCTTACATCTCTTAGAATGCTGATCAGATCTGTTGGGTGTGTATAGAAATCTCCATTCACTTCATGCATGCGCATTATCATATTACAGCTCAGTCAAACCTTTGCGGAGAACCAAAGCTTCAAAGTTACCTCATTTCTATGAAAATCAACTACATATTGTGTCATTATGACTTCCTAATAAGTAAAGCTAAATTAATAGAACACTAATAGCATACTTATTTTCTTTGCAGTTTACAAGAGGACCCTCCTACAGGTGTCTCTGGGGCTCCAACTGATAACAACATCATGATCTGGAATGCTGTAATATTCGGCCCACATGACACTCCCTTTGAAGATGGCACTTTTAAATTAACTATTGAATTCACAGAAGAATATCCTAACAAACCTCCAACAGTTCGATTTGTGTCAAAAATGTTTCATCCAAATGTTTATGCTGATGGTGGAATTTGTTTAGACATCCTGCAAAACAGATGGAGTCCTACTTATGATGTTTCAGCAATTTTAACATCCATACAGGTAAAAAATCAAAAGTGAGAAAATGTTTAATAGTGTAATAGTATTAGTTTACTATTAATTTGTTATTAAATGATTACTTTCTTTTTTCCAGTCTTTACTTAGTGATCCTAATCCCAACTCACCAGCAAATTCAATGGCAGCACAACTATACAAGGAGAACCGAAGGGAATATGAAAAACGGGTGAAAGCGTGTGTAGAACAATCATTTATTGATTAGCAGGGTACAGCCAGGACCTCAGACATCAGAGACATTATGCTGGATCTGTGCTGATGACACCGGCGAACACCTCGATGTAAATTCATTGGGACAAGTGTGTATATTTACAAACAACCCAAAATGACAATGAACTGAAGCAGTTCTATAAATTGTGGTCTGGGTAAAATAATAATTCATCATACATACCTACATATTTATAAACTAATCCATATTTCAAAATTCTCTATGATGAAACATTACTTGTCTTAGGCTAAATAGAAACATTACCATTAACAATAAACCAATAATATTAAGGTTTTTGTAATTAGAAATGCAAAATGCAAAATAAAGTTAAAAGCTATTTCCAACTCTGTGGCTGATTTGTTTTTGTATCTATAATATCTGTTTCTTGCTGTCATTCATTCATATTTCAAAATATAGTTGTTAGCCTCTTTATTATTTTGTATAGCTGCAGATAAATAAATATTAAAAAAACTTTGCAACTAGGTCTCACTTCTTATTTATATGTATATTTTTACTTTTAAGATTGTATACTTCACATGCCTTTTCTCATTATTATGTAATTATTTGATGTTATGTTTGATGCTGATTTATTAGTACTACAGTTTGTGTAGGCTGATACAATAAACTAAGCCATTGAAAAACACAGGATGTTTCAATGTTTGTTAACTTTTTGTTCAATAACAGTCAGTGTCTACTTGAAATAGTAAAAATAACTGCAAACAAATAATTATGCATCATTCTGCTGCACAAAATTATACGAGGTCTTTCTGTAAGTGTCCCAATGGATGTTTTGTGAAATACTGTGTAGCAGTTTTCTTGTTTTCTAATCTAATAAAGCTATAAGTTTGAATGTCTCACATGTTGTGATGACATTTTTACAATGTGTAATATTTTGTCTTCTAGTAAAATATTATTTTCGGTTTTAAGCAGTGTTTCTATTTCTCAATACTCCCCAGAGGTTTTGCCATAGACTTATTTTTCCTGATTTTGCAAAAGCTCCATTTAAATATTTTTTCCACAGCTAGCAACCAATAAGAGAGCCTGGGGCCCTATTTTTGGAAGGCGGCGAGAGCGCTCTTTTTAATTTATTGTCACAATTGACAACACGCACTTGAAAAACCAACCCTGTGCTGTGACGGGCGGCGTCGCTGTAGTCGTATTGTAGTCGAGGCCGTAACCCATAATAGGTAATAATATGTAACAACACTTAGTTCCAGTTTTGGCCAGGCCATAGGGATAGGTAAATAATAAGTCTCTTTTTCTGTAAAACACGTCTTGACCGCATTTTACACCTGTTTACCGCGAAAGCTGAGTAGACGCGTATGCATCTACATAGAAAACAACAATGGCGCGTGGCAGATAGATACTCTTCGCTGGGTTCTCGTCTATCTGCCCTAGAGCTCGGTCGGAGTGTGGCCGGAGCCTACTACCAAGATATTTGGACGATGTCAAAGCTTAGTAGTACGTACTGTGCCTATCGAAAATGCGTTTACCGATTGAAAAAGATGGTTAATAGATTAAACCGCTCATCATGGGCTCATCGCAATCGTATCACGACTACAAAACTTCTCATCCAAGGATCTAAACTTCTTACAACTTTAATTTCTAATCATTAAAGACGGCTAAGTGGGCATCAAGTCTAAAAATAAAACCACCATTTAAGAAAAAAAATTTATAAAATTATTAAATATTGTATTTAACTTACAATTTATTAAGTTAGGTAGGTAGTACATAATTAACATTACTTACCTAGTTACATAATATTGTCTTTACATAAAAGTGGCGCCGCGGTAAATTTAATTTAATATTGTGATTGTTATATAATACCTACATATTTTTAATAAAACTTTACGTGATATTTTAAGACCCATAGTCTAGTATTTTTAATTACATTCTCGTAGTCATTTCTAGAAGTAGATCAAGTAGATAGCAAAACTGCGAAAGGGAGCCGTTTTTGACACATTTGCTATCTACTTCTACGAATGACTAAGAGGGAATGTAATGATAGCTTCTAAAATACTAGACTATGGGTCATATAAAATCCACATCAAGTTTTATTAAAATCCTTTCCTATTAACAACTTATTAAATAAAAACTTCTAAGGGCGCCACTATAGGTATGGGATGCACCTTAAGAAATAAAATCGTTGGTACCTAGTTAATAATTTGTGTCATAATAACATTGTATTTAAATTAAGAAACAGAAGAAAAGGGCTCTGGAACTCTGGTAGTTATGCATTAATTACAGAAAGACAATTTTTGATGCAAAGAAACCTGGCACTTGAGTCTTGAACACTTGGTAGTGCTTGCAACAATATAAACAGGAGTTGGAAAATAACCGAATTTGAAATAGTTTTTATACATATAAACATAGTACCTATCCGAAATAAGTCTAAATAAGAGTAACTAATAAATCAATAGCCGCCGCTGCATATATTAGAAAAAAAATTAACATTGATTTCATTAAATTTTTTTGAACCTGTCGCGTTACATGTATGTTTATTTTAACTGTACTCAAGTACACACGTAATGCTGTCACTACCAAACTCCAACGGCGGCGAAGCAACCGACGACGAGCGCGATGTCCTTATGTACGTAAACAATAGAATTCGATCGTTGCAGTTCGCTGCTTCGTGTGGCCCGGTGGTGGTGGTATCATCAGCGTTGAGATGATGATGATCGCCGACTACACATGAGTACCTATGCATTCACAAATATCACGATGTCGTCGATCGTCTAACATCGAAATTCTGTGGATGTGCCATGAGGGTGACCATACGTAGATAGCGGCACGCTGACCTGTAACCGTACTTTGCAGACTACAACTGCACACGGCACGGTGTCTACGACTGGTGCAGTACCTAAGGTATAGGTATTAATTTTTGAAAAAGTTCCGATAAACGGATTGAATATTAATTTAATCATAGCATATTAGTATGTATTTCCCTGAATCAAAAAATGGGAGTAATGCAATTTTTACAAATATCATCTGGTCTTCAGATCTTCTTTTAATTTAAATATAATTAATTCCATACAAACTGTGGCATCTTCGGCGCTGTCGTGACCATCAACAGAATTTTGAATTATTTTCTTCAAGTATTCTGATGATAAATTTCTTAGAGCCCTTTTATAGGGAGGGCCCATTTTATGAGGGAACAATACACTTGTATCTATAACGGTATCATGAATTAATTTAAGCGCCTTAAAGTCAGACTCTAAACTGTGACCTATAAGAATAGATTTACTATTAAACATGGCGAGTAGAGTTGCTTGAACTTCTACTATGGTAGTTTTTACCCCAGCCATTTGCTCTTCTGTAATTCCTGAATACCTTGTATTATAATCTATTATAGGATGTAATGGCTTTATCAAAGTCTCATAAATAACTCTACACTCAGTATTTATAACCGTTACTCTCGTTAAGTCTAAACCATGTGTTGTATAACACATTTCACAGTCCAGTGAATAAACACCATAATCTTCCAATTCTCTTTCAGGTGGTAGTGTTTTAACATAGCCTTTAAGATTTTCGTAATCAACATATTCGTAAACATGACTGGGGGCTACACAACAGCCATCAGAAGTGCCATCTTGACTGCAACATTGATATCGAACTTCACCACGAACTCTATACTTATTATTAGGATGATAAATACATTCTTGTTTGATTGCTGCGAATCCCTTTTTATCCACTGTATATTCTTTTTTACATCTGCAACAAGTTCTAATGTAACCCTTAGGAGGATTTTGTTTCTTTTGACCATATATAATTGCTCTTCCCTTATCACCACTGGGATGTGGTCTAGGAAACCCATTTTCCTGCAACAGCTCTTCAGACAAAAGCCACTTTTGTATGTTACGGTAAAACTTAGCTCCACTAAATTCCTTAGAATTATCAAGAATTCTTCTATTTTTACTTTCTATACTCCATGAACCTGTAGTGTTTGAATTGCCTATAGACACCGCTGGAATTTTTTGCAATGCGGAACAATCAGACCCTGATTTTTTAACACCCTTACATTCTTGAAATTCCTTCCTCAGTCTACTCACAGTTAAAACTGCAGAATTCTTATATATTTGTACAGTTGAGCACTTCTTACTCGTTGTTAACTCTTCGTGTTGCGCTCGAGCATAGGCATCTACAGCTGACAAATAAATTTTTAAACATTCATCAATCATCATATTTAGATAAGTTGATCTTATATTAGCAGGTATTTTAGACCCGAGTGGTTCAAGAACACCAGGTCTATCTATAAATTTCTCATTGGGAATATGAGCAACTCTTTGTGCACCTTTTTTGACAGTCTGGGTAATAGTTGTGCTTGTAGATGGATCACTTTTTGATGTTACATTTGGTGATATAGTCTTCTTGGCATTCATCAAAGTTGAGGCATAAGGCACATGAGCAATCCGGATTTTAGAACTACTGACTGATGGAGCAGCAAGAATATTTTTATGGCCATCATTTTTACTAGTACTCTCACCTGACATATCAGTTTTTTTGGCAGCGTGATATTCTTTAACTTTTGCTAATCTCTCTGCCATAGCCTGGGCAGCATTTACCTTAAAGTTAGGTTTCACTGGAGCTTTAGGAATAATTTTAATATTTTTGTCCACAGTTCTTGATATTCTTTTTTTAGTAGGCACATATTCATCTTCAGTTACATTTTCTATCTTTTCAATAACTTCTTCTGGTTTTGTAATTTCTGTAGGCACATATTCTTCAAATATTCTTTTACATTCCATTGCTCTGGATTCTTCATCTGACTCTGATGATTCATAAAGTTCTTCACAATTTGATTTGAAAGTTTCAGTAGTGTCATTATCACCATCAGACATATTACTAGATTCATTTTCTTTACTTTTGTTCTGCCTTGATCGATCTTTTAATTCTTTGGAATTCTTATGAGATTTGCGATGATCCCCTTTCACTTTACTGCTTGAATCACTTTTCTGTTTACTGGAATGCTTAGAATCTTTTTCGGATTTTTTTGATGAATGGTGTTTTTCTTTCTTAGAAGATTCATGAGAGCTTTTTTCATTAGAAGATGTCTTTTCACTAGAAGATTTCTTTTTACTGTCATGTTTATCTTTATGATAATTTTTTAAGTCTTTACTGGATTTCTTTGAACTAGATATTTTTTCATCTTCTTTTAATTTTCTTTTATGTTTTTCGTTTTCTTTAGAATCTTTACTTTTATCTCTTTTAGATTTGTCATGCTTATCACTCTTAGAGCTCTTATGTGACTTTTTTTTATCCTTGTCATCCAAATTTACTTTATCTTTCACACTTTTATTTAATTTGCTGTCATCATTATCAGTTTTCTTTGTTTTTGAATCATTTGCTTGAACAGATTTTTCTTCATCAAGTATTTGATCTAATATATCAAATTCTGGACCTAAGTCATCAAAGCCATTGAGATCACTGGAGAGTTTTCTTTTTTTGGTATTTGGTTCATCCTCATCACTCGAAAAACAGGGTACTAATGACCTTGGTGTTGGTTGATATGTAAGTGAAGTTGATTCACTTTTTGCTGATACTTTAGCGGGCTTGTACTCTAAAATTTTCTTTTTACTAACATTTTTATCAGATGGAACATAGTTATGCTTACCCAATGTATTTTGAGTTTCATTTGGTTTATATTCTGGAATTTCTGTCTCTGAGCCAGGAAGATACTTACTCTCAGATTCTACCCCTCCTTTGGGAGTGTATTGATCAAGTGAAACAGGTTCAGCACATCCAGGAGTATACTTCACTGGTGGTGGTATATAAATAAAAGGCTTAGATGAACCATTTGTGTCAACTGGCCTTTTTATAGGTAAACTTGCCGGCTTTCTAGGAGTGTATGGTACAGGTATGTGTCTTTTTCTTTGCTCATTAACATCATCTTTGTTTTCAGAGTCTAAATTTGTTATTTTCTTCAATTCAGAGATTGGAGTGGGGTTGTATGTTACCTTACCTATTGGGTGAGCGTTACTTTTATCGCTGGTAATGTCAACTGTATCGGATATAACTCCCGTTGAATCAGACTGCTGAAGTACCTTCTGAACTGCTGCTGACACTAGTTTTTGAAGAATCGCTCCACTTTCAACAGTATCATTCGCAGAGCCTTGCGATTCTTTTTTAACGTGACGAAAGTGACAATACGGCCTCTCACATAATCCATTATCATAAAATGGACAACTGATGCCTTTGAAATAACCAGTCGAAGGAAGCATATCTAACATTACATTACTTCATTTACTATTTTATTAAAATTACCTCAAAATTACACAAAATAACAACGCTGTGTAATGACCAAACCATTTGACAGAAAATTGACAAATTTGACAATCATAAACTGATGAATATATTCGTTCCGAAGAACCGACTAAGATTTTCGACCATACTGCCTCGTCACTCATCATCATCTTCTTCTTCTTTTTTTGTTATGGCAATCTACTTTCCTCTTGGAAGTAATTTTTGCCAGTGTCAAGTGTTAAATAGTTCAGTGGTAGATATTGTTTAATTTTTCATTAGAATGCGGGTGCATCGCATTCTAATGCTGCTTGGAGCATTTGGCACCAAGTATATCAAGACAGCGTTCGGAACCGTACGATAATTATCGTACATGTAGGATAATTTCATAACTACGTACGATGTACGATGGTACACTACTATCGTACGCAGATTGTACGCACGGCGGCACATCAGACTATACATGTTGACCTTGAGACCGTGTTTTTGCCCTACGTAATAAAAGCTGTTTTCGTAGTTCAACTGTATAACCTGACGTGCTGTCGTGTGAACGATAATTTCCATTTTGATGCAAAATTTCATAATTATGCTGATAGCCAGCCAAATAGCCCCGTAACAATTACAGTTTTCTACTGTCATGCAGCGCCATCTATTGGCTCACTTATTTCTTTGGGACATATTTTAGGAACACATGCTGCTGCTTCATGGCGCAATCGTTTAATTGGTTGTTACTGTCTTCCAATCAGCGATCGATATCGATATCGTCGATTGATGTGGTGGACGGTTGGCGTTGGCACTGTTGGCAGTTATTGTCGTTTCGAATTTGATCGCAAAAATATTTTTTAAATTTTTTTTTTAAATTAAAAAAACAAGAGTTTACAAATTTGAACGCGGAAGCATTTGCAACATATTATTGCCACGCTTAATATGATTTTGAAATATATTATAGCCGTCATTCTGATAAATACGATAATTTTGATCCATGTACGATAATTTTACGGCCCTGGTACGATAGCTGCTTGCCTTCAGGTTGTGAACACTGTATCAAGACAGTTAACTCGGTTAGTTCTGCCGAGGAAGCCAACACTTCAATAAAAGTTTCAGCTTCACACAACCAAGATCGCGCCTATTTCAATTATCCCACATATTGTTCAGTTGCGTAGATACTTGTACCATATAACTGCACCAATTTTAAGACACAATATCCACTATGAATCAATTTGAAAATAATTAAAATAGACACCAAACCGAACTCGACAAAATGGGGCCAAAAACTCCCACTCATCATCAGCAGATGAATATACTAGGACTGTTTTTTTAACTAGTATCACAGACCAGTAGAAAATGAATTTAAAGTTCTTTTATAAACATTTTTGATACCAAATATTGAATTATTTTAACAAAAATTAGAATCGAAAATATCAAAATGTGTGAAACAGCTGATTTTATTATCGAGTTATCTGTGTGTGATTAGAGCTTAAGTAGTTAATGCTCTAAGGATTAGAGGCAACAATATTTTATTACATAGATAAATAACCAAGTAAAACCTCATGGAACTCACTTAGCATTTAAAACACAGTTGTACGTAAATGTACGTTACACCTGCGGCGGTATCTGCGGGTCTATCAGCTAAAAAATCTTAAGTTCAGGTAACCTGACTTCAGCGAAGCCAATGTCTCCGGTCTTGCTTTCAACTTATTGGTATCGCGTAAAGTTCTTCTTGGACTTCAAGCACTCTTGAGTACAAGACACAGATTGCTATATCGAAGAGTGAATGATGTGATAACTACGTTTTGTTGTTTTTATCATATTTAACTTTTTATTCAAAATCGTATTACATATATGTAGATTTTTAGCTTCAGATTGCGTTACTTCAAACGAAAATCAATTAAAACTATGTTAAATATCAAAATTTTACGTAAACATAGATTCCTCAGAAAGAAGAATGCAAGAAAATGTTTGAACATGGATTGAACTAAACACATCTAATAGTTTGATAGGTAAGGTATTTATAATCTGTGTTTGATATTGTTTGTTTTTTATCTGAAATTATGTTTACAAGAAACTTTTATAAAAGTAAGTAGGTAGGTACATACATACAGTTTGGAAGTATAGGTAATCGGTAATCTTTTTTTCTGCAATTACGGTGGAACATTACTTGATTTAAACTCCATTTTTATACATTGTATGGTACCTACTTCAACCATGAAAGATTATTGAAGAAAAACAAATAAAGGAGTGGTCATAAAGACACGCTTATTTGATTTTCTTTTTGATGGTAATTTGAAAGGTGAGCATGGCCTATCTATGGTAACAAAAACTACTGCATAAAATCGTTGTATTACATACGTACGAAGAATATTGCATAGAGAAAAATCTGAAATTGTTTTATGTGATAGAATTTTATGTAAAGATTACAGGAAAAATAAAACGATGTCGAAAAATAGTAAACTTTTTCAGCATGATGGTTTTCAAATTGATTCATAGTGGATATTGTGTCTTAAAATTGGTGCAGTTATATGGTACAAGTGTCTACGCAACTGAACAATATGTGGGATAATTGAAACAGGCGCGATCTTGGTTGTGTGAAGCTGAGACTTTTATTGAAGTGGTGGCTTCCTCGGCAGAACTAACCGAGTAAACTGTCTTGATATACTTGGTGCCAAATGCTCCAAGCAGCATTGGAATGCGATGCACCCGCATTCTAATGAAAAATTAAACAATATCTACCACTGAACTATTTAACACTTGACATTGGCAAAAATTACTTCCAAGAGGAAAGTAGATTGCCATAACAAAAAAAAAGAAGAAAAAAACTTAATATTTCTGACGCAAGCCAAAGAGTGAATGATTAGCTTCATGTTTCTACACGATTTGACAGTTCATCGGTATCGCGTAAAAATTAAAAAAGAAAAGTCTACCGTGATAGCCTGAATGTAATGTCAAATGAAGCCAGGAGCAAATTAGCCACTGGCTTCGAATATTTTATCACAATTTGAGAGTAATATTCGCCACTATTAGGTGCATTTGATTAATTACCCGATTACTTTTGTCTAACAAGCAATCTGCCGTGCTGTGGCAGAAGAGAGACGCCTTAAACATATTTTGAAGTGAAGATCTTCTTACTCCACTTCTATCTAGTTTTTACTAAAAATTCTGAGGTGTACATGCGCGCGGAGATTAAGGTACTTCATACGTTAATTGATGTGATAAATACAGAAGCTCACCTCAACACGACTAGTTTTTTTTTTTTTTTAAATTTACTCATCATTCTGCTATTGTTTGTTCTCTAATTCAAGTCAAATATTAGGTACATATATTAATATTTATTTATATGTATTTGTATGTTTTAGCCTGTTGATCTCTGTAAATCTATGTTCGAATAATAACAACTAATGTTACGCCCTTTGAGCCGCAAGGTATCGATAACGTAGTTCATTTAAACAAACCCTAGCCTCGTCAGAAAGAGAGAGAAGAGACGTCGTAGCAGTGTCCGATCTGAATGGCGCTTTATTGTATCGGAGCAAAAGTTGCTATTTATTTAAATGATTACTGTGGTGGAGCGTCCTAAATGCGATAACACTCTCCTTAATTTAGCATCCGTTATGTCGGAGACCATTTCATCCTGAATTTAAGGATGCTAAATCGGATCCTACCTTCCTGAATGCAATTAAACTTCTCTGAATTTAGGAGCGACTTAATATCGGATTACTTTCCTTCTAGCCCCCTACTACCTAATTATTAATAACCCAAAATAAATTACATTCGGTCTCATTATATTCTGTGGTATCACTAGATGATAAACCTTCACGGCCCTATTAATATAAGAAGAAGAAAATTTGCTTAAGATAGGTTAAGAATAATAATGCAAAGCAATATTGTTGTTTAGTCGGGTTGTAATTTATCAATAAAGCCATCAAGGTTTACGTACTGTGTTCCAGGAGGATATGTAGGAAAGGTTGGAAGTATGTTTGAATAAAGAGAATTTTTATAACAATTGTTTTTACTTTTTTCAGTACCTATTATTTCCTTTTAAATCTACTATAATCATTAGGTACATACATAGCACAGGCCTAAATTTAAGTTTATTAAAGACATCTTTTTTATTACAACTATTATTAAACATAACAGTCTTTGCTACTATAGGTTAATAGTTATATTCACACAATATTAATATTACATTATAAATAACTTGGGTGTTATGTATTCTATTTTAAAACTTCTATAATTATTAGGTACATAGCACAGCCTTCACTATATCATAAGAAGGAATTGAAATACAATTCCAATATAAACACTATCAATTTAATATTCAATTTTGTTTTGTAAACTTCTATATGTATAAAGCGATTAAATTGACAATAGACAGTGAACCGCTGCAACTTCACCCTAGAATGTATATGGAAAAGAGAAAATTTTACAGATTAAAATAAGTTGTTTTGTAACACAAGTACTCTGTATGAAGTTAGTCACATCGCATTGTATTTTCACGCTAACAAAACATGAAAATAAATCAACTACCTACATTCACTTTTTAAACTACTACCTATAATAAATTATGCGCATAGTTCAGTCTTTACTTCAGTAGCTTCAGCTCATTCTATAGCAGTCACATTGGCAACTTTTCTCTACTTGGGTTGCAGCTAGCAACTTGTTCTGCAGCAGCCATCAATCTCTCTTCTACTGTGGAAGCCTTCTTTTAGAACGGTATAGGTAGGAGCGCCGCTGGAGATGTTGGATCTAAAAGCAGATTAAAGTCTATCATTGAGTGAAATAAGTATTTACCTATTTATATCTTTAGGGCTGTGTCAAAACTTTCTAAAAATATGTAAACCCATATAGTGTTTTACGAAAAGGCGAATTAAAAACTTTACCTTGAGAGCGGTTGATTAGCGCTGGCGTAAGGGGGCGAACGTCGGATATGAAGGTGGAAGGGCCCACTCGCGGCTCCATCCACTGGCGCCGGTTGGCGCTGGTTTGGGATATTGCTTATAATTTATTTTGTACGCAGGCAACGGCAAGACATTCTGAAACATAGGCAATTAACGCACTGTTTACGTACTAAATCAATAGACAATTGCGACAACGAATATAGTAGGTAAGGTAATAATTTTGATCAGTGTCGTCGTGTAACAAATTTTTCACAATTTAACAAGGGATACGAACGAGAATTTATAAAACATTTTTTTAACAATATAACCAATTCCGTTGTTAAATCATTTCCGTGGGAAATAACAAAAAATAACTAAAAGTCATTGAATATAAGTAAATGAAAAGCATGAATACTTCCAAACTGTACTTACTTTTCAATTTTATAAAAGTTTCTTGTAAACATAACCTCCTATAAATAAAAAACAAACAATATCAAACACAGATTATAACTATCAAACTATTAGACGTGTTTAGTTCCTCATTTTTTTTATTCCATTCTTCTTTCTAAGAAATTTATGTTTACGAGCCTATAAGGTAAAATTTTGACATTTAACGTAGTTTTAATTGATTTTCGTGTGAAGTAACGCAATTTGGAGCCCATAATCTACATATAAGTAATACGATTTTGAATAAAAAGTTAAATATGATAAAAAACATTATGCAACAAAACGTAGTCATCACATCATTCAATCTTCGTAAAGCGTTCTGTGTCTTGAAGTCAAGAGTGCTTCAAGTCCAACAAGAATTTTAGCCGATGCCTCTAAGTTGAAAGCAAGGCCGGAGACATTGGCTTGAATGAAGTCAGCAAAATTTTTTAGGCTAAAAAAATCATAACTGTAGGGAATCTATATTCCTCAGAAAGAAGAATGCAAGAAAATGAGGAACTTAACATGTCTAATAGTTTGAAAGTTATAATCTGTGTTTGATATTTTTTGTATTTTTACCTAAAGAGGTTATGTTTACAAGAAACTTTTATAAAATTTAAAAGTAAGTACAGTTTGGAAGTATGCATGCTTTTCATTTACTTACATTCAATGACCTTTTAGTTATTTTTTGTTATTTCCCACGGAAACCAAGTGGAAATGATTCAAAACGGGAATAGGTTATATTGATTAAAAAAATCGAAATGTAAGTGTAAAAGTACCTATGTTTTACAAATTTTCGTTCGCCGCCCTCGTTATATTGTGAGAAATTTGTTACACGACGACCCTGATCAAAATTATTACCTTGCCTACTATATTAGATGTCCAATGTCTATAGATTTAGTACGTAAACAGGGCGTTCATTGCGTATGTTTCAGAATGCCTTGCCTGCGTACAAAATTGTAAGCAATGTCCCAAAGCCAGCGCCAACCCGCGCCAGTGGATTGAGCCGCGAGCGGGCCCTTCTACCACCACCTTCCATTCCGACGCCTGCTTCAACGCCAACGCCCTTCGAGCATTAAGAACTTTAAGCCAACGCCAATCAACTGCTCTCAAGCTAAAGTTTTTAATTCACCTTTTCGTCAAACACCTTGGGTTTACATATTTTTCGGAAGCTTGCAAGTTTTAACACAACCCTAAAGATATAAATACCTAGATAAATACGAAAGTACCTAAATATGACATTACTAGTGCACAATAAATAATTATCAATCAAATGAATATTTCTATGTTCCTAGCTTTTTCTGTAAAAGCAGTAGGTAGGAGGTACTTATTTCACTCAATGACAGACTATAATCTGCTTTTAGATTCTCCAGCGGCGCCGGCGATCCTACCTATAGGTACTGTTCTAAAAGAAGGCCTCCGCTATAGAAGAGAGATTGATGGCTACTGCAGAAAAAGTTGCTAGCTGCAAGTGCTGCAACCCAGCCATAGAAAAGCTATCGATGTGACAAGTGTGGCTGCTACAGAATGAGCTGAATGAAGCTACTGAAGTAAAGACTGAGCATGTGCATAATTTATCATAGATAGTACCTAGTTTAAAAATGAAACATAGTTGATTTATTTTCATGTTTTGTTAGCGTGAAAATACAATACAATGTGACTAACTTCATTCAGAGCAGTTGTGATACAAAACGATGTATTGTATTTCAATTCCTTCTTGATATAGTGAAGGCTGTGTTATGTACCTACCTAATAATTATAGAAGTTTTAAAATAGAATACATAATAATATTACCAATTCTTTATTTTTTTTGTAATATTTGTAATATTAGTATTGTATTATTATATTGTGTGTGAATATAACTAGTAGCAAAGATTAAATGTTTAAATTATTACATTTTGTAGTAAAAGAAGATGAATGTCTTTAATAAACTTAAATTTAGGCCTGTGCTATGTAAAGGTATGTATGTAAAGGGAATAATACTCATATTAGGTTATTTAATTTATAATGTACTGAAGAAAGTAAAAATAATTGTCATAAAAATTATCTTTATTCAAATATGCTTTCAACCTTTTCTACATATCCTCCTGAAACATTACGTAAACCCTGACAGTCTTATTAATATACCTACTAAGA
The DNA here is from genome assembly GCA_963556745.1 of Catoptria pinella. NCBI lineage: Eukaryota > Metazoa > Arthropoda > Insecta > Lepidoptera > Crambidae > Catoptria > Catoptria pinella. The sequence continues at coordinate 5,256,846 of OY750778.1, read as the reverse complement.
ATAAGTTTAGCACCCACCTAAACAACAATAATACTCTTTACCTGTCAAACTATATAAAATTATTATTGTAATAATATAATTTAAAGTAAAATTTTGGTTTGGGTATAAGAATATACCCAACACATTCAAAGAATGGCAGCACTTTTCATTTCTATAATAATTGTGTGCCATCAATGCATAGCCTGAAGAATCTAAAACAACATCACTAATGACAAATAATATTTTGTAGTATTACTTATTAAAAAAAACACATTAAGTAATATAGGTATAGGTAGGTACCTATAACCTTTGATGTTTTTTCTTTTTTACTTTCTGTATGTGTGTGTGCCAATATTATGCTTTTCCTTCATATTTTAACATAATTGAACTGTATCATATCGAATATCAGATAATGAATGTGTAGAACATATCTTTGTTATACAGTTGATTGTGATCTTGGAAAATATATTTTCTTAATATCTGACACACTCAGACATTGTAGTCTGCGAAAGGTCAAGGATCCTGCGAAAGGTCGAGGAAGCATTGCACTACATTTTTGTTGGTTTGGTAACCACCACTTAGATTTAAATGTAATGCAGCCAAAATCTGAAAATAACAAAATCTTTAGTCGTGTTGAGGTGAGCTTCTAAGTATTATCACGTCAATTTAACGAATGAAGTACCTTAATCTCCGGGCCTATGTAGACCTCCGACTTCTTGGTAGAAACTAGATGGAAGTGGACTTAAAAGATCTTCACTTTAAAATCTGTTTAACCTTTTGAACGCCACGGTCGGCACTGGACGACAAATGAAAAAGTGCCCAACACGCCACCGTCGTGTATGGCCGACGAGAAAACGACATTTTTAAAACACAAAATAAACATACTAAATCAACTTTTCTGTGTTTCTTTTTCCTATTATTTAAAAGTACTTTAATGATGTATTGTAAAATGGCACGAAGATATATCCATCAGTTACATTTCACTAGCAAAAATTATCACTAAATATTGCTAACCGAAATGGTGTTCTCCTCACGCCACAGTCGGCAAGACACGACAGCTAGTGATGGGTAAGTTAGGTAAATTAAATTTTGAATTTATGAAATATTTTATTGAAAGCAGCTTACTACTACATCGATAATTATTTTTTAATAGCAACTATTTGTATCTGAATATTCTTAATGCGTAATATTTATGAAATTATTGAAAAATGATTACTATTTATATCTATCGATCGATAGTTAACTGTTCACTCTCGCGCATCCCTACGGAACAGCGCATAGACAGTTACCTGTACGCCACAGTCGGGAAGACACGTCAAGCGGTGACGTCATTAGCGCTACGGGAGACTGCTAGTGATTTCCTATCCTATCTTATTTCGATAAAAACTATAAATACAACTGCAAAATTACTACAAAATATGTGCCGGCCGTCCGAACTCAGCTTTTTCTCGCAGAGTGAAAATTTGTTATACTAAGCATGAATTTATTATCCTATTTCCATAAAAACGATAAATACAACTGGAAAATTACTATAAAATGTGAAAAGGGGCATTTTACGCAAAAATCATGATTGAGATGTAACAGGCCTCTTTAAGTAAAAACGGAGAAAATCAACTAAAGCTAAGTAATTAATTAGTACTCTAATAGACAACCCTTTCTTTACCTTGTTGTTTATAATTTATAATAATAATTATAAGTTTACTTGAAATGTCACATCATTACCTCGCACGCAAGAAAGCTGTCAAAGGTCGTGCCAACCACGCCAGAGTCGGGTCTTCCCGACAGCGAATGCCTACACGAACGAGATTAGTGATGTATCTTATTATTACCTGATTTATTCGTTTGTAGTTCTAATGTCTACTTTTACTTTGTATAGAATTTTGTAACTGCTGTTAAATAATACGAAATCAAAAAAATATATTTTATTTCAAAAATATGTGACGAATAGCAGAGATTAAATCGGTTATTGACAACTTATCGATAACATCGTTGGCATTCCTATTTTATTTGTAGGTATTTGCTCTGAATTTATGGCTTGGCGTGGGAAGGGCGCCGATGCGTTTGAGCTCTGGCGTTCAAAAGGTTAAGGCGTCTCTCTTCTGCCACAGCACGGCAGATTGCTTGTTATACAAAAGTAATCAGGTAATTACTGAAATGCACTCAATAATAGCTATTATATTACTCTCAAATCGTGATAAACTAATCGAAGCTAGTGACTAATTTGCTTTTGCTCCTGGCTTCATTTGAACTATTTGAAGGAAAATGAAGCCACAGATGAATATACTAGTAAAAATGAAGCCAAAGATTCACTCTTTGGCTTCGTCAGAAATATGAAGTTAAGGTAGTTAGGCGATGCCACCAACTTCATTTATGTGCTTCCTAATGTCAAAACTCAAACCCATTGAACTTCATTTTTTTAGCTGATAGAGCCGCTGCTAAAAACATTGAAGTTCATGTTAACTGTGTTTTGACAGATGTATGTGATACATTGCTATTTTTCTTTGTTAAGTTGTTATTTGTGCCAAGACGAAGTAGCAATGTATCACATACATCTGTCAAAACACAGTTAACATGAACTTCAATGTTTTTAGCCGATACCGCCGCTGGGGCCCTACCGACTAACTTTTCAATCGTCGGCGGGTCTGCCGAGCTTCAACTTAAAACAGATAAATCGAAGTAAGGACTTTCGTATTGTACTATTCCCTTAAGTTATTTAGAAGATATCTATGTTTGTGTGACATCATGAATTAGGGTTCTAAAACTAAACTAGTAACTATCGACTTCACCATCATAGTCAAAAAGTTTGTTTTCCAACTCTTTTTTGTGTAGTCCGGCACACCTCAGCAGTATTTTTTGTCAGAGTTTCAATGTTAATAATTCTTACTACTAAATACCTATGTAGTCTAAGCAAAGAAATGTGATTATTGAGGCTAACAGTTTAATCGAATCTTGTATCAAGAAATTGGACAAAAAATTAGACGACTGAAACTGAGTTTGTCCCTAAAGCGGCGTACCCACTTCGAGCCTTGCGACCGCGGCAGCCGCGAGCGCCGGCCACGCGGCCCGTCCCCGCCACACAGAGACACGCGGCTTCCTTTGAAGTAGACCCGACATCCGGCGGGTTGAGCGAGGCTGGCGGCGCGGTTTTGGTAAGCCAGCGGCTCAGCCCCCTGAATATGTAACTTTGTTGCAATCAACTCTGACATAAATCGCAGTTAATTTGTTGCTTTAGTAAGAGCCAATGTGACAACTATTTTACTTAAAGCAGCAATGTAACTGCGGTTGCAATCGATTTCAGTCGAGAATTGTTAGCAACAGAGTTACGTAATCAGCCCCCAGGCCTCGCTCACGTACACACTCGCAAGGCTCAGCCGCGTGGCCCTAGTGGGGACGCCGCTTTATACGATTCAATTTTGAAGTTAGCCACCACACACACTCACATCGAATTTGTGTTCTGCGCATCATCTCGCGCGATATTCACAGAAGTTATAAAGTTTGAATCGGGCTATACATTGTAAATTATAACATCTGTTTTGTCGTAAAAATTGGTCCTAGGCAAGTAACGTCGTCTAGTAGTCAGAGTAGGACCAATATTTCTGTTTGGATGTAATGTAATACCTACATCCATATTTATAAATCTTATTATTTGATTTTTTAAATATCACAAAAGGAACAACAAGTCGCGCGATGTTTTTTTATATTTAAAAATTAAATACAAAAAGATCGTCTCATTCGGAATCGAACCCCCGACTTTCAGAACTTAAGTCCTATGTTGTGTTCTTCCAAATGAGCTATCAAAACACTAGTGGGCTCATCGAAATTTCCCACAGCGACATCTATCTAAATTTAGACGTACCTACTACTTTTATGCGTGAAAGCGGTCTCTGAACGTTTAAGTTGGAAGTTAATGAATTTATTGCGTTCAAATTAAAAATTACTATTTGTTCCAATACTGTGCAAGTTGATGGCCTTGTAATTTATTCGCCCTATATTCACTACTAGATAGACTCGTTTAATTTGTACAACCCGCGCAGATAAAGAATGGGATTAGAAATGACGTCGTTCATATTCACTTCTTGCTCGCACACTAAACGCCACAACTATCGCTCTCTCAGTCACACTCGCTGTGGTTAGCGCGGTGAGCAGCCATTTTCAATCCCATTCTTTATCTGCGTGGGATGTAATTATACATTAGTTGCGCGCTCTACAGCCTACACTTAGTGCACGATTCACGGCGCGATTCTTTAATTTGTTTTTGTGATCTTTTTGTTTTGGGGTCCCACAATATAGGTTCCGATTGATGATATTCGAGTGTGCATGTCACGCTCATTTTTTCAGCACTAATTACTTACTCAGACGACGTCTCAACTCTCGAATCAACACTGACCGCGGTCCGCATGTGAGTGTGGAGTCAAAGCGTGTTCGCGCTGTGTTCGCTTCGCAGTTCCTTTGAGGCGGGCTTAGAGCAGGAGGCAGGACAAAAAACCGACCAAATCGGGGAACATGCCGCGAAAGTGCGAAGAATATGCGAATCGGCTCCACACTTAGCGTTCGCGCTCTGTCGCGGCTTTCGCGCGCGGTTCACTCACTAAGACAAGTGTAGAGTGTGCTTGACTAATGTATTAATTACACGTACCGAGTATATCAGCGAGTCAGTAAAATGCCTCTCGGCCGAGACAGTTATGTGAACGAGTTGGTGTTCACACGTATTTTTGAAATTTGCTCAAAGTGAGATAGTCAGTTCAGTTTTGTTGCGACTACAGTTCGGATTAGGCATTATTGGATCGTACAAAGTTAAAAAGATATACAAAGTTATACAACGTGTTACAAAAATACCCCTAATGCCGAATATGGTAGATAGGGACCATCAAACTGAACAACTTTTACAATGGCACCAACTCTGAAATCGCGAAAAAAAAACTGTTTCATACATTTTTTATTTTCGTAATTAATTTTTGTATGAAACAGTTGTTTTTTTTTGCGATTTCAAAGTTGGTCCTATATTAAAAATTGTTCAGTTTGATGATCCCTATCTACCATATTCGGCATTAGGGGTAATTTTGTAACACGTTGTATATAAAATTGTATGCTGCATCCCGTTTATTCTTAATTTTGTAATCCGCAGATTGAAAGTTCTACAGACAATGATGTAGTTTATATATAACTGTATAAATTTTATAGTGGTTTCAATGTCCCATTTAATATTAGTAGCCATGATTTTATTAAATGTCGACTGGCCGGGTGGCGAGACACTGCGTGTTCAGACCAGAGGGCCTAGTACGAGTTATATTTTTAACTGACTTCAAAAAAAGGAGGAGGTCCTAAGTTCGTATGTTCATATTTCACTTCTCGCATAGTTAACTATCGGACTGCTCATAGTCAATGTGAGTGAGTGAATGAGTGAAAGAGACAAAACAATAGTTAACTATTCGAAGAGTGAAAACACCAACTCGTACTAGGCCCTCTACCGAGTGAGCGAGCGAGACAGTGCAGGGAAGCGGGAGGGTTGGTTCTCGGTCTAGTATAGTGGGCCGAGCTACTGTCGCGCCACTTTGCTCGGCCGAGCAGTCCGAGCACTCGGCGAAGTGTTTATGTTTGTGTCTTGCCTAAAACTAAAACGTAGTGATTGATTAGGTATGTACCTCAGTCAGAAGAATAATGTAGTCATTACATTCTCTTTGGTTTGTCCTTGGTTCAAATACCTTTCCCCTTGCTAATTCCGTCCACAAACATCACAACTCAGTCTCATAATAATGTCATGGTTAGTATTTCATAATCTTAACTACCATCAAAATGGCTAAGCCTAATATTTTGTCGCTAACGCGTTGTTGTGATTGTGATCAGTGATTATAAGGTGATTATGGAAGTTTTTGTCAAACTCTTGCCTCTATGCCCTTCTTCTTTGCGCGAATTGTCAAAATTAGTGACAGATTTACTTGATATGATAGTGGGTATTTTTGAATATTTATACCCTGATTTTGGAGTGTAAAAATATTAAAATAAATAAATATGTTACAAGAAGTAGTGCAAGATTATGCAGCCTATTTGAAATTGGATGTTTCAAGTGGATTCCAGACTGTACAAGATGTTATTGATAACATGCTGACAAGGCTAGAAGAACTAACAAGTGTACTGCAAATGATACGGGTAAAAAACAGTGATTGCAATTCAACTGTAACAGAAGATATAAAGAAATATCGGAATGAAATTAATATTCTCTCCAAGAAAATTTCCACTGTCAATGATGTGGTCATGCAGTTGCACACAAATGTTGAGTTGCTTGAAAAACAAGTAGACAAAGCAGAGTTTGATTTTGGTGTACAAAACGACAGCAAGTTTATGAATCTCTTTAAGCCATTTTTGAAGCGCAAGGAGAATACAGCTGATAATGTTATTATTGCTCCAGAACAATTACAGTTTGATAGTGTTATAGACAGTAATTTTGATATCAGTAAATCTTGATGTATTTCATAAAAAATTATACAAATATAAAGTAATTTCATTTCCTTCCGTTTCGTATAGACATTCAACTTTTCATAAGTAGGATGTGATTAACATTTTAATGGAAATATTAACAAGAAAAGACAAAATGCTACCTACTGAAACTTTTGTACCTAACTAATAATAATTAGGATCAGTGATTATCATTATAATATAAAAAGACATGCCTGTGAAAGATTATGGGTGAAAATAAATAAGTGTAGATATAAGTTGTTTCAAACTTGTTGGTGGTTCAGAACACAATTTCGATGCGAGTGGGCTCTCCCAAAAGCGGAGTGAGAAAGTTACAGCCACCAAGAAGATTGTAATGTATTGTACTAGACACATTCTCCGTAGAGAAGTCTAACTAGAGTAGTGTTGAATCTATTTTATAACATATTTGCTCGTAAAGGGTCTCTTATTACACCAATTTCAATATCGTATTGAATCTCATTACGTACTTGTGCGTTATGGTAATATAAAACGCACGGTATATCAAGACGCTCCATCTAAAACATACAGTACTTTTTTAAATCTTGGCAAAGAGTTTTAATGTCAGAAAAGAGGTCTGCATTTTATGAATAAAATTAACTTTGGGGGATAAATAAATAAATAAACATTTAATTTTATAAATTTTAGCAATAAATTACAACCATTTATCTGTAACAAAAACACAAAAATATTAATTTACTTTATTAGTAATACTGGCCGTTTTTTATGCCTTTGCCTTAAAAAAGCGCTGATGCGCGCGCATCGCTAATTTGTGAACAAACAAGTGAAAATTATTCCGCGCGCTAACACGCTTTTTCTTTTCGCTGTATTGTTTTTATTTGAAAATGTCTTGTCAAGTACTGATGAAATTTAATAATTCGACACTACCAGAAGTTTCAAGAGGCAGCGAAAAAGGCTACTCTAAGCCTCTTGCCCGAAAAACATATAAGTCAAGCTCATTGTGGTGCTACTTCAATTCAATGCTAAAAAGCACTATAAAAACAAAACATGGTATTGATATCAAGTCATACTCCAACTTGCTGGCATTTCTAAAAAGACACTCAAGTGGCCATGTGGCAATCCCAACTGACAACGTAATAATCAATTTTACAAATTGTTCAAATTTTTGTAACTGGTATCAAAGTGATAAAAATTTATTCATTTAAGAAATTTTTATTCATTTCCTCGCAAATATGTTATAAAACGTCGTATGACATATGTGCCCTTTGATAATTACATATAATGTACTATTATAGGTATATAGAAATAAAATATATTAAAATGTTCATTAATTTATTTACTCATACTTACAAACTACAAACAGTAATTTATTTAATGGAGATTACACAGTTTTTTAAAGAGATTAGAAACAATAAAAAGGTCATACTTGCCTACCTACAAAATAAATGTTATCTGTTCCAATAAACTTATGAGAATAATGAAGATTCACCAAATAAACAAGACAGTCAAAACTGATCACAGACTGCCCCAGACCCCATTTATACAAACTTGTCACTTCACACAACTATCAAATCTGCAGTGTGACTGCAGATTTGATAGTTGTGAAATGATGATGAAATATGATGCATGACCTAAATACTTTAAACTAAGTCTAGGTATATTTTGGGCACTTGAAAGACCACTTAAAATTAAATCTTATACATCTGTTCAACATATTTGAAAACAGTATGTATTCAACTTATCTTAAAAAGGCAATAGGGTTTTTTACTGTTTACCAGTGGAACCAAATCCTCCCTCACCTCTTATGGTGTCCGTCAAATTTGTTACCTCTTTTAGTACTGGGTAACAGATTCTTTCACAAATGAGCTGTGCAATTCGATCTCCTTTCTTTACTGCAAAGTCTTGGTCAGAATGATTGAAAAGAACAACTCCAACATTTCCTCTATAATCTTCATCAATCACCCCAGCTGGAAAATAAATATTGCTATAATTGGACTGAATATGTTTGTAGGTGGATCGAAATATGCAAGATTGAAATTGAACATGCATTAGATAAAGGCCTCCTCTTTGTTCTTTACAAACTCATCATAAGTCCAACCCAGCATGACGACCATGATATTATTATAGTGACTTATAGACACTAACTGTCAAAATCCATTATTTTTTGACAGTTATTGGTAAAAATCATTATATTATCATATTGTCATGCTAGGGTAAGGCTGCCAACCGTCCTGCATTGGGGGGAACCAAACCGCATTTGTCATTATTGTTCCCCTTTATCAAAAGCGTTCCCCAAATATAAAATAAAAACGCGCGGCCATAGACAGCTAACCTACAGCCTTTATTCTATAGATATTTCTATAGTGTAATGCGACTAGTTTCAGCTTACCACCAACATCAATGAAGTTCTTTACAGCCAAACCAGATCGAGGAGCTACTCGACCATAGCAACCAGGAGGCAACTCGATTTGTAAATCGGTCTTAATCAACTCTTTACCTCTAGCTGGTACAATGTAGTCATATGCACTAAAACAAAAGCAGAGTAGATATTACTAAACTAGGTAAAATTGATAAATCCTTATTAATGATATAATTACGTAAATATATCAGACTGTTTAAATAACATTTCCATGCAACGGATAGTGTATTAATTTAATACTGCCAGAATTTGGTGATGACATGATAGTTGAACCTTATTAAAAAAAAACATAGGTTACTAGCATTACCGAAATACTCACGGGACACGAAAATCGCGGTGTTATGCTAGAATAACATAAAATCTAAATAAATATGTAGGTACTTGCCTCTTAAGATCAAACCCGGCAGCTTTATCAGATCCTTTCAGTGGCGGGAACGCATGCTCACTCATACGAGTGAATTTCAATACAGGCTCAAATCCTTCAGGCATTTTGATAGACGCTGCTTGAAAGGCTTGTAATACTTTACGAAACAGTTTTAAAAATACTGTGATAGAGCAAAATTTTACTGATAAAACACTAATAAAATTCAATATTTCTGAGTAGGACCTATTGAGAAAAATGAAAAAATTAATAATCAAATGTCAAATTGTCAATTTTAAATTTGATGACATTGATTGACATAAATGAGATGAATGAAATTGGCGCCAAATTCTACGTCAAGCTGCGTTCTTCTTCTTCTTTTTTTGTTATGGCAATCTACTTTCCTCTTGGAAGTAATTTTTGCCGTGTCAAGTGTTAAATAGTTCAGTGGTAGATATTGTTTAATTTTTCATTGGAATGCGGGTGCATCGCATTCCAATGCTGCTTGGAGCATTTGGCACCAAGTATATCAAGACAGTTTACTCGGTTAGTTCTGCCGAGGAAGCCACCACTTCAATAAAAGTCTCAGCTTCACACAACCAAGATCGCGCCTATTTCAATTATCCCACATATTGTTCAGTTGCGTAGACACTTGTACCATATAACTGCACCAATTTTAAGACATAATATCCACTATGAATCAATTTGAAAATAATTAAAATAGACACCAAACCGAACTCGACAAAATGGCGCCAAAAACTCCGAGCTGCGTTGATAATGTTGACCAGCGGCGGTATCAGCTAAAAACATTGAAGTTCATGTTAACTGTGTTTTGACAGATGTATGTGATACATTGCTATTTTTCTTTGTTAAGTAGTTATTTGTGCCAAGACGAAGTAGCAATGTATCACATACATCTGTCAAAACACAGTTAACATGAACTTCAATGTTTTTAGCTGATAGAGCCCATGATCAAAGTAGTGCAGAGCGGTCTCTGAGATGCGTTCCGTCGCTTCGCTCGAGTGCACTCGAGCGCGCTCGGGTGCGCACTATGACCGTTCAGTGGCTTGGTGAAATTTTACTCTGAGCGTAGTTTCACCCGTTCTGTGGCTCAGAGTGTAGCAACCAAATAACCACCTAAATCGGTCGTTGAAAAACGCTCTGCCGTTTATCTTTTGTCATAATGTCAATGTCATTTGATATTATTTTGTATTTTGATGTTTTTGTGTTTAATAGTTCATTGTTGCTCCTCAAAAAAACAGATTTTATTTGATTTTGTTTATAGGAATGTTTAAATTATCCGTAATCCAAAATAGAAAACGAAAACTTTGTATTTAATGACATCTAAAGTTCTTTTAGGTATAAAAATAACTCAATCGTTCCGTGGCTTGGTTGCAACTCAAACGAGTTAAACTTTAACCAAACAACTACACCCAAAACGACGGAACGCACCCCCGAGATCTCTATTAGCGGCGGTATCGGCTAAAAACATTGAAGTTCATGTTAACTCTATTTTGACAGATATATGTGTTACATTGCTACTTTTCTTTGGTACGTTTTTATTTATGTCTATAACTTCAATGTTTTTAGCTGATAGAGTCCCAGGGGCTGATCAGCATCATATTATATCATATCATATTATACATTGTACTTCGTTTTGGCACAAATCAAAACTTACCAAAGAAAAGTAGCAATGAATCACATACATCTGACAAAATACAGTTAGTGCATTAACTTCATTACTTCAACGGTTTCAACAAAAAACATAAATTTTTAATTGCAACTACTACACAATTTCATAACAACTCTGTGCGAGGCCGGCCCCCTGATTATGTAACTCTGTTTCTAATAACTTTTGATTAAAACTGACAGTAATCGCAGTTACATTTTTTTAATTATTTTTTTATTTGTTTTTATTAGGAACAATTGCTGCTTTAGTAAGAATCAATGTGACAACTATGTTACTTAAAGTAGCAATGTAACTCCGATTTCTGTCAGTTTCTTGATTGCAACAGTTACACCACAGCACAGTTATTTTTTCGGAAGAATAGTTGTCTTTTTAAAAGGTTATTTTATTAAAATAGGTGTTTCAGGTGTGCGTTCCGTCGTTTTGGGTGTAGTTGTTTGGTTAAAGTTTAACTCGTTTGAGTTGCGACGGAACGCACACCAGTGAGCTGTTAGACCTCGTTCAAATTGTATGTTATTTAAAAAAAACGAGTAGATGTCGTCACGTGGTTGACAGTAGGTACCTACTATGTGCCGTTTGGTAAGTTAGGTATTCTTTTAGTAGGTAAAGGTATATATTCTATGCTAGATGGCGCTTCTAATTTTGATAATTTTTCGAATGGGTGAATTTTTTTCGTAATATTTGAAAAACAGGCTAAAAAATTCTAAGTAATAATTATCGACCCTGCTCATAAAATTTCACGAGAATCGGTTGAGAAATGCGACCATTGGCAGTAGGGTTATTCACGATTGTCGGAAATCTACTCGAAAGCATTCGATTCGAATACGTATCCTCCGATAGATTCAATAACTGTTATTCACAAATACATTCCACTGGCATTCGATTCACTTTCCGACGGGAAAGCGCAATGCATTTACAAAGTTTGGTAGCATAAGGTAGAAAATAAGATCTATATCGGAAAACATTACGATTCAATTCGGAAAGTTGATTTCCGACAATCGTGAATAACCCCCCTGTAGAGGAGAACAAAAAGGATACGGAAGTGTATTTTTGTTGCCCAAGCTGAAACGGAGACGCTTCACTCCTCCGAGTCTTCACTCGCGCTTCGTGCTTCTTAATGCTCTAAGTTCGTGCTCAAGTGGCTCTGTGAACTGTAGACCTCACGATCGCGAGTCAATGTTTACCCCTTAAGGGGTCGTACAACCTCAAATACACATTACACAGTTTTGAGCAACAATTTCACACAGTATTACTTGATTTATCGGTCCCATAACGTTTTACCTCGGTTCCCAGAATAATATTAATATTCCAACCAGTAAGCAACGAAGTCGTTATATAGAAAATCCAAAATAATTCCAATCCAAATAATGTACGCCGTCATAAGTTCTGTCACAACCTAACAACCTTATTATTTTCAAATTTCGAATATTGGCCAGTAATGTTTTGATTGATTTTGAACTATGAGTCTTTTCCTAACTAGGTACAACTTGAACAAATTAAAAAGATGTCATTAACTTAGCTGTCATGCAGCTTATATGCGCCTATTTATCTTGGTCGAGTTGTAGTTAACTAGGAAAATTTGCAACTTAGCTGTGCACCGTTTACAAAAAAAGTATGTGTTATTTTTGAAAATTTTTAAAAACGGCTGAGAAATATGATATCTCCACAATTTTGAAAAAAATCGAAAACTGTATCGACCAAAAAAAAAAAATAATTTGCTCACACCGGAAGGACGGACATACGAAAGATTTTTGTCCAAGCTGACCCGGAGACGCTTCGCGCTCGCTTGGTCAAATAGGTAATTAAGTACTTGTAGTTTTTCAGGAGCGTTATTTTATGTGGTTTATATTAGAGGCCTTATTAGAGGAATTTTAAGATGTGGTTATCCTTTTCCCAAAAATCAATAATGAATCGAATATTGCATATAAATTGATCATCTCGCTACCTAATCCAAATTCAAACAAGTTAGGTGTACTTAATCATTTTTTTACCCACAGTATTCGTAGTATGCGACCCAAACAATACAAAAAATTCTACCTGCTACGTGGGAGGGGGTCGGATTAGGACACGACACGACACAAGGATAGTATAGTGAGCGGCTGATCTACAATGATTACCTAGGTACTTTTTATAAGCTGCCTCAGTGAAAAATGATCACCGTCGACAGGAGTCGCGTCGATCAATATTTTGCTAGGAGTTACACAGAAGTTTGCATAATATGTAATTTAATACCGACCGCTTAAATTCTAACCGCAACACTGGCTGTTAAAGTTGCAAATATAATATTCGACCAATCGCGACGCAAGGGCTCATCACGAACCCTAAAAAAAATGTTCCAAGAACGAGAGTAGTGCGTGGATTACAGTGATTCATACGGGTGAGCCCCAGAACCAGAAGGGGAGTTTGTCCATTTTTATATTTACATCGTGTCCCTTGCGGCATGCGCAGCGTCTCTCCGCCAGTCTCGCTACTACAGTTTCACGCACGTACATCAGTGCAATGAAACCGATGTAAATAATACTCGTAGCATAATATTTACACACAGTTTGTTATTTTCAAACTTGATGTAGATACTTTTGAGTGATGTGAACGTGAAACAGTGTAAGAAAATGAGGTTTTTAAGTGAAAAAAACTCAAAATTTAACGAAAGTGAATGTGAATTGTTTGTCTCGCTTCGATCCAAGACCAAGGAAATGCCGCCTATACCTATTTCAGGAAGCATTTCAGCAAGGAACTTTTGATTCCCATAACTCACGCTAGAGGTCAGTACGAAAACTACTAACGATAGTATTTTTTACGTTTGAATATATTTTATTAGTCACCTATCTGTATAGTTACTTACGGCTATAATAATAGGTAAGGGTTCAATCACCGACACAGCTCGTCCCTTTTAACATCCCTTCTCCGCCCTTTACGCATGATCGACCGAGAGTTTTGGGGTTCTCCGTGTTGTGTGTACGGTAGGGTGCGGGTACTATACAAGCACAATGTACCTATAGATATTGTGAAGAGCCGCTGGCCACGCCGCGCCCGCCGTGAAATAGAATTTAGAGTAGACTAGAGTACTTACTTACTGATTGATATATTTTTAAAATATTTATCGTGGTAACTCGTACAGTACCCACAGATCACACAGTAAGTAGGTACCTATAGTACCTAATACTCGTAACTAAGTAGGTACACCTATGAATGAATAATTTTACACATAGGCATTTAACTAGACACAGATCGGAAGGAAGTTTATTTTTCAAAGGATATGCTTCCATGTTTCCTTAATTTGGTAGGTAGGAACCGTTGTATGTGGTTGCATGGTGTTGCTACGACACGAGTATGACGAAATTTAATTACTTTACCTATGGTCTTACTCAGTAGGTATCTAACCTACCATTATAGGTAGGTTAGGTACTGAGTCAGACCATAAACTTTATTCAATAACTAAAGTATAATACATATTAATATCCTAACAATCTACCGGATTTTGTATTGTATGAAGTCGATTTTTTTGTCTTTTTTCGGAAAAGTCGTAGAACAAAAACGTTGTTTATTATGATGTTAGTAATCTACTCCGAGGTTGTTGGTGTTTTATTGAGCTGCAACACAAATAGGTAGTTAAGTAGGTAACCTAATTATTTTAGTTTGCATAAGAAATTACGCTCGATTGACAACAACAAAAGTAATTATAATTACACTAGGTAACTAATATACCATAATGATTTTATTGTAAAACTAATTACAGTAGGTAATTACCCACCGTAACGTCCGTCCGTCCGTCCGTAACCACTGTGCCGTAACTTGAACGAAAATATTTTTTTACCTCAACTCTACGTGATCTCTACAATTACGTCTTGCGCAGATTAAATGGATCACCTTTTACATTTTATTGATATAGTTAAATTGAGTGACGCACCCATAAATAGACGAATGTGAAGCAAGAAGTAGCGATCGACATGTTTGTTTTCATACCGGTCTGAATTAACGTCGCGATTGGTTCAAAATCCATAACTGGCCTCCGAGAGCCAGGTGTCGTTCACACCGCGGCCTCGCGCCTCGTCTCGTTAATCACTCTTGCTCGCTATTGTTGAAGCGCGGTGTACAGCCATCTTTGTCAAATTACGGGCGATTCAATTTCAATAATTCCATTTGTTTGTTGTAATCAAATGGAACAAAACGCGCTAACAGTGTTAAAACTTTCGTGCGTGATTGGGAGTCGTGTGTATTTTCTACAATCTCTTTTGTTTCAATAGTAGCATGACGCTTCGTTCATTGAATGGAAGCGTTACGACTTTATGGCGATAACAACCAGTCGACCATTAAAATGATGGATGATGTTGTCTTTTGCAAAAAGAGTGTAAAGTGATTTCATTACCTACTAAATAATGTGAAGGATGGTGATAGTGTTTATAATTGGATGAACTAGTGATGAAAACTGCGTCGTAATTTGGTTGTATACATTGCATAAATAAGTGAAATGGCGTTGCGGAGCGCGCGGGCCGGAGCATGCGCACCAGTTTCTTCGCGTTTGCTAGAAACGCACTGAGTGCTCTTCGTATACGTGTAAATCAAAATGGGAAGGTCGAGATTCCCTGGGAAACCATTGAAATTCCAAAACAGAAAGCGTATCAGTGTATTGTCGGGCGCTGTTTACCATGAGTCTGCTCCAGAGAGTCACCCGCCCGCCAGCGGCGGCTCTACCAATGATTTTATCGGGGAGAAAGAGGTAAATCTCATTTGCTATGGTGTATAATCAGATTTATTACCTAATACTATCCCTAATCTTTATAATTGAGCCGAAATGTTGTGTTTACGTAATAACTACAAAGAGCACGAAATGCCAGTTTATATGCGTCAAGTAGGTAGGTAGGTACATTACCATTACATTTACTTTGACTTGTCGATGTCAACAAACTTGAAATAATCATCAGGATTAGATCTAAAAACATCTAAAATTAAACAAAAGAAAAACTGTTTTTATAGATTTAAACAAAATGCTATCATGCACATAACCTACCAATATAATACTTACTGTGATTCTTCAAACAAAGAAAGGTTTTGGTACCTACTGTTCTTGTAGGTAGGTAAGTGCTCATTCAGTGGTTCAGAACATGTGTAAAACTTAAGTGATTTTCCCCATGGCACATTCAATTATCAATAGTTACATGATATCTGATTTGTTGAAATGAGGAAATGTTTTATCATATTGTGCCCTTGATTTTATTTTTAATCTGCATAGATTAGAATTATAAGTAACACTGCTTGTTGCAGTAATTGTATGTTTATAATAATGTGACAGTAATTTATGTATAATGCGATTACGGGATGAGTTAACTTGTCCCAAAAAAATTGTCCCACATACATCTTTTTTTCTCTTCACTGATTCAACCCTAAGTTACTTGTAATCATCCAGATTTGATTCTTTAAGATTAAGAAATATATTCAATATCAAATAATGTGCAACAAAAAACATAGCTCTATACTATATCAATTACTTGAAATATTTTCATTTATTTTAGGAAGAAGAAAAGAAAGAAAATAATAATGAAAAGGAGACAAATGAAACCAGTAAAAACAAATTAGTTGTTAACTCAGCAAACGAAGATCACAATAATCAAGATAAAAACAACAGTGACTCATCTAAATCCCCAGTGCGCACAAGATCACAAAATAAAATGGAACCAGCTAAAGGGGACAAACCAAAACCAGTAAAGAAAACTGTCACTTTTGGGACAGTGGAAAGTTGTGAAGACATATTTCTACCACTCAAAAAGATTCCAAAACACCATGCTCCGCTCATACCAATAATAAAAAAGAAGTCTTCATTAAAGCCAACAGAATATTCATGTATTCTCAAACCTGCTAAACTTACAGATTTGAGTTCTAAATCATCGTCAGAGCACCATGAGGGGTATCTGAGAAAAAATCTGAACCCCTTATCAAAACCTATGAACAAATTCTCACAGTTTAATGAATCACGATGTGTTTCACCACCTCCTAGGAATACCTCACCTTTGGATAAACAATCTGTAAATTCCAACAGGTTTGTGTTACCTGTGAGAAGTGCTCATTCTTCTCGTGTTATTAAACCTAACAAAAGATTTATTGATGGTGAGGAACAGACTGTTATCACAAGTAGCATATCTTCTGGGAAAGTACTCAAAAAACCTAAACTCAAGAGGCTAGTGTTTAATAATTTACGAGACGATGACGATTCACCAGAGGATGGACAAGAAAAGGTTAATGATAAATGTGACAAGAACCCACTGAAACCATCAAGCTTGTTCAAAGATAAAACATCTAAGTCATTCTCCAGTCTTACCTCTAGAAAACCAGTGCATGATTTCTTTTCTTTTGAAAAAGATTCTGAATACTCACAGGATGAGAATTCCAATTTGGAAGATTTAGAGAAACTGAAGTCTACAGAAACAACAAAGAAAGACAGATCAGGGCATGCTTTAAGAAAACTGATGGATATATCCGATGCAAGTAGCTCGAGTAGCACCAGTACTGGATCAGAATCTGAGGATAGTTTTGAAAGTGATAGTGCAGAGGGAAGTGGTGATGAAGAAGATAGACAAAACCCACCTAGCCCTGAAAAAGAAAAGTCTCCAGCGTCACAGCTTCTGAGTGGCAAAGTTATCATCCGAGAAGCTAGGCTGCAACTTAGTTCTCCAGCCCAGTCTTCAACTGGATTAGATGGGCCATTCTCTACATTGACTTCATTATCTAGTAAGCTATTATAACAAAGTTACTATATTGCATCATAAAGCATCATAACTAAACTAACTCAAAACATTATTTTGTTTCAGCTAATAATCCTCCTTCGACAGTGACTTGTGGTGTGTGTGGAGCAGTTCGTTTCTATAGATTTGTGAAACAAGCAAGAAAGTTTGGAATTTACTCTTGTGAGTCTTGTCGCAAGTTCATATCCAAAATGCTGAAGAAAGAAAAGTTGTCACATCGAACTGGCCCCATTGTGATGCAGTGCCTCAAGGGAGAAGGTGTGTTATCCTTACTAATATTATAAATGCGAAAGTCAGTTTGTTTGTTTGTTATACCTTCACATCTTAACTACTTAACCAATCATCATAAAATTTTGCATACATGTTGTCAGGAGTAAGAAAAGGACATATGGTATGTTTCATCCAGAAAAATGTACTGTTTGCGAGGGATAGACAAATAACCGTCCACGCAGACGAAGTCGCGGGCGGCCGCTACTTTTTTTTTATTATCTGAAATTTATGGTGTCAAGTTCAAGCTGTATAAATGTACCTATGTATCTATTTTTTATGTTATGCTTATCTCTTTTCAGGGAACTGCCATGTGCCTCCTATTGTAAGATCACAACAATGGAAGTTGTTGCGATGCACAAATCGAGCTCGATGCCCCGCATGTTGGCTGAAATTGTGTTTGAAGGCATTCCAAGTGCCACCCAGCATCAGAACAGGCCTCACAGCACTGTTGCCGCCCTATATGAGAGGTGGTGTTGTTCCTACAGGACCTTCGCCTTTGACGCAAGCCAACCCTCTAAGGATATGCTCAAACAACACCACACCAGAGAAACTTCCTGTGTTTGCTTTACCTGAGAGTGAAAACAAGCTCTTTGGTACCTTGAAGCCTGCTAAAAAATCTGTTGATGAAGTTGAGAAAGTGGAGGTAACTGTCTTTTTTATTTTTCCTGTTTTATAACAGTATTTTGTTTGACAAAATAATTGTATAGCAAACCATACGGTTTTTTTTGCATAATGTATTTTGTGTTTTTATAGGAAATAGTTGAGAAAGTACCTAAAGAAAAGCCTGTAGAAGAGGAAGAAGTAACCGAGGACTTGAGCTCCAGTAGAAAGCGTCGTATTACAAGGGTGAAAGTAAGAAAGAAAGAAAAGAATGAATCTAAGCAAGTGGAGGATCCTAAACGGCAAAAAGTAGAACTAAAAGGACCAAGAGTTAAGCATGTGTGTCGTAGTGCTTCAATAGTACTAGGACAACCAATAGCTACATTTCCTACTCAAGAAGAAAAAGAGATACAGGAGAAGTTACTTTTGGTTGCAGAAGATTCTATGCCTGCACCTGTTCTTGAAAAGGAAACACCTGATGTTTCAAGTTGTGAGACTGAGACTGAATTTGAGAACAAAGTTCCACTGATTGAACCTCAGGTGGTACCAGAACCTCAAACAACAAAGGAGATTGACACAGAAATGCAAGTAGAAGTCAAGAAGAGAAAGATAGAGACAATAACACCAGTGAAGTCACAGACTAAAGCCGAGTCTAGTGAAGATGAAACTGTGATGGATCTTGTGCCTAGAAAGGTGACTTTGAAACCACTCGCTAACATTACAAATGTACGTAAAATTATATTTAACTCGATAATAATTTAACTTGATTAATGGCAATCATAAAAAAATATATACTTTTTTCTTTTTTAGATTCGTGGCCGAACACAGAAATGTGGACAAAATCGCCCAGAGTTGATCTGTGTTGATTTTTGGGAAAGTTACGATCCCGACGAAGTCTGCAGTTCGGGTTTCGGCCTCATCGGAACGGCACCATTCACCGTCGCCAGACTCTGCTTCTTGTGCGGAAGTGCAGGAAGAGAAAATGTGAGAACCTATAAGAATTTATTTAATCAGATATAATCATGAAAAAAATGTGCAGTATGATTTGAAATTTTGAGATTTAAGCATTCACAATGCTATTTTTATATAATACTAAATAATATACTAGAAAAAATAGGACTCGCACCAGATCATGTTCTCGGACGGGAATCGAACCCGCGACCTTTGGATAACCGGTCCAATGCTCTGAC
Organism: Catoptria pinella; assembly: GCA_963556745.1. NCBI lineage: Eukaryota > Metazoa > Arthropoda > Insecta > Lepidoptera > Crambidae > Catoptria > Catoptria pinella. Next base: position 5,237,171 of record OY750778.1, on the reverse strand, counting down.
CGCTGAGCTACCGAGTCACTAGTGGGAACGTCGAATTTCTTCTAGTATATCAACTCTTACGCTGCAAGCCAGCGCCATCTCACCAATGTAGAAGGAATTAACTTCAACATTCAACTGAACATCTTTCCAGATATTTTTAAACAGTTGATTAAGATGAGAAAGCTTTTTAACTATTTGAAATTTTGAGATTTAAGCATTCACAATGCTATTTTTATATAATACTAAATAATATACTAGAAAAAATAGGACTCGCACCAGATCATGTTCTCGGACGGGAATCGAACCCGCGACCTTTGGATAACCGGTCCAATGCTCTGACCGCTGAGCTACCGAGTCACTAGTGGGAACGTCGAATTTCTTCTAGTATATCAACTCTTACGCTGCAAGCCAGCGCCATCTCACCAATGTAGAAGGAATTAACTTCAACATTCAACTGAACATCTTTCCAGATATTTTTAAACAGTTGATTAAGATGAGAAAGCTTTTTAACTATTTGAAATTTTGAGATTTAAGCATTCACAATGCTATTTTTATATAATACTAAATAATATACTAGAAAAAATAGGACTCGCACCAGATCATGTTCTCGGACGGGAATCGAACCCGCGACCTTTGGATAACCGGTCCAATGCTCTGACCGCTGAGCTACCGAGTCACTAGTGGGAACGTCGAATTTCTTCTAGTATATCAACTCTTACGCTGCAAGCCAGCGCCATCTCACCAATGTAGAAGGAATTAACTTCAACATTCAACTGAACATCTTTCCAGATATTTTTAAACAGTTGATTAAGATGAGAAAGCTTTTTAACTATTTGAAATTTTGAGATTTAAGCATTCACAATGCTATTTTTATATAATACTAAATAATATACTAGAAAAAATAGGACTCGCACCAGATCATGTTCTCGGACGGGAATCGAACCCGCGACCTTTGGATAACCGGTCCAATGCTCTGACCGCTGAGCTACCGAGTCACTAGTGGGAACGTCGAATTTCTTCTAGTATATCAACTCTTACGCTGCAAGCCAGCGCCATCTCACCAATGTAGAAGGAATTAACTTCAACATTCAACTGAACATCTTTCCAGATATTTTTAAACAGTTGATTAAGATGAGAAAGCTTTTTAACTATTTGAAATTTTGAGATTTCCCACTAGTGAATACGTTCCCACTAGTGACTCGGTAGCTCAGCGGTCAGAGCATTGGACCGGTTATCCAAAGGTCGCGGGTTCGATTCCCGTCCGAGAACATGATCTGGTGCGAGTCCTATTTTTTCTAGTATATTATTTAGTATTATATAAATGTGCAGTAATTTTAGATCATTCGACGCGTCACGCTATGCTCGCGGATGACGCGACGTACGCGCGAGTTCGACACGCCCTTATACTCTGCCGTTAATATCGCACACGTTATCGACATAGCCGATACCGAGCGAACAATAACGAAACGCGTCTCACTCGCGCGTGCGAGTGTGGTATTGTAGTGTGGCGGGTAGTTAAACTCCGTGTATCGTGCAGATGGTGGCGTGCAGGTCGTGCTGCGAGTGGTACCACTGGTGGTGCGCGGAGGAGGCGGGGCAGGCGGGCGGGGGCGCGTGGACGTGCGCGCGCTGCGCGTCGTGCGCCGCGTGCGGCCGGCCCGCCGCGCGCCGCCGCTGCCGCGCCTGCGCCGCGCTCTACCACGCCGCCTGCCTGCCCGCCGCGCCGCCCGACCACCGCACCGACTGGCCGCAGGTCAGTTCCGTCACTTTTATATAATACTAGCTTCCGCCCGCAACTTTGTACACGTGGACATTTGAGAAAATCCATAGAGAACCTTTAACCGGGAAAGTATTCTGTTTTAATTTCATAAAAATCCGATCAACCGTTTTTATCTGATTAGGCGGGTCCGCACCGAGCGCGTTGCCTCGCGAGGAAGTCGCCGGCGGCAGCTAGTTTATAATATTCAGAATTAGATTCAGAGATATGACTATACCGGTTCCGACCCACTGCCCTAACGAGTTGATTTTCGGAAAATAACGAAATCATTTGCTTATTTGTTTATAGAATTAAGCTCCTACGAAGTTTGGAGTGGAAATGTGTATTTTACATTATTTTACATCATTTGATTCAAAGTCAACTGTGCTGAAAAATAATGACATCACAGGTTTTGTTCGGTCGCTTTATGCTATACCCGTACTAAATGACGGCCCTCGCTCGACGAGAAAAGGTAGGCGTCGATTCAGGCGACGTGGGGTTGTGTTATTACAAAAAGCAAACGTGGTTAAGTTACGTTTTCCGGTCCGGTTAGACTAATTTTAAATACCTTCGCTTTACAGATATGCAGTGCATGCTTGAAGTGCAAGAGTTGCGACAGCAGCCGCGTCAGCAAGTTTGTGGGCAGCCTGCCGTTCTGCGGGCCCTGCTTCAAACTGCGCCAGAAAGGCAACTATTGCCCACTCTGTCAAGCCTGCTACAGAGACAATGACTTTGATAGCAAGGTAATTCGTGAATTTTCATTTAAAAATAATACTGTTACAACATACCGAAACAGAGTCACCTTACAATTTTCTAACCTTTACTGTTTTTATTTTCAGATGATGGAGTGTGGCTGGTGTGGAAGATGGGTGCATGCCAGCTGCGAGGGTCTGTCCGGTGAGGGATATCAACTTCTTTCAGCTCTGCCGCCATCCATTGAATACATTTGCTGCAAATGCATGCCAGTCGACCCACCATGGAGGAAAATGCTTACAGAACATCTGAAAGGAAGACTCCTACATCTACTGAAGCTTCTTGCCAAGAACAAAAAAGCGTGTGCGTTACTTAAACTCACACCACATAAGAATACCCCGGTGCTTAATAAACCTTTTAGGATAACGTCGCCACAAGCGATAAGAAAACTGCACTTCGATGGTGCAGATGATACCATGAAAAATACGACAGAGACTAAAGTTTACAGAAATACTGCGAGAGGACGACGTAATAACTTCGGTCAAACCAAATTCGATGACTCCAATTCGTTACAGACGATATGGCAATGCTCTTCGTTGCTCACCGATGTTGACCTGAGTAAGGAAGGCATACCGCATCCGTCGCACAAAGTCGTCAACTTACAAGAACCGTTAATGCAAAATAAAGAGATCTGCTTTTCTACTGGTCTATATGGCACCAAAACAGAGTTCGATGCACCTTGTGTTGAAGTACATGAAAATTATCCACCACAGAACAAACTAGAGAAAGCAACTACTATGTTGCCTACTACAGTACATGACGATAAATATGAGGCTATATCCGATGACGACGAACCGATGAAGTCATTCCCTCAAGCTCGCAGTGAACAAGACTTGAGTCCAGCAATTGTACGGACATCGACATCAAGTCTCGATGATACACCCGAACATAGTAGAATAGTATCACCCTCACTACTGGACATCAAGAAAAGGGTAAATAATGACGAGTATGTCTCGCTTAAAGATTTCAATCATGATATGAAAGCTGTTATTGAAAGAACACTGAGTGGTGATTTAAAAATGATATACAAAGATTTGTTCTCTGAAACATTTCCTTGGTTTGATTGTGAAAATAACAGCCTACAGCCAAATCTGGAAGTAGATGGCGAACATGATGATTCAGAATCTCTAAAAGGCCATGAAATGTCTGATAACAAAGGTGTGAAAGCAACTGTTTCATCTATAGAACGACCTTTGGATCAAATAGTGCCCAAATTAGAATCTGATGGGCATAAGCTAGAAGAAGAGTTATTAGACTTCTATCCAGTTGTAGACTCGAGGATTTGTGTTCTATGTAAAGGTGTCGGAGATGGTTCTCCCGCTATGGAAGGTCGGCTGTTATACTGTGGTCAAAATGACTGGATTCACGCCAACTGTGCTCTGTGGTCTGCTGAGGTGTTCGAAGAAATTGATGGCTCTTTGCAAAATGTTCATTCTGCTATATCTAGAGGAAAAATGATCAAATGCGCAGCTTGTGAAATGAAAGGCGCGAGTGTGGGTTGTTGTGCAAAAAACTGTAGTGAAACTTATCATTATGCATGTGCTAGAAAAGAGAGCTGTGCTTTCTTAGATGACAAAAGAGTTTTCTGTCCTGCTCATGGAAAAGATATTGATACAAAAAGCTTACAAAAAGATGCCGATTTTGAACTCACCAGACCAGTTTATGTAGAACTGGATAAGAAGAAAAAGAGATACAGTGAAATAAATAAAGTGCAATTTATTCTTGGTTCCTTGATAGTGAACAGTCTTGGAAAGATAGTACCATCGGTATCTGATTTTGAAGATTTTTTGATGCCTGTAGATTTTTCGTGTACCCGACTTTTCTGGTCATGTAAAAAACCTGCAAAAATAGTACGATATACTATAAAGACAAAGTTGATATTGGCAGAACCATTGCCTGGATTCGATTTCGGCGTGAATATTACAGTAGACCATTCAAAAGATGTACAAATTGTTGAAAGAGTCATGGCTGAAATTGGTGCTTGGCATGAAAGTATAGAAATAGCCTCAAGCAAAACTGTCATGATGCTCAAAAGTGACAAATCGCCAATTAAGTTTGGAAGTAACATGACTTTAGAGGATCTTGCTGTTAAACAAGTTGTTGAATATCTTCTTGAAAACGTTTGTAGACAAGAACAGCAGGATGATGAGGAACCTCAGAACACGGCAGATCTATTTCCACCAGAAGTAAAAGACGCTATATTTGAAGACCTTAACCATGATTTACTTGATGGCATATCTATGCAAGACATATTTCAAGATTTGAAAAACGAATTTTATTGTGCCATGAGCCAATCTGATGATAGGAGTAATGATAAATCTGATTTCATTGATGAACTTCTAAACGCGAGATTAGAATCAGGAAATAAGGAATTGAAAAGAAGCAAATCTGAAATGATCCTACAAAACCATGGTCTCAAAACATTGACCACCGGCCGCGGACAGCAAAGGTCTAGTAGTCTCACATGGAATAACAAATTTGACACAACTTTATTATCCTCTACCATCAAAAGGTGTAAAATTGGAAAGTCTGCAACAGTAACTGGTAAACTTAGTCCTGTTCAGCGTGTGGCATTGATCGAAAATTCACTCGATGTTATAAAAGAGTCAGAACCAGAGACCATTGAAAAGAAACTCAAGACTGAGTCAGCCACCAGTAATAGTCTGTGTGAAGAGGCACCACATACATCTGGACTAAATTATCGTACTACAAGCCCTAAAGAAAAAGAAGACACTGTTACTGAGAAAACAGATAAAACTGAAGGCTATTATACAGATGTCATCGATTTCTACACTAAAATACAATGCAGCCCGATATCTCAGTTAGATGGAGCAGCAGACTGGTCGGGCTCAGAAAGTACGTGTAGTTCACGACCAAATAGTCCGAGAGGAAATGATGATGATTTCACTCCGATACCTCAACTCGACGGTGCTGATGAGAGTCATCCCGGCAGCGAAAATGCTTCGAGAAATCAGCCCAACCAGTTTTTATATAGAGCCAGTGGAACAGAGAGTACTTACACCGTCACTATTGCAGGCAATTCAATCAATGGGCAGCCAGAGTTAGTTATGAGGCCTTTAGACGGTTCAGTTGCACCTGGACAAATGGAACAACCGGTTAGGTGTGATAGATGCCAATGTACTTACAGGAATAAGGAGTCATACGACAGGCATATCCCGACATGCGATATGATGTCAACAAGCGAAAGTGAGAGCGAAAACCCAAAATCGCCAGAAAATAGGACTTTGACAACATTGCAAAATGCTTTTCAGGGAGCGTTTGCCCAACCCATGATTATACACGCTGGCGTCGTGAGTGGAAGTGAAAACGCGGTTAAAGGTGAAAGCATATCTGCTCGCAGAACGTCGATTAACACTCGACAGATCACAATCAACGGCACGATAGTGGAGACGCCGTCTCCTGGCCCCGCCAACGAAATGACAATGACCATCACAGAGCAAATGAAGTCAGGCACTGTTATCTTTGATCAAGGAAAACATACGAATGTCCAAGTTTCAGCAAATCAACAAGTGCTGTCGTCACCCCAAATCGTGGTGACTCCTCAAATGATTCTACCTCCTAAAACTAGTGCCGTTGGCGGACAGAAATTAATGGCGCCACAAATTATTACCCAACCCGGTTTACTCCCATACAATATATGCGTTAAACCAGGTAATGGGAGTACTAATATACAACAGATTCAAGGTAGCGATATGGCACAGTTACTTTCTGGAGCAGGAGGCATACAAGTTATATCATCTAATTCTAATCAAGTTCTTGCAATTCCATCAAATCAGGGCAATATGTCAATGATCCAAGGGAAAAATCAAGTAACTAACTTCCCTAACATGGCTAGCGCGTCATCAATCGCTTTACCCGTTAATTCTATGCACAATACTTCGATGATACAAAATATCCAACCAATGATACGGCCACAAATACAAGGGAATCCTACTATAGTTGTACCGGCGATGACGGCACAACGTCTAACATCACCTAATACTCAAAATAAGCAACAGATATTGATGCCAAATACACCACAAAAATCACCGAAGAAACAACCGGCTCCTGTTCAGCCGAAACCCATTTTTCAACCGGCTAACAGAGGCAGAGGTCGACCGATACCAAAACCAACGATCAAAAGACAAACAAAACTAGAAAAGACCTTCACCACAATAAATCAGCCACTGGGACATGGAAATACTGTTATACAATTACAAACTAATAACCAAACGGGTCAACCGTCTATAATTGTGCAGCCAGTCACCAACCAGAACATTATGTCTGCTTATGTTGAAGCACTTTCTCAACAACAGAACCAAAATATGCAATATATTGCAACAATTGCTCCTCAAGGCGATTATAAAGGACCCACTCAATTCATATCTCAAAGTGGTCTCATGCCTCAAACATTCCAAATACAACAAACAGAATCTGGTGGATTAGTTGCAGTTCCCAGCGGTGGTATACCAGTGTTATTGCCACAAGGAAATGTTGGGATTCTTCCTCAAGCTATTCAACAAGGCGCCACAATTTTACCACAAGGTACAATACAACAAGGAATAATTTCTCAAGGTCCTAATGGACCCACGATCTTACCGCAAGCGATCCACACCCAAAATGGTACCACTATAATACCACAAGGTACTATCCAAGGTTTAGGCCCAGGAAATATTACATCTCAAACAGCAACCCTATTGCCTAACAATACGCTGCAAACTGCAGGTGCGACAGTGGTCCCACAAAGTGGAATTGGCAATGGGCAAACTACTATTATCCCCAATCAGGGCAACACGCTAATATCATCTGCTCCTGGCACCACAATTTTGCCACAAGGAACATTATTGCCCCAATTCTGTAATGACCAAGTGCTTCTTGGATCAACACCTACATTGGAAATGGTCACAGATCCATCAGGATGCATGTATTTGACGACAACACAACCTGTTTACTATGGATTGGAAACTATAGTGCAGAATACTGTTATGTCTTCACAGCAATTTGTATCGACGGCAATGCAAGGTGTTCTGGCACAAAACAGCAGCTTTTCTGCAACAACTACTCAAGTATTCCAGGCGAGCAAGATAGAACCGATAGTGGAAGTACCCACTGGGTATGTAGTCGTCAATAACGTTGGAGATAGTGTGTCACAAGTAGTATCTTCAGCGCCTAATGTTGTTACCGCACAAACTGTACAATCGTCATCACCAACAATGAAAAATGTGAAGACTTCTGTTCCAAATTTGACGTTACAACCGCTGCCTGATAAGTCAACTAATAACAATAGGCAAACTCCAAAAGTCGTACAAATGAGCCCATCACCCATAGCTGTATGTTCACAACCAGCATCTGGAAATATTATGACAGGACGCCAGACAATAAACCCTATAACATCTCAAATACACAGTATGACCATATCGAGTACTTCACAAAATTTGCAGAGGACCACCATCTCCAAACCAAACATTGTTTCCATGTCACCCAATGTAACACTCGTTTCGTCAATTGGTCAGCCTGTTATGGCTATTTCTCAGTCGGTGCCTAATTCAGTTCCATCATTCTCTATGCAACCTATACCGCTTTCACAACCAATAGTATCAAGTTCGATCGCTCCATCTCTGAATAAAAACAATCTTAAAATTGAAAACTCGCATGTCATTGAAATAAGTGGAAATTTACATGAAAACTCAAGCTCTTCTAGTATGCCGACCATTAGTGTAACTCAGAGTATTAAATCCCCAACACCATGGAGACAAATAAGCACACCTATATCCACTGGTAATATGGAAAATAAATTAGAAATACAGAATATGACTGTTAAAACCAGTAACATAAATAGTTCTTCGATGAATATTCAAAATAACATGGGACCTGGACGATCTCATTCACAAAATGATGTTGAAAAACTCAACCAGAGCTGTTTGATGTCTATGCCAAGTAATAATAACAGTATGAATATGCATTCTCATCAATTTGACTCTAGTATGAATGTTAGCCATCATTCGGCAGTACATTCTACAGCAAATAATGTCATTCAGATAACAGCCGGAAACATTTATCCACCATCTTCAATCATGAATAGTAACTTTGATGCTGACACAACATTAAAACTGAGCAAGATTAACGCCCTTTCTAAAACTGAAGGTGGACATTTGAATTTCTCGCAAGAAATAATGGCTTCTCATTCACAACAGAATGCTCAAAATGATAAAGCGTTCCAGAATATGGGTACGAATGACAATAAACATAATATGGATAGTCTGCCGAGTCAAATGAGCATTCATAAGTTAAATAGTTGTCAGGTAGCTGGTAACTTGAGCAACCCAGCCATCAGCATCATTCCGCACAATGTGATGCGACCGCAAATGCAGAGTAATCAAAATTCTATGTCAATTCAACAACATTCAAGTAACAATCAAAGTCAAATGTGCTCTATTTCAAACAGTTCAACTCACAATCAAATGCAAATAATGAATCCCGGAAATAGCTCTATTCAAAACATAAACTTATCATGTCAAGAAGCTACAAATCCTAGAGCCAATATTACAGTGTCGAGCGAAAATAATATACAGCAAAACAATCAACAGCATGAAATGATAAACTCTTCTTTGAATAACTCAAGTTTGCCCCACGGAAACATGCAAATCATACCACACGATAATCTTTCCGGACCTAATTCTATTCATATAATGAGCGGTCAAATTCAACACAATCGTCAGATAGAAAATAACAACCAACTTCAACAGTTGAGCCAAGGCCCTCAAAGTAGATCTTTTCATGACAATATGATAAGTGGACAACAATCTCACAACCAAACTAACATGTTATCTAATAGAAGTACCCCCGATAATAACAATCTAATTAATCAATCGATGAATATGCATGGTATTGGAAGTAATCACAGTTTAAATAGAAACGATCTAAATGAATTGAATCATATGCATATACAACAATCAATGTCTAATTTGAATAACCTGCAGAATAACCGAATGATAATGGAAAACATGTCTGCTCACAACGTAAATAATATGGGGCATCAAATGCATTCAAGTAGAACAGTAGAAAATATGCACAACACGCAAATGCATAACTTGCAACAGATCAATCATCATATGAATAGTAATAGTCGGCAACAGATAGACATGCATGTAAATCAACAGATGAGCTTGCAACAAAACAGACAAATGGACAATGTGGGTCATCATCACCATCAGCATCAAATGCCCAATGTCATGCAGATGCAAAGCAATCGATCGCATATTGACAGCAATATGATGGGAATGCATCAACATGTTCCCAACCAAATACATAATAGACAACAGATGGAGAATAACATGCACATGCATCACATGTCCGGAAATACTAACATGAATTTAGGCAACCAACTTGATAACTCCAACACAATGACAAACATGCATGGAAACCGACACGAGTCTAACTCTGTACCTATGCAAAACATGAATGCCATGAATCAAATCCAAAACGGCAGAAACTCAATGGAACATTCATCGATTATGCAACACCAAATGAATAATATGAACTCAATTACCAATATGAATATGCATAGTAATATGAACAATGCTATGCCAATGAACAGTGCAAATCATCAATCAATGAACAATTCCCTGATGCATGTATCAAACATACCAGACATCAAGAATGAAATTCAAAATTCATGTAGTGGCAGTTGTTCTAGTAATTCGTCACAATTTTCGAACAATCAAAATTCATTTGAAATGCAATGTACTAATTTGAATTCAAGCAACAACATAAACATGGGTTCTAGTAATATGATGCATGGAATAAATATGAACAACTCCAATATGTCTAATATGATGATGAATTCAGTTAACCCAAATTCAATGTATGGGTCAACTGCTCAAAGCAATATAACTGGTCATGATATGCTAATGAGTTGTAATAATCCATCTGATCACAATGTTAACAACATTATGCCAAGCAACAGTAATCACATGATGATGAACAATTCCCAGACTCACTCTAATAACAACCAAAATTCAATGCTAAACAACCCAATTCCGACCAATTCTCAGATCAATATAAGTAGTTGCAATTTACCAACAAATAACGTATCTCAAAATCAAATTAACAGTCTAGATACACAGATTAATAGAAATAGTATCACAGTTAACGAGCCACCGAAATTTCCTCAAGAACCAATGAGGGGAAAGAATATTATGGGACCGCCACCAAACAGTAACATTCCTATGTCCAGTATAGCCAACAATGATTGTGCTAAAGTTAATATGGTCAGCAATGATAAGCCAAATCATAATATTTCAGTGACTGACCAAATAGGATATATGCAAATGAATTCACAGAATAATAGAATTATCAACCTACCCGAACGGAACCGAATAAATAACTCTACTATAGAAAATAATATAAACCAGCATGTGCCGCAACAACATAATATTCGTGTAGTTACAAACAATAATAACAGCAATGTAACAGGCATATCTACAGAACCTTTGACATTCCAACAAAAGAGTGAAAATAGCAGCACAATGATAAACGTGCCATTCCAAGCTATACCAAATAGTGCGCCAATGAACATAAATGTGAATTCGAGCAATAACACTGTAAATATCACTGTTCAGAACAACCTTGTGGATCCTAAGATAGCCTCGAAGGCTGCAGCAGATATCAACTTCCCAATTCAAACTAACACCAACATGTTACCAAATCAAAGTAGCACATCTGGAAATATGATTTGCATACCTGTTCAAAATAGTACTATCAACTTACCAACACAAAATAGTACTAGTATCACATTGCCGAAAGCTCCACCGACTCAACAGTCCGGCATTCCAACAAATGTTGTGAATCCAATGTCAATGAGACCCATGAACAGAGTATTACCACTACACAGAGATGGTCAAAAATCAAAAAGTGCCACCAAAGCTTCAACAGTTGCGAAACAACGACCAGTGAGCCACGATATGCCAGACTTGAACATCAAAGATGAAACAATCGACAGTGACTTAGAAAAGGCAATAGAAGAGTCGAAGCGTATGATGGAATTGGAACAAGCTAAAAGAAAGAAGGAAGAACAAGCTGTTTCTCGAGCCATACAGCTGTCGACAGAAATGCATCAAGCTAACACTAGTTCTGCACCAATTGAAACAGAAACGACGCATTCTATCATACCCGTAGAAACAAATAATAAAATTGACTCTTTGCCGAGCTTAGACGCAGAAATGACTGAACTACCTCCAAAACCATTAGTTGAAAAGGATATAAATAGAAATTCGGCTCCAGCAAAAATATCAAATGCCCCGACTAAAGTGATGAAGAGACCGTTTAATGATAAAAAGTCCGAAATTGAACCAATATCGACTAAAAAGCAAAGCAAAGCTCTCAAAGGTCAGGAGAATAAGGCGACACCGCCGAAACAAACACCCGACCCTTCCAAAGACGATGGACCAAAATTAATTTACGAAGTGACATCGGAAGACGGGTTCAACTACTCTTCATCATCTTTGACTGATCTCTGGGCTAAAGTAGTAGAAACTGTGCAAAATGCTAGAAAGCAAAATGGTCTTCCCTTAATTAACTACAACTTACCATCCTGTCTATCTGGAGCACATTTACTTGGACTCAATAACAACGCGCTCAGATACCTCATAGAGCAGCTTCCAGGGGTAAGATAAACTTATTTTGTAGTACATTGCGTTTAAATTATGTGTAAAAATAATTTGCTTATCTTTTGTTAATATTTCATAGGCAAGTCGTTGTACAAAATATAAGATCCGGCAGGGTCGGCAACTGAACAGTTGGGACAACGATCTCGACTTGAGCGAAGGCTTCAAAGAAAGTCCATGGGGCAGCGCGCGTACAGGACCTATTGTGAAAAAACAAAACCACGATATGTTTAGTTGGATGGCGTCTCCATTCCGAGAAGAGCCGCCGCCATTTGGAGGACAAGAAGGAGAGAGCTCCATATCTAGGTAAGTATAAAGTTCTAGCGCGATTTACAAAGTTCATGACTGTCATCAGTCATCAGCAAATATTTAAACGAAAATCTTGTTTACAGGCGATTAGCTACTCTCCCTCCGGCAATGAGGTTCAGACAACTGAAAGAAACTTCCAAAGTTTCTGTCGGTGTTTATAGATCACATATTCACGGGCGTGGTTTATTCTGCAAACGTGATATTGAAGAAGGTAAGATTCCTTATAACATCTTTACTTCCAACGATTATAAAATGAAAAATATTTATCAGCAGAGCAATAGAATATTCCGTCTATAGGCAGCCATTACACAGTCAATCCAGACCGTCAATCCGATCAAGATCACGGATCGCAGTATACAATGTGTTACAAAAATACCCCTAATGCCATCAAACTGAACAACTTTTACTATGGGACCAACTCTGAAATCGCGAAATAAAAATCAGCTGTTTCATACAAAAATTAAAATGAAAATATCAAAATGTATGAAACAGCTGATTTTTTTTCGCGATTTAAGAGTTGGTCCCAATAGTAAAAGTTGTTCAGTTTGATGGTCCCTTTATACCATATTCGGCATTAGGAGTACTTTTGTGACATATTGTATAGATGGAATTTGATGCGGTTGGTTGCTACGTTAGACGTTCAATCCAGCGTGATCTGATCAAGATCGGATCGCAGTAGATTGTGGTAGATTATGTCGACTTGTAAAAATATCCCCGTTTCACAACATACTTGTCCCTAATTAATGAAACAATAATTGTAAAATTACCCGACATATGTCACTGATAAGTGTCGACTTGGTGAAATAGGGCCCAAGGTTTTAAGACCTATATTGATAGTAAGTAATTTTACATAAACGTATCTGGCCGCTGCCGTAGAACAAAACTTACGGAGTCAATCTTTTTGTAGGTGACATGGTAATCGAATACGCGGGCGAAGTGATCCGCGCGGTGCTAGCGGACCAGCGCGAAAAGCGGTACGAGGCGACGAGCGGCCGGCGCGGTGTCGGAGGCTGCTACATGTTCCGCATCGACGACAACTTGGTGGTCGACGCCACGCTCAAGGGCAACGCCGCGAGGTTCATCAACCATTCATGTGACGTGAGTCCACTATCCTTTTTTTATATTTTTTTTTGTTTCGTGACAAGCTGAAAACTACTGCAGATAATTACAACAAACATGCGTCTTTTTTACCCGACTGAAAGGAAAGGGTTATGTTTTTCGCGCGTATCTTGTATTTAAATAATAATATTTTTTTAATAAATAATTTCAAAGTATTTTTATGGTCTGTTTATTTTGTTTGATAGCCTTCATAATTTTAACGTTCACTGTTCACTTGCACAGTTTTTTTTGCATATTTTGCCATCTATTGAGTATATTGCTAAATATTATTTTTGCATCTAAGTAAACAGTGACTGATTATATTGGACGAAAATCTAGAAACTAGTGGCTGTGGGAGCTGCAGACCTCACGCTTGTGGCATTTTTTACCACTTATCGAAATGGCTGAAACATGTTTTTTTTTCGAAGATTTTCGAAAAACTGAATCAACAAAAAGTTAATTAACCAGCTCACAAAATTTTACTAAAATCGGTTGAGAGATGCGACATGTAGAGGAGAACAGCCGGACAGACATACAAAGCATTTTTGCCCAAGCTGCAACGGAGACGCTTCGCGCTCGCTCGGTCAATAAGTACTGATCCTACCTAAGCACTCTTCTTGGAATCTAACCATCTTTAAACTGATTGTCTTAACTCAGATCTTTCGGGCTACATTTACATAATCCCATAACTCGTCATAAAGATAAAGAGGAAACGTTTTTGGAGTTTTATGGAGGCAATAATTCCGATCTGTATCTTTCCTCAGCCCAACTGCTACTCGCGCGTGGTGGACATTCACGGCCACAAGCACATTCTTATCTTCGCGCTCCGGCGCATCACCGTCGGCGAGGAGCTCACCTACGACTACAAGTTCCCATTCGAAGAGATCAAGATCCCTTGCACGTGCGGCGCCAAGAAGTGCCGCAAGTACCTCAACTGAAGCACCCGTGAGTGAATTCAGTGTCAATTATTGTAATGAACAAAGAACGAAAGAAATATTACGTGTCAACATCACTTAATTAAAATATGAGTATCATAGGTCAAGTAAATCTATTGCTTTTTACTGTAGCATAATTATAGAAGTACATTGATTAGAAGTTTATTTAGAAAATCTAATGAGATGTTTTTATAAGCGCTACTTTCCATTACGCTGGGTTGGTAGTTGCGCTTTTCGAGGTTTTGTAGAAACTAGGAACAGTTGGACTGAGGCTAGCAGTCGTACCTCTCATCAGAATGTCGTGACGTCAAATCAAAGTCTGTATAGATTGTCGAAAGCAGACAAAGTAAACGCCTGAAACTTGTAATTCTTTGTTTTAGACCCTTATTATGTTTATGCTGTATTAACCAGTCCGGCGTAACGGGAACAAAGAGTTATTGGATAGAAAAGTCGGTAATTGATGGATCTCCTGAGAATTCTATGAATTTGAAATTGGGAAATGTTTGTATCAAATGGAAATACTGGGTCGACGACATTTTTAGGTGTACATATTTATGTATATAAGACAATAAGTCAAATTCACATATCGTATTATACCCACCTTACATCTTGTTTTAGTACCACACTGCTGTGAATTGGACAAATGAAGTTTGAATCTTGTTATGATCTCTTTCTCGAATCTACCCAGTGTTTGGTTAATTGATGGATTTTATAGTTCGAACTTATTTTATATTTAATTCTAATTTTGTGATAAGTTTCGTAACTACTAGATTAATGGTTCGCGAACGGCTTAAGTGTTGTCAGCACTTAATTTTCATGTGATATGTGTTAGCCCCGGGTTTGGGTATCAGACGGTTAGTGCGTAGGTAATGTATATTTGTTCCTCATTTCGTTCTATTTCTCTTTACTTGTGATCATCTAAGTCTCGACTAACATAGAATTGTAAATGTACATAATATTTAAAAATAAATTTAGTAATAATAACAATGAAATTAGTACATTAAAAAAGGGTAGCGAAGTTACAAGTACAATGTTACTTTTTAGTAATTTTAACAAGTATTGTATAGTAAATTGTAAATAAGAGGAATTATCTGTCATAATAACGTGGTTAAGCGACAATTCGTTTTATTGTAGTCATAATGGTAGGTTGTATTTTATAGATCATTATACTACTATGTTGTAAATAATAAGATATTCGTACGAATGGTAGGGAGTGGAGAAGATTGTTGTCGCAGTTCGATAAATGAGGCGCGGCAAAATATTGTTGACTGCTCCCAGCTAATGCACGGTTTAAAAGAAATGCACATTTGTTAGCTTTAACATAATACAGCACAGCGTTAAATCAAAAGATTTCTGATAAAATGGAAAAAGTTAAATCGATTGGCAAGTTGAATTTTATTTTTAGCATTTCGTTCTAAGCATTTGTAGACTGAATCCTGTAGACACACATCACATTTTATAGTCATCACAGAAATCAGTTAATAATGTTGCTAGTGAAAATTGTGCTTTAAATAATTTACAATCATAGTAGTTATTAATTAGATGCAGAGACAATAGTAAAATCTAGACAATGGGTCTGATCTGATGCCATAGGATAAAATACGATAAGTTTGTTACTGCATCTAACAAGCAGTATTAAGTTTAATAATATTTGTCCGCAAGTATTTAATAGATAAACTCAAATAGAGCAGATTGAAGTAGTGTGGAATGTCTGAATATAGAATAGTACTTTTCAAAATTTATATGTGACATCGATGTGCACCAATGTTTCCGTTGCCGTGATTTGATTTAACATAGAAGTTTGTATTTTGTATTTCTAAAGCTCCATTCATGTATTAGCTAAAAGTAAAATTATTTTGTATAAGACATTTTTACGAGTCGGATTTGTAAGCTCTGTCTATAAACAATATCTGTTTTCCTTTTATTTTTATATCAGTTGTATGTGACGTGGTTGCAATATTATAATGTTTTGAAAATAAGATACATTATACATTTATTATGTTAGCTGAATGCTCGTCATAGTACAATAGTACAATGTCTATTACGAAACTAGTCTCAACATTCTCACTATGTCAATTTGGAACTACTATGATGTGTATACAGAGTGTTATAAATGTAGATTTACATTCTTTTGATAAATTAATTGCGTTTGTTAATAAAATTGTTTGCATTCGCTAAAATTTTATAATTTACATCGAGTTGCGATAATAAATACCAAGTACATATGAATTTTATCATTATAAATTATGATTAACATATTATATTTTCATTAATATTAGTTTTTTTACAAATAATATTAACAATGTTTTCCTACTCCTTTTTTCTTATGTATTGTAGTTGGAAATGTTACAATAAATTACAATGCAAAATAAACAATAAATAATGAAATAGTTTAGATCAGATTGTTTGTAACAAATAATTGATTGTTTGACGACATTGTGACGTTGGAATAATGTGCTTTAAAATTACGTGCGAGTGTGCATTTTGTTAGTCCCTATGTGTACATCATTATTTAAAAGACCAAAATCACCAAGTGATAAATCAATTTGCGTTAAAGATAAGTACCTAAGTGTAAACATCTGCTCTTGATATTATTTTCTATTTTTTAAATGCTTTTATTTTAATGTACACAATGCCATTTTGCTTAATGTTATTATAAATTATATTTAAATTGCTTTAAAAGCACCAATTTTACAATGCATAGTTCTATGACCTGTCTATACAGTTTATTACTTTATTTATTTCTATTATTATTTTGTATTGTGGTAATTTTTACCAAAAATAAAACTACTAAAATGTGCTTTAGACGTTGTTTTATTTTTGCAAATACTCCTAAGTAGCTGCTAGTTTTAGAAGAAGATTAACTGCAGGAAAAACTAATAATAATAAAGAGTAATATAAAAAAAAGTATATGCGATCGTACACAAACGCTACGTAAATTAAACACTTTGTAATCTCTAAGCAAAGTACTTATATTTGTAAAGCGAGACCCCATATATTGACGATGCAGTACATAAACTTATTTTCCCATCGAACTGTACAAGTGCTGTCGGTGGCTGTGTCCCAATAATAGGCCGCAGCTGTGTGGAGACCAGAGCCGTTTTTTTGAGTTATTGTGATACGCACTGTGAAGTATTTTTTGGAATATTAATGGTGTAAAAACGTTTCTCTTAATACATAAAGGGGTTCATAAGCCGCGTATCCTTGAGCGAGAGCGCAACTTTAGACGAGAGATTATAAAATTATTTTAAATACTTACAGATGTATTTGAAGGGCTTGTTTAGTTTGTTAAGTCTGGCCAGTGTTTTTTCTGTGATCACAGTGATCCATTGTGGCGTTCTGGAGTGGCTATACACGTTACCTCCGAGGCAAAGTTCAATGGTGTCTCGGACTATCTTTTGGACATCTTCAATATTGAATACTAAGTCCTGAAATAGTTAAAGTACAAAATCCTGAAATAATTCTGTGTTTGCGGGTAGTCGAGTGGTCGAATCGACTACCTACCTACCCGCCGACAAAAAAAGAAAATGCCATTCCACACTTATGCCACAGATGAAAATGCGGTCATCAAGGATTTTTTAAGTACGTACTACGTATAACGTACGTTGTTGCTGTACGTAATGAAGTAGGTAGTACCTACTAGGTACTTAAAAACTCCTTGGCGGTCATGCATGTGTTACCGGCCAAACCCGATTTCAGGACAAACTAGTTTTGCCTAGGCTAAACTAGATCTTCTTATACGCGATAGGATTAACTGGTAAAGCCTAGACCAAACTAGTTTGTCCTAAGCCCGATAAGATAAACCAGTTGCGTCAGCGAGCATGTCGTCGGCGACGAATTTTGACTGTCTTATGCCCGAATACTCAAACGTTAATCAACTTTGAGTGGCTCTCTAAGGGTGCGTTCCGTCACTTGCACTCGAGCGCGCTCGGGTGCGCGCTCTGACCGTTCAGTGGCTTTGGTGAAATTTTACTCTGACAGCTGTCAGAGCGTAGTTTCACCCGTTCCGTGGCTCAGAGTGCAGCAACCAAACAACCACCTGAGTGACTGGCCTCTTCCGTTTATCACAGAAATTCCGCCAATGTCCTGTAGTGAAAGATACACGGTGATTTCCGGGAGGTGAATGCTCGGTAATTTGTAGAAATTTCCTTCCTTGAGTGTGAGTGCCTCTCAAAGTTGAGTGACGTTTGAGTATTATATAGTAGCCTATAAACTGAAAAAATTCTCGAATATCTTTATTTTGTGGCAACCCAAGGTGCTGCTGAAGTTAAAAAAAGTGATGACTGAAACCTTTAAAATTTGTGACTGAACAGTGGGCCTGGCCAAAGTAACATTTGCAAATCTTCGTTATCGCCTTTGATTACTTATATGTCTAGATAGTGTTGCACTTTTGACGTACACACGACGGCACCTCAGACTATACATGTTGACCTCGAGACCGGCTTTATGCCCTACGTAATAAAAACTGTTTTTGCAGTTTAACTGTATAACCTGACGTGCTGCGTGTGTAGTAAACCAAACAGGCCAACTTTTTGAAGATGGTGTGCGTTTTTAGCATCATAAGCATCATCGCGTCCAAAGAGTATTGTAATAAAAACAATGGCCTTACAATTAATGTGTGTGTGTTTATATCAGCCATCAGTTGGCTGATATTTTTTTCGATTCGTTCGTAGCTTCGACTGTCTATCTAGACTAGAGGTGAAAACTTCGGAATCTTTCCGAAATTTTGGAAATTTTCAAGAATACTTCCGGAAGTTTTGCTGAAAACTTCCAAAACTTCCGGCAACTTTGGAAGTTTTCATAATAGATTAATTTAATAAGAAAAACTGGGGATACTTTGAACCTTACTTACTGTGTTACTATTAAGTATTATTACATACTGAACATCACAAATAAACAGTGTTTGATGGCTAAACCCTATTATAAGTAACGAGCAGTCCGCCCCGGCTTCGCCCGCGGTACATATATAGCCTATGACACTTGGGGATAGTGTAGCTACCCAATGGTGAAAGAATTTTGGAAATCGGTCCACTACCATAAAATCGGTTACACAAGCGCGGTGTAAGTGCGGGGCGGGGCGGGGGTAGCGCCAGTCAGCCGCGCGAGCGGCGGCGTCAATCCTTTGATATAAAGCCGCCAAACAAAAGCCGCTTCACCAACGAAATGTATGTACTTATCTTCAAATAAATCGTCGTGTTATGTAAGTGCCTATACCTATATATCATTTAATAAAGTTAACATTTAGTCGATGTAACGAAATTATTGTACCTAATTAAAGTAAACAATTTTTTTTAAAACTTCCAAAAATCCGGAAGTTTTGGAAGTTTTCAGGAAAACTTCCTTAGAAATGGAAACTTTCCTGGAAGTTTTCACCTTTAATCTCTTAATGCTCTAAAATCTAGACTAGACATATAAATAATCAAAGGTTATCGCTTCGCTTTCCTAATAACCTAACCTAACGTCAATTCCTTAATTGACGTTAGGTTTAGTTATTAATCGAATTTTAAAACGTCAAATCCATACATTAGTCGGAGCGAAGCGATAGCGAAAATTCATAAATGTGACCTTTGTGACATTGGCTACGGGCTCTGGATTGAACAACTGCGGCGGTATCAGCTAAAAACATTGAAGTTCATGTTAACTGTGTTTTGACAGATGTATGTGATACATTGCTACTTTTCTTTGGTAAGTTTTTATTTGTGCCAAAACGTAGTAGCAATGTATCACATACATCTGTCAAAACACAGTTAACATGAACTTCAATGTTTTTAGCTGATACCGCCGCTTGAGCTGAACCTATTTTTTTAAAGTAAGGACCTAAACAAATAAAAATAAGATGTCTCACTCACTTCCTCATCGTCTTCTTGTGCCTGCGCCATTTTTATTAATAATATTAATATTAATGAAAAATTATTTGCCTTCCTTCCTTGAGTTAATTCTAAAACTTTTGAATCGAATGGAATGACAGTTGCATGATGGCTCCGACGATTTTTTTCTTTGGAGACAGACTGTCGCACTCTTTGGATATCGCCAGTGTTCATTGTATAGGCTCAGAAGAATAACTTTTTCTGAGATTGTAGGTGTAACGTCTGAATGGCGCAAATATATAAAAATGTTTCGATTGGTTTGTTTTTAGCACAAATACTAAATAGTCAGTCTGTGTCATGCAGGGCCGATATTATAGTATAGATTAAAATAAATAAAAAAATATAATATGTATAAAATACATTGCTACATCGTTTTGGCACAAATAAAAAATATACCAAAGAAAAGTAGCAATGTATCTTATACATCTATCAAAACACAGTTAACACTAACTTCAATGTTTTTAGCCGATACCACCGCTGAAGTGACTAACTTCAGAGCGCTTGCGGTACAAAACGATGTACGACGTACCCTCAGAAGAAGTACCTATCTGTAAAATTTACACTGTGGTGATCTTAGAGCATTAAGGTGGTGATCGATGACATAAAGATTAATTTGCTGAAATCTGAGGCTAAAATCTCTCAGAATAATGCTAAAATATATCTCTAAAATATTCACTCACTGTTATCTGTGACTAACTTCAAAGTAGATTTTTATATTTTAAAGTGTAATTTTAATTTTGGCTGTTGAGGTTTTATTACACTACGTACTTTGTTTGTTTACATAATTTTAGCCCGATTTATTTAAAATTCATTTTAAACTATAAAATTTAAAAATTATGGTTCAAAATAAATGCACTGTAAAAATTACCGGATTTTCGGGTATTTCGCTGCTGGTTGGCGGGCAGCAAAGAAGAGGTGTATTTTGTGTGGTCATTTGAAGGGTAATCCAACGACTATAATCTGGCAGCACTTTTCTCACAGACAGCTTTGGAGTTGGACCATTTTGTAGGACAACTTGGACAGACAGACTGATTAGATCTGTGCCTGCCTGTTATGCCACAGACTTGCACAGACAGACCACACAGTGCCTATTTTCTTTTGTGTTTTTGGTATGTTTGTATTGTATTTTAATACGTTTTGCGTGAGAAAAAAGTCACAAGCAGGTTGATAGCCCGGGCAATAATGTCGTAGTTGAATATCTATATTTTAAGTGGAGCGAATTGTATTAATTTAATGGAGTTGAAGGTCTGGGTTGAGGGGATACAAAGGATTGTTTGTGGGGTCACAGAAACCACAACTTGTCAGGTCAGTCAAAAAATTTCTCTTAATTTGATGATTTGTCCGCTAAGTATGCACTGAACAAGTAATTACTATAAGTATGTTGTGAGAGTGAAATTTCACTTGATTTCTTTTTTTTTTACTGTGTGTGACTAAGACTATTTTGGTATCCAGGATGTAGTTTTTGCTCTGGCTCATGCTACTGGCAAAGTGGGCAGATTTACTCTGATTGAGCGGTGGAGAAATAATGAAAGATTACTAGCCCCACAGGAATATCCCTTGAAGGTAATCACACCGACCTATTAAGGAACAATAGGTCGGGGAGTCAGGTTTATTATCCAAATCAAATCAAACACCCTACTAATAAGAAGTGTCAATTAATGACAAATTGTATTTTACAGATACTTATGAAATGGGGTGAATATTCTAATGATATTCAGTTCATATTAAGAAGATCAGACTCTAATAATACTCAGACCCAGAAACCTCAGTCCACTAACAATTCAAGATCTCCTGTAGGAAATGGGTTGGTACCTATTTCATTAAACACTTGAGTGTCATCTCTTTGCTAACATCATATTGGTTAGACTCTAACCTTATGAGTGTCTTGTGTAAATAAATTTACAGCTAGACTGGTCCACAGGTTTTAATTGTGTACCTAATTAATATTGTGACAGA
This sequence comes from Catoptria pinella, assembly GCA_963556745.1. Lineage (NCBI taxonomy): Eukaryota > Metazoa > Arthropoda > Insecta > Lepidoptera > Crambidae > Catoptria > Catoptria pinella. The sequence continues at coordinate 5,214,853 of OY750778.1, read as the reverse complement.
TAACATAAATAATATTATACTTACTTACCTACTATGCTACTAATGTGGTAATTACTACTTTATTATAAAACATTCAAATGTTCTGAAGTCAATAAATAATTTGAATGAGATGGAAAGTACATTTTTGTCAAATATGTAAATTTTGCAGGAGCCATAATGTATCTAACCCTAATATACTGGACAGCCAGAACTCACCAAATAGATTGAACACTCCACCTTATAATAATAACCTAAGCAATGGGTCGCCGGGGAATCCTGTTGGAGTGGTGAAAGGAGTACAACAGACTAAAATGCCGGAATCTAATAGTCCTTTATTAAAAGATGTTCCACCTTATAGGTAACACCTTTAGCCTTATTCATAAGCCAGAGATAAAATAAAACAATCCATGTATAAAGTTAGACATATAATAATAATAATATGATTGTAATTGTCATGATTTTATAAAACTATTTAATCCACACATCCAATTCATCAAATATGTTTACATTTTGTCCTTGAATAAAGAGCTAAAATTATACTTTTGAACAATAATTAACACATAATCCAACAACAACTGAGATACTAGTAAATGGCTTATCTCCTTTTCATCCCCTTAACCCATTTATAAAGCATCTAATGGCCCTTTTGTTTGAATACAGGGATCCTCCCCCGCCATACCGCTCCCCACCTCCTCCATCTCAAACACGGAAGTCTCCTAATCGCAGCAGAGACAACCGGTCTGCACACATGTCTCCGGTGAACTTGCCTGATGAGAATTATGATACACGGAATCCTGAAGCAGTCAGCTACAACAGTCAGTACAGGGAACTGGTTACACTTGTTAATTCCCAAAGGGAGAAACTCTCAAGCCAGCAAGTTGATCTTATAAAAGTATGTATATTAATGTTTAATTAAAGAAATTCTTTTATAATCCTCTATGAGACTATCTGTAATTTGATTATACATTTATATATTGGTGAATACTTTCTAAAAGTAGACTAAAACTAAAAAAACTACTTATTCATAAATAGATTAGGTTACTTGTGTTTTTATCTGGCTTCAATCTCACAGTACTCTGTAATTATGAATGTGTTCCATCTTTTCTTAATTTACCCATGAATTGTTCAATCAGATAATTGTTGTTTATGAGTTGCTCTTAAAAGCAATGAGCTTTTTGGTGATTCTTGAAGAAATCTTTATTTGTTCTCTCCCACAACATTTTTGTCCATGAAGTTTACAGTATCTTGGTAGCTGTACAAAGTGCTCTGATACAGTACTTATGTGAATAAAATAATTCATAAGGTTAATTAATGCAAATTCAAAAAATGTGAGGGTATGGTTTTGTATGATTGGCAGTATGATGCGGAGATTGGTTACTGGGAGAACAAAGGACGGGAGCAAGAGAGGCAAGTTGAGCTGTTGCAGCAGCAGATCAGTTCTGCTGACAACCAGCTTCGGATCAGCACAGAACAGGTTAAGTATCATTCACTACAATACTTTGTATAAAGGAGTTAGAAGAATTTTTTGATAGTTTATTGATGTTATTGTTTGCTATTAAAAAAAGAGAAAATTATAAGTTATTTAAAACTTTGTCACATTACCCTCTTAATTCATCAACGCCCGAGCGGACGTATGCGGCCGGATAACAATGAAATATCTATTGTCTCATTTTCCGGGCGTTGAAGGGTTAACTCTTTATAAGCTGAAATCATAAGTTTATAGACTATAATAGACACACACACACTTTTGGAATTGTTACTCACTGAAGAACTTAATGTTTGATTTAAGGTGCAAGCACTAAATTATGTAGAAGAGGAAAGTGAAATAGTAAAACAGAATGAGAAGACTATAAAGTCGGAGATAGTCCTGGTGCGGTCGAAGTTGGCCAACTGCGAGACTGAGCTGCTTCAATGTAAGAACAAGATCCGGAAACTCATGGAAGAAATCCACAATGAACAGCGAATCATTAGCAATCGACAACAAGAAAACAGGTATGTTAGCTGAGTAATGAATACTCACTTAAAACTTTGGCTCCTGCCAAGGATGTGATTAGTATGAGAAATATCAAAACCGAAATAATCAAAACATATAAAGAATATGATTATTTATATTTTTTTTCTTTAGACAAGCATTGGAGCGATCAATGCTCGCCGAAATGGAGAACCTTCAAAGTCAAATACAACAAGCGAAGCATGCCACCGAAATCAACCATCTCACTGCAGAGAACCTCAAGCGGGAGGTAAGTATCTAAGATTCTTTGAAACAGCGTCATTGTGTACTAAAGAATTCTCTAAAGGCCAAAACGTGCATACGAGTAGACGTCCCCGTGCATGTTTTACTCCAAATTTCACTTTCTTTATTTACAACACAAAATAAGAATTCTCAAAAGCTCTGTAAATACATTTTCTTCTGCTGCAATGGTCGGTACGCTGCGCATTATCAGCTAATACGGATCAGCATTGCCAGCAATCCTGAAAAAAAAATACTTTTCATAGTACTCAAAGCAAAAAATTTTATAGGTTGGTGTATTAGAAGATGCAATAATGGAAAAGAAGCGTCAGGTAGAGAGACTGGTACAGGAAATGAAGGAAGCCAACCTGCAGAGCCTCACGGGCAGCGTAGATGAGCTACGGCATCCGCTAGATGGTAAACACTATTATATGCCTACAATTTATTTGTGTAAGGGTCAATTTCATTTGGCAAATACATGTTACATTTTATGCAAAGTTTTGAAGTTCAGATAAATTATAATGCGTTTTTAAAAAAGATTTTGCTTACTCATTTCAAGTTTAATAAGAAATTAAATTACTATGCTTTCGTTAGAACTATGTAATTATTTTAATTTTATCATTTTAGGCTTGTGCAAGGCTGGGAGCGCCCGCCGCATAATTGGGTCTCCTAGACAGTTGGAAAACGCAGCACCCACCAATAAGAACCCACACGGAGTCTGGGTATAGAATATAGATGGTACTAAATAGACATACAAAACTGTATATATATAATTCCCCCTATTTACTTGCGAGATCTGAGATACATATATTCAGAAATTTTATTAAAATATTACATTACTGTAGTGAAATGTATATCCTAAATGTTGCAGTACTACTTATTAAAGAATTGATTTTAATTTAGTGTGTAATATGAGGTGTTGTGTTCAAAATAGTGTCATATTTGAAATGTATTGTCACAAATGAATGAGTGTGTTTTGAGTAGGTTAGAAATGATTGTATTTTTGCCTGTGTGTAAAAGTATTATTTAATCTTGCCTTTTGTTACTGTATTTACTGTTGATAAGTGATTCGACTTGAAAATGTAAAAGAGGGAACAAGCAAAATTACCAATTTACATAATATAAATGAGTTGAAAAATCAAATGCTTTACCAACTACATAAAATACTTTTATGTTTACCAAACTTTTGAGTTGGAGCAGGTTTTAATAAAAACTTGTTTTGTGCGAGATACTGATTATTATAAAAAATTATTACCGATTACAGTTTTATGAGTATTATTTACTGAAGATTCTTTTTATATTTTTTGTACTTGCATGATTTTTATCAAAGAAGTTTATGAGCTGTAAGTTTTGCCTGTCACGCGTTCTTGCAATATAGAAATAATTGTATTAATAATAATATTATCTAGTCGAAAATATAAGCCATTGCAATATTTTATAAATCATCATAAATTACATTTTTAATACAATGAAATCATGGCATTTATGAGAAATCAAATGGTATTCAAATTAGACAAGCATAACAGTGTAATTTTTAGTTATTACGAGACTTGATTTATACATATTTATAACTGTGTAGTTACAATATTAGAACTATGTATGATTACTGATAGTAAGTTTAAGTAGAAAATTGATATTCATGTATTAAATAAAGTGTAATGAATTTATTTTAATTTCCTTTAGTGTTATCCCCTCTATTTTACAGTATAATAAAAAGACAGTAAATAAAGAAATTTGTTTCCAGTGAGAACTTCGGAAATAATAGTATCCAAATTATTTCTTTATCAAAATCAGTTTATAGTTTTATTTAGGCGTGAAAACTTATCAAACTATTTCTTATTAATAATCATTAATTTAGATACATAACGGAAGATATTATTTGGATATTCTGTATGTCACTGTTATTGCGTGTCAGTGTGGAAAAACCTTAAAATTGTCTAGAAAAAATCCTAAAAAGTCGTTTGCGTGCGCGCTCCAAAATGTGACTACTGCTGTCCAAAAACACTAATTGCACAACTTTGGTTCTACTGTGGAGAAGTAATGAAACAACTGAATATTCTTAAAACTTATAAGTAGGTAATTATTTTATTTCAAATATACCAAATCCAACTTGTTGGCAACAACTATCGATACATTCACTACACAATAGTTGTCTGAAATGCAGCACATACAATCTCAAAGACATCTTTGACTAAGACAAAAAATATATCCATAAACAATATTTATCCATTCATGTACTAGCTAGATAAGTAACTATTCATAAAAATATAATATTATGTCATTGCATGAAACGAACAGTCTGCAGTAGATTTCTATTTTAGACAATTTTGGCTAATGGCTTGGCCACGCGGTGAAACGAATAGCGGCGCGGCGCGGAGGGCAATTCTCTCTTCATAGCGGCGGTCATAACTCACACGCAGCGGTTTATAATCATCACGCGCTTAGTATTACAAATTCGCATTTCGCTTCGCATGGCCAAGCCGCAAGCTGTATGTTTAGCCAGTAAAATATGAAGGGAGCATGTAAATCTCCAGACAACTGAGTTTTTAGTTTACTCTGAAATTGTTTCAAACATAAGAGATTCTTCTAACCCATCAAGCATTTATTAATCAAGACTTATAATTACACATTAAAACGGAATAATCATTTACATAAAATCGAAATCACATTTCAAATACTCTTATTAAGTCGTTTAGGCGGACTAGTAGTCTACCTGTGATGGACTAGAAATGAGTGGAGTGCACCTTTTGAGGTTTCATTGTACAAATAACTTCCTTTGTTGTGAATGTTGATTGTAGTTATTACTAGACATTTGATTATATACATTTGAATGTTTGCTCGTAACTCGATGGTTGTGATATTTCACATTTGAACAGTAGCACAAGTTTAGAACCTACAAGAAACGGACGAGGCACTTGATTGAATGTATTTTTTTAACTATGCATTTTTTAAGGTAAAACAACCAAGTATGGTAGATACTTAAACCATTCTTTTCTTAAAGCCCTACATTTATGTTGTTGTGAGTATTCAATACTTTACAAGAGAATTGGCATGTATATTTTACATGATATAGATGTTATTTAATTGGTTATCGTTAGTTAGTGAGTGGATATAATCTGATGTCTAGTTTTAAACTTGAGTGTACTCTGTCAATAAGGCACATACTCTCATTTAAGGTCCATAGATGCCTTAAAACTAGTGACAACATAATCACTATGCTTTCTCTTCTTTTTCCCTATTATACCGTTCTAGTTCTTTGAGGAATTGTCCTTTAGGTTTCATCACATTGGGCCTGTCACCACGACACTTGGGGCAGAACCATTTGCCTTTGGGCTTAGTGGTGAGGTAGACGCAGGAGAAGTGGAACCACTCTATGGGGCACAGGTCGTTGTCGCAGAGGATCATCTCGCCGAAGGAGATCTGGTCGCACAGGCAGTACCGGGGCTCGTCCGGGTCGATTTGATCCGTGTCTCCTGGAGGAGTTTCTGACCGTTGGGCGGCTTGGCGCGCTTTGCGCTTTTTCTTTTTACCTATCCCTGTTGAGTAACAATGTTTTATTAATTTATATAATCGAGTACCCATTACAGTCACGTCTATAAATATGTATACAGTTTAGAACTTTGTCACTCTAAGAGCTATTACTTTTTTAATCAATGACATGAATGAAAACTACAACAAAGTGACAAAGTTCTAAACAGTATACATATTTTTAGAAGTGACTGTACATAGTAACACCTTTAATAATTAAGTGGCAGTCTTATTTTAATCTCATTTTTGAACAAGCTCGCTCCGTCGTAGACCCTGACTTTGCTTTCGGGCTAGACTGGGGTCAAGAGCAAACCCATTAACTATTAAAAAAAAGAAAATCTTACCTTTCTTGTGTGTGGTGTTGTGTGTGTGCCGCTCGCTGTCCCTTTCACTGGAGTCCGCGCCGTCGGTGGCCGCACCGGCTGTTGTTCTAGATCGGCGTGCACGTTTTGACCATCGCTCTCCTAGAAAAACAATATAAATGAGTAACCAGTGCTTTATTTATAACCAATATAAAAGGAGCCCCCATGCAAAATTTGAGACTCCTAGCACTTGTTGTTTCTGAGATTTCGTGATGAGTGAGTGATTTTCTCTTTTATATATACAACATGTTACAAAAATACCTCTAATGCCGAATATGGTAGATAGGGACCATCAAACTGAACAACTTTTACTATGAGACCAATTGTGAAATTGTTTCATACATTTTGATATTATTGATTTTAACTTTTGTATGAAACACCTGTTTTTTTTTTCGCGATTTCAGAATAGAGTAAAATCTTCGTCTAAGCGTTAGTACTAATATATATTCTGTGGTAAGTCTCCGACTTTAAGACCCCTCCGAATCAGAAGGTCAACCTAAAGGTCGTCAGGTAAACAGCCACACACGCAATTAAACTTCTATAACTTGTTTTTGCAATATTGCTATTTAATTTCCTTACAATCGAAGTGAAAAGCAGAGTGTATAGCTCGTAAGTAAAACCCATTTTAGCCTCGACTTGACTATCCACCCTCGCCTACGGCTCGAGTGGATATATACATCTCGGATAAAGTGGTGTGTTTTATGCACTTGTAGTACAATGTACTATTTTATCAACAATCCAAAATCTAATCTTCATAAACTTTTCATTTTATGTGTGTTTTATGTAAAGAAATGAGAGTTAGACAAAATATGTTGCTAATAATTAAGGGCCTTACCACAAAAGATTTTAAACCACTGTTTAATTTAGATACTGTTTAAATGTAATGCTGTCTCTTTCAAATCATATTGTCAAAAAACTGACAGCATCGTATTTGAACAGTACATAGAGTTAAACACTTGCTGAACAGTGTTTTATAATCTTTTGTTTTGTTTGGTAGGGCCGTAAATGTTTATGTGTGGTTCGAAACTTACCAGCTGACTTGTCCTTATCAACCTTCTCCTTTTCCTTGTCGGCGGTCCGCTCGGGCGGCGGCGGCGGCGGCGGCGCGTGCTGCGGAGGCGCCTGCGCCACGCTGCTTTCCTTCTCTACGCTGCGGTGGGGCTCCGAAGGAGGCGTCGTCTCCTTGGCTGTACCATTTGTATTGACGTCTAGGCAAGAGACTGGAGAAAGAATATTCTTCTAAAGTAAATTGAATATATTCTATATTCTTATTTATTTTGTTTGTTCATATTAATAAAATAATATCTTACAACATATTTTAAACCATGAATATGAATATTATTATTTATTTACTAAACCATTAGTACAAAGCGGGATTTGATTAATTCATCAACACCCGAGCAGATGCATGTGGCCGGATAACAATGTAATATCTAATGTCTCATTTTCTGGGGGTTGAAGGGTTAAGATAGAATCTTTAGATCAGTAGTTCTTAACCTGTGGTCCCTGGAAGCACCAGAAGTGGTCCCAGAGCCATCCTAAAATTCATTTTTCAACCCTTCATTCATTTACTTACATTTACGGTATTTCACCTCCAATCTAAACAGTGGGTGGTCCATGACAAGACAGAAATTTTGAAAATGGCTCCTCATCACTAAAAGGGGAAAAAACACTGATGCACACAGTTCAAATATATGGCACTCACTAAGTTTCTTATGATCAGCATCTAAAGACCGCTGTTTGTTGTCAATGAGATCCTGTGTGAGCTGGACAACCTGTAGCTTTTCGTCTCCAATTTCTTGGGCAGCCACTAGCGCAGCTTGTAACCGCAGTGCTGCTCTGCCACGACGCCTTTCTTCTGTGTTGGTTCCAATGCACACAGCCAAGTGAGTCTCAGCATCTCGCAGACATTCTGCATAAAAAAGGTAAGTGAATAAAATCATATCAATTCAGGTTGGTTACATTTATGAATCACAGATAGACAGACATGTGTAAAATACATGTAAAACTTATGCTATAAATAATAGAGAAAGTCCTACATGATCATTACAGGTCTAGGTTAGAGCTGGAGGTATTTCATTTGTAATAAAACAATCATCAACACAGATAAAGATACCTGCTCTGAGTTTTTTATACAAGAAAAGCTTATTTTAATGGTTGGAGTGTGTTATTTTGGTTTTGTAGTCTAGATATCTATATAACTACGAATGCATAGCAACCTGTATAACAAACGTCAACACGGAGATTTGTATGGTCTTGTATTTATAAAACTGAGTTTCATTGAATTAGAAATGCGCTAAAATGAAAGATAACATAAATTACTATTGAAATTATGAGAATTACCTCTGTATGTTACGTCAAGCTCTCGTAGTCGAGATAAATGTCGCTGCAGGTCGTTTGGAAGATTTTCAACACAATCTAGGTAATTTTCTACGTATGTTGCAGAGAGCAAAGCCTCAGTAGAAGTTTGGCTTAACATGTTTGAAATTTTCAGTAACAACTCATTATTTACACTCAAAAAATCCCTAAAAATGGTATTTACTTTCTTCAAAGGTAAAAACAAGCTCTCTCAACTACATACACAGACTCAAACTCAGCTCACTCAAAATTAAAATCTCAAATAACAGCAACAGCCAGCCGTGACAGCCGTCTGAGCCGTCAGTCAATGTCAAGCAATAAACATGACCTCTGTGAGAGATCATGACAGTTTGGAAATAAATCAGAACTTTGCTGAACGAACTATCAAACGAATTGGACTCGATATAAAATCAATAGGTACATACCTAACTAAAATTAAAAATACTTTCCATTAAAAATCGAAATAATAACGATTTAAGCTTGATCTCTTAACAAATCTCTACATTTCAGATGCTATGTGGTGTATTTTGTTCTGTGGTCTAATTAACCGATTATGCCTGTGCCTTATGTTCAGTGTTATTCTAATCTTTGGCGTGAACTTTCTTTAGTAGTTTAGCCCCTCGTCAACAGAGGTCGTTAAGCGTTTCTAAAACACATTAAAAGCTAACAATATGTATGACTTTGTTGAAAAAAGTTAGCATTTTTTTGTTGACTGTCCTCCCTCTTAAAATGAATAAGTAGGTAATGAATTATTGTATAGAACAATTAATAAAAAAAAATATTTGTGATTAATATATTTTTATTCCTTTGTTATAAACATTAATATTTTATTAAAAGGCATAGATCTACTATAACTAAAACATCATCAAACAAAATATCATCTAATCAAAATCAAATGCAGCCCGTGAGACACTCACGCCGACTTCATCATCACTCGAATGTGCGATAACATTTTAGCCCACTATGTTTACCTACCTAGGCGTCCTCTGCACACTCGTTCGAAGACAGTTGTAATTAATTCATTTGGAATCATATCTTTAATCCGCGTGCGTTATGAATGGGATGATACCTTTTGGAACTGAAACTGAGATTGTCCGTCAGTAGCGTCGGCAAACTCAAACAAATGCTAGTTGTGTAGAACTGTGCGCGTGGATTTCTGCTCGAGTTTTATTTTAAATGCGAGATTTATATTAATATTGTGATTATTTTAGTGATAAATTAATAATGAGTGGAAAAAGGGGTAAAACTTTTTACTTTTTTATAATTCATTTATTTAAACAGATTCAGAATTTTTTGACGACGTTACGCTACTTGACTGCTTAGTTGACATTTTCGATTTACTTTAACAAGGTCCCTTTCCATTCTAATTGCGCGCGAATATAACTAAGAGAGACATGAGACATGCCCTCTCGAGTATTTGAACCCGAAATTGAAATTACAGCAAACCCATAAATATAATTTGGATCTACTCGTAAGTATTCTCGTAGGCCCTCGTAGGCCTCGTAGGCTCGTAGGCCCTCGCCTCAAACTACACCCTATCTCCTATTCAACTTTTGCTCAAGATTAGTTTATCCGTTTACCTATACATAATACAGATTACCGGGCCGGGTATCACGAAATTCCACGGTGCAGTTTTGTTTTGAATACGGAAACCATAGAGTAAATATATGAAAAGCATAGCATCGGATGCGGAGTTTCGGACGTTTGTGAATCAGGTTCAGCGGGTCTATCGGATAAAAACATTGAAGTTAATGCTGACTGTGTTTTGACAGATGTATGTGATACATTGCTACTTCGTTTTGGCACAAACAAAAACTTACCAAAGAAAAGTAGCAATGTATCACTATCAATCTGTTAAATCAGAGCGATTACGATAATGTAAGTTAGCCGATAGAGCCCCAGGGCCATGATCCCCAGTCCCAGGTAGAGCCTTTAGTATTCACTTAATACCTATGCATTTGTTCATGTAAATAAGTACATTGCGATTGAAATAAGAAATGATTAAATATGCAGTGACAATATACAGTGAACCGCTGCAACTTCACTCGAGAATGTATGGCAAAGATAAAATTTTACAGATTTAAATACGTCGTTTTGTACCGCAAGCATTTAACAAACAACAGAAGTGAGCAACTTCAGAGAAGTTGGTCACTTCTGTTGTACAGTGTTAAATTAATCGCATTGTATGGGTGATGGATGTCATATCATATGAAGCATGGGTGATGTTTATCTCTATCTATATGCGAGCTTTATTGTACATTACTGACGTGGTATATAATGACTGCGTTGCTGGCAGCGATGATGAAGGCCGAGAGCGTAGTTAAGCTTAGCTCGAGACCATCATAACGTGGCCAGCAGTGCAGTCATTATGGACCAAGGCTTGTATAGTGCTTTACACAAACAATGCGTACTACCTACTATAATATAGTTCTATAATATAAAAATACAAAAATACAAATATATAATGCAAAATCGTCGGAGCCAAGAACTTTATAATCATTAAGTCTTCTAAAATTCTTGGTCGCGGCCAAAAAATTAGATAATTGAATTAGATAAGAGGTATCTAAGAAAAGGATAAAAGAGGTAAAAGTGGCCACTTTTAGCACTTTTGCGAACTACTACTATAACGAACAAAATTTTACTGAGGTTATTGTTTGTAAATAAACTATAGAACCTTAGCTTTAATCTGTACATGTGAATTTTCGATACATTATGTACTTAGCGAGCAATAAATTTAATTAAAATGAGGGCGCCACTTGAGGTATATAGGGGCCTTAATGAAATGTCAAAAAACGCTGAAGTGCCAGTTTTTTTTATACTAGTCTTGAGCAATTTTGAGCGTCACCATTCGAAGAGCGCGACAAGTTCGACTTTGCTCAAAGGAGTCCAAATAATGACCACATTACAAGCAGTTTTGAGTAAATTATTGTTCCTTTAATGCACTCATTGAATTAGACAGTAAAGTCTGCAAGGTGAGTCACCAAGTTCAGCAACAAACAAGACTTGCTAGGAGGAAACGATAATTTCAGATTATTTATTCTAATTGCAAGCAGGCCGAGGTCTCACACCTACCGTGTATCACCCACGCTTTCTTCGTCATAAAGTTTAAAACGAAAACGGCAGTATGCCATATAAACTTGAAGTACTGGCACGCATTTTGCAAACAAATAAACCATCAGTCATTATTGACATATTTCATAGATTTTTTATGTCCGCCGCGTAACAGGTTTTTAGTAAACCTATTTAGCAAATTTTTTATCTAAATTGTCCGTGTGTTGTGTAGTGTTACACCGATGTCATCTACGCTGATTTTCGTGGGCCTGCCAGAGGATTCGAAGAGCTCGATAACAAAGTAAGTATTTCTCATTTTTCATTAGTCATGGCTGCATTGATTTCGACTGTTTATTGGTGAGTTCTAGGTGAAATAATCCCTTCATACCTCTTCAAAATTATCAGGATTGATCAAAATTAGCAAACATATGCAGAATGTAGAGAAGACGAGTTTATCTAGTTTTTTTTTTTATTTCAAGCGTTATTCTTTAGAAATATTACATGGGTTCGATTATTAATCATCTGTGGGTAATATTTTTGTTAAAAAGGCTATTATTTAATACCATTGTGGGTAGGTGGTAAAATGCTTGCCTATTCGGTGGATTTACGGAGGTAAGTAAATAAACTCAATGGTACCTATATATTTAGTAGGATTAGGTACTTTGTTTGCTAATGCTTATGAACTGATGGATTACAAGCCAAATAAGTGTAAATTGACATGGGAGACGCTACTTCCTAGCGTAGAGAGCTTTATGTCAAATGACACTGCTAAAGTGATAATAAGCAATAGGAACAACGTGAAATAAAAATTCATTTTATCTATGCGATAGGTACAATACAATTTAAAAGCTATTTATTTTTTACAACTGCTTATGCGCTGCTGTTTAATAATACACAGTACCTTTCGGAACGTTCTATCCGTTTTTCAAAATATCCTTTCTCATAGCGGAGCGGAGAGAAGTGGAAATATGAAATATTCTATAGAAAAATGAGAAATCTCCTCTCCTCTCCTCTTTGGTGGAAACCGGGCCTTATGGGATTTTAAAAAAGGTCAAGGCGCAGGTTACATGGAAAATTACACGCGGAGTACAGGAGCCCTTGCTCCTGAAGAGTTTCTTTTGAGCCTGTAGATTGGGAAAAATGCCCCACCATTTTGTAAAGACATTTGGTAAGGACATTAATTGTACTTTTGGCCCTTCTGACACCATCTTTAGGGTTCAAGACTCGCCGTTACTAAATTAGTTAAGCCAAGTCTTTTTAAGATTTACTTAACTTATATCTTATAATATAAACTTGGCGGAAAATCTGTTGTCAGGAAAAAAAGAAAAAAGCTTCAGTGATATTTTCGAATGGAAATGTTGAAGTTTTTGGTTTTTGGGTAGGTATATTATAACAACTCGTAGATACCTAGTGGCTCAGTGAGCTGAAGACCTCGCTCAAATTGTATGTTGTTTAAAAATTAATCTAATAGATGTCGCCACGAGGTTGACACTGCTTTCGAAAAGCAGTACCTACTAGGTATGTGCTGTTTCATTGGTTAGGTATTCTTTTAATATAAATTTTACGAGAATCGGTTGAGAAATGCGACCTGTAGAGGAGAACAGCCAGCCGGACAGACATACGAAAGCATTTTTGCCCAAGCTGAAGCAGAGGCGTTTCGCTCGCGTTTCGCGCTCGCTCGGTCGAAAAGCTTTGATAGGGTTGATTTGGTACTGGTTTAGTATAAAAAAATCGTATAAGCCAACAAACTAATTGACTGCATAGGCTTTTATCTTTCACATGAGGTCTTTGCAGCGATAAATATCAGGGCAGCAGATAATAGAATTGTTGCTTTTTCAGTTTTCAGAGGAACAGACAGGAGAATGTTCAAACAGTTATTTTTCATTGCATCATACATAATAGCGGTGCGTTCTCTTACTTTGTTGAAGTGTGTTTTTAACATATTATTAAAACCTGATGTAAGGTAATTAATCTATTAATTCAGGTTGTAAGACTTGTAAGGCGCCACTAGTTTATAATATGTTCTCATTTGTACTATATAAGGTACAGAATGTAGTTGGAGGTTGGAGGTGTAGGCCGGTCCAGATTTACGGGCGTGCGTGGGTGTCTGCGCCTGCGCCTTGGGATGCCCAATTAAGGCAAAGGACAAGCTTGTTTATGCTCAAGTGGTTTATTTCTTCGGATTAGGAGACATTGTGCAATGTTTTGTATGCAGAAATGAGCAATTTTCGACGACCTTGGTGAATCGTAAAAGCTGTATGGTTCCACTTGTTTTAGTCGCCTTCTGTCTCCAGCTGTACTTTATTATGGTTTCGCAACGGCATTGTTTCGAAACGCTCGACCCGTTTTCTTTGATAATTCGTCCCGCTAACTCGCTGAAATTGCAAGGAACAACGATTTCGAACAATAGAATTGTATCCCTTCGTTTGTGGACTGCAACTATCAATTTTCGCGGGTTTATTTCGTGTTCACTTTCACTTCTATATTGCCATTGTTATTTATTGTTATTACTTTGATTTGATGTCCCTATAAGAAAATATTTTGGGCTTTTTGTTGGAACAATTAATATTCAAGTATTTTGGGCTTTGCGTAGTCGCATTAAATAAACAAAAGCTTGAAATTATTAATGGTTTTCATATCAACAAGGTTATTTTGATCGTAAAAAGTTTTCACAACGCAATGATGAGATATTTGATTGAATATAATATTGCTAACAAGTGTTAAACAATAAATGTTCGGCGACCTCCGTGGTCGAGTGGCTTTGTACGACGGCACCTCAGACTATACATGTTGACTTTGAGACCGCCTTTATGCCCTATGTAATAAAAGCTGTTTTCGCAGTTTAACTGTATAACCTGACGTGCTGTCGTGTGTACACCGGTTTTCAAGGTGTCGCCATCTCTGAGGTCCCGGGTTCGATCCCCGGTTAGGTCAATTTAGAAAACGAATTATTCTATATTGGCTCAGGTCTGGATGTTTACGATACCACCGTTTCTCTGATTTCCACAACACAAGTGCTTTAGCTACTTACTTTGGGATAAGAGCAATGTTTGTGATGTTGTCTAATTTTTTTTTAAAATTTTGATCATTCCTGTTAAATTCACAAAGCTATTTAATTCATATATCAGTTAATTTAAGTAAAAGTTACCTAGGTATAAGCTTCGTAAGTTTTTGCAAATTATATTTATTGGTTGTAAATGATCGGTATGTTGATGTTGCGTTGTTTAAATATACCATCGCACAAAGAGAGGTTCATAAGAATGGAAAACCCTTCTCGTCACCTGAACATGTGCAAAACCCGCTCAATAGACATCCGATCCGATCCGTAATTATGAATATTACGGTGCAGTCCCGTCTGGTAATAGGATTACTGGCTCAGACGAGGCGGGAGGTAACAGGATAGCCGCGCCGAGTTCCGGGAAGCCGTACGTACGGCTTTGTAATGCAATGCAACTGTTGGCTCTGCCGGTGCAGGGGTGCCGACGTGCCGAACCCTTCTTCATTGTTTGCGTTTCATTTGAAAGATTACTCATTTAGATAGTTCGTGTTCACTCGAATCGAAACAGTTGCGAACGGAGATTATTAATTTGCAATCGTGATGTCGCTGTCGTGGGAATCATTTTGTTGTATGAAATATTATTTTTTGTTCTACAAAAGTTGCTTTGCTGTACTATCTATATCTTTTTTACTCTTGGCCGCTGTGGTTGTTCTTTATAGACAAAACAGCAGCTTACTTAATCACGATGATGTTTTAATGTTGATGTTCGTGGTATAATGTGTGGCAGAAAATACAGAACTAATGGCTGAATAGTTACTTATGCAACTGTTGTATTATTAAGGGAATTAAAACACGAATGTAGGTTTTTTACATGAGTGATTATTACAAGATATTAAAAAAACGTCTTACGAAGTTGGGTGGGGATTTCAAAATAAAATAAAAAATAGAAAGTGAAACTCCGATAAAAGTTCATAAAAAAAACGGAAAATATCCAAAGGCCAAAAGGCCCCACCCGACTTCAAAAGACGTTTTTTAATATCATGTGCATACATTAGTTATTATGCAGATTTTGAATAATATTTCATGCTTTTGTTGTTTTTAAAAAGCTTAATACTTTTAACTTTATGTGGTGAGCGACGATATTATAAATAAATAAAACATATTTTTCAATTTTGGCTGTTTGATGAGTAAACCCCTTTGCGCGGAAAGGATTGAAAAAGCGAAGCAGTTGCATTACGAATGGACATAGCGTTCCTGCCCCAGACATCCCAGAAATGAGACATATCTGAAAAATAAGTATTTTGTAATTATTTTTGAGACTTGGTAAATCACTGTTAAAACAACGGAAAAAAGTAGACATAAAAAAGTCGCAGACTCTATTATGTTCTTTGCACTGTCACATTCTGCGTCAAAGAATAAAATAATATCACAGAGTTAATGAATTGGTTCTACCATAGTATAAAAATAATAGTACAAGTACGCTAGTTTTCGTCGATCACATTTCACAAGATTCTAGAGCACAATTCTGACCCCAGCTTACTTTATTGACTTTTGAGATTTACCCAACGTTTCATTTTGTCATTTTTGCCATCAAAATGATAATGTGCTACTGTGCTATATTTACACTTACGCTGATATTGAAGGTTTTGAGGTTATGTCAATAATTCACGAACAAAAAATGTCAAATTTTCACCTTTCATATGACCCTAAAATGATCGCTGGGGTTCTATTGGGGCACAGCCCCATGGTAAAATGGGCCATTTCATTTAGTACAACATTATAACACTCGTTTGAATGATATAATGTTTACTATGACACTGGTTGTTTTAATGTTGATAATAAGCTAAATGTTTTAGAAACTTTAATAGAGGATTTCATTTAGAGCATGGGTGTAGGTAGATAAACGTATAAAAACGTGCAAATAAAATGTAAAGTGAGTGCAGATGGTGCGGTAGCTATCCGGCGGCGGAGCCGTCATGCACGGCCTGTCGATAGACAATGGCGGCGCGCCCTCGCGGAAGCCGCCGCAGTTACATGCTTCACTACGCTACAACACCGTCTCCACGTTTCTGCACCTCTGGTACTTTTAACATCAATTTTGAATTGCACAGCAACCGGCACCACGATTTTAGTGTATCACCTATAATTTTATTGCAGAACTGCATGCAACATTGGATTTTACGTCAATGTGCGTACCTTCAATACCAGAAAAAAGCTCAAGATTTCGTTGCATTTCCGCGACAAACTATTGCGCTGTAAAATCGTGGTTTATAGGTTGGTTTGAAACACAAAACTGCGATGCGAAGTGGGTATTTTATAAAGATGCAAAAATCTAGAGCTCGCATGCCGTTGTAAGTGCATTTATTTCGTAGAGGTAGAAAAATATAGACGATTCAAAAGAGCTTAATTTTTAAGCTTATTATATTATATTATATACTATACTATATTTAGACTTAGATGACTTTGAAATTAGCAGTTCAATGTAAAGTATGTCCTAATATTAATTTGTATATAGGTGGCATTATGGACATGAGTAAGTACTACCGGTTACTTGATCTAGACAAGCAGTATGTAGGTAGGTGCGCCCTCGCGGAAGTAGTCTTAGCCGCCTGGTTACTTGATGTCGAATCATTATTTGAGATAGTGTACATTCAACAAAAAATTTAATACAGGTAATTTTAAGACAATTTCCATGATTTATTACTTTATGAAACAGTAAACTTTTTGTATTATTTTGCAGTCATAGCTCTCTGTACCTATAAGTTAGTAAGGTATAGAAAAATAATTTAAAAAATAACAAAATAACTTACTTACTAAAAATGTTCGAAAATAATTTGGCCTACTGCTTTTCAAATATAACCTCAAAATTAGGTCGAAAACCAATAAAGGTTGCTATCTAATGCTAGTAATATAATAAGTCTAAGGTCTGATGAGTCTTTCGGTGTAGCCGTGGAGTCACAGTCTCCTTCTATATTTGACCGAAAGCTTTAGCTTGGGCAAAAATGCATTCGTATGTCTGATTGTTTGTTCTCCTCTGCAGGTCGCATTTATTTCTCTACCGATTCTCGTGAAATTTTGCGAGCAGGTTCGATAATTATGTAGAAAATTTTTGTCAAGCCAGTTTTTCGAAATTTTGGGAAAAAAATCTCACCCATTCGATAAATGTTCAAAGCGCCATCTAGCTTAGAATATATATACTAAAAGAATACCTAACCTACCAATCAGCACATAGTATTGCTTTTTAAAAGCAGTGTCAACCTATTGGCGACATCTATTAGATTAATTTTTAAACAACATACAATTTGACTTAAGGCACGTTAGGTCCCGGAAAGTCCAGTCGGTTCATTTAACTGAGCCACTAGTTAGGTATTCTAAAATATTTCTAAGATAAGATATATTAGGTATACTAATTCAAACTTCAAAATTCAAAACTCGTTTATTCAGTCTAGGCTGTTACAAGCACTTGTGAATGTCAAAGAAGCTACGCCATTGGTTCGCAAACCCTAAGCGGGAGACCTTGTAACGAGAAGAACCGGCAAGAAACTCGTCAAGGGCTGCTTTTTTCTCCCTGTATATTTCATACAGAGTCGTCAAAATTTGAAAAATGAGGTCGGCATTTAAAGTGACGTCATTTTCCATTACAATAATTAACAAAGTTAACATTCAATGGGTAGGTAAAATAAATTTCAACTAGTTGAGAAATCGCTGTCTACTACTCGATAACTAAGAAAATCATTGTATGATATGAAGAATTAGCCCAGGTGAATTAAGTCTACGACGGGGCAACAATATAAGATGCTAACCAGCCCCCAATAGTCGTATATGGAGTTAAATAATCATCCAATGTAGATGGTCACGAGATAAAAATCCCGTTTTTGCACGTTCTTGTAACACTTTTAACATCTCTACAGCTACAAACGTAATCGCTTGTTCCGGCGAAACGTTTCTTTGATCTCCTGGACCCTCTATATCTGTTAATTAGGACCATACAATGCGCATGCGCCGGACAGATAGCGTCAATTAGTGTTCCGATACTACGGCTTTGTTTAGATCCGACAAGGGAACAAATTGATCCGATTAGACCTTTTTACAGCATACAAATTGTTCTGGGTTTTTGGTTGCAGACTGTTTATCGTCTTACACAATGGTTACGTTTAGCTGAAAGCGAAGTAAATCGTTTTTGTAATTGTATAATAATGAGAATTGAACCATGAAATATAAACCAAATATTGGATTTCCACGGATTATTCTGTTTTTGGATGCTCGTGATTGAATCTCTAATTACTGACTTAGATAAATATTAGCTTAAGTTTACTTGTTTTTTTAAAGTAAATCCTCCTTCAAAAAACCTAAAAGTAAAAACATAAACTGCTTAAAAATTAAATACCTCTAAAAAGCAAGAAATAATATTAAAATCATTAAATGCGCATACGCATCAAGAAATAATATTAAAATTAATTAAATACGCATATTAATTTTAATAAAACACGCCTATTGAAGTCGGGTGGTGCTGGAGGACTTCTTATTTTAATTCTAAAAGCCCCACCCGAATTTTATTGGATCTCAACTGAACTACCTATGATCATTCAGATAAAAAAAGAATTATTAAAATCGATTACCAACTGGCGAAGTTAATGGTAAAACACATATAAATAAAAATATAAAAATATACCGACGACTTGATAACGTCCTCCTTTTTTTGAAGTCGGTTAAAAAGTAGGTACTTACATAACCCTAGTAAAACGGTGTAAGTGACAAAAACAAAAAAAATTGCTGATTTCTCAGTAATTTTATAACTTTCTGTTTTATCTATATGGGTACCCTTTACTGATAGGCAAAACATCTGACTTTTCGTCATCTTAATTTTATTTTTTTTAATTTTTTTTGATATAGCCTTTAGTTTTTAAATATTAAGTGATAGATGGCTTCGTAGTGCAGTTACCACCTGCGATTATACTTTTTTTTCTGCTTAATCGATATAGAAACCATACAAAATTGTGTCAATTATCCCTTAGATGGTTTCCTCCTGTGTCAATTGACCCAAAAGTATATAAAATAAAACAAAATAACACGGTTTTTTTTTACCTTTCTGCGCCCGTATTACAACCTCTTAAAACTTGATCGTTTTCTGAATGACTATCAACGCGTCACTTTTATTTGCTATACAGCGAGAAAGAGATGTAACTATAGCAATTCATAAACTTGGCAAGTTTTAAGGGATTTTAATACCCCGACTTCTTTCTAAAATGAAAAGCTTTAAACTGGCATTTAGTGAAATTTAAAATTGATTGCATCTTCTGAGTGTCAGTCAAGTCAGTAGGACCTTTTTTCTATAAGCTGAATGATAGATGATTATAGACTAGAAATACCAAAAGGTAGCTGAATTTAGTTAAATAAGTTAACTTTTACGGGAGACCACGCCTCGTAAACGAGAAGAACCGACAAGAAAATAGTCAGCTTACCTATATAAAGTGAGGTCACTTTGAGCTCAAGAACGTAATTATAGATAAATATATGAAAACCCTTAAGGCTTAATGCCGTTGGGAATTACTTTAAATTAACGATTTTACATGGGCTCATAATACATTGAAGTTCTGACGAGCCGTGGCGAGGCGATGATCCGCGTGAAGCTGCGCGTGGGCAGAAGGTATGACTATTGGATGTTTCCTCGGCGCAATTGGAGGGACATAAACCGTTGTGGTTAATTTGAAGAACAATAAGTTGTTTTTAAATTACCCCAAATTTTTCAATTGGAGACAAAGCCGGCACAAGTAATAATAAAGAATGTATATACTTCTTGTCGATCAGCTGTGATATTTATTTCAGGTGCTTATCACAATTAAATTACGTTTACACGAAAAACTCGCGTGAAATGGAAGTGTTTGATAGGAAAAATAGTGCAATCAGTCTTTGAAAAAACGTTTTAAATAATATTTAGAACAAAAACCCATAGAATAATAACCAATAGGATCAAGGAACCTTGATTTGTTTTGTTTTTTCGTAATTTATTGTTTGTTCCGTGATGTGTCATACATAAGTTTAAATATGAATGTATGTAGGTATTCGTAATAAATTTTGTTTTGGAATTCCTATTAAGTTTTAGTCAATTACTGTAAAACCTGTCATAAAGTTGCTGAAAAATTATGATAATCTCTTTGTAAACATTGTTTTTACATATTTTTTTAGATTGAAGTACTAACCTTATGAAGCTGAAGAATGAAATCCGAATCATAAATAATCTTTGTTATTATATGTGGTAAGCCATTAGACCATTAGAAAGCAAAATTAAAACATTTCTCTATTTATAAGTCGACAATTAATCGTTTTTTATGAACGTACTAATAAAATAATAATAATTGCATTTCTAACTGTAAATCACTAATGAACACTGCTCACTGCTACGATCACGTCTTAAAGTAGTAAACTATTAAATTGCCGGTTCGCAAATTTATTGCGGCTGATGATCACCAATTCGGGTTAAAAGATCTATATCATTGTAAGTGGTCGGATGGTGTGGATTTTAAAGATAAGCGTCCACTGATCCGCATTGTACGCAACGTACGGTACGCATCGCTTTAAACAAACGGAATTGATTCTGGGTTCCGTACGATGCGGATCTGCTGTGCCGCCCTTGTATGATTTCCCTCGTAAAGATGAAGAAAATCCGTTTGATGCTATGCGTGCGTTACGTGCTATGCGGATCAGTGGACGCTTACCTTTAAAGGCTGTCGCTTTCACAAGCAAACAGTCGTCATCACCGTGACACTGCGACTTAAAAAAATGCAATTGGTTCCATTATTTTTGATGACATCTGTTATTATAGGCGGCCGTTTGTTCTTGACCTTTGCGGTTGGTTACTGCGCGTGCGCTTGTTTCTTTATCGCGTGTCTACTTACAATGGTGGTCACTGGTCAGCCAGGGAAATGATTGCGTTTCACCTGTTCTAATGAGCTGTAATAGTAATGCGGTTTTATGGTACCGCAGCGTCGCCCGGAGCCTCCGTTCCAGCTACCTAATCATCTAATGGTTGCAGGTGATTGATTTTTATGTATATACTTGAGTTGGAACAAGTGAATATAATTTGCGAAGGAAAATATGGTAATGGAAAACTGAGTGGCAACAAAATTAATTCTGAAGTTAGGGTCTTGAAGTACTTGTGAGTTTTCCAATATTAAAGTGACTTATAATCATTTGAAGTTTTTTAGGAAAAAACTTAAAACCTACAAGTAATGCAAATTAAATGCAAATACTGAGTGAATCTAAGTAGGTATAGATAAGTTATAGTTAATGAAACGAATGCTTGAATGGAAACTATTGGAAAAACAAAAATTCACAGTAGTTTTTCGGAAGAATGATATTCAATGTGTATTATCCCTTGTTTGTAGTAGTAATATTCTGTATAAATGCTAGAGTAATCCATTTTTTTGTACGCTGGATAAATTTTGAATCTATGGAAAGAAAGAAAGAAAGAAAGCATAGCCATCTATTATTCTCGAAATTCCCACGAGAAACGAAATTCCACGCGAGTGAAGTTGCGGGGAAATTCCATTAGGTATTTAATGACAGCTGTGTAAAAAATACGTTAAGATATACCTTCTTTATGATATCCCCACATCCACCCACGTCCCGTTTCCTCCTTTTCATTCCTCACATCCTTTTTACCTTTTTCCGTAGAACGCTGTCGGATCATCAAATCTGTGAGTTGGAGATCGCTCCCCCGAGTCCATCAGCACCAAGTTTGATTACGACTTCTGAACTACAAGACGGGTGAGTTGATTAATTTATTTAGGGTATGTTTCACAAGTTTATTTTAAGTTCCGATTGACTTATTATTTGATATGTGCATAGAAATGGCGATTAGATGAAAGCAGGAGTTAGAGCTGATGTTAACCATGGATTGAGAAACAGGCATATTTTAAGAAATAAATGAATGTATGTATTTTGAACACTAAACCGTTTTAAACTGTAGGTACTATAACTTTTACAAAATAAGTCTTAAATAAAGGATATCAACCAAAGCAATGAATTGGGATGAATTTTCAAATAGGTTCTTCTCCTAACAGTGCTTAGTAGTGATATTATTATTGTAGAAACATTTTCCCTAGATTTATGCGGTTACCGGCAATTGCGGTTTCTTTGCAAAACCTGGCGTCCACTAAAGATATAAATAAAACAAGTCAATAATTGCGTTATCGCATTTTCTGGAAGCACGCAGCTCCCATAAAACGATTCTGTCTAGCTTACATCATCCATCTTGTTACGCAAGGGCACTTTCGGGCATGTGACATTGTGGAATTTGGCTTTAGCGAAGTGCCGTCACCGCTTGGTACCGATCCTTCTGCTCAGCCGATTTCTATGCGATCGATAGACAAATAATGTTCGCGTGATTGATGACCCGGTGAAAATGCGAGACGACTGTACTGGTTTGCGATTGTGCTATGACCTGGGTCAGAAACCTACAAATGAAATTGGGCCTATTGTTTGGGAAAAAAGTGCGTTTGTTGCTTAATTATCCGAATAGAATGGAAAAGTGTCGCGAACCGAAATTGAAGATGGAATTTTAAATTGGTCTATTATTTAGAACATATACAATGATGGGGCGATATCACTTCTTTTTGGAATGCTGACCTATTTTAATATGACCTCCAGTGAATGAATTACACATTGAAGTTTTCTGTCAATAAGTGCATGCAACTGTTGGCTTTTAAGCATAGTGCCCACAGTGTGTGCTTGTTTGCTATCCTAAGTGTTAAAATAAAAAATAACTTGGTGGATATAAATCATTTCTTTGATTGAATCAGGCATTACTTGGTGGAAGTCCCAAACCAAAGCAAACCAAACCAAACCATTGTGAAAAGAGAAATATATGTAGCTTACTCCCGCAAGAAATCTTGGAATCTCATTCGGTGTCGGTTTACGCACGATCTAACTCCTGAGAATGCTCCGGGTTGGGGCGAAACACGTGTAGAGTAGTCTAATTGGTGAAGGTGCATGTTGTGTCGCTGTCATGCTAAATGCAAGTATTGTTCACTGATATTTTTGTGGTGTGCATGTGCATTTTTTTGCGGGCGGGCGGGCGGTGCATCCTGCATATATTTTTTGCGGGAGTAAGCTACATATATTTCTCTTTTCACAATAAATCATTTCATTAGCGAGGGCTAGGAAGAAAGGGGGAATATTCAGCATACAAAAATGATTATAAATCTAACGGTATGAAAGGGATATGATTAGGTATCTATTATAGGTTACCGTCGAATCAATTAAGTTGTTGTTAATTGTGGAGAGAGTAAAAGTCAATTGGTAGGAAGGAATATCAGGGCACTTAAACTTGTGGCAACCGGCCATTTAAAACGGCGGATATCTGCAATCAACATTAAGTCGTTAATTGACTGACAATTAATTTTACACTAATGGGTATCTCATAATTATATCATATGGATGATGTTGTGATTTACCACCCATTTTAATGGAGATTTCGGTAGTAAAAGGTGGATTGTTGGATCGATGGGAGAGTCATGGGGAATCACTGATTAAGTTGAGATCAGTAGGGCAGAAACTGTATTCAAGACTAGTCACAAGTCACAACTAGTCAAAGTGTCTAGGAATAGTGCAGATAAAACATTTTCACCATAATGCTAGCAAATAAATCCTGTTAGACAAATCAAAGGTAATATCTGTGCATTCGAATAGTAATGGTATGCAGATTTATAGTGGTACAAATTTCTCCGTGTAATGGCCGCTACTTAGCAAGATGGCGGTCGTGACCGATGTCCGGCACGCGTCGGTCAACCGGCCCCATCAGATCAACCTGTGGCAATGTAAAGACTGTAATAGCATGCTCTAGACGGAAGAGCTATTCTACCTCTTTGCGTCGATAATAAACCACAAGCAAGATGCGTAAAGAAGATCTGCCATGGAAGTTACTGTAATGTAAAAGATGCCCTTAACACGATGGTGCCGTAGCAGTGCCTTAACTGCGTTTAAAACAAAGATGGCTAATGGTTAGGTCCTTGATAACGCCGTTCTCCACTGACCATCATTTGTCGTATTAGGCTTATTATTTACAAAAATCATCGACTATAATTAGGAAAAAAGAAAAACTGGTGAAGTTATGGGTAAACATACGTAAAAAATAGATAACATCCTCCTTTTTTTTGTCGGTTAAAAACAGTTGATCTACTGCTATGCTATGCTAGTCAAATTACGAAATGTTTGCTATGACGCTTAGGTATAAGTAAGTACAAGGCACTCACATATTTTGCCCTAGGCCCTACTAGGGGATTGTAAAACAGTGGCGCTGCTGTTTGTACTCATGTACTACTTCTAACTGCAGTGCCGTAATGGAGAACTTTAGCTTGCCTATAAAATATATTCTTCTTTAGAAACCTATTACACACACATTCAAGTACCAACATAAACGTAATTTATTTCAGCAATTAAGTCTAAGAAGCTTTATTAAGACCAGTTTAGTAACATTGTAAGCGCCGTGATTGTACTAATAAGGTTGCATCGGCGTAAATTAACACATAAGCCTACTGTTAACTGAAACTTGCCGATATACTACTAACTATAATCTAGGTTTCCTTTATCATTATGCAGCTTCAAGAGAAAAGTATTGCACTATTTTTTTAGAGTAAAGAAAATATGATTTTACCAATGGGGTTTTCATTATTTATATACAAGGTGTTACAAAAATACCCCTAATGCCGAATATGGTATATAGGGACCATCAAACTGATCAACTTTTACTATGGGACCAACTCTGAAATCGCAAAAAAAAATCGCAATGCCAATCATCTTTATGTCTATAGCGGCAAATAATAAATAAATAAATAAATATTATTGAATAAATATTTGACAACATCACATACATTGCTCCGATTCCAAAGTAAGTAGCTAAAGCACTTGCGTTATGGAAATCAGAGATAACGGTGGTATCACAAACACCCAGACCTGAGCCAATATAGAAAAGTTCGTTTTCTAAACTGACCCAACCGGGGATCGAACCCGGGACCTCAGAGATGGCGACACCTTGAAGACCGGTGTACAAAGCCACTCGACCATGGAGGTCGTCAAAAAAATCCTTTGTTATAACCTAGCTTTTAGTTAGACTCCCTTAATTCGGCCCTGTCTTACAATCCTAATTCTAAACTGACAGAGATTTCGTTTTTAGTCTCTCTTTCGCTAATTATATGTATGAAGGTATAATAATTATGATATTCATTAGGAAACTGAGCAAAGATTACCACAACGAACGGTAAGAAATAGTAAAGTCGAGTTATTATTGATGGTGTTAAATACAGATTGATGTAATTTCAACTTGTAATCATCCATCTCACTCAACTTTGTTTAGATGTCAATATTGCAAATTGTGACTGATTGATTGAACTGCTGTAATGAGTTTCCGCTTAATGATTTACTGATTATTAATTTATTATCAATAGTAGTAGGGCTGTACTTATTAGATATATCTCTAATATTTATTTTAATGATACTATTTTTTATTATGTGGTGATGTGCCGGTAATTTACGGTCATTGTGATTATTTGGAGAAACTTTGTCACATAGAAGAACTTCTCAGCTAGAATAGGTCTGTGGTATGTCTTGAATGGGAATCAAGGTAAAATATTGGACGATTTAAAATGAATGAATGAATGAAATTCTTTATTCAAATAAGCTCACATATGACGCTTATAACCACCAACCACTATGACATCTTATAACTGACAAGAAAAATGGGCGCAAAAAACTTTATCACATGGAACGATATTTACGAATAAGTATATTGTTTCCAGACATTACATTCATATATGTTACAATTAACATAGATTAATAAATAAATAACATTATTTAATTATCTCATTTCTTAATGAATCAATTTACAGGGTTCAAGCTAAATTCAAAATTTAAAGTAATTATTCAGTCTAGGCTGTTTTAAAAAAATTTACAATGCATACAATTCAATATGCGTTAGGATAGGTAGTCAAAAGCAGACCCATTCCCACTGGCAGTACCCGTTCACGAGCATGACGCATGAGCCAACCATCGCTCTTCGCTCAGCCATATTTGTGGGAATGTAATGACCCGCCTCACACGATACCACCGCAGAAATTATTAAAGAGCGCATGAAATACTTAGGCTACCCATGTTGACAACTAATATCCAAAAGATCTACTTGTTACTCAACTTGAATGATTTTTTTTGTCTTATCAAGAAAATGCTGTAAATAAAACACATTTTAAGATACACTAATGTGTATCATAAAATATATTAACGAAGTCTAAGTTCGTGTTGCTAGTGGCAATCACAACGGAATGTTGGTTTAATTACCAACGTGTTAATTTCTTACGAGATTCTCTTCAAAATCAACCAAGTTCGAATCGTTTTTTCGATATTTACCTTTGTTAAAAAAGTGTCACTTTTTCAAAACACTTTTCATAGGCGTAGTTCAATCAATACATACTAAATTCAATCGAAAGATAACTTTTATGGACCCAAAAACGTTTTAATGGCGAAGTTTCATTAGATTTTCCAGTTTCTACATACATTTTTTTAAATTTACATCCATGATTTGATTCTGAAGTTGTATTTATATTAAGTTGCAGTATTGTAAATTGAAATGTAGCGGCAATCATAGAAGTAGATATCTCTTGCTTAGTTATTGTAATATGTGCTAAAAGCCTTCAAAAATAAGGATTAAGTAAGACCTCTTATACATGCCGATGATTACACAGGTAACCCAAACACAAAAAACATATTGAACCCTAAAAAGTACATTTCATCAAATATTATCTCAACTGCGTCGCGAATGCAGACACACAAGCCGGCGGCGCTTTCCACAAATTATCTTAATTAAACAAGTGTTAGGACTTCCTTTGGCGGGTATGTACCCAACTAGCAAAATAATGTCATATAAACGTTAAGTTAACGTTTCTTATGCGACTTTAAGTGATTATATGACGGTCATACAAACATCAAGTTAACGTTTATAAAACGTCAAAAAGGCCCATTTTATAAAACTAAATAGTCATGTAGTAGTCCAGTAAAAGTCGTGAGACCGACTAAAACGTTTTATTAAAGGTAGTTATAAGACTTCATTATGACTAAAATGGTTTAATAATATTAAGCTATGACATTTATAAAACATTTTTTCTCCATCCGAACTGTCAGTTTGTATTGTGCTCCAATTGTTCAACAACTTGAAATTTTAATATTGTATTGACATCAAAAGGTAAGTTTATTGGAGTTATGTCTTTTACAAAATATTGGTAATTTAACATGAATAAGTGAAGGTGGTATTAAGCACATTTAGGACTAGTTTCTCATGGGAACTTTAGTTTATCGTTAATGTATGTGACGATATGTACTATTTTCCTTAAGCCCTCTCGATATTCATGATTTTTCTGATGTATGAGAATATTAATTTCATATAAAATTAATCTTTAAGACCAGCCATTTTTGGTTTAGTTTTATATAGACTGCTATACAACTACTAAACAACAAAATAGTCATGTACACGTTTTGGTATGACTATTGATAAGCTCCATGTTTTATCGCTAGGGTTCTCGAGGTAAATCAGTGAACCCCGTGGCAGAGTAGATTTATATTACAGAAATCTTGTACATTACGAGATATGTAATGTACAAGATTCCTGTAACTGATTGATTTCTGTCTGTTTTTGCTGATACTTATCTCTAAGTTTTAGCAAAAGTGTACGTAATTTGTTAAGTTTTGTTAATAGGCACAGTTAGCCACTGAGAAACCTACCCCCCGAAGATGTGTAGTAGGTAAGATTTTCAAGTGAATCTCAATGTTTTTAAACGAAAATTAATAACATTGTAAGTTTTTGATTACTTCTAGTATTAGAAAAAAATTCTCCGAAATACGTTGAGTTACCTAGGTACTGAAAAAACAAAATTGTTCGCAAGGAAAAAATAAATAAGATATCACTTTCATGGGTAAGTATAACGTAATAAAAAAAATCACCTAACTTACTAACTTTTAACCCACCAATATAAATGCAAGCTACAAAATTGTAATTTAACACATACTTTCGAGATCTGGTGTATCTTTTCTTTCTTTCAACTTTCAGTGACACTTTCTTGACCAACGCTAGTTGTTGAACAATGCGTCGATGAAGTACTAGCTGAATTTTTAAGGGATTTATATGCACATTTCGCTTGAAGTTTCCACTTCGTTTCAACTGTTTCCATTTTTTTTGGTCTTTAGAAAAAATCACGAATTCTGCTTTTGTTTAATAATAAAAGTTGGGTTTAATTCATATGACTGAATGTCGGAAAAGAGTTATATTAAAGTTTTGTAAACACTGAAATGTTTTATAATAGTCAGGTTATCCACATTATATAAATTGTTTTATTGACATTATATAAATGTTTTCCTTAAAACGATTTTGTCTTTTATATGACTTTTATCCAACCAAAACGTTTATAGGACTAAATTGATGTTAGGTAAACGTTTTCTATTATACCATTATATGATCGTCGTATAAGAAAGTTGGTAAAACGTTTAATGGACGTACCAATACGACTAATTCGGTATACAACTATTATGTAAAATCTCCAACTTCTATACGACTAATAAGTAATGGTAAAACGACTATAAAACATATAAATGACTGGAAGTCATATAATTTCTGTATTATATAACAATTTTTGCTAGTTGGGTATGTATATGTGTCGTAGGATAATCGTATAAACCGGACTTTTGCAAAATTCCTGGGTCGATTGTAAAGGACCGAGTAATTGGAATCCAAGATAGATTTTCGCAATCACCCGAGAAATTTTTAGGATCTTTGTAAAAATCCTAGTATGTTTCGGATAATTGGAAACTTGAATGCTCATTGGATAATCTAAGAGTCGATTTAGTCTGATTGGTCAGAATATTAATTTTCTAATAGGAATATAGGTAGCCGTTAGCAAATCAGAGCATCCGTCAGTCCATAACGTTGACGTCAGCCAATCAGCGCGCGCAAAATGATGGTCAATCGCGATTTACCTAAGATACCAACGCTGGATTTTTGTAAAAATTCTAAACATTACTCAGACGATTGCAAAAATATGTCTCAGATTCTACTGTTTTTTATACGGTTTTTTTGCAATCATACTAGGATTTTTGTAAAGATGCGATTTGTACGAATATCCTACGACGAATTATGTGTTGCCAAGACACATAATATCCTATTAGTAACATTAGGTTTAAGATGCAGACATTACTTATTTTCATCAGAGACTAGGAAGTAAGTTTTGGCCTACGTTTCACGTACAGGGAGAAAAATGCAGCCCTTGACGAGTTTCTTGCCGGTTCTTCTTTGACATTCACAAGTGCTTGTAACAGCCTAGACTGAATAAATAAGTTTTGAATTTTGATTTTTTCTTTAAGGTTGCAAAATACTAAAGCGACTGTTCGATCAAACTACCGGTTACGTGTCATATTTGTTACAACACAATAAATCATTTGCTTTTAATTATTTTCTTCGGAGATAACACTGGCTATTTAATTAAAAAAAACTGCGAATACTTCTTATACTTAATGCAAGTGCTTAAACGGTTTAATTAGATGGATTTTGTCACTATAAAAATAGTTAGGTAATAAATACCTATGATAGGTCTTTGATTGAAGTCAGGCTTTCGAGAGGGTATCGAGATTCACCGATGTCACAGAATACTGATGTTACCGATGTATTGTCTTCACGCTCGAGCAGTTGAGAAAGGAACGGTGACACACGGTGATGAGTGCTATGATAGTGATCTTCGTCATGTCACTTTGTCACGCACTTGATAATATGTATGTATCTTATGTTAAATTTCACTTGGAAACATATATGAGGTTTATGTAATATTGTTATTATTATGATTGTACATAATGTTTCAATGGTTTCTACTGAATGAAATTGTAGTTGAAAACTTAATTATTGTTTTTGTGTCATATTGATTCACCCATTTTAAATTGAACACGTATTACTGTTGTGAAATATACAAGTATTGTGAAAGGTCCTTACAAAAATGAAATTCTATGACTCGACTTTATTTTTAGCTTTCGAGTGGATCGTCAGTTTTATTTACTCAACATTCAGCATAAATTCAAATAGTTACCTAAAGTACAGTTAAAATGTTAATTATAGAAAATGACAAATTTACTATGGGATGGAATGGGACATGGGTCATGAGAAAAAGGTTTAAAGTCATTAGTAACTTTTATAGGTAGGTACTCAAATAAGCATGAAATGGTCATGGGTACTTGAATAGGGTGACTATACAAAGCGTTCTTAGAATATAGCAATAAACGTATACACACAAACATCAAGTTAAGCAATGAAATTGTTTGACGCTTTTGAAACCTTTGAAGTATTGAAATTGACATTCAACACGTGTCGTATATTTATAAACAAGTTATGATATGACTAAACGCTGCAGAAACTTAGAAATGCCGTCATTAAATAAATATGAAACTTTAACCCACTATAAGTATATTATAAATGTGAAAATTTGTATGTTTGGATGTTTAGATGTTTCAATGTTTGTGAATCAATCACGCAAAAATGGCTGAATGGATTTGAATGGGAGATACTTACTTTATAAGCTGAATTAACAATGTAGTAACTATATACTTTGTACCCTGGTTAAAGGTTCCAATTAGGGATTTTTAGAATGATCACGAGAACGATGTCGCGAACAGAAGCTAGTAGTTAACAGTAAAGTAGTAAATTTGAAACCGAAGAATATCAGCTCCAGTCAAGTATATTTGCCTCCACCTATGCAGTTATTAGCAATAAATGTTTTTTACATAGTACGTTTTGTGAGTTTGTATTGTAATGATGTTGTACTGATTGAAATTATGTTGTGAGGTCATAACTTTCAGTTTTTGAAATTAGTTTTTGTCAAAAAAGTCCATACAATTTGATGTAGGTAGATGAACGAAATCATACTAAGTAATAAACAATAACATAATGCTAAGACATGCTAAACGCATATTTATGAAAAAGAGAAAGGGTTTTTTTAACTTACCTACACTTTCTTCTGAAGAATGCAACTCCACATTAACCTTTAAATCCAATAGTTAGAGCCCTTCGATACGATTTATCATATCGTATCGTAGGGCTCTCATTGTCTAATTAAATCTTTAGATACCACCTGACAATACATCAACGGACTGCCATTGAATGGAATAACTCTCTATGCAGAAGTAACTAACATTCCATTTCATTACGAGAGGGCTTTCATAAAAATTAATCACACAGATTATAATGCACTTTAATTTGTGATAAGATCCAGCTTCGCTATCTCCAATAATAGCGCAGTAGTAGCAATCGATCAGAATTCGACACTAACGTAACGATACGTATCAAGATTAAATACGAACTATTTTAACGGTTCTAATTATAGTTATTCTCTTTTGAACTGTTGTATGTTGAATTCATGTGCATTTTAATATTGCTAGTTATAAGGTTATTTTGAGAGACAGATGCTGTTCGACTGATATACTGCTGGTACTCGTTTGACCTATTGAAGATAAATACGGAGCATGCTCAAGATTTTGTATTTTATATACAACGTGTTACAAAAGTACCCCTAATGCCGAATATGGTAGATAGGGACCATCAAACTGAACAACTTTTACTATGTGGCCTCTGAAATCGCGAAAAAAAATTCAGCTGTTTCATACATTTTGATATTTTCGATTTTAATTTTTGTATGGAACAGCTGATTTTTTTTCGCGATTTCAGAGTTGGTCCCATAGTAAAAGTTGTTCAGTTTGATGATCCCTATATACCATATTCGACATTAGGGGTACTTTTGTAACATGTTGTATACAAGGTGTTACAAAAATACCGCTAATCCCGAATATGGTATATAGGGACCATCAAACTGAACAACTTTTACTATGGGGCCAACTCTGAAATCGCGAAAAAAAATCAGCTGTTCCATACAAAAATTAAAATCGAAAATATCAAAATGTATGAAACAGCTGATTTTTTTTTCTAAAGCACTTGTGTTTTGGAAATCGGAGACAACGGTGGTATCAAAAACATCCAGATCTGAGCCAATATAGAAAAGTTCGTTTTCTAAACTGACCCAACTGGGGATCGAACCCGGGACCTAAGAGATGGCGACACCTTGAAAACAGATGTACAAAGCCACTCGACGGAGGTCGTCTTCTTGACGCTTTTTAACAGGTTTTAACCTCTTTGCATATTCTTAATTGAAAACGGATTAATCATTCTTGCAGTCATTTCAATAAAGTTTATGATGATTTTCACACAGTCTTACTAGTTAAAGTTCATTAGGCGCAATTGCTATGGTATAATAAAGCCGTTGCATTGCATGCATGGCAGCAATGAAGCTACACTAATAAGAATCGGCTTTAGGCGACACGCATTGGCGCTTGTCCGCTGATCCGAGATGTAATAGATGCAATGCTTGTAAGATATACGATTAGGCGATGTAAATTTCTTCAAGTCTTATCCGAATGGACAGTAGTGAAACATTAAGTTAGGCTCAGAGATCGTTAAAGTCGGTAGCTAGTGAGAATGTCTTAACTTGTACAATGCTATACAAAGTTGAAATATTAGCATGGTATCTATGATAATGTTAAATGTTTCAATTACGAAATCGTTCTTTAAGATTATAGATAGTAAGGTTACCCATATTGTATAGCTCGATAAATCAGAATTCGTTTTTAAACCAACAACCACTCTAAAAATAGTTTTTTTCTTTCATTACTACACCAAGTGACAATTAAGTTAAATCTTACTTTATATTCAAAGACGTCAGCTAATGATGGTGCAAGTCATAATACTATACCCTACCTATTAGCGAGTGAACGGTTGCTACTTTGTTTCTCGCTAAGAAAGCAGTTAGTAATTACGTAGCATGTCAGGAGTAGCAGCAAATCAGAATACAGTGTGCCGCCACAAATCAAGATCGATATATCTTGAGGCTGCAGAGTGGTGAGCGCGGCCTAATGTCCCTGCATAACGAACCTCATTGATTTATGCCGCTCACTGCACGATTTGTTAAAGCTGGGCACTAGTCACTAGTTGATACTCGTAAGAACTGTGATACTTGTATGTAAGAACTGTGATCAGTTTTTGCGCTTTAATTCTGTTTGAAGCTCATGTCAGTTTGTGCGTGTTACCAATTATCTCGATATATTCTGAGGCTGCAGAGTGGTGAGCGCGGCCTAATGTCCCTGCCTAACGAACGAACCTAATCTTGATGTGTTCCAACCTTAGCAGTAGTAAAATGGAACCATTAATATGATTATAGAAGGTGTGCACCACCTAACCACTAAAGGAGCACTACGGATCATCCGAAATTTACTTGTTTTGCCACCAGGGGCACTGTTCAGGTGTTCAGCGGAGCAGTCGTCTTTATTTTCATGTCTCTCGTTTTCAGTTTTATATTGAACATACGGTTTATGAACGTTACAGTTATTGATTCACGTTTATTTTATGGTTCTGTTGCATCTTGTAAGTAATTTGCGTTCCAATGATTTCTAGAATACATAAAAGTTGTAATCTACATTAATAGTTAGGGTTGGCAAATTCATAGTGCAAAACGGTTAGTTAGATATCGTATTCTTGGTGGCCACGCCAATAACATAGGCATTCTTGTAACATAGAAACGGAATAGATACGCGTGTACATATTGAAGTAATTAAATTGTTAAATTGAGGTTTTTCGCATTCACAATGCTATTATTATATTAAGATAAATAATATATCAGAAAAAATCGACTCACACATAGCACCTCAGACGGGATTCGAACCCGCACCCCTAGGATTCCGGCCCAATGCATTGATTATAATTAATTGAGGACATTGCCACAGTAACAAAAATTTTCGCCTTCCAAACGCGAACAATTTTCTACTTCAACTCTGACATTGCATTTTGTTGACAACCGCTATTTTTATAAGTTTCTATCTAATGACAACCCTGTCCTTACAGCATTTGTCAAAAACGCAATGAACGGCGCGTATTTAAATGCAGTATGTGGTGCGTGCACCGTATCTGCTATTACAATTTCTAATTCCGATCTTGAGACCTATTTACGATCTGTGTACGTTTTTATAGTCAGTAAGATGAATAGATTCGGAGTGTGGATCAATGAGTTTTGGAATTTGGAATGTATAATGGTTGACCGCACTGGATATGTAACATTTAAACGAATATCAAATGCTGAAATCCACATCAATAAGGCATAGTATACCGAAATTCGTACACATCTGATATGCGTCTTAGTAGAATAACGTCATTAACAGAGCTTGATGAAAAATACAAAGATCAGATAAACTGACGCCAACAAGGAATAGGTGGTAGGAAAATATATAAATTCAAAAGCACTTAATTTCTAAGTTTATTTGAATAAAGATTTTTAAATTTCAATTTCAATAAGTAACCTTATATTTTATCGGAAAAAGATTTGTACGTGTGAATAATAATAATGTTATATCTTGTTACCCGGAAGTTGTCATCAGTATTCCGAAGCGTCACAAAATGATCGATTAATTTTTAATCGTAACCAGGTCATAAGTTGCTACCTGCTTGCTCAGCAATGATTAATCGTTCAGCATCCGAATCGAATGAGCTTCGTTCTCAATAATGCGAACCCGCCTCTATATATCATGGCAGCAACTCGGATGTTAGAAACCTCCTCGCGGCTCCTGTTCTCCTGGTACTTTCGACAATTGTAATGGGAAATTGTGACCTGATTAGCTATTAAGATTTATGGCCGCCGCCGTTTGCATTAAGACGATTTTAGATTTAATGCCTGAGTCGATTGCGAAGCTGCAGTTTCGTAATATTTAAATGTGTATTACGATTTGCGTATCTATAGATGTTGTTTAATAGTTTTGGAGACTAATCTTTGTTTTGTTTTTGTTTTAGGTAAGTTTCACAATATGCGAATAATTAAGGAGCAAGTCTTCCTTCAAGCGCAGTGAGAGTCTTACTTATTGGAGCTTTCTATACAGGTTTGTATACACTTTGGATAAAGACAAATTAAAGATGAAATAATATTTAGTGAGATAATATAAAAAATGCCCTTTTAACTTAGGTACTTACTACGTAACTTACTTACGTAAAGCACATTTGAATAAAATAATCCTGAAACTATGAAAAATCGTCACTAAATTATCTTTTCCCGTTGTTTAGCGGTTTAATAGCTAGGTTAATCACCTGCAGTTCCCTAATTATGGGTTAATTACTAATACTAGAGGAACAGTCGTCGTGTGTGGCGGTGACCGTAACGATGCCATCGTGTCGTAGTAAATAGGAACAGTTGCAAAACGCTCTGCGGAACAGAACGTTTCGAGGAAGTGCGCGCGCGCGTACAGCGGACGCTAATCTTCTTCGACGTGAAGCTCGCTAATTTTAGGACGAGTTCGGCCGGTGACTCCGCTAAAGCGGAAAGGACGAGGAGCAGAAATTACGTACTCATCGCTGCTTGGCTTCTGCTGTCACAAATTCAATAATATTTTATACTCATCACTCAGCTTCTGTCACAAATTCAATGATAGTACTTCATTGGATTTTTATTTTTGCCTTAAAACTTCAATAATTATTTTCAGCGTAAATGTTAAATATAGCGCGTGTGTTTATATGCTTTTTTCAAATTTATTTGTTTTTAATTGGAAAGTGTTAGATCATAATTAGGAATTTATTATTCTCTGACATTATTCAAAACGCTTCAAACTACGAAAGTTAATTTGAACTTTGAATGACGTCTTTAAATGTCTAAACAAAAGACGCTCGAGAGTGCCGTATTTCGGGAATGTTGCAAAATGAGAAAAGCCCCTCCCGTTCGGTTTCCGCGTTTCGCCATTAGAAAGAGTTGGTTGAACCGTCCCGTTTCAGCGGCCCTTTGTCGACTCTACGGCCGGTTATTTCTGTTTACGTCTCGTTTCGTAACTTTACGAGAGCGATGCGCCCGCGCAGCTCTGATGCAACGCCGACAGGGTTACCGGGTCCTGGAACAAAAACTTAAATTAGGTTTCAAACTTCTGCATTCATAATGTACTATGAGCAAAAGCGTTGCTTAACCAGTTAGCAACAAAATTCGTGTGCACGCGTATCGCCCCTACACGAACTAAACGTATGTTGTGACGGCGCGGCGTGCAAGCGATTTTAACCTTAGGAGTGGTTAAGCGACGCTGTTGCCCATGGTGCTTAATTTTTATAAGCAATTTAACGTATCCTCTAACGACACACTGCCGGCGCCCGCAGAGCTCAGTTGGTCAGACTCAGAGCATTCGCCCGGATTGCGATAAGTTGCGGTTTTCATTCCTATCTGAGCACTTAGTTTAATTTAATAGTGTTAATTGTACTCTTTTTAGAGGATTGTGAAGCAAACGGTCTCCAAACAAACGCCGATAACTTTTCCCACCCTCTAAACCTTCATCTGGCTAGAGTAATGTTTTTTTAGTATACTATGTTGTTGTGATGCCTAAGAACTAAATTCTGTACGTCTGGATTTTCAATATTCATTGTAGATACTTTTTTGATTTGTATCACATCACTAAAATGCATTTTTTTTTTAATCTATGATAAATATAAAAAGAAATGTGCAGACTCAGTTTTAAGCATCATAACAACATACTAAAAAATCAGTACTCTAGGTGAATGTTAGGAGGGTGGGAAAAGTTATCGTGTTTGTTTCACAATCATCATAACTTTTTAATTTAAGATTTTAGCATTCAAAATGCTATTTTATACAATACTAAATAATATACTGGAAAAATTCGAAGAGCCTCGACTCGACAATCCTGGTCGTCGAGTCTGGAGTCGTAGAGTCTAATTTTTTCTATTATATTATTTAAAATCATCATAATGTTTAGTCAGGAAATTTCCCGTTAGTTAAGTTCGTCGTAAATGCTTGCCTATAATATTTATTTCAAATGGAACAATGAAAACAATTAATAATAATTATCTTAGTTGAAAAGGGTAATTTTCTACGGTTACTAAGAATATTAATGTTATTGGCTGTTAAACGAAATGTGATTTGCTTTCAAGTAGCTAGAATCTAATCAGCTGCGAAACTATTTGCCGGTGACTAAAAACAAGATAAGTAGATTTAGTTTGTATTTATTATTGTCGACTGCATCTGATTCTGCAGTAAGGATCTTAATTTTTTTTAGGAATGTACCTAATTTTTTTTTACGGTGAAACTTATTTTTCCGACGCTGGGATCTTTTCTATTGCAGAAAGCCTGTGTTTCTAATTAAATTCTCCGGTAGCTTGTTATTGCGGACGTTATTGCGAAAACTAATGTTTAACGATATAATTACTATTGATAACACCTCTCATATTATGATTTATTTTTACAATTGTTTTATTATTTTCTTTCGAGTTAGAAACTTGTTTAGTGCTGTAAATTGAATTTAGACCGAGGAATTATGTTTATTCAATATGTGGTATCTTTAAGTAATTATACAAAGCTTGACCAGAAAAAAGCTTGCTCTGGGAGCACTACTTTCATTGTTCTTCAGTTCTTTCAGATTTACGTTAGTTTCAGGAGATTATTTAAATTCTTTTTCTACAACATGGTGAGCTTTTTTATTTAATCGGGTCAGATTTTATTGGTCAGGCTTTAAGTGGTAGCCCTACGCGTGGTTATTAACGGCCGCCCGGAGCGATACAAATAAGAAGAGCCACTGGAATGATATAATCTTTTTCTCGTTAACACTTTTTTCGTGGGTCAGTTGCGCGGAATGGCACGCGCTAGTCAAGGATTCACCGGTTTTATTAGTACGTTCTCGGACGTTTTTATTTCGGAAATGGAATAATAATAATAATATAATAAATATTTGACAACATCACATACATTGCTCCGATTCCAAAGTAAGTAGTTAAAGCACTTGTGTCATGGAAATCAGAGACAACGTTGGTATCACAAACACCCAGACCTGAGCCAATATAGAAAAGTTCGTTTTCTAAATTGACCCAACCGGGGATCGAATCCGGGACCTCAGAGATGGCGAGTCCTTGAAAACCGGTGTACAAAGCCACTCGAGCACGGAGGTCGTCAAAATGCTGCATTTGTTTATATATATACATCTATTTATAGGTTGGTTATACAATATATCCGTTAGCGTTTTTGGTTTAGTTTTTTTGTGGAATTAAGTGTCTTACTTATGAAAATGTTGGAGTATGAAGAGCCTCGGTAAACCTTAAAGCCAAGTCTGGATGATGATCAATAGCGATAAAATGACATCTAGATTTTTTCGATACATTTTAGTTAGAAATATATTTTGAATATTACCTATCTACATATTGATTATACCTATCTAAATATTGATTATTATTGATATTATTCAAAATTTATAAAAAAACGATTCCTTATTCGTCGAGCCTCACAACCACAATATCCATTACAAATAATTCATTTTCCGGGCGTTGATGGGTTAAATCACTAGTGCTAGTGCCCTAGCTCGTTAAATTAACCAACAACAGATTATGTATGTTGCCAAGTACAGTGAGAAAGTGTCCGTTGAAAACGCCTTTGTTAATAATTTATGGTCCACAACTCTATTCGCCGATACTTCAGCTGGCACGGGAGCGAATTAGCGACCTCTGTACCTTCTCACTGATTCCAGTACTGAGTGCCTTTAGAAAGCTCTTATCGACGCGACGACTCTACCGCTGCAGCGCCACAGAGATGCGGTGCGGTCGGTGGTAGCATTCAGAATAGAATGTAATGTAGGATATTTTTAAATTTGAAATTTTAGCATTCACAATGCTATTTTTATTCAATACTCTCGGACGGGAATTGAACCCGCGACCTTTGGATATCCGGTCCAATGCTCTTATATGGATATCCAAAAGTTGCGGATTCGATTCCTGTCTGAGAGTATTGCATAAAAATATGATCCGCTGGTGCGAGTCGTATTTTTTGTAGTATATTATTTAGTATTGTGTAATGTAAGATAGATGAATAGATTCTCTTTACAAAACTTTGTAACAGCATACTAATAGACCTACAGGATCACATTACTATATTTATATTTAGAAGAGTATTATTTCAATGTATGTCTGAGTGTTGAAGTAACTTTCAGGTTTGATTTCATTTGAGATTTGAGTTTGTTTTAATCGTTTTAGGTCGTACTTGAGAATTTGTATGTTGTGGTGTTCGCACACAAATAAACACAACACAACGCGTCCGGCGTCGTGGTTGCGGTACCGGAACTGAGACGTTGAAACGCATCTTTGTGGCGTCCCATCACGCTCATCCACTATCGTGCATCCGAGTTCCCGTACCGAGTTCTAAATGAAGTGTCGTGATTTTTATCGATAACGTCTGTTTCTTGATTAATTGTCTCCGTGGTTCGCAACATCGTGCCGAACGAACCAGGTGGGACCCATGATTTATACGATGATCTCCTAAAAGATAAATTAATGTTTTGTCATTACTTTATTAGTCATTTTAACCGGTAGTATGCTCATGTTTAATATGAACGTGCGTTTTAATCTCGAACGAGTGAAATGAATATTATGTTATCTATGACAGATACATACACGGTCACGTATATTACATTAATTTAATACACCTCATTATTTTATGTTAGATGAAATTAATCAATCAGTTCCCGTGATTTCGATGAGTATTTAATTATATATTTAACTAGTGCATTATGTGAACCGGAAATTGGTGCCCACTTATTTTATGTAAGTAACGAAATGATGAATACTTGCTTGATTGAAATCATTACTATGATATAATAATCATCAACTCACATTTTTTTTATTAGACTTCATGCGCTAGATATAAAAAAAATACTGACAGTAACTTAATACTAACATAGTTCTAAAGTGTTAGTTAGTAACCAATAGGTATGGAGAGAATTAAGTCGGAAATATTTTACTATACAAGGTGTTACAAAAGTTCCCCTAATGCCGAATATGGTAGATAGGGACCATCAAACTGAACAACTTTTACTATGGGACCAACTCTGAAATCGCGAAAAAAAATCAGCTGTTTCATACATTTTGATGTTTTCGATTTTATTTTTTGTATGAAACAGCTGATTTTTTTCCGCGATTTCAGAGTTGGTCCAATAGTAAAAGTTGATCAGTTTGATGGTCCCTATATACCATATTCGGCATTAGGGGTATTTTGTAACACCTTGTATTTTATTTTATATTATTATTACAGATTTATTATGATAAAAAATTTACATTACATCTTCTACGAAAGACAGCAGTAATCTTTGTCTCATGACAGATATGTAATTAAAAGAACACACCCGATGAATCTTCTACCACAAAATAACTCCTATCCTTATCTTTTTAATAATCTAAATAGTGGACAGTTGTGCCGTAACGTGCTTAGAATAATAGCCATGAAACTATCGTTTATTTAAAATTGCATTTCATAATTAATGAGTTTATCTAGACACTTTGCCTTTCTATTTATGTTCTGATTTTTTTTTGTAACTAGCTTTCTGCCCGCAGCTTTGCCCGCGTGGACTACGTGCGGGTTGAGATCCAGCTTGCCCTTGTTACCTACTTTTAATAAATTTCGAATCTTGTAGACAAAATTGATTGTTAATAGCGATTATACTTACAGTGTTTATATTGTAAAAAACTAGTGGCTCAGTGAGCTGTAGACCTCGCGTAGATGCGTTAAAAAGTAGCTATAAATGTATATTGTTTAAAAATTAATCTAATAGATGTCGCCACAAGGTTTTCAAAAGCAGTACTATGTGCTGTTTGGTAGGTATTCTTTTCTTTTATCTATTCGAAGCTAGATGGCGCTTCTAATTCTAATAGATTTTCGAATTGGTGATATTTAATTTTCGATAAATTTCGAAAAACTGAGTTGACAAAAAATCTATATAATTATTGACCCTGCTCACAAAACACGAGAAATACGACCTGTAGAGAAGAACAGACGGACAGCCGGAAAGCCGGACAGACATACGATAGCATTTTTGCCCAAGCTGAAGACCTTTTGAGGAGAACAGACGGACAGCTGGAAAGCCGGACAGACATACGATAGCATTTTTGCCCAAGCTGAAGACCTTTTGAGGAGAACAGACGGACAGCTGGAAAGCCGGACAGACATACGATAGCATTCTTGCCCAAGCTGAAGCAGAGACTTCGCGCTCTCTTGGTCAATAATAGTGTTGGGAAAACAATGATGACATGACATCAGCTGTCTCTAACTTGTTTACGAATTTCGAGTAATTTACATTCGCCGTAACCAAAGATTAGATATTACCCGTAACAGTAATACGGTTCCGATGTTGTAAGTCACAGTGCACGGCTGCTTAATAAAATTTGATTTATTTACTATAGTTACGATGAATAAAGCGGTTTTATGGGGAAAAGTTCAAACAGGTCATGAGATTCTGTACTTACGACCACTATTAAAAGGTTACTTGAGAATAATAGGCTTCTGTTGTTTCAATGTACTAAGTATTTAATGTAATGGATACGGAACATATTAAATGGAAGTAGTATTCTTCCTTTGGCATAAGAGTTCTAAATATAGGATGCATTTTTTAAAATTTAAATGCAATATGTTGTCATAAAATTTTCGACCATTGTTTTTAAAAAGTTTTGTGTAGGATTTTTCCTGTAAAGCCAAGTATATAAGTAAAGCCAACGAACTTTTTCAGTGTTCAAGTGAAATCAGTTAAGTATGCCTTTGCCATACGTTTGGGCTTTGTGAATTATGAAACAAATGTTTGTTGTTTTCTTTAAAATAAATTTATGTTCCTTTAT
The DNA here is from genome assembly GCA_963556745.1 of Catoptria pinella. Lineage (NCBI taxonomy): Eukaryota > Metazoa > Arthropoda > Insecta > Lepidoptera > Crambidae > Catoptria > Catoptria pinella. The sequence continues at coordinate 5,172,605 of OY750778.1, read as the reverse complement.
GAATCCTAATGCAAATAGCATAATAGACCTTTAAAACCCATATAGTAGTAGGAAGCTAACAATAAAGAGGAGCTAAATGCAACCGGCGATTAAAATCCATGATTTACGCCGCTTTAAGCTGCAATAAACCATAGAGTTGCATTAGTTCCGTTTAAATATTCCCAATCGTTCACTAGACACTAGAAATTTATCCTATTATGCGTGAACTCTTGTTGTAATATGTACTGCTGTATAATGTAAATGACGACCTCCATGGTCGAGTGGCTTTGTACACCGGTTTTCAAGGTGTCGCCATCTCTGAGGTCCCGGGTTCGATCCCCGGTTGGGTCAATGTAGAAAACGAACTTTTCTATATTGGCTCAGGTCTGGGTGTTTGTGATACCACCGTTCTCTCCGATTTCCATAACACAAGTGCTTTAGCTATACTTACTTTGGAATCGGAGCAATGTATGTGATGTTGTCAAATATTTATTTATTTATTATAATATTTAAAAAGTTGTGATGCGAATAGGTATCTCCTTAAAATAAAATAAAATAAATATTTGACAACATCACATACATTGCTGTGATTCCAAAGTTTAATGTTTTAGGAGTTAATTGAATAATTTGACCTAAGTCTAATTAACATTTTATGTCGATGCCAAATAGACAAGTGAGATTAAGTTGGAGACTCAATTTATACAAAAATAGTTTTCTTGAGTTCCTTTTTTTATTATCATACATGATATCAAATTTACTCAGAACTTTTTAAATTTTGAGATTTAAGCATTCACAATGCTATTTTTATACAATACTAAATAATATACTAGAAAAAATAGGACTCGCACCAGATCATGTTCTCGGACGGGAATCGAACCCGCGACCTTTGGATATCCGGTCCAATGCTCTGACCGCTGAGCTACAGTTGAATGTCGAAGTTAATTCCTTCTACATTGGTGAGATGGCGCTGGCTTGCAGCGTAACGCGTTGATATACTAGGAGAAATTCGACGTTCCCACTAGTGACTCGGTAGCTCAGCGGTCAGAGCATTGGACCGGATATCCAAAGGTCGCGGGTTCGATTCCCGTCCGAGAACATGATCTGGTGCGAGTCCTATTTTTTCTAGTATATTATTTAGTATTGTATAAAAATAGCATTGTGAATGCTTAAATCTCAAAATTTAAAAAGTTATATAGCTTTCTCATCTTAATCAACTGTTTAAAAATATCTGGAAAGATGTTCAGTTGAATGTCGAAGTTAATTCCTTCTACATTGGTGAGATGGCGCTGGCTTGCAGCGTAACGCGTTGATATACTAGGAGAAATTCGACGTTCCCACTAGTGACTCGGTAGCTCAGCGGTCAGAGCATTGGACCGGATATCCAAAGGTCGCGGGTTCGATTCCCGTCCGAGAACATGATCTGGTGCGAGTCCTATTTTTTCTAGTATATTATTTAGTATTGTATAAAAATAGCATTGTGAATGCTTAAATCTCAAAATTTAAAAAGTTATATAGCTTTCTCATCTTAATCAACTGTTTAAAAATATCTGGAAAGATGTTCAGTTGAATGTCGAAGTTAATTCCTTCTACATTGGTGAGATGGCGCTGGCTTGCAGCGTAACGCGTTGATATACTAGGAGAAATTCGACGTTCCCACTAGTGACTCGGTAGCTCAGCGGTCAGAGCATTGGACCGGATATCCAAAGGTCGCGGGTTCGATTCCCGTCCGAGAACATGATCTGGTGCGAGTCCTATTTTTTCTAGTATATTATTTAGTATTACTCAGAACTGTTAAATCTACAGTTAGCGAAAATGGAATCTTGGATCAATCTTGGATAGAGGTGAATGGATTGTGAAATCAATTTTCTTAGAGAGTGTGTTCATGTTGATGGAAAAATAGCGATTGCATAAAAGAAAACTTAAATTTCACTATTTTTTATGTTACGAGAATATTTTTGCTGTTCTTATTAGCACCAAAACAATTTTTTTTAAATATTTAAATTTTAATATTTATTTCGCAACAAAAGCTCTAGCAAATAATATGTCCGCCGCCTTACCCTTAGTAACACTGAATAACTCGGCGTTTGATCGACGAGACAGCATGGCATTTCGATGACATAACTGTGTCACACCGCCAACCGTTATTTCATCTTCTAATAACTTTATTGAGGCACTGTTACATGTTCAGATCAGAATGTATAACAACGCCATGTCCATAAATCTTATTTTTAATTTAAAATTAGACATAACTAGCCCACCGACTTTCGTAATTGAATAAGGTAACAATAACATCATAACTATTTGGCGAAATAGTAGAGTTACTTTATATAAAACTATAAATGAGATTGTGAAAAGAGAAATATATGTAGCTTACTCCCGCAAAAAATATATGCAGGATGCACACCACAAAAATATCAGTGCACAATACTTGCATTTAGCATGACTGCGACACACCTTGTACCTTCACCAATTAGACTACTCCGTAGTAGTCTACGGACTTCCGCCAAGTAATGCCTGATTCAATCAAATATAAATGAGATGACAATAGTAAACTTTAAAAGGTATTTTTAATTCAGGTTGAATTCGACTCCGCGAATAATTAATAACTGTGCAAAACTTGACTCAGGTTTATCTGTGCTTAGTAGTGTGTAATTATTGTAAAATCACTCTGCAATTGTTTTATTCTTTCCATTTTAGCCAAATTTCCTCATTTCTCTTTGTTGCAACACTTAAGAGTCCGACGAACAGTGAGCTTCCCATACGAACGTAATATCAAAATGATTTGCAATTTGAGCATAATTAACTCTTCTTGTGATATTATTCGGATTAAGACAGTATTTGTTTAGGGTTCTATTAAATAAAAAAATCTAAAATACCAAACCAAATAAAAATTAATGCTATTTACAGTTTTGCATGAAAAAATGTAATTGGCATTTATTTTGGATTGGGTTAGACAAATACTGTCTTAATCCGAATAACATCACAAGAAGAGTTAAATATGCTCAAATTGCCAATATTTTTGGTATTACGTTTGTATGGGAAGCTCTCTGTTCGCCGGACTCTTAAACATTGCTTAACACTATTTTAAAAATAGTGTTCTATGAAAGCACGTCAAATGACTGCTGAAACACAACTTTTAATTTATCTAAGATATGTTATCGATACTGATGAGAGAAACCTAGAGTCACTGTACATTTTATTTCTAAGAAATAACCGTTTAATAAGGTGACTTTCGTTTCGATGATACCCATTACCTTATCAGATCTAAACTGCAGCGTTTAAAACTTTAATAAATCATTTCTGTCCAATTTCACTTTCGATGTTACGGTATTTCCTTTAAAAATATTTACAAATTGTGCTCGTTGCGTTATCTCAGCGGACGCTATCGGATCTTGGCTATTATATCTAAAGCGTTTGGAAGAAGTTTTTTTTTAAAGTTTTTAGCATGGAGTCACTAGATATACTATATATATATATATCGCTTGTTTCTAAGAAATTGCTATCGAGAAAGCATGCTTCCTCAATCAAGGGTTTGAATAGCGGATGTAAGCTTTTTACATGATTGAGTTTTAACACAAGTAATATCTTTGCTTATTCTGTGGTAAAACAGTGTATTATCTATGTCAGGATTATCTTTAGCTTTTTAGTCATCATTTGCTGGGGCCTGATGATGTGGTGGGTCTTTGCAAAACTATATTAAACAATCAATTATTAATTTAAAATGGAAATAACGTATTAAAAGTTGAAACCAATTAAAAGCGGATAAGAATTTCAGATGATTTGACGTGAAACTTATTTCATGTCAAACATAAGATGTTTTCTACCGATTTTAATATAAGCTCTCAGTTACACCAATTGATGGAACCGGTATTGGCCGATTGATATCACTTTCATCTCAAACCGTTGTTATGAAGTCATCTTTACTTTTATGAGTTGTAGCATTTGGTAGTTAGTATGATAATGTGCCTTAACCACAAAACGCCTGAGGTATACTGTCAGCAAATCGTTGACATAATAATATAAATAGCTTTTTTTATTAAGTCTCTACATCTTTTGAAATATATTTAGATGTAACTAAATGATCTGCTGCCCAATAATTTCTGGTTGTAAAGATTTGGGTGATCATGTAACTAAGGTAATGAATAAACAATATTATTTACTAACTACTAAATATAGGTGAACTTATGTATTAAAATTTTATTTAAAAAATAGATATTAGAACGCGATATTTTAGAATTAAACTAGTTTTTTACTTTTCATAATTAAGGGCTGATTTTCAATTCTCAGAGTTATCCGATTAAAGTAAAAGTCATTAAAAAAATTTGACAAACATAAATAATTGACAAACATTTATAAATTGTCAGAATAATACGTTATCAAACGCATAAAGCTTCTGGGCATTCAATAATCAGCCCTTAGCCCCGTTAAAAATACAATTATTTGCAATTGCAAAATAGATAAGTGCGTAGTAAAAGGTAGAAAACTATAAGTAAATAAGTTTCTCTTTTCGCAGTTAATTATTGTAATATTTTTTTTGCAGATTTTCATTGTATCGAATTAGGATAACCATACGTCCGGGTTTGTCCGGATATGATCGGAGTTTTGGGTTTTTGTACAGTCTGCCTGGCTTTTTGATTTGTTCGAATCTTTTAGTAAGGATATTTTAGGAGGAATAATTTCACGATGCCTAATTTTCTCACTGAAAACAAAAATAGCAATTTTTTTTGGACCTAATTCGACATTTGTGCGGAATTTTTGTCATTCATGTGGACATTTTGTCATTCATTCATTCCGGACAGTTGTTATTTCGATTTGGTAACCCTATATCGAAAGGCATCTCGGCGTGAAATGCGATTATGCGACACAGGGGCTTCGTGCGCACGCGTCCAAATGTTTACCCGATAAGATCGAGTCGATGCGATCGCGAGTGCAGTGCATTGTGTCGATTATCTATCTGGTTTCTCTTACTTTGAGCGTGACTTGAAACAAACCGACAATAATTTTTCCGAACGAAATATTTCATTAATAGGAAATTCGAATAATATTGAACAATAATTTTATGCAAACTGGTACAAGTTAAACCAATAATTTAAAAGTTAATCTATAATTTAAAAGGATTTTCTATAACCTTTTGTTAAGGTGCCAGAATCCTGTATCCGTAGCACGAACAGCTGTCGAAAAAAATAACGCGCGTAAAAACATTTGGTAAAGTAATTTTGTACAGGAAATTTGTACAGCGCTATCTATCGCCAAAAAGTAAAGTTATATTTCCCATAGAGAATTACTCTATCGAGTACTTTTGTGCTAAGGGTACAGATCAATTATTTTAGAACTTAAAAACAACTCTTCACATTCACATACGCAAGTGCCTACATAGTTCCAATTTAAAAAGCGATCGCTTCTCACAAATTTCGTTCGCTAAAGGGTCTGAGTGAACTACGTTAATAGCAAAGAAACCACAGACCCAACAAAGTGGTTCTTATCTAAATGCACGCGCGTCCGCGTGTCCGCGCAACCAGCCACCTTACTGCTGATGTACACTGATGGTCAACACTTAGCTAGATAACGAGCAGGCAGCTTTAGCCGCACGTGTTGCATATAGCTTACAAGCAACAATGGTCACAAACGTTTTTTCCGTGATGTCACAAGGTTATCAGAAATGATACTTGACACCACACTTTCAGTTAAATATTTACGAGGAATCGTTTGTTTTTTTTAAGTTGAGTATAAAAGGTGTGTGATTCACCTGATATATGCTGAGGTAACCCACATTTTGAGCGACAAAAAAATATGAATCATGTATTTAAACTCTTTGATAGCATTTTTACTAAAAAACACTTTTATCTCACAAATATACGTTTGATCGAAGCTTATGAACAGTTTTATTGTCACAAATTATATTAAAATTTTCCAAAATGGTTCCTAAAACATTGACTGAATTTTTTGAATATTCTGTTAATGGCTTCTTATTTTGTATTAAAATCCGTGTAATATGTTTTACGTTCCACGTACTTCTAATGGAAAACTGTAGGGCGCAATATCAATACTGTCTACACTGTCCACATAAAGATAAGAACAATTTATTTGTCCATACATGTACCGTACGGGTGGATAATAAATGAATGTTTACGAACTTGTTGAAGATAGCGTTCCGTGTACATTATCGGCACTGAAATGACAGTGAAACAGAATTTCACTATAGGACAATCCCTTACTTTCTCAGTAGTATGAGTTTCTCGATTTTGCGTAGGTTTTTAGGCTTTACTACTGGTACTACTAGAATTACCTCCATGCGGTATAACAAATGTTTAACAGACATCATATGATTTTGATTGGCTTTGAAGCTTTGAGTTCAGAGTTTTTTATGCAGTAACTTAATACCTACTCTCTTAATCGCCAGGTTAAGATTACAGTATCTACTAGGTTTAGAAATCAGAGTCTGATTCAAAATTGATAACGTCTAAAAGTGACGAATGTGGTAGATAGATGAGCTAAGTTAAAGTTCGCATAAATAAAATTTCCTTCATTTTCGAGTTTCAGCTTTAAGTTATGTAAACATGTACTGACCTAAATGTTGAGTCAAATAAGTAAAAAAAAATCGGAGTTTGGCCAAACTTAAAAAAAAGGCGATAGGCACAATGATGAGCTGTTCAATTTGTTTTGTTTCTTTAACGTAGCGACTGCACAAAGATACGTGTTAAGATAAATGATTATACTTTGTCATGTCTTTCCTGCTGATCAGATCACATGTGGTGAGAGTTTCACACGCTTGGGTTAGCTCGCGAGACGCGAGTCGAATGATAGACATCGATCAAATACATCTCGATGACGCCTTTTGATACGCAACATATTGATTTGTAATTGGTCAATGATCGATCGTCTTAGGTTTTCTACACGTGTTCCGTATAGTAATATTTGTCATCATTTTAGAAAGCGCTGCAGGCCACGGGTTAACTTTTGAGAGATTTTTGTATGAACCTATTCATTAAAAGTTATCGTAAGATGCAGGTATTTTTAGTGCTTAAGTACCTTTTTGTAACTTATGTATAATGTCCTCGTGTGGTATATTGATCATTAAATAAATGATATAATGTAAAATGAGTAGGTACTATTGGTCAAAGTGACGCCCGAATAATTTCTCTTAATAAAAAAAAAGAATTGGGTTTACGGCATATCAAAAGTATAGTTAAAAAAGTTTGCTATAAATCTCTCGCTCTATTCGCTGCTAATTCATCCGGCTGTGGAATGATATAGTTGCAAACAACCTCATATTTTAACTTTCGTGCTCACAAGAGAGTTTGGATTAAGACGTCCATCAAATCGGAATGGTAACGGTAGGAACTGGTTACAATCGAATGTGACAGTGTGTTGTGACTATAAGCCCACGACCATAGACGACTGCTACACTATGTTGTCTATTGTTAACGTTATAATGTGAATTAAGAGGGCGTAGCCTGCACACTAGCGCCGCCATTGGAAAAAAATTATAGTGCTTAATAAAGACAAAATTGTGAATTATCCCTCGGTAGTGTACTCTGTAGAAGCTTTGTGGTTCTTTTTATCGCTTAAACAATATTTTCTATCCTGTCGTTTAGTTTAATGGTGATTTTTTTCGATAAGTGGCCACTTTTAACAATAAAACTCCATTTAACTAAACGACAGGCTAGAAAATATTGTTTAAGCGATAAAAAGAACCACAAAGCTTCTACGGAGTGCACTACAGAGAGATAATTCACAATTTCGTCTTTATTTAAGCACTGTGATTTTTTTCCCAATGGCGGCGCTAGTGTGCAGACTAGGCAGCCTTAAGTTGGTTTAGTTGCACTTCTATATTGAAGATCTTTGATGCTATTGTACTTATTGATTTAATGCTTCGTTTTAATCCCGAAGTCGTGTAGTCTGCTAATTAGATTTGTTCATTTGTTTCGTAGTTGTAGTAAAAAATAATTAATAGCTTTGATAGCTACTTGTACATATAAATTGCTTTATGTAATTAAACGGAAAGGTACAATATTACATGTAGTTATTGCACTCCATTAGTACCTCTTGAATTATATCACTGGCAAGCTTCTCAAACTAGTTTTCCCATAGTCCATTTAGATGGCCATCTTTACCGATCCTCTAATGGGCTCTCGAAAGCCTTAACTATTTATTTATATGAATCGTAAACTTTCAACCCGTGTTGATAAATTTTATAGGAAAATTATGGGTATTATTAATTGTGATTAAGATGATAGCATAGATAATTTATGAATGTCTTAATTTGAAAGCTAGTTTACTTTTATTACTTTAGTCACGTTCAGTTGTTAAAATAAATACATAAAATATTTTCCATATACTCGTAGTTAATGACACGGAGTAGGTATACAAGGTGATACAAAAATACCCCTAATGCCGAATATGGTATATAGGGACCATCAAACTGAACAACTTTTACTATGGGGCCAACTCTGAAATCACGAAAAAAAAAATCAGTTGTTTCATACATTTTGATATTTTCGATTTTAATTTTTGTATGAAACAGCTGATTTTTTTTTCGCGATTTCAGAGTTGGTCCCATAGTAAAAGTTGATCAGTTCGATAGTCCCTATATACCATATTCGGCATTAGGGGTATTTTTGTAACACCTTGTATAATAATAACTTAGTGCGTAAACTAAGTGTAAAATAACAAAACTGAAAACATCTACATCACACTAAGCAAAGAGTAACTACTTCTGACTGAACTTATCCATAACTTTTTTTTTTCTCAATTCGTAGATTTGCAATTGATATACCTTTGATTCACCGCGCACCTAATCAACAGATAGGATCGAGTGATCACATAACGATCACACATAAATTGAATTGAAAGCTCATTAAGTTCATCGATTACCTACCTCTGCAAGTGAAATTGTTGAATTACGTCACTTGTTCAGTTCTTCATATGTATCAGTTGGCGCGCGGTGGTAAAAGGAACTAATTTTGATAGTTTTCATGCCTTATTATTTATTACTTTATTTATTAGTTATTTTAACTGTCAACTGGCATTCACTCATCCGGAGCGACAGTGATACAATTGAAAAAAAAAACACAAAACTGACCAGAATTATCCACATAATCATCATCTCATAATTTTGATCATCTCGTAATTTTATTTGTCATTTTTTGCAGTTGTGTCACTGTCTCTCTAGTAACTTAACAGGGAAAGTGGCGCCACCATTTTGACGCCAAGTTATATTTGTTTTATTTCAACACGCTGCTGTCATAATAGGTCTTTTCTGTTTCATTCGCGGTGGGCGTTTGCAGGTCCAATGTAACGATAAGAAAACGGAAAGGTTACGCGGCTGCATGCTGGCTGGGTTCAATTACTTAGCTAACGTACAAGTTGTTTTATCTCACGAAGACGGTTCGACTATGAATGTTGTTAGGCGTGCATATGCAATACATATTGATTTAGTGTGCGTCTGCATGCTTTCGTATTAAAGGCGGATACAGACTTTGCGAGGCATGCGCTGCGAACGGCACATGCTCAAACAGAACACGCAATCTATCAATAACAGGTTGCGTGTTCTATTTGAGCATGTGCCGTTCGCGGCACATGCCTCGCAAAGCCTAGATCCGCCTTTACCGCACACTAAAATAATGTGCATGTGCACGCCTAACAACATTCATAGCCAAACCGTCTTCGTGAGATAGAATAACTGTAATAGCTTGTGGTATGCACGCTAATCTTAGCATCCTAAAGCATGTACTTTAGAGTCGTTTGCTCATCTCTTAGACATGGTATAAGGCTATTGTTTGGAGCGTCAGGGACGCTTCAGTGTATGAAACCGACCCCAAGCTTTAATAAGTAACGGCACGGTAATGGTAACGATATCAACAGTAATCACCGAACAGATGATGCATAAAGACACCAAATATACGCACCTGATGCTATTTTGTTCGTTGGCACAACTGGCAAATCAACAACACTAGAGAGAAAATTAATAACGTCCTCTTAATAAGGGGTGCAGTGCAGAAGCTTTTTAGTTCACATTTTGTGGTTCATATAGTAATATATTAATCAGGATTTTCTTGCATGTTGTGAGAAGCAATTCCGCCATCCGCGTCCACTTCCAATATGAATTTCAATTAACAGAACTTAATCAATAATCCGATATTTCAATCATAGGACTAATCTCATGCCATTATTTTACGAAATCGAAAGTACATGAATTAAAAAAAAAACTTACATCTCAATTGCAATTACAAGGAAAGTACATATATTGACTTACTGAAAGGTTATGTTGAATGGAATCGAATAATGATAACACGATTAAAGATAAGAATCCAATCGGGCGTGCGAATGTTCCCACAAAATCAATCAGCGGCCATTATTTTGTTATTCGAATCGAGATGGAACACGGTTCCGCCTGTCTGTTCGCACGGGCGGCGCCGGCGGCCGGGCGGCACGGCGAAGCGTTGCTGCGTATACGCGTTACGCAACGAGTTATAGCGTAAAATAGAGTTGGTCAAATTTATAAAAGTTTTCTAAACCTAAGCAAAAATGGCTTTATTGTCATTATATGAAAAAATAAATCACAAATCTGATTGTAAAAAATGCTCTGCTAGATGTCATTGTCTGTAGCATTTTTACATTTAAATTATTTGATTAAATCACTCCACATATGTGATTGTATGTAAGTTATATTATTTATTCAAAGTGAAATTGTCGTTGTATGTAAAAATAAATCACACATCTGATAGAAAACTCAATGCTTTAGTATATGTCATTGTCTAGTAACATTTTTACATTTGAATTCAGTATTTGATTAAAACACTCCACATTTGTGATCGTAGGTTCTATTATCTGTGAAAAGTACCTGTAATTAAAATACCTAATTCAATGAATAACGATAAAAGTTGACGGCTCCTGGCTTCCAACTCGTGTCCAACTTCGTTTAATGAGTGACATTAGACGAAGTTGGTTTTTTTACCTCTCTGATATTAAGCATAGCAGTCTAAGAAGGATTTAAACTACAGTGTTATAGGCTATAGCACAAACTGCGCCTATCGGTATATCAAATTAAATAAATAAAGTTGAAAAAACTTATGCATAGATGTAAGACGTTAGCTGCGCTACGTAGCCGTTCACTTCGAATGCTATCTCTTTGTGGATCGGTTGAATAGAAAATTATATAAATTGCTCCTCGTAGTACGCGCCCCTCCGCCACCCACCGCCAGCCGCTTGCTCGTGGACAATTAGAGTCAGTTATCATCGCCCAGCAGAAAAATCTTCGTGCAAGCTTTGAGACGACATTGATTTAAGAACTGGATATTATATTTAAGTATGAAGACTCTTAATAAATTAGACGCAGATTAGAACACCGGCTTGCAAAATAATTTTATTATTATACTATAGAACCTTAGCTTCAATCTTGTACATGTGAATTTTCGATACATTATGAACTTAGCGAGCAATAAATTTAATCAAGATGAGGGCGTTACTTGAGGGCAATAGAAGCCTTCAAATGCGTAGTAGATGTAAAGCGTTGATGGTTTATGAATATAAACAAATGGTACTGTTAAAGTTAGCTGTTGCATTCCGCATAAAGTTACATAAGAATTTCGTCTATTCTATCTATAGGTACCTAGTTCGTTAGCAGTAGAAAACTTAGGTCATAGAGGTGTAAACATTTATTGTTCACTATTCGTACTCACTTAAAAGCCCAGTGAAAGTGCTAAGTAACAATAAGTTAATGCTCATTGTTTCAATAAGTCCATTTATTTTAATCTTCAGAACATAAGTTGAGTCTAGTTGACCAATAGATTTAGAACTTCTTTGTTCTTTCTTACTTTCACCACAGATAATCTTTCACTTGTTCCAAAATGCACTTAATATATGGATATAAAGCAGGAGATGAGACGTTTATAACAATATTATTATGTGTATAGGACACTCTGTGGAGCTTAATCAATGCAAGTAGGCATAGTTCCATTATATATTTGGAGGTGTTTCATACAGCACGAGAAAGAACCCGAAATGCACCCTTCCAAAATAAAAATCACTTTAAATATTACGAGTAATCTGCCAAACTCTTTCAGTGCTTTTACAGCAGTAAATAAATCTCTGTTTGGTTCAGGTTTCTCTGACGTTTGGAAGACGGCTCTTATTAAGCCTGTACCTAAATAATCTAACCCTAGCAATGTCCACGATCTGCGGACAATAAGCATACTATACCTTGTCTCTCTAAAATTGTTGATAAGGCAGTGAGCATGCAAATGATCATATACTTAGAATCAAATTCTTTGCTACCTCAGGCTCAGTCTGGTTTCCGAAAATAACGCAGTAAATGTTTTTTATTTTTTTATCAATAATAAAACATTACATTGATGATACACGCACCAAAAATCACGTAGTTTTGTCCGGTGCCGTGTGATGAGAGTACGTATGACAATATAGCTACTAGGTTATTACTATACTATTAGTTACTTAGATATTTTAAAACAAGACTTAAATACTTGCTAAGTTACTCATCTACACATTGAACTATTACAAGTAAAGCTTATATAACTTAACGGTAATGTCATATAATATCTTAGATCAGTATACAGATGTTAAAAATTACGCTTGTTAAACAGTATTCACATTCCATACATTTGTTTGTCCACACCGATTGTCATTAATGTATTATAAATAGTCATTCATTCGTCGTTCGCCAATTTGTAAAATACGACAGAATATAAAACTGCATAAGTAGGAGAGAGATAGTTACAATTGTGTGGTGAACGTACCGTACAGTGGTGTGCACAGAGTGAATGTGAAGGAAGGCAGATTCGCGTCGCAGGAGCCGGCATCCGTTCGTTCTTCTATCTATAGGCTGTTCATAAAATGCAGTTTCATTTTTTTTTCAATTATGAACCGTGATGCTTTTTTCTACAGCACTTCTTAATGTAGTGGATGTTTAATCTCTGCACAGGATAGAGGTATGGGTACAGTTCTCGTCCTCCTTGATTATTCACGAGCTTTCGATTGTTTGAATATTTCGCTACTCCTTTCAAAGCTCGCATATTGTGGTTTCAAAGCTACTGCAGTCCGTTCGTTCCATAATTATCTGCTGAACCGCTCTCCTGCGACAAGGAAGGTCCTTTTTTCGTGATCCAATCTATCAGGCGTGAAAAGATAACAGACAGAGTTACTTTCACATTTAATTTTATAACCTTGGTATCGTGTGAAAAATAAGGCCTGGAATAATCCAATGTCTTATATTTTAATCATATTTATTAAAACATTTAATTCAACTACGGAAACTAATAACCCGATAACCGAAGTGGCGCTCAAGCTAAACGTGAGTTCGTGTAATATCCCCATCAATTCACTACCCGCTTGGTATACCTACTGATAAAGTTAATCTCGGTACTTGTTAAATTATCTAGTACCTGTTAGCACTGGTCGTTAGATGCGATTTCCACTGTTTATTTGAAAAGAGCAACGTAATTTAACCCGTTGTGAAGGCTTCGACACTGAAAATGATTTCACAAATTAAGGTTTCGTTGTTGGGTATTGAAGGTTTCTTGCTTTTGAATGGTGTTTGCTCTTGAAAGTTGTATGTAAACGTTTGTGTCTGTAATGATTTATATCAGGGAACAACACACTTTTAATAGCAAATGAACTTCTAACTTCTTATTGATCCTTGTATGACAATTAAGATGCCCGAAACATGGAGTCTTAGCACCGAATACTTTTTTGTAATTAATGTAGTCACGTCTATAAATATGTATACAATACCAAATAATATACTAGAAAAAATACGACTCGCACCAGATCATGTTCTCGGACGGGAATCGAACCCGCGACCTTTGGATATCCGGTCCAATGCTCTGACCGCTGAGCTACCGAGCTACTAGTGGGAACGTCGAATTTCTCCTAGTATATCAACTCTTACGCTGCAAGCATAAGAGTATTTGTTCTAGTATATTATTTGGTATTATATAAAACAGCATTGTGAATGCTAAAATCTCATTTAAAAATATGTATACAGTTTAGGACTTTGTCACCCTAAAAGCTATTACTTTTTTTAAACAGAAATCAATGACAAATACAACAAAGTGATAAAGTTCTAAACTGTATACATATTTTAGACGTGACTGTACCTAATTGATGTTTTTAAATATATTTTTGTCTTTTCTTTATATGAAATATAACTATGGAGGTCAATCTCTTCGCATTTCAGATCAGTGACATCGCATGAAACCTGACACTCCGTACATGTACCCGTCATTTTAGCATGTTTGTTTAAATATCGCATTAGTTGTAATGTACCTATTTGTAGTATGGTCTGTGGCTGTAATAGAGCTTGTATGTCATACGACATGTCTATTTATTTTAGTTCTTTTATTTCTCTGCGTATTTTAGAAAGTGCACTAAATTGATATTAAATTTGTCTGTTATTTTTAAAGTATCCAGTGATAGAGGTACCACTGTCAAGGCATACTTATTCTGTTATATGAATAGATGTTGACTTTCATAATTTGCAACTCGTAAAACAATTATCAGTACATATTAGGTTGGGATGTTCGTACGAGTCAAATTCGTTACATTAAGTTCAAGTTACATCAAGTCAAATTCGTTACATATTCCCTACACGTATATTTAATGTAATATTTTCACGTGAAATAATTGTGTTTTATTAGACTTTTTATTAATCTTATGTACACTATATATACTAACTAATTTAAGTACTATCATTTTTTTAATGCATAAAAGGAGGTTTTGCCAAGCTTATTTAGGTATGTACTAACAGCCTTACCACAAAAGATTTTAAAACACTGTTCAACAAGTGTTTAACTTAAACACTGTTTAAATGTGATGCTGTCACTTTTTTGACAATATTGTTCTTTTCTTTTTTTTTTGTTATGGCAATCTACTTACCTCTTGGAAGTAATTTTTTGCCAGTGTCAAGTGTTAAATAGTTCAGTGGTAGATATTGTTTAATTTTTCATTAGAATGCGGGTGCATCGCATTCCAATGCTGCTTGGAGCATTTGGCACCAAGTATATCAAGGCAGTTTACTCGGTTAGTTCTGCTGAGGAAGCCACCACTTCAATAAAAGTCTCAGCTTCACACAACCAAGATCGCGCCTATTTCAATTATCCCACATATTGTTCAGTTGCGTAGACACTTGTACCAAATAACTGCACCAATTTTAAGACACAACATCCACTATGAATCAATTTGATAATAATTAAAATAGACACCAAACCTAACTCGACAAAATGGCGCCAAAAACTCAACAATATTGTTAGACGGCATCACATTTACACAGTGTCTAAATTAAACAGTGTTTTAAAATCTTTTGTGGTAAGGTCGTAAGTATCCAAAATGTCGGCCACCTTAGCAGTTTTACAACCCACAGTAATTAACTTTAAATTCGATCATAATGATCAAAGAACTTTACGACTTAATGCACTACCACTATTATCAGCTCATTCATATTAAAGTACCGTACTATTAATTGAATTACTAAAACATTTTATTTGGTTAGTAACTAATTAGCAATCCAATTTTAATATCTACAAAGGCGTAAAATAATCCAATTTTAATATCTTCAAAGTCGTAAAAGTGGGCAAATTAAGCGAGAGGATTATAAATAGTGTTATTAAAATGCTAATTTGTCTTTATCAATTAACCCGTTTTGGATTCAGTTCAAATAACTATACTTAGGTACTTATTCGGTGTCTGTAATAGCTGTTATTATTATCATTTCTAGAATTAGATATGTTGTTTGTTAGCTACAAGGGTTCATATTCATATTCATATTCTTTATTTTCGTTCTTGTCGTATACATGGTGTTTACAACAAAAAGCTCCAAACAAGAACCTCATAGGGGTACCGCAATTTCCTTACAAACTAGATTTTTTTAAATGTTCTTTATGATATATGAATACAAGTCTTACTTTAAAATTATGGGTCAGCTGTTGTTATTTTTCTATTCCCGCGCATTTTTAGAATCGCCGTCAAATGGATATCTGAGAGAAAGGGCTCTTTACACTTTTTTAAATATATAATTTGCAATCAAATATGAAGATGAAGTTTAAATAAAAATCTACAGAACCAACAAAATTAATGAATGTGAGCGCCATTTTGACGGATGTGAGCCACATTTCCGGATCACTAAGCCGCTTCGTAATCTGATTATGCCGCACATACATAAGCGACGCAGAAGTTATTTATGGCCCATATAGAGTAATCAAAGCGCCATTGATTGTATCTTGTATTGTCTATGATTTTATATTGAGCAGGGGCGGAGTTAGAGTTTCTCACTTTCTAAGTATTTACTTAGAAAGTGAGAAAAATTAAACTTTGCACAGAATATAACTTTTGGGAAATATGTTTTATAAAATCTTAATATCAGTAAAAATTAACTCAACTGTAACAACTATAAATTACAATTAGGTATAATTTGAAAAATAATTATTTTATAGCGAGAAAATTCAATGGATTCATGCTTTGTGTAAAGATTTTGCTCTGTGGATTGCATTTATTTATTGTTTGCCTCAATTAAACGATTTTTTTTAAATATGTGAGGGCCGGGTGGTTCTAACATAGAATGATTAACAAAAAAATGAATTCTTAGTTCAAAAATGAAGCAATAAGATTAAATACTTTACCTTCGCCAGAGAGACTGTCAACTATTTGTGATACTATGTCGAATTAGGTCGATGTTGGAGATAGTATTTAAATAGCGGACAAGTAGTAGAGAAAGTTAAAAATAATATTAGATAAATACGCGAGATGCGAGATGCTGCAGCCCAGTATGCTTCATAAACTTTTCGACGACATTGTTTGGAAGTACAGTCAACAACAGAAAACATAATTTACGTCTTGAAATTTACAAAATTTTAGGAACGATGAATTGATAACTTGCTATATCTTTAGTTACTTGCTGCTTGCAAGTTTGTGATTAGTTACCTAGTTATTTACAGTAATGAAAAGTTCAACTGAAATATCCGAAACGCATCTGTGTTATAACTTTGTTACGCATTTCATTCAAACTTTCCTTAGGCCGAGGCCTTACTTTTCGAAATGAATGAACCGATTTGAATGAAACTTCATACGCATTAGCTGGTCTCAAAAGTTAGTTAAGAAAATTTTTGAAATGTCTTATTTTAAAATAAAAAGAAAAGAAGATTGTTTAAATGAAAATTTTTAAATCTGTCTAATTTAGCTGTAGCACTAAATATGTTTACAATTAACTTTTTAGACCAATTTATTCTGCTTATGTTTCATTCATTAGGGCTTTTTGTATGAAATGCCGAAATGTATCAACGCTCTTAAGAGCATCAGTTTGAGAAAGATTTTAACCTTATTCTAAACACACTAACAGGTGCAATCAATAAGCAATTTACTTGCTAATAATTATTTTTCAACAAAAGACTGAAAAAATTTCTGGCTCTTAATTCGCCACGTAGCAATAATTATAGATCAGATACTATTTAATTGGTATTAATGTTCTGAACTTCAAGTGTATGAATTTATAATAAACTTTTTTATTATCTTATAAAATTCGACTATTAAGGGGGTCCAAATGAATGCGCTTTTTATGACAAATACAATAAGTGAAATTCATTTAAAACATTCAACAGTAGCTTAGCAGATTTAAATTTCTTTGCATAAAGTTGTTTAGTCCGTTGCAATTGTCCGTCATCAGATTTTTAGAAAGTAAATGCATGATGATGCAGAAAAATCAATAAAAACCAACAAGACACGACAGTTCGTTGAATCATGTACTTTTTATCTGTACCAGTTTCACCAAATCAAATAATGCTATTCTTAACAAAATTTTATAATGCTTATGATCAACCAACAAGACTTTTAATTTTTTTGATAAAGTACACGGTAAAAGTAGATAATTACGATGTTTCTGATATGTAATATTTCGATAATCACTCTCTATTTGTATCTTACAAATGTATTGATCTGTATTGTATATAAACCTATCTATCTATAGTGTCCATCGACAACATTGCCACAACATAAGCCACTAAGCTTGGTAGTGTCTATGGAATTTAGGATTTGGGTAGTCCAATATCCTTATTCCGTTTTATGGTTCCTTTTCATAAAAAAACTGTTTCTCTTTATCTCGAAAGTAGCTAAAACTCAAGCAAGTTTGTATCAGCAAAAGAATTATTCATTGCTGGCCTTTATTAAAAATCGGGTACGTACCTGATACGATTAATTCAATGATTAATGAGGTACAGAGAAAGCGACTGGCGCAGTCTTTTGTTTCATCGCCATAGTTTTTGGATTAGCTCAACACTTTCAGTTTTGAGATTTTTCGATTTGGAGATATCGTACCAGTGGCGTCGGCGTCGCTCAAGAGAACGTCCATAATAATAATTGTATTGCCAATATTCTGATACGAACTCATTTCAAGCGGACTTTTTAATCGAATAAAGAAAATGAGTTCTCACGTTTTAGTTGTTTGTTTAAATTGGAACGTTTTGGTGGTTGCTTTTCCTTGGTAAGGTTTAGTAGGTAGGATTTGTTTGTTTTAGTTTATTAGAAAGTACGGTACAAAGATCTTTTCAGAGGACTGATCTAACTGCTTAGAAATGTCGTCGTTGTGTGAATAATTCTCGATTACATGTCGTAATGTTTTCCATAATAAAATTACGATCTGAGGAACCGAAATTCCCATTATTTTACAGCAATACCAAAAGAAGATCAAACGAATAAAAACACTACAAAAACATAGCTATCGATATATCAAGTAATTTCAAAGTATGTGTTATAAACTTTGAATTTACTAAGTATCTTTATCTATTTTCAATGTTAATAAGAAGTGCAGATTGTAATTCAATTCAATTTAAAATTATTTTCCAAAAATTACAAAGCTGGTAAGTATATATTAAAATATATAATAGTGAACTTGCATGTTGTGCTTTTAAACCTTGTTGGGCTCAGCAATTTAGAATATAAATTGAATAATAATGACGTCATTAATATACATCAAATGTAAAGATATCGCTAGGTAAGTAATAAAAAGTTTTTTTTCATCAATGCTTCCGCTACTTTTAAGATTATTAAAATTATAGGTGTATAATTCTGAACATTAGAGAACTTTGCATATTTCCATTATATAAATGCAGGGTAGGGTGAGAATTTCGTATTTTTTGAATCGGACGCACTCCTTCCCTATAGCTGAAGGCAGGTCGTTTATGTAAATCAGAAAATGTAAATACGCTTACATAGACTACCTTTCACTCAAATTTTAACAATGCCAATAACGCGGTTTATGCTATAGAAAAATATAATAAAATTGCCATAATTGGCCCATTACATTTGAAAGTGGCGTCGGTTTGTGCCATGTGGGTCACAATACCGCATATTAAATATGACGCTCATGAAAATTATCAATTTGTACCTATTCATTGCTGCTCTCTTTTGTGGTTTTATGGCTTATCTCGTTGGAGGTTTTGTTTTACGAGTTTTAGTATCGTTAAGTTGATAGGTAGTTGATATTTTTAATTTTAATCATTCATCAATATGGTCTTCTCCCTGCCAGGTTTTGGGGATCATAGGCATAGAGCACGTTCCTTCTTCCATTCTTTGCTTCGTATTCGAAGACCTTTTAGATACGCTATATTTAATTAGAAGTAGGAAGATTAGTAGAAATAAATACTTACGAATTCTCTAGACTAGAACCTTATTGAATTACCTTAGAGAATTACCTATCTTGCATTTAGGTTATTGGTGAAACCCTTACAACGGGATTTATTTTAAAGGATCAGAAAGTAATATACATAATATGCATCTACATTCTACACTTTGTAATTGACCGAGTGACCCCGAAGCGCGACCGAAGCGTCTCGGTTTCAGCTTGGGCAAACATGCTTTAGTATGTCTGTCCGTCTGTTCTTCTCTATAGGTCGCATTTCTCAACCTATTTTTATGGAATTTTTGGTCGATTAAGTTTTAGAAACTTAACCTACCAGAGCCACTACTAGTATATGTATGTACGTTAGTATTGGAGACATCACACAGCGTCGCATCGTCGTGCTGTGTCCCGTTGCCATCGCGTCTTTGTGTCATTTTCTATAATATGCTTACATACAGCGGACCAGAGTCGCGTCGCGGCATCGATCGTAACGTCATCGTCTCGCGCTCCCCGGTCGTTTTTGGATGTTTGGACCTTTAGCATCTCATTAGTGCGAACTGGTAGACATAATCGCTTCGCCGGGTTACAATAGATCGCGGGTCGTTAGAAACGGCGACGGCCAATTATGACCGTTTATCCGGCTGTCAGCTGTCATTACTGGGACCCGTTATTTTTTGGATTATGAGACGTTCCAATGATGAAGATGCAATCGGAAAGCTATCTTATTCCAATATTGGAGGGATTGTTATTTTAAAGTCTGTAATCAAAGTAAGGGTTTATTAGGTGCCTGAATTAAGAGATGTTAAAATTATGGATAAGTTGTTTTTCAATTTAATTCATTTATTTATTTGTATTATTACTATTAAATAAATAATTAGGAGAACTAAGGAAAGACTAAACAATCTCGTTTCACCATAACTACGATTAAGTGATGTTTTAATTTACTGACTATTTTATCTTCCAAAGCTAGACAAAATTTTCCATAATCGCATTTTCTTTTTCTTTAAAAAGGTCGCACCTGCTTCAATCGTTTTTACTTTATGGCAATACTCTCCAAAACTTTTCCCGCCGAAATCGCTGTCATTGTCAATTTATCTCATGGTCGCTGAGCGCCCTCAATGATATAGTCTGCAAATCTAAATGTTGCTACGATGGAAATCAGCGTAGTAACTTTTCTCCACAACTTACCTCTGATAACGTAGACGCTAGCGCCACTGCCAACTGCAAATATAAGTTTGTCATGATTTTGATGAACCCGGCCAATTAGAGTAAAACGCTACTAAACTGTAATTTAGGCGAATTTCCCGTGTTTAACGCGGCATGTAACTTTCTTTTTGGCGGGGTACAGGTTAAATAGACTGTAAACATTGACTCTGAGTGGCAGACAGAAGTTGTTTTTTGTTGTTGTGACGGGCTGTCTGAGCGAGCAGTTCTTTTGTTCTTCAATATTTTTATGCATCTTATACTTTTCAGAGTTTGCACTTTTGGAAAGTAATATTCTATTATTTGGAATTTGTTAATACTCTTGAGCTATCTATTATATACTTTTATTTAATGTTCTTAATGACTTCCTCGAAAAAATTATAAAAAGTAAAAAAACATAAGTTGAATTTAAATTACAAGAACATTACACCAAGATATAATGATGAAGTGTACGTAATTTATAAAGTACAGACAGACAGATACTATGAAAAATATTACGAATACTTTAAGTTTTCTTTCACAAATGAAAAGGTTTCTACTCGTGTTGTATAATAGAGAGTGGCAATAAAGTGAAATGATATTACAAATCTGGGTGTTAATCAAGGGCGGGCTCGCTTGCCTGCCTCATAGTGAATGCGCCTGCACCTTTCGCTTATCTATTATATATGATAATATGACACAATTTTAAAGGTAACAAGGAAACAATTAATTGATTAATTAAATTAAAATTAACTAATTATCCAATTTTTGGATTTACTTTGACAAGGTTCCATCCCATTTTCATCGCGCGCGGATTATACAAAATTTGACTTTGCTTTGATTCTATTTTTGAGTTATAGTAGAAAATAATGACTTTTCTATATATCGGTTCAAGTGGGTGGTCCCAGTTAGATGTTTCTGATTTCTATAACACAGCCGCTATAACTACTTTCATGTATTACTGCTCTGCGAGGAGAGTGTTCCTAAGAATCGGTGATTGGCTTTGAAGAACGCATGAATATGACGATTTTCGCGTAACTTTCATCGGCTAATGAGCAGCCTGTCTGTTGACTCAGCGCACTGCAGCCATGCACAATAACATAGGGTTGGCATCAAAAAAGCTTGATATGAAAAAGACTTACTTTTCACCTCTCCAGCACAAAAAGGGCGCTTCTGGCGCGTAAAAACTCCCAGCAAAATCGATTATTGCTGCGAGCATGAGGAAAGGTGATATTTACATTTCTAACACCACTTTTTGAAATAATAAAGAAAAAATGAATGGAATGTAAATCCTAAACATTACTAAGACGATTTCAAAAATCTGTCACATGCAGATTGTAATTATACAGTGCAATCTTACTAGGATATTTGTAAAGATTCGATTTGTACGAATATCTTAAGACATATATATCTGCTCGCGGTCGCCTATATTATATAATTATTTTTTTTTGCCAACCCCGACGTAAGTACATTATACAAGTGTTGAATGTGGCTCTGAATGATACGATTGTGTCAGAGTTAAAAGCATCGCATCGCCTTTCTTTGAGTCGGCGTCGGCGCATTGATTTCTGCGCCCTGATTTATGCAACATTGACGCTGATGAAGTTTTCAATTCCGCACCGATTATATCATCGATGTAGTTTTTTTCATTAACGAACTCTTGATTGCGATTTGAACCTGCCAACATGAACTTTGCACTCAGTTCTACACGAAGTATGATAAATTAAACTTTCAATAATCCTTACTAATATTATGAATGCGAATGTCCGTTTGTTTGTTTGTTTGTTTGTTTGTTACGCCTTCACGTCTTAACTACTGAACTGATCATCATGAAATTTTACATACTTATTGTCAGGTGTACAAAGAAGGACAAAGGGTACCTTTCATCCCGAAAAAATAATTGTTCCCGAGGGATAGCAAAAAAGTTTTCCACGCAGACGAAGTCGCGGGCGGTCGCTAGTTATTTTATAATTGTGGTTGCGTGGATCGACCACTGAATTTTCAAGGAAATACTATACAAAATATCATATTTCTTTTTGGTATATGTTTTGAAGTTTACTAAATAAGAAAGACATTGCTATTTTAAAATAAGGACTCTTTAAAACTCCGTTGAACCCAAGTGACAAACAAAAGATTTTCTATTGAGTCCGGCTGAAATAGCCATAAATTATGTCAATACATTATAATATGAATATTACAATTACAACAATGACTTCAATACAGGCACAGGAATCTACAGATGTGTGTAAATACTTCTGAACATCACTACGACTGCAGTATTTCATTCCTGTCGTTGCCGACAGGAATAAGGCAGGCATTTTGCTTGGGCAAAATGCCTGCGCCAATTGTACAATCATGCGCAAAACACGAACGGAAAACTCAATAACCACTTGTATATTCACATCTACGAATGGAGTCGCGTGTGTTGGCTCCATTCGTTGCTGCGACGCACTATCTCATCTGGTCGTGGAACAGTACAGTCGCGCACAGGGCCTTACTATGATTTCTTACAGCAATGTTGTCGCAACTGTTTTGTTTAACTACAGCAAATATGGGCTTCATCTCACCTGAAAACAAGTGATGATAAGCCGAAGGTGAAAGCGCTCTTCACACAGATTCCTCAACCATTGAATGTTTATCTGACCTCAAGCTGTGCGATATTATAACGTCATATTAAGGTAATATATGGTGGTAGTTTGTCAGGTGAATTAAGGCAAGCACTTACTACCCACGAAATTCAACACCAATAAAATATTTTGACATTTGCATCCGAGACTTCTGATTTTGACACTGTGGCTATACCGCAGAGGTGCCTTAAAAACCCCCTACATTCAAAACTGCAATAATCACGGTTTTAGAGCTCGTAGTAAGGGACAGGAAAAGTTTTGGAATGTTAACTTGTTTACATTGGTGAGATTTCTGTGCGTAAAACTTAAAATGCTCTTGCACTTATCTACAATGTGAATCGCGTGTATTACTTCTATTTCTCGTTGCTGAAACTATCTACTATCTTAACAGGTCGTTGCTGCGGTGTAGTACAACCGTGTGATAAAGAAAATGTGGTTTGGTTTGTGTTGAGAAATGCATGGGATATATTGAATTCCGAGATATTTCCGGCATAAAATAGTATTGCATAATTGTTATTAAACCAAACGTATTAAAGCGGTTGCTGCTAGAAAAAGAAGTGCGTTTTGATATTTTAATTATTTAGAGCTGAAATCACTTTATAGTGTTTATATTGGTGACTGCAAGAGCTTGAAAGGATGGAAGAAAATTGTCAGGATGACAATTATAATGTCAGGATCTTGATTCTAGTGTTACCTGGGAGTCATAAATGTTCATAAACAGCACTGCTTTTTTTAGATGGGCAAGTTGCCGCCGACCAGATTTTTTTTACAGATTTCACGCTTCTCGTAACTATCGGAGGACATTAAAAATTAACATAAAAAATAAAAAGTACTATTAATACTTAGTATCTAGTTCAGTCAAACACCTGCTCGTCCATTGATATCCGAGATATCTACTTTTCTGTATCAATTCGCGTGTATGTATGAATTTCATATAAAGAAAACATTTCATTCTTATAAACATTACTAGTTTTTTGAAAGGTACCATAACCTAAAACTTCTAAAAATTTCTAAGATTTGTTTTAAGGCCCTCTCTCCTCTTCTACTTTCGCTCAAAATTCGTTTATTCGTATTAACCTTCACCAAATTCAATTGCAAACCTACAATAATTTCTAAAATTTTAAATGTATTATGTTTAATAAGGATTTATCTATTTACTAAATTCAATGTAAACATACTAAGCGTAGCCTATATTTTTATACATAACTTCCAAACAAAATAAAACAAAAAATTTGGTACCATAGGATGCCCCGCAAGCTACTGCATCTTTTGACATCACTGCCTTTCGTTAAACTTTTAACTTTCGGAAATATAGCCGAATCACACTCCCCCACAAAAATGATCTGACATACATTTTTAATGTTAAAAATCATAATCTTATCCGTTTTGTGTTCGGTAGTACTCTGTAAACACTTTCCGTTGCTATTGCGGTCCCTTGTTGCTCGATTATTGTTGTTAATTTGTATCGCCTCTGTATATCAACATTAATATACTGGGCCGCATTGAGGTCGCCATCTCTACCTGTACCTGCGCCTGCGCCGAGAGAGCATCCTTTGTGAGTCATAATTAGGTTGATTTTCAACTGGTTTCAGATGTAGCATTCTGATTTGAATTAGTATTAGTGTTAGAAATGGGAATAGAGGTCTTGATGGGTGGTTTGTTGTTTTTATTTGACATGTGATATTTATATATACATAACAACCTAATTTTCGACTAAAGTGTTAGTTACAAAATGCAACATCTTATAACATCAATTAAAATGGGTTTTTGGTTTATGTTCAGTGTTATTTTCTTTATTTTGAAATAGAAACAAGACAAGTGCTGATAAAATATTTTTAACTGATAATATCTGGTAAAATACTTTAGTAAACTGATTCTGGGTAAATCACATTCTATTCCGATAAGCAATCGCTGAGAAAATTGCAAATGTAATTTCCAAATGACTTAAAAGTATGTGAAAGCGGAACATAAATCTGACTTGTTAAAATTATACGTTTTCTTAAATAAATTGGTTTAAACACACGTTTTGAATGTTTGACCCGAACGTGTTTGAATAATGCGTTCACATTCGAGACTAACAAAAAAATCACGAAGATAAAAAATAAAGTTGTACGAGAAGCAACTAGTGAAGTTTCCATAATTATTTCTTTGGAATTACGTAAGTGGTTATTAAAGTGAGTTGAAACAATACTCAGACAAGGTAATAATTATAGTGTGCGAGATGTTATGAGTTATGCATTGATTCTTACGCAAAGCGAGAACGGGTGAGCTTTTATAGGCTCGCGGCTATGGTTCACGTGGTCATCAATTTTCAGCATGCATTATAAGTAATAAGGAAAAACGTAAATAAATATAACTTATTACAATTAAATTTTTATGTTTCCAAATAAATAAATAAAAATATTTAGTTTAGACGCCTAACATACGTGCATAATGTACGGTTCAAAGGTTTTTGATGATCACATTCGGATTATACAAGGTGTTACAAAAGTACCCATAATGCCGAATATGGTAGATAGGGACCATTAAACTGAACAACTTTTACTATGGGACCAACTCTGAAATCGCAAAAAAAAATAATTCAGATCGCGATTTCAAAGTTGGTCCCATAGTAAAAGTTGTTTAGTTTGATGGTCCCTATCTACCATATTCGGCATTAGGGGTACTTTTGTAACACGTTGTATACATCTCCCTTACGAATTTAACGCTTGATGCAACTAGACACTAACTTCAGGATCAGGCTTTTAAGAGGCCGTATACGTTTTCCACTCTCTCACTCGCACATTTAGAGTTCTCAAAATTGCTCAGTCGTAATGTCGTCGTTGTGCGTAATTAAAAAATGCAGCTGCAATCGTATACAGCCTCATAACAAAAAAGAAAATGCGATGGTATCAAGTTGTTAATACATTATCGACAGTCTCCAGGCCTATCACACCATTGGTAAAGATAAACTGTTTGAACATTCACTGGCGGTGCATTTACGGAGTGCGCCGTCACAACGCGCGCTATCGCGCCATCGGCTCTGTGATCTTTGCAAACGTTTGCTTTGTAAATGTTTCGAGAACAGCCTTACATACAAATAATATATAATATGAACGTGGTTAGCGCTAATAAAGGGAACATTTGCCCTGTAATGCGGTGATTCATTGCTGTTAATGTTCGTTCATCATGATTCATATTTCTTGAAACTTAAAAGACGTAGTAGTTGTTTTGTTTTCGGTTGTGTTAAACAATCAACAGCTGGAGTAACTGATTGACCGAGATCAGAATATTTAATTTGAATCGTTATATGTAATTGTTCTATTATGCTCAAATTACAAATCATTTTGATGACCTCCTTGGTCGAGTGGCTTTGTACACCGGTTTTCAAGGTGTCGCCATCTCTAAGGTCCCGGGTTCGATCCCCGGTTGGGTCAATTTAGAAAACGAACTTTTCTATATTGGCTCAGGTCTGGGTATTTGTGATACCACCGTTGTCTCCGATTTCCATAACACAAGTGCTTTAGCTACTTATTTTGGAATCGGAGCAATGTATGTTATGTTGCCAAATATTTATTTATTTATTTTATATTTATTTTGGTATACGTTTGTATGGGAAGCTCACTGTTCGCCGGACAAGTGTTACCTATGTTTATGTTGACGCCCGCTGTGTATTATTAATCGTTAAGATGAATAAACCTACGTTTACGATATCGTACAGACTTTGACTGCCTTTACATAGCCAAATACTATTCTCCCAAAATTTCATTAGTAATCACTGTTGTTGATGACTGTATATTCTATCTGTTGCCGAGCCGGCCTCTTTTTTACTAGTTTATGGTTTATTACTTTTAATTTATATTTTTGAATTCTGTACTTTTTATACTATAACATATTTTCCTTTGGTTTTGTACTCTGTGTTTTTTATTACTTATGTCAAGTTGTGTTCGGTAGGTATCAGTTTACAATAATAAAACTACATTTAATTATTTAGAAACCCACTTTAGCTCAGTTTCACTATCTATTGTATATGTTAGGCTCAAAGACCGAAATCACAACCTTAACACGACGGAAGAAGAGCCACAACACGAATTTCACGTTGTGGATTTTTGGCAGTGACCACAACGCGTTGTGAGCTGTTTTTTCGTTCAATGAGCGATTCAATGAGTTTTGAACCTATGAAATATATTGAATCTGTATATTTTGAAGAATATAAAGGTACACAAATGCATTATCTTCTATTCGCAAAGAGGTTGGACTGTAAATTAGAGAATTCCTAGGTCGGAAGGTGTGAAAGTTTTGTAAGTCTTTTACTCATATCATAACAACAGTTAACGTACAGCTGATCGTAGTAAGTACCTATAACATCATAATTATGACGACATAACAATGTATCAAAGTGCGTTTCATACCGGAAATTGAGTTCTGCTAAGTAGCATTCCAGCAAATAGCCTATCAGTTGCGAAGGTCAGTAATAAATAATGTAAGGGGCTGCAAATAATTCGTAGGGTAGTGACTATTTTGGTGAATTAAAAATATAAAGCTTATTCGAAACGTTAGTACAGATTACATTCTCAGGTTCCAACTTGATATTACAATCAAAATATTTAAACTTTCAAGCTATTTTTTATGTGGAGGTACTTTTTAACACATAATATTATGACAATTTTTTTCACTTCATATTACATTATTCTCATTTCATATTCAATAATCTATTTAACTAACCAAAACTAAAAGTTTAACGACTCTGAAAAAGCTTGAGGCAGCGTAAAGAGCTGTATTGAAGATTTGTCTACTTTTAAACAGTTTTTATTTCCAACAATTATTATTGTATTCGACAACCTCCGTGGACGAGTGGCTTTGCACACCGGTTTTCAAGGCGTCGCCAGCTCTCTCTGGGTTCGATCCCCGGTTGGGTCAATTTAGAAAATGAACTATTCTATATTGGCTCCGGTCTGGGTGTTTGTGATACCACCGTTGTCTCTGATTTCCATAACACAAGTGCTTTAGCTACTTACTTTGGAATCGTAGCAATGTATGTGATGTTCTAAATTGACCCAACCGGGGATGGAATCCGGGATACCTTGAAAACCGGTGTACAAACCACGGAGGTCGTCAATAATATGTAACAACATTTAAAGTGTGTAGTAATAAATTAATCAACATTTATTTCGCTAAACACGTCGTCGTTGAAAATTGTTGTTTGCACGCTGCTGAAAGTCACAATTGCGATGACAGGGAATAATTCTCACATCGCCATTCTTTACGTATCGTTTCATTACTAGTTCGACGTAGGGTTGTTAAGATAAGGACCACTTAGAGCGGCATTATTAGAGCTTTACAACTTCCACAGTATAACTTGCAATTTCGTACAAACTTGTCGATGTAATTATGAGCTGTAAGGACAGGTACATATGGGGTAAAAAGATAAAAGTTAGTCATATAAGGTTCCCAAGGTGCGGTCCAATGTTGCGGGGTCCCTTCCTGGCGGGAACCCCCTACTCACCTGCGGAGGGGTTAGTTGCATGCATTTTGTCCGGTATACTAACAAGGTATGCTCATCAATTTTAACCGATTTTCTCCTTAAGTCTTGATTCACTTAAAAAAATCCCTATTCATTGTTGTTTACGTTTTACATTTATTGGATTTGTGTAATTTATTCTAAAGTAATGGTAAATTGGTTCCAATTACTTTGAAATGATGTTAGTAATCTAGAAATCTGAATCTGGTAGGTGGTCGGTATTAAAGAATCATAAATAATAATGACACTGCTGTTTTACATTAAAATACATTTATGAGACATGTTGTTGTAAAAACTGCCAATCAAGAAAATGAATTATTTCATTGTATACTGCCCAATATGTGCTGCGCCTTAGCGAAGGGCGTAAGCTCTGCGCACGCGCCGCGTTTTCGCGTTACGCCCTTGTAATTGCACGGATAATTATCATCGCAACGATTTATCGACATTATTACATTGTTAACGATTAACTTTTTAACGGCATGCAGCTCGTTACGGTAAACGTTACGTAAAATATTAGAGCGCAAAAGGTCAGTGTTCTGAATACTTGGATGTTAGAAATTACTTTCTTGGTCCTAGAAAGTTATGAGATTGTTTAGGGCTTTTAGAAAATGTTTGCTTGTAAATGGTGTTAGTGATAAGATTATACCTAATCTTATGGAAGTGAAATCCTAAAGCTGTGTTTATTTTATTGGTGTCATATGAATGGACATTAAAATAGGTATTAATAAGTTGAATAGTGAATAAATACTATCGGCTTTTATGCTCGTGAATGGTTTTGTAAATTAATTTTTTTTTTTAAATCATAATATTCACTTCTAATAAACATTTGAAGTAGTTAAATTATTAAATGAGAAAGTAGGTAGATTATGCTTGCACTCAATTTATTTACAAGGAAAAATATTCAAATACATTATTATCTTTCTCATTTAAACATATATGCTATTTTATATCGAAGTATAGCTACATAGACGTATTTTTGAATAAAGAGCGTTGGCAACCGTACTGTAACGTTACAAGAGAGGAAAAGAGAGAGCCTACCTAAGCTAGAGGATGGATTGTATCTATCTATAGTAAGGAGTGAAGTAGAAAGATACAATCCAGTTGTAAACCAAATAAATTATTAGGGATGTTTGGGGGCGTCATTAATTACGTGAGGAGATTTTGGCAATTTTTCGACCCACCCTCCCCTCTTTGCGAGATTTGGTTAGATCCATAAATCTCACGTGAGATTTTTCAAAAAGCGTATTTATTATGCAAATACGTTAATCTGTGGTTGCTTGCGTTGCAGTTAGTTTCACTCATTTTTCGAGACGTCTATTATCATTAAATTTTAGATTTTTCGCATTCACAATGCTATTTTTATATTAAGATAAATAATATTAGAAAAAATACTAGAAAAAATCGACTCACCCGTAGCACCTCAGACGGGACTTGAACCCGCACCCTTGGGATTCCGGCCCAATGCACTGACTTGCGCTGGCTTGCAGCGAAGAAGTTAAAAGTACTAGAAAATTTCGCCGCTCCCACTAGCGACTCGGTAGCATAATGGGTCAGTGGATTGGGCCGGAATCCCAAGGGTGCGGGTTCGAGTACCGTCTGAGGTGCTACGGGTGAGTCGATTTTTTCTAGTATTTTTTCTAATATTATTTATCTTAATACGTCTATTATCGTTTATTTTGTACTTAATTGTAGGCCTCTTTATGTAATTGTGTGGACAATGCCTATTTAAGTAGGTAGTAATAATTTTTTTCTTGTTTTTCTCATTGTTAGTTAGTACCTAGTGTCTTGATGTGATGGTGCTATTAATATTTTTAAGAGTAGGTACTATATTTTGTACTAGCCTACTTTTCATTCGCCATATTATTTAAAATGTTTTTTTTTAAATTAGACAAATTGCCCTAATTTTCTTTCTCCTGTCGCATTTCTTTTGTTTGTTTAGATTGTCGCAGCTGTTCTGAAAGGCCATTATGCAAATTTTTTACGTCCTTTGAGCGTGAAAATAATGCACTTCCGGTGTTACCGACAAACTTGTAATGACTGAGTTGATGGTGGGAAGAGTGCATCATATTTACTTGACCCGAGTTCACCAACTACTTTTGTCATTTTCTCCATACATAAAAACGTTATAAACAGACGGTTAAATCTTAATCAACTGTTTATCTATTGGTGAACTTCAGCCTTAACTTATTTAGATCATGTTCGTAATACTGGGGCCACACTTATACTTTTCAATATGTTTATTATTGTGAAAAGAGAAATATATGTAGCTTACTCCCGCAAAAAATATATACAAGATGCACCGCCCGCCCGCCCGCAAAAAATACACATGCACACCACAAAATAATATCAGCATGCATCTTGCATACTTATATTTTTTGCTGGAGTAAGCTACATATATTTCTCTTTTCACAATGGTTTGGGACTTCCGCCAAGTGACGCCTGATTCAATCAAATACTATATGTATATTATTATGCTTACGCTAACGCCACAAGCTTTATAATACTACAATGAAATCAAGTGAGTACTTGTTCAGTTTTTTTGAGAGTTTGTGAGAGTATGTTCACTTGTTGACAGTTCGTGTCGTGAGCTTTATTTCTATAAGGTTAAAGGTGTTGTCAATAAAGCGGACCAGACAGTCATCTTGTCTGTGGGTCCAGTCCAGAACCCGGATCTGGCATTCATGATTATAACGCCTGTCATCGCTAAAGTAATTTCAATCTTAAACGCATTCCTATGTGTAATTCTAATCGCAATTGTTCTCGAAGTAATTCGGAGGCATTAACTACTGTTGTGTAACTGTATTGCTAAGAGAAATTTAATTTCCAAAAGAGTATTAATCACTATTATTTGAATACCTACCTAATTATTGTTTATACAGGTAGCTACCAAAAGGTTGGTTGCATAATGAATGGACACCTAGCATCGGCATGCTCTTATTAATGACTTTCATATGATGTTGCGTTGTTTTCACGCTACGTAACAGATTATGCTCGTGTCATTTGTTGAAGATAATAGCTGGGAACTGTAGAAATTGATAAGTGCTAAAATAACACTTCATTGTCAAATATTTTTCAGAAATTTTTCTTTGCTAACGATAACGCGCGGATCGTTAGCAAAGAAAAAATTCTGGATTCGTAATTAAACTTTTGCCAAATTTAACATAAGCTAATTTGACAAATAAAGTTGACCGTCTGTTCATCATTGGACAACAATAATAACATCGCAGGTAAGTCTCTGACATCAAGATAGGTTGCCAAAGTATTTGTGTTACAGAAATCGGAAACAACATTGACACCACGACCTTATAAACATTATAATACACATTAAATCATGATTTCGAAAAATGTTCATTGAAAGTCTGTGTTCGTTGGCTATACTTAACGCAGAAATATCTACGTGAGGGTGACGCGGTCGTTAACTCTCGGTGTTGCTGTTATCCGTCTGTTGCGGTTTTGCGGTCCGGCTGCAGCGCCAGTGCTGCCAACAATAATAAATTTACTACTATTTTTTATAAAATTAAAAGAGATTGAAGTTATTATCTATTGTGTTATTCGTTTGTGAAAGTGAAATTTGACCCTATAACCGCTCTTAATATTATTGCAGTCCTCGACTGCTGGATTGGTCATGGTTGTCTGTTGTTTCAGATAGACATCTAGCATAGGCATTGATTGAGAGGATTATATAATTAAATAATATATCGATACTAAGCTTCACATTTTCATACACAGTTGGCTAGTATTGAATAATCTGATAGAAAAGAAAGTATTTTTTAATATTACAGCCCAATATATAAACAATTCCTAAAGTTAAGGTAATCTTATCTTGAAATATGTTGTCAGATTTGACAAAACATTATAAAATTGACAGCTTCCTTATAGTGGGATTTTGATAAAGAAGCGCTTGTCTATTCAGTCAGTAGCCGTTTTCCCTTTTTTGTATTTGTTTAAATGGTTTTTTTTTTGTTTTTTAAGGTCATGTGGTAACCCTAATCTTCTCGAATAGAAAACGGTGCGAGCGGATATAACAAGGGGATTTCACTCAATCGCAAATTGAATATGAACTCTGCGGTCGATTGATAGAAGTAACTTCGATGGAAAGTGCATTGTCGCCTTGGTAATTTTGCTAGCATATATAGTGTCGAATTGGTCGAAGTCGAATGGTTGCGGTGTGTCGAGGTTGGATCGTGAATGATGACTATAATGACGTGCGATCGTGATTGATATGGACACATGGTATTATGTAGACGTGTGTATTTCGCCTTTTACTTTAATAATATTTTTCGTTCACACGTTAGGTTTGAGGATAGCTGATGGACTAACTTTCAGAATCTTAGGATGTAATGGATTACTTAGAAGATGTTTTTCAAAGCTCAAGAATAGTATAAGCAAAGTGAGTATGTGGGTGAAATCGTAGAAAATGATAACTAACCACAATCCTTGTAAAAACCAAATCATTCTCCGTGTACTTCTTCATACGAAATGCATAAATGCTCAGTGACGCTTTGGTAGGATGATGATGGTAGAAATTCAAAGTTTTTTATTCTTACATAATATCAGCGGTATTGACATTCAATGGCATAGGCTAGGCATATTAAGACCCTCTTAATTGTATTCTATAAAAATAACAAACTTCTGAGTATTTAAACTGAGACGTTAGTTCTGAAAGCTAGAATTATAGTTAAATAAAATAATTTTACTAGTATTATACATGGCGAATATTTTGATTTACTATTTACCTGTAACCTGCGGTCAAACAAACTTTCTTCGGCGCAAGTTCGTGCCGAATAAATTACGATTAATTACCACCTGTAATGGCGCCGTCTTTTGAACGCATTAAGACCATCTTAAATCATCACAAAACGTTTAGCGATGCCGGCCTCTTAACAATGTTCAATTACGATGTGATCTAACGAAAGCACTTGTTTAATTTCAATAATCAAAATGTGATTGGGCAACTTCCATTCACAAAATTACTTTAAAGTTATTGTTAGAATACTCGATACAGTAGGGTTTTTTTTGTAAATATAAAATTCATATAGCGAGATAGAATCGAGTATATAAGATAAATAAACATTTCATTCATTCATTCATTCATTCATAAATGTAAAATTTTTACTATGTTAAATATTAACCCCAATAAATGTATCTTATTACGAGTTATTTTGTATCGTATTCACAAATTGCTATACAAAATAACTCGATTTAATTTTGATAGAGTTTAACGTGTTAAGGGGTTACCTACATCTTAAACATAAGGATGTAATGTGGGTAAACCAATGGTAAAAATAGAAGAA
Organism: Catoptria pinella; assembly: GCA_963556745.1. Taxonomy (NCBI): domain Eukaryota; kingdom Metazoa; phylum Arthropoda; class Insecta; order Lepidoptera; family Crambidae; genus Catoptria; species Catoptria pinella. The sequence continues at coordinate 5,138,402 of OY750778.1, read as the reverse complement.
ACAGCTACAAACCCTGTTCTTAGTAAAAGAGTAATATAGTATAGTTAAAATAAAAGTTTTCAATACACTTGCTCGTAAAGTGAGCCTCTTTCAGGGCCATAAACCGAGCTATAACATACACGTGCATAAAACAAACTTGAAAAAAAGACTTGCGCGCCCTTTCTCATAATTTCCATATTTTGTTTATATTATATTTGTCGCTGTGTGGTTTTTTTTTGTTTTTTCCTCGCAAATGTGTTAAAAAACCTCGTATGAAACTTGTGAGCTTTTTTGTATCATAATAATACTATTAAATATCATAACCCTCGAAGGTGCGGGTTCCCAAAGGTGCGGGTTCGAGGCCCGTCTGAGGTGCTATGGGTGAGTCGATTTTTTCTAGTATTTTTTCTAATATCATTTATCATAACCCTCGTTACACAGTTCTTTTAATTTTCTACCTTTCACTCGGTCACACTAAGGTATCGATCTCGTTTTAATCGAATAAACTGTAAGATTTAATTACTTTAAATCGATTAGTGTTGGTTTTATTACTTGGAAAGTTTCCTTTTGCTGTTTAAATGCAATAATTCACCGGATAAAACTTATTTCGCTCCAAATTTTAATTACTACCTTAAGTGTCTGGGCTACTTTGGGTGTTTACCGTAGATAAAGTTCATTGAATGTAAAGCTTGTGACCGACGTAATTTTTTTATTGATCTATTAATTTAGGGTCTTTTAGTTAAGTAATTAAAATAATGAGCGGACAACATTATCGCTTCCATTTCAACATTGGTTGCTTGTTCGTATTATCACCATGAATAATAATTAAGGTTTGACTTTTGTAATTGTTTTAACTTTATTCAATAATACGTTGACTGCCAACCTACGTACTGTTAAAATTTTTTATGGGTCCGACAAGTTACTACAGTTATACCCGACAAATGTTCTTACATTAAATAATTTTAGCTAAACAGTCTGACAATAACCAGTATTAGTTTGTCCGCACAATGACATTCATGGCCTTATGGACAAGAAAGAAACAGACGATACCTAGGTATATGCAGTCAAACAATGTGAATTTATTACAATTTACATATAAAATTGGGCTCCTACTTAAAAAACTATGCCGATTAAAGATGCTCTCTGCATTTCTGAAACTAACGATAGAATAAGCTTTGTGGTTTGTGGGATTAATTAAACCATATTTATGTGTAATAAATAAGATAGTAAAAAGCTTAGTGATAACTCTTCAGTCTATAATATTAATTTATCTGCCGGTGTTTTGGTAACAGTAAATATAAATAGGCATACATAAGATTTAACTACTGTTAGTAGTATATCGTTAATTATTGTATCTTTCATAAAGCACTTTGCTTAATGACTTAAGTGTTCCTATCAAATGAAGCGTCAAGCTTCAAGTCAAGATGCCTCGTTGACAAAGGCGTCGACCATTATTTTGTCTTCATCTCTTTAGGGTTCCGTAGTCAACTCAACAAGGGGCCCTTATAGTTTCGCCATGTCCGTCTGTCCATGTGTCCGCGGCTTAGCTCAGAGGCCCTAAGTACTAGAAAGCTGTAATTAAGCATGAATGTGTATATTATTTACGCGGAAAAAGTGGTAGAATAAAATCTAGAAAATATTTTTTTAATTACACTTTTTGATACAGGGATAATTTGATAATGACATATTAAGCTTTATAGTGCAAAATTTTGTGTCTGTCAAGTGTCCCCCCCTACCAGGTAAACGGTTGCTTTTGGAAACGTGAAAAAATTCAGGAGAGTAGTACATAATATAATCAAATTAAAAAAAAACCAGTTAAAAAGTTAAGTTTATCAATTTATAACAAATTTCATTGAATACTTAGGTATTATACTTAGTTTTAGACGTCAGTTGTGTAAAACAGGAAGTAAATATAGGTACTTAAGTTTATAGCCATATGGTAATTGTATAAGGTTACTGCGGAACCCTATACTGCACGTGGCCCGACATGCACTTGCCAGTTTTTTTATGTGTAGGATCAGAAAACAGTCGATCTCACTAGAGAGGTTAATGTACCGATAGTCAAGGAGACTATGATTGTAACAAAAAGGTTTCAATTAAAAGTTTTCTCATCTTTGGATAGTAACGAAAAAAGAAATATTTAAGTTTATTAGGTTTTACAATAGTAACAATATTTATATTAACAATCCTTATATTATCACGCCGCCATTTTGAGATTCAAATTGTATGGCTTAAGTTTATTACATCACGACGTGATGATCATGTCCCTTAAACTACTTCCACCACAAAACGACACAAGGCATTGTGGATTAATTTAAGAAAGAGCCTATTGAAACACACGTATTGTTTCGCGCTTAAAAATGAAGTTCCTTTATTCTGTCCACTGGGAGGATTGCCATGGGAAAGATCTTGACCTGTGTGTGTCTTATGTGTCAACTTGACAGCAAATTTGACAGCTGCCTTGTCTATCACAGACTATACGCTGAGTGATAAAATGGATAATGTCTTATTGTTTCAGTATTATGTGATGATATTGAAGTATCGGGATAATGAAGATAGATGAAGGAAACATGAGAAGGTAAAAGAAGAGATTTTTCAAATCGAGTTCGATCGGCCTTAAATAGTGTGGTTTTTAATACAAAAAGTATTTTAATATAAAAACAATAAAGACCTGGGGCCCAATCGGGATAATTTTCAACGATAAAATCAATTTGAAAATCTCTTCTTTTTCCGCGCGATTGGGCCCCAGCTCTTCATTTATTTTTGTTTGTCGCTCCTTTATAATTCCCTCAAAATATATTAGAATTGTTACAATAAAGTAAATGTTATGTTGAATGCGTTGTATTTTCGTGTTTGTTAATGCTATAAATAAAGGATGAGTACCTATATTAACATGGGTAATTGAACAGGACAAAGACGAGGTTAAATTTGATTTAAATAGACAAGGAAAACATAGTATATTTAAATCTAAATAACAATAAAGTGTTTGCTATTGAAAAAAGACACTAATAATACATTTTCCCATTCCCACATCACATTACTCTTCCAATGAAGCATGTTTTGTATGGTTACCGTCAATAGATAAAAGTTGTATAATTACAGGCTTGGATTTATTTAACATTAGAACGTTGAACTTTAATGAAACTGTTTAAGTGTTTAACCTTCTTGGGAGTGAACTCAAATTGACAACCTTTTTAGATGTGCAAAAAATATAGTTTATACAAAATTAAATAGATGAAAAAAATGATTTGCTTATTTTTTTTGCCTTTTCCATTAAATACTTTTTTTAAGTATACTTTTCATAGCTTAATTTCAAAAATACTATATTTCGCCAAAGACATGTTGGCAACCCTGGTTGCAGTTCGTAGTATGTGCTACCGCAACAAAACAAATGAATCTTAATCACTACAGTGGCGCTTCCATGAGTTGATGCAAACTGTTTTCGCTACCGTGGACTATCGTTTTCTTTCTTTCACTCACATTGACTGTAAGCATTATATCCGATAGTTTACGGTAGCGAAAACAGTTTGCATCAAACTCATGATAGAGCTACAGATTAAAAAATATAGGATAGACGATTTACAACAGTATCAGAGGAAGTGAAGCACCTAATTATAGATGTCCGTTTATGCCAGCACCCAGGAAACAAGTAAACAGCAGTTTGGGGCGTGAAAGCGGACGTTGAAAGGATCTCGGCTGTTTATAAACTTTTGTTACACTTTCATGCCGACTGGATGGTGCCGCTGAAAATAGATGCCGGGTGATGCCTGTGATTTGTCAGTAGGCTTGTTTTGGAATGAATAATTTATAAAACTGAAGAAGGAATAGTTGAAAATGAGTAAATAATGAAATAGGTAATATTGTTAAAATTATATTTTTAAAAATAACTGTTTTTTAAATTATTTATTTTGATAGAGTTTTTTGACACGATTATCTCAGTAGGTACTTACAGAACAACAGTATTTTACAAAGAAGAAATAAACATTTAAAAGCTGTTAAACATAGATGTTCCAGATAAGACATTAGTTCGTGTAAGCGTTGCGTCAGTAGCTTGGGCTAGCAGTAAAAAATACGTGTTTATATTTAAGCCCTTTGAATAATGTGACGTAAATAGAAATGTTATGACTTTTGAGCTTTGGATCGTAATGCGCCGTGTTGAAACAGGGAAGCACTTGTTAGTCCATCGCAGACGGATGGCCGCTCGTTGCTCGCTGCTGGCTAGTTGCGAAATAGCCATGGTATGGACACATAATTAGAAGCTGTTTCTATAATAGATTCCTAGTCCATAAGGATGTAAACAAAAAACGGGAAAAAATAAATTAATTTTCAATTATCAACCAGAATTTACATAATGAAAGATAGATCGTCGTCGCTAAATTCCTTTTTGACAAATACTTACTTAAAAATAAGTTAGTCATAAAAAATACTGTGTAAAATGTTAACTGTCAATTTATTTTTATTTATCAGCTTGGACACCAAACAGCTACGAAATTACTCATCGATCAAATGTTTACTTAAGTGGACTTTGCAAAACTAACAGTGTTATGGAAGACAATAGAAAAATCCAAAAATAAATGAATGCGCTCTTAAAATATCTATTGTTACAAACAACTTAAAGGTATCAGGTATTTATTTAATATCAGGTATCAATAAAGTACTTAATCAAACATAGGTGGCGCTACGTAATAATGGCCTGTCTAAATGTATTAAGCGCTAACACTTGAGAATGGCCATTTGTGATTGTTCTCAATATGGAAGACTATATCAGATTTCATGAGTGCTATTTGCGTCATAGAGTTATGGCATCATTATTATACTAGCGACTTAAACAGCCTTTTAGCGGAAAAGCCGAAAAAGTTGAAAATGAAACATCGAATGTATGGATGTATGTACAAGTATTAAAACAATAAGATTTATAGCTGGCATGTGATTGATTTGTCATTATAATACTTATATATTTTGGACAGGAAATTCTGAACAATATGCATTATTATTTTTTATCGCTCCTAAGTTCCTAACTGTATATGACTAATGCAAACGAAATAAACAGGCATCGCAAACAATGGCTCTTAGATGATACTTAAGCTTTTAGTATACCTAAGTTTACTACTAGATCCATTGAAAGATTTCGAACACAGCAAAAAACAGTGCAGTCAATAAGGATGATTCAGCTGGACTCCGTTACGTCCCCAATTCTCTTTCGACTGGTTTCCATCTATCACTATGGAGTCATCAAGAATGAAGCATCATCGAACCTGTTTGGCAGTCATGTGCACTCGCATATGTCACAGGGCTGGCCACCAGGTGTTTAGAAAAAACAAAACAGAAAAAAAACGGAAACGCCGGCGCATGCGCGGCTTACTTTTCACGCGCGGGCGGAGGGTGCACCATCGACTTAAGCAAGGGTACTGGCCGCGCGCGCTCAGTCAGCTGACGTCCGCCATTGCGACCGCACGCTAAAACCCCTTCGTGACAATTCCGCGCAGTGAACGCACCCTGAGTGTTAATTTCTTCGTGTTTCAAAAAAATCAAATAAAATGGCCACCTACGCCCAGTTCAAGCACGTCGAGCTCTACAAAATCGGCCACGGAAAGAACAGGTGAGTCGAACGATGCAGGGATGCTGCTCCTGTCGCAGCTCCTAATGATCTTTGTTTTGGGAAAGGTCAAGGGTTAACTGTGTTTGAATTTCTAATTTTCTAATCGAAATATTTAGACTTTCATTGATAAATATTAGGGGAAAAACGCATTATTTTTTTTTATTTTATGAAACGCTTCATGATATACTATCAATTTATTATAATTATTATTTTATCAACTGGATGATTTCTGCTGTTTTGAAAAATTAAACAAGGTAAAATGAGTTTATGTTGGCTTTCACACTTCGTACTGAATAATTGGGGTAGAGTTTCCAGGATACCGGATAACAAACAAAATTATATTTAACCTGTTCCTAAAATTGAATAATGAATTTTCTTTAAAAACTTCTAATAACAGCTCTAAAAGATTTATTTCAATTTCAATATAGAACTAAAATTTACTAATACCACGAGAAAGTACGTTGAACTCTACGTCGATACTTTTCAGGCTTCTCGGTTCTTTCGGCTACGTTGTGTGTTTACCCCTTGAAAAAATTTTTTTTGGGAAATCTACCTCTATTGTTTTATGACGGTGTATTTTATGACCGTGTAGTCGTTAAAAGTTTTAACTAATAATATTTTTCTTAGTTTCTATATTTTTAATAAAAGTTTAAACCTATTTAATACTAGGTTTTTAACCGAATAAAAAAAGACAGGGGGAGTTTATCAATTAGGTTGTATGTTTGTTTTATTCACATCATTGAAACTGGTTATGGTTTTACGTTAGCATTTTTAATGAAAAAAGTTTTCAATAGGTATTGCAGTTTTTGAATAATAACTTAGAACGATAGTTCCCTACAAAGCGCACTGTCAAAAGTGAGGCAAAAAATACTGAGACAAAATGGCTTAGTTTTCAGATTTTTATCTTTCAAACGTTATCTAATCGGCCTACCTATTAGAATGAAATCGTTTCAATTTCTCTCCCTATATGGGATTAGTTACTATTTTATTGAATTTTAGTTACGATTAGGTATTTTATGAAGGATATAAATCTGAAAACTGAGCCATTGTGGCTCTGTATTTTTGCCTCACTTTACATTTTTTGAAGCCGTCTCTAGGTGTTATTATTCTAAGGTTCCAATTTTATGAATCTTTTTACTGTTAGCAATTATTTCCATTAATTATATTTAGCCTTTTTGTTAATTTTTGCTTAGAAATTAACCGAAACGTGCACAAACTTTTGCTAATTTGGGTTTGTGAACTACATTTACGAGAATTTCAGCTGACGTGCGTAGCAGAATAATTTCATATTATAAATCAATAGCCGAAATTTCAACAACATATCAGAAATAGTTACGACATACAAAAATGTAGAGCCGAACATGCGATACGGCAATAGCCTGGTTCATGGAGTTGAAATCACGCAACTTGAATAATATGAATCCGAGCTTTTGAATATTTATTTCCTTTCCAAAAAGAATGGCATTGTGTATTCGCAAAACACGAATAATTCGCAAAAAACTTTAGCAAGCTGAAGAATTTCAATAAAAATAAATATCATCATTTATCTTGCTCTATTTGAGTGAGCTCTACTTAGCTTCTCTACTTCCTCTCAGAAACAATATCTTAACGTATTTGGAAACATTGCGATGTTTTTGTTATTTTTATAGCCATTATTATTAATACCTAGAAACTATAGCTTAAATTGAAAATCAGACAGAGAACAACCCGCCGTTACATCGGGGGGTGGATCGCGACTCGCGTGCCAACTTCCACAATTAGCATATCCATAGGAAGTGTGCGATTACTTGGAACCGACAGACAGACGAGCACCGACGCCCTTACGTCCTCTGTTCTTGAATTCGCTGTATATAATAAATAAAACGGGCCCTAGAAGTCGACCTTAGGGCACCCCTTGCCTGATGAATAACCTTATTTAAATCTATGAAGGAGAACGAAAAGGAGGCCAGCTAGTAACCTAAATATGTTGCTACGCCTACAAATTTTAAGATTTCGCTAAATAATATGTATATTATTATGTAAAGAAACCACTTGCAGATATGAAGCTATTATGATAATTTTTATGAAGAAAAATAGCTTATCTCAAATGTACAGTATTAACTGTAGATGTACTGTTGATTAAAAAATTGTTATAAGTATATCATTTATGACACTGGCTACTTTTATAACTGTTTTTTTCATTCATGCACTATACTTTCTTTTCATATTTAGAATGTTCTTCTCTAGAAATAGACTATCAAAACGTCCCTACAAAAAAAGTTTTTGCTCTTATCTGGAAGGCTAGCGTGCGTTTTTTAATAAAGTGAGCAAAATCCATAATTTATTGGATACCATTATAATTTTTAAAATAAAATATGGAATTTTATTCTGAAATAAATGATAATTATAATAATTAATAATTTCTTCGTTAAATGCATTCTCGTCTTTGTGTAAGCCATTTTCGCAACCGTTGCGTAAACTAAACACTTTATTTTCAATTTGCTACTGCAAACGATTGAATTGCATGAGACATTTATTAAATTAACAATTTATTTTTATCTGTTTAATTGTGTTAATTTTTCCTTTATTAAAATTATAATAAAGGAAAAATAACAACTGATGCATTGATTGACAAATATCGAGAAAAAAAGATCCTACTCAAAATAAAATAAGTAACCTTTCAATAATCTAAATAAGTAATATATTTTTAACCTATTATGATTTATGTTATCAAATGGAAATCAATAATTCATTAATAATCAATAATTCCAAGGGAGAACATATCGGAAAGTGGGCTAACTAAACTAAAAGCTTTTAATTATTTTGTCATTTGTGGGAGAACATCAGCACGCAAAGTGGTCAAGCTCATTAGAAGGTATAACATTTGTGGTGTTTTGTCCCAGCTCGAACAAGCAACTCTTGTCTTGTCCAGTAAAGAAAGCACGCGTGAGCAGTAACATTGGTGAATTATGTGGTTTTGTGTGACATAATGTACAATGTCACTGTAAAATATTATGGCGACGTTTAGTGAGAAGTGAAGTGAGAATCAAGAAGTTTAGTGTTCTTTCAATAAATATGGCCAGAAACTTGGAGACGACAATGCGACAATAAATCAAATTTCGTATAGCTAAGAACGCTCCCATGCAGTCTCATAAAAAAAGAATTAAAAATATCCAATAGTTTAGTCACAGAAAATATATTTCAGTTACGATTTTCAGTACAATTAATTTTCGTGCTATTTAGTTTGTTTGAAAAAAAAATATATTTCGTTCCTAGGAATTATTTGATAGTTATACACTTATAAGACTTTCGCGCGTACAGTTCATTAGAAATAAAACACTTTTTACGGATTACAGCGCGTATATTATTAATTCAGGTGTTGTTTTGGAATTATTTAGTTTGTATTTATTGGTTTTTAGAATTCCCGACGTTTCGACACCTTTCCAGGGGCCGTGGTCACGGGAGGACTAAAGCAAAATAGGCTGCTCATATTTTTATGAAATTACCCGCTCGAAATTTTATAAAAATGTATTCAAGTTTGTTAAATTATTTTTAGCTGCGTTCTGATTTGATCATTATTACTGAATTAAATTGCATAAAGTTAATTAGAAAACAAGATCTAGCTACTGAATCTACTACCAGTTCACAAATTGGGAGGCCTCTGAGAGAAAGAACTGGCGGAAGAAAACTCAAAGAGGTTGTGTCGACCTCCCTTTTGATCCCTATCCACAAAACGAACTGCAGTGTGTGATTTGGGATGGGATTTTAGTTGATGAATTATGGGGTCCCAAGCTGGTGGTACTCTCCAACCATCATCTCTATTGATCTATTTTTGATGAGTGTTTTATTTGATAGTTTTAAAATACTCCTATGAACTAGTGTCACTAATGTTTTCATTTATTGTCGTATTGTCGTCTCCACCCCGTATTTGTTTTTGCACTTTAGTTACAGAAGTACTTCAAAAGAAGTAAATTATAATACATTGTAATAGGCCCGTTCTTATGTTTGTTTTCTCTTAATAAAGAGTAAAAAACTAATAAGTTTTGTTTTGTAATAAGTGCTTTCTCATTAAATTTGTAAAATTACAATAGTAAATTTTTTCTCCCAAGAAAAATATTAAATACTGTTTATTTACTTTAAAGTTATGTTATATCAGAATGAAGATTATCGACCTATATTTACATCCTATTATAAACGATACGTGTAAGTACTGGGAACGGTGCAGTATTTATTAAATTAACTTGTCACAAGCCGCTACATTCTTGCTCGATATTTTTAAATCCTGTTTCTTTGTGACATGCGTTCGCTGCGACATTCCATAGCTAAACGCTTTTTTACCGCAAACGACTCGTGCTCTATAATCGATACAAAAAGAGGCTCGATCGGCATTTTATCGATAATCGATGTGTCGGCAAATAGCTGCGATGCACTCTGCGATGCTGTTCGCCCGAATGATGTCTGTTGTAAAGGTATTTTAATAACTGAGATGAGAATGTCCAGTTAACAGAATTCTGAAATATCGTTCGCATTTTGCACATCATTTATCATCCCTGATTATTTTACAATTATTTATTGTTTTTCATTTGAAATCTTAAACTTTAATATAATATTGATTTAAAGTATAATGTGTCCTGATATGACGTTTTGTCAGCGAAAGTACTACATGCAGGCTATAAAAATGTACTTAGAAGATAAATGTATTTTTTTTACTGGAATGATAACAATTTTGTCTAATCTCTGCCATACTATGACCGCTACCATTTGATTTGAGTTATCGACTATCGTGCAAAAGTGAACAAACATGCCCAACTACCGCATGTCACGCACACGACTCGTCTAGCCGTGGACATATCGCAACATGTAAAAATTAATAGCTTTAATTTAGGTTATTACCAGACTACTGGTTTTTGAGTAATAGTTTTGTAAATTTTTTTGTTCAAAACGGAACATAAATTTGGATGTTTATTGTTATTTGATGTTTCTAACAATTTCTTAATTTAAGTAATTCCTGATTTTAAGTAGTTTTTAACAACTTTAAGACTTTTTGATACTCTTTTCAAACCCTAAAGTTATCATCTGTTTCTTGAAGCTAAGAACCTTACTATAGTTTACACTTTTAATTAGAAAGTTCTTTTCAGTCTTATATATATAGTGGCGGTCACATAATTAAAGACACCAGTCGATTTTCATACAAGCGAGGTAAATTTGAAGCCTTGATTCTGCGTCAAGGATTGTTGTAGCAGTGATCTGATGATGGTTATCTAGTGAGTGAATGGAGGAGATTCAGATCGCTATACACACCCAACTGATCTGATCAGCATTGTATGGAAATCCTGAAACTGAAAACTCTGATCCTAAAGCGATCTGAATCTCCTTTACTCACTCGCTGCATAACCATCATCAGATCACTTTAATCCTCGGCGGAGAACCAAGGCTTCAAAGTTACCTCGTTGGTATGAAAATCTTGGTGTCTTTTTAATTATGTGACCGCTACTGTATATATCTTTTGTAATCTGGGTCATTTGGCTAACTTACCGCGGTTCCCAAATAAAATAAAAAATTACCCATGAAACAAGGTCGGCCCTCGCGTGCCCTCGCAAAATTTCATAAGGAAATAAGTATTCTGTACGGCAATACCGGAGAATCGTAACATTCGTGATGTTTTCACAGTAAAAACGTCACGCCATGATAAACGACGCCGTTGGCAATCACAGGGGCATACAACGGATAGTAATATCGGGAATAATCCATAACTATGGACAGTAAACGGCTCTGAATAGTTCTTATTTGACTAAATTAATAAAGACAGCTGATTTAAAGCATAATTTAATCCTTGAAATGTATTTTTGCGTATAATAAATAACGGTAAAGTAAACTTTCATGTTGAATTTGAAGAGAAAACTCCGAACAACTGGGAATTCATCCCACGTCCAACACTCCTTTATTTGGAACTATCGATTATAACTAACTATTCATCATTCTATTTCTAGTTTATTCTAGATATTTTCAATAATAGTTCGGAAAATAAAAAAATTATAATAAGGAAGTGACGTTAATTTTAGAGGATTATGTAGAAGATGCCTTTGCTTGTGGCTACCGGCTAATGAGGAAATATTTTCCCGAGCTTAGATATCATAAAAAGTAGTTTCTATTAGCGCCTGCAGGTAGGATATTTGCTGGCTGTACAGACAGCATCAGAAGAAGCTAACACTTTAGAACCCCTTTGTAACAAAGAGTACATAATACAAAATTGGAACTTACAAAACAAGCCTTAAAAACTCGCACTAGTTTGTGTGAAAAAAATCTATAAAAACTTCGTCTTCGCAAATGTACGGGAGTAACAGAAGAATAGAGATTATTCCTTAGCCACTACCTGCCTCAACCACAACATGTAATAAAAAAAAGGTTTCGATGCAGAATTAATGTCAAAATTGTGTTAGAACTTTTTTTAGTATCTGTTGTGGTTGTGGCAGGTGGTGGCTAAAGAATAATCTCCATTCTGCTGGTTACTCTCGTATTTTTGCGAAGACAAAGTTATTTTACTTTTTTAGATTTTTTCACGCAACCAAAAAATTTGAAACTTTTTAATATTAATAAAGGAGTTTATTCCTACCTATAAAAAAAAATCTACCGGTTTATTCTTTTTTCAAACAATTCCCCATCGTCTATATGGCATTGGATAAGTCGGATAATCCACTATTGAATGAGAGCTAAACTATCGAAAAAGAAAGCTACACTTCGGTACAATAAAACGGCATTATTAAAATAATCCATTATTTTATTGCAAGTTTGTGGAAATTAAGAGCGTTTTGCGGTTACTTGAAACGCTTATTTATTAATTTGGCATTTAGTACTATTTCATCTAAATAATAATTGCATTTGATTCGCAATTTTTTTTCTTTATACCAATAAAGAAAAAAAATTACACTACTATTACACTTAGGGAAAAGTTAGGTAGGTACGGCTCGCCAGTCCCGCCCCGCACCTCGTCTCATCGTTCTTGTTGCCCTGTCAACGCGGCTGAGTTAACCCACTTTTCCGCAACTCGACGTGTATTGCGCCTATTTTGCGTCTTGAGGGTGTGAGTTACCCCACTAGTAGTAATCATTACGTCATTGTTCAGTTACTTCTGACGCCGTCTGTACCCCATTAGGCGACCGATTATGGGAATTAGACGCGCCTCAACCCAGCGAGTGGCCAGCATTACTTGAGTACATCAATTATTAATTTGCAGTACTTGCTTTGAATTAAAGATGTATTTCTTACGCTCTCATTCCGTTACAGTTTGTTCAAGCGCCTTTACTTCTGTTTTGATGTTAACTGTGGTGTTTTAAGGATGCTCTAGCATAATATTAATTTTATGTTCATTGAATCACAATAATATCGCATCGCGCTCTCAGACTATTTGATTTTTCTAAACACCGTAGTTGGGCATAATGTTTATTTTCGTTTTTAGGGATACATATTTTTATTTATAATTTGATTGTCTTCTTTCGATTCTCTTCTACAGGGTTCGTTAGGGTACATATTGTCAATTCTATTTAATGAATTCGAATCATTATAGTAATATAAATACAGATTATCATTTAACTTTTACAACTTAAATGTGCCGTTTTTATTTTACCACCTTTAATATGCACAATTTATCGGTTCAGCTGTTTTATTAGAAGAATTCAAATACCTAATAAAACGTTCAATTAAAAGCTAAATCGACATAAACTTCATTACAGATGTTTATTTTTAAAACTACGGTATTAATATCCAAGTAATGTTTCAAAGTAGAAAGCGTAAAGTACAAATATTGACTGCTCGATTCTATTCGATAATAATAAACATTCAAATAAAACAATTTGTTGTAATAAATTAAATAACGTGATGGAATGGCGATAAAAAGTGTTGCTAATGTCAAACTTTCAATTTTAACGCCACAATTCAATATGGTTGCATAATATTTATCGTTCGTTGTTTTAAGTTGATGCGGCTTTATAATAAAATTGGCCAATAACTTTTGATAGGTTATTTATTTTTAAGACCGACACGCTGTAGATTAATATAAAGAGCGCCATTTGACACTATATCGAATTTGGCTGATGTCCCGTGAAACTATGAAATATTATGCAATTGTGTTGCTAAACGATTTTTAAGGTTCATCAAAGTAGTTGAATGCTTATAAGATTTACTTTATTGTTTTGTTTTATTTTTATTTTGCAAGCTTTCTGATTAGATTTTTATTGCTTTTTATTTAGTTTATGGGTATTGTCTCTTGTCTTCTAAAAGCTTTAGTAAGTATAACATCAAAACACTATCATAGTATCAATATCATTTGTAAAATGTGTTTCAAACATCTTTTAATCTAGTTTCACCTTTAATAATTTAATAGAAAATTAATTTCCATATTCATCAATGCTCTGGACAACAATGGAATATCTATAGTGTCTCATTTTCCGGGCCTTGATGGGTTAAATAAAAACGAAATACAGAACTTATTAGCTTTTTTAAGTACGATATCGCAATACAGTTAGTTGAAAATAGTCATGAAGTTCTAGGTTAGTGGGCTAGCTTAGATGCTGGGTCATTGTTTGATAAGACAATACGTGAAAATCTAGCTTAAGGTTAGCGAGCAGCGCGCGGTCGCGATGACAGCTGAAGCGCAGCGCGGCCCGTTATATGCGCTTGCGCCGGTATAGCCACCATGCGAGCTGGCGGATTTGGGAAAATTCCAACGAGATTTTGATTGATTTAAATTTATGATCTCTGTATCTGATATACAGAGCTGTTATTTGTAATGTGAAACCTTTATTCGATTGAACAATAATAGTACAGTTATTTAGGAAGTAATAAAAACTTTGATATTTTTGTTCATTTAGTAGAGAATCTTGTGAATTTTTAATGGAATACTTTGGATAAAATTTTGCGCTAATGATTTGAGATTATTAGAGTTGACTCTTATTGTTGTATCTTTTTTAAAATTAATTCCCATAGGATCCCTACAGCATGGTCTCACGATGCAAGGCACTTTTTACATCGCAACGATTATCATCAGCCCGTTAGACCACCGCGCGCGCACAATTTGTGCACTCGCTTGTCGGAATCAGCGCCATCTAGCTGTGGAATACGTACCGGTACAATTATGAGTAATTAAATATGAACGTTAAGTTTTCATAGAGAGTCCCCTTAATGGATTATGAGTTTAATACCGCGTTTTCTTTTCCGGCGGTTTCTAATTTCATAGCAATTATTGAACTTAGGAAGTGTTTAATCATTGTTTTGGCAACATATAAAAAAAATATTTTATTGTTAAAATATAGATCAACTTGTAGGGGGTTTTCCTTTAAGTGGAATACTTTCAATATTTTGCCTTCATAATTTAGAGTACTTGTCGCAAAATATTGTCCGTAAAACTAATTACTTTGAATGCTGTGTGAATATTATATTCTATTTAATACATAAAGGATGGTTAAATAGTTTTTACCCAATAGCTATTTAAGTTGGCAGTTTCCCATCTGCTAATAGCAAAAAGGTGAGAAGCGAACCTGTTGGCGACTCTAGCGCAGCGGCTCTCTTAATGAGGAGCTTTTGATTGATACTCTGTGCCGATGCCCTTAGGAATTTAAGATCGATGCCAAAGCCTTAGGTCACTATTTGCACTTGGATTATTTCTTGTTTCTTGTAATTTCTTGAACGTAAGTGGACACAGAATCAATCGATGGAATTTATTGTTTTGTTTCTTGCCAAGTGCTGTTATTGCCAATTGTTTTTGCACGGTTTTATTATTAAGATTTATATTGTTTTTATTCACATTTATATTTTTTAACTAAAATGGCCATCATTCTATGCCTTTTTGAATGCTACGCTTAAATATGCAGTAAACAAGTTTAAGCTAAAACGTTAAGATTTTCCTAGAAATATGGAACCCTTAATAGAGTGACGATGAGCAGTCAGTTTTCATTTTGTTAACTCCCATTAACTTGGCCGGAATGTGTGAAACGACACATAAATGGCTGTTAGCAACATTGTTTTAAACTTTAAAATGCTGTTACTTGGAAGAGAAAGGGAAACAGGGTTAAAAATGTTGTTCATAAAATGTAGTTTTTGTAAAATTCTTGATTCCAGAATGCACTTAGCTCCTTCAATTTCAAATTATGTTTATAATAATATTTACATAAATTATATGATCTGGTGCGAGTCGTATTTTTTCTAGTATATTATTTAGTATTGTATTAATTAAAGTTTTTAATGAAAACATTCTACATGCTAATGATATTTCTGAAAGTCACTACCAAGAAAAAGGTACCTAGCTAGGTTGACTGTGATAAGTCAACTTTAGATAGTATCTGAATCATCCACGACTACTCTGAAAGGTAATTGAAAACATATTTAAAGACGAAATGAAACTCAGCGAGCTTAATAAAAATAGATTCTTAAAATTATCTTTTATATATAAAAAAGATAATTTTAAAAATTTACTTCCTAGGACTATTTTAAAGTTAATCTATGTGGGCATGTCAGATGTAACAAAAGGAAAGCTTTTAAATCCGTGATAAAAATAAACCCAAATGGGTAAATAATGATAGGAATGTGAATAGTCTCCTTTCTCCGTATTATTTTTTCTATTGTTACTTTTTATTATGCTCGCTGAGTTTCATTTCGACTTTAAATATGTTTTCAATTACCTCTCAGAGTAGTTGTGAATGATTCAGATATTATCTAAAGTAGCAGTTGTTCACGAGTTGTTCGTGATTGCCCAATTATAATTTCTTTTTGTTTATTATGCACGCGCACCTATTTATGTGTGCATGAAGGTGCATTGCGTAATTTATAGACGAAAGTAGTACAGAGATTATTTTATTGACTGATGTGATTCTTGGTAGGAAAATACACCCTCTGTTTTATTTGTTATTAATCTAGCACATTTTGGATTTTTAACACTTAACGAATTTGCATGGGTTTTATTTAAGGGGCTGACATGAGCCAATAAACATTAGACGTATTCACAAGACCTTGACTGATTCCTTTTTAGGAAATTGGGATAAATTGGGCTTATTTAGAATAAATAAAATAAAATCGACTGGCGCCCCCTAAGAAGGCAGCCCCTTAAGAAATAATTATACTCGTGTATCAAAAAGTACGCTTAATGATTAGTTAGTTCCAATATTGATCCGTTGGTGCTAATTGACAGACTAGATTAAGCTTCGGGCAAATAAATGCATTATGATGTAGGCGGGATCGTATTAGACGTAGAATTACATTTCTGTATGATGGATGTTGTTTTTGTTGTTGATTTACGTTATGTTAAATATAATTTTTGGGGATATTTTTAACAATGTTATGATATCTGGCTATTTGTTATTTCAAAACGTAGTTATGTATATTATTTGCTATTAAGCTTTACTTTCAAACGCCAATTTCATAAATGACTTGATCCAATACTCAGTTTGTTTGATTCCAGTGGTTATATTTCGATCAGATTCGTGCTTTCCTTATATCGGTAAGGAAATTTATTTTCTACTAGCCTTTGCGGAAATGATTCGGAAAATGGACGTAGCAGGTGTATTGGTTTGCGGCAAGACGTTGGTCGTGATCTAAGTTTACAGGTGCTCACGCGCACGAAAATGCCCCGATTGTTGTGTTTCGTGATTGTTTACTGTTACCATTACTTTTTCTGTGATGTTTACAGCTCCAGTTTCGAATTTATTGTTTGGTTCAATGCTTAGCGCTTTTGCAATAAGTTGCTGTTGGTTGGTACTTATATCTTGATGATTTAATATTTTCCTCTTATTTATCAGAAGAATATTTCATACATATAGAATAGGAATGGCACCATTTATTTTATAAACCGGAAAGGAATAAATATTAACAGATTTGTTTTGGTAGATTTATTTTGTACACTAACAGTAGGTTTTATAATCTTGTTAAATGAATTAAAAATAAAGAAAATTATTGTGGAGCCCATCATCATTAGGAAACTGAGCATAATTATTGCCACAGAAATTCTACCAGAGCACCTCATATTTAAAAGTACAGACAGTGTGACATATCTTCAGACAGTGAACCAGTTTGGGTTCAGTATTCTTTATGCACGCTGAAAGATATTAATGACGTTACGCTGAGTGTGCAGGACTCGATGTCGGACTGACCGAGTTTTTAATAGTTATGGAGATAATCGATAGCGTATTCACGTTGCTTCGTTTTATAATATTATGCAATTTTTTTTGTAACCTAATTTAATCGATTCACTAAGTTTAAGGTGGTGGTTTGAGTTACTATTTGAAACACCCTGTGTTTGGTTTTTTTTTTAATCACTGGTATGTGACGAGCTTGTTTGATATATTTCTTATTTCGTTGAAGTGATTCAACTCTGGCATCGTTGTTGGTAGTAAGAAAATAAAATTTGAAGCAATTTACAATTTTGTATGAAAAAAATTAATTGACATTTATTTTGAATTGGGTTAGCACTTTGGATTTTTTATTTAATAGAAACCTAGACAAATACTGTCTTAATCCGAATAACATCACAAAGAGAGTTAATTATGCTTAAATTGCAAATTATTTTGGTATTACGTTTGTATGGGAAGCTCACTGTTCGCGGGACTCTTAGGGCGACTTTTACCAAATCTTATTTAAATATCTCCTAAACACGCTTAACTAATTTTGTTTAACTCGTTAAACAAAATTAACTTAATCATATTTAAGTATGTCTTTCATCACATCTGAAATACCATTGTTTAGCTAAATACGTTTAGGGATGCGACATATTTTTTGTCTGACATAGTTTCAATAAAATTTGTTCTGTCTCCGACATATCGCAATGCTCTCGGCCTATTTAAATAGTCTATTATCTCTTCATCATCATCATCTCACAAAAAGTTAAAATAAACTAAGAAATCACATAACCTCTCTTTCTCATGACAAGCTCTTAAATGTATTTAGCAGATTAAACAACCAAAATTGGGCATTTAACTTTGACAGTTCGGTAAACACGTTTAGTAAGTGGTGAAAGATTCTGATTCCTTAAATGTATTTAACATAGCTTAAACATATTTCCTAAACATGTTTAGTGTTTCGTATAAGTGGCCTTTAATGCTGTAAAAAGCAAAAACATAATTTGAGTAGTAAACATGTCTTTGGCACAGAAATCCCGTAACCAAGCCGATAGCGGCGGCTATCAAGCACGTTGATCTACACAGTTAGATTGATGCATTCGCCAAAGAAACGTAAACACGACCAAATGAGATGTTATTATTTTTTGTCTCGTGTACCGTGTGAAATGAAAGTCGAGATAAACCGCTGACTAATGTCGTGCGCCGGCGCACTTGTCGTACCCGACCGACGTCTAATGGGCTTTTCGTTGAAGTGTACGCCATTAAAATGATAGATAGCATCGATCGCTGCACTTGATCTAATTCGAATAGGTAGCATTTTTGTGGGACTTGAAAGAAACACCTGGAATTCTGTCCTAGTGTGCACTGTGAAGTTGCGATGCACATTCCCGTGGAATCTCGGTGGCAAAACTGGTACTGTTTCATACGTATTAAAAGAATCTAAGTTCTTAACTAAGTGAGAAGTGTTTAGATATTAATAAAAAAAAACTTCTAATTGCTTTCTAAGTAACGTGCAATCTTTCATTTATTGTGCTTTTATCAAGTAAATGCGTGGTATGGTGAAATATATTATATTGCTTGTTATGCATTAAGTGGCAGTATTAATATGAATATTATCTCAATGGTCCAAGTTTATGTAAATGTTTTAGATAGCAGCTATATCTACTAAGTACATTGAGAGAAGTTTAATAATAAACGTAAATAGTTTTTAACTATGACAGCATCACATACTAAACGTTGGGTCCCTTATTTCGTTTTACAACGCCAACACAGTTATTGTACCTAAATAAAATTAGTCTTGTGGCGCCATTATCGAGTTTAATGATCCAAGTAAATTGTTTAATAGTTTACAATTGTCTTCCTCAATTTCTTACACTGATATACTTTAGGTGAATTTCTAAAAAAAAATGCTGTAGTAGGTACTACAACATTTGGTATGTTTTGGTTTTTGTATGTTGTCTCTTTTGTACAGTTATTATTAATAGCTCTCTTTCATATTTCTCTAATTCTCATATTTTTAAAAAATTCAAAATGCTTGTTTAATTCAAATAAATAACAATATAAATTATTTTAGTAAACAATTAAAAGCATACGATGTTTGTGATTTTCCCTTTTTTTTGTTTAAAAAACAGATTTGTACCATGACCACGATTTGTTTTTTGAAATCCACCTTTTCAGCGCCACATTAAATATTTCTTTGAACTGTCGTGAGTAACATTACTAAGATTCGACATAATAAGGCTTTGTTAAGTAAAAAAGTTTTGCCGCCCGATGTGTCACAGGTAACGGCAACTCACAGTAATGATAGCTAAGTGGTCATATTCGACAAATTGTTCGTAAACACCACGTTTGGTCCACTGGATGACAAGGGGCTATGCAATTTGGTATTTACACTAAAAACGTGGGGACAACTGTTTATTTTTACGCTTGAAGAAGTTCCAAGTTTTGAAATACTCTGAACAGTAAAATTGCATATAAAGTTGAGTCACAATAAGTTTATAACCTTTTCGGGAAAAAGGGATATTAAATAATAGTAATAGGTAACTTATAAATAATCTATGACCCGAAATTAAATTTAACTGTACGCACAATACCTAAAACAGTGTCAATGACTTGCTAATAATGTAGGTCATTACGAAACAAAACACATTTCTACGCATAACAATGCGTGTGTAAATTTTGTAAAACGATCAGAAAAATTTATACTGTCATCATATAAAATGTTAACTCACTAAAACGACAAATACTAAGATGTTTGTATAAATAATTAGACTTTCTAGTTTAGCGTATTTATATTTTTAATAAAAAAAAGTCTAGTGATATGAGAAACGGGATTTATACTTTTTACTGACACCATGAGATGATGACCATATTCCAACGTAGCGCGTAGCAAGCGATCACATTGCGGGTACAGTTAGCACATAGTTGCGTGCGCGCATCAATATCGTATTAGTCGCGCGTGACTGCCCGCGACGGATATGACAACTAGAGCCCCGGCCGATATCTCGAGATGTCATATCATTCAATCGAGGCAGCCAACCGGCAAGATTCGCCCTGTATGTCATATATTATGACTTGAGTCATATATTATGACTTGAGTCATATATTAAGCCATTGTTTGGGTAATGTAAGGGTATATACCTTTTCCTTATGTTACAATATACTCTATGGGTTACCTCTAGTTATTACCTTGATGGTTTACGACAACTGTTAGGAATAGACAGCGATACATAAAAAGCAATTAACGCACGCCTTTCGGTATACAAATTCAAGCTACTATGGTGTTGACCGAAGACCATCATTGTCAGCCACATGCCCGCTTGAATAATTTTATAAAACATCTTATGTTGAGTTTTATGTTAAAGTTAATTGTAGTAAGATATTTTATTTAGATTGAATTGATGGGAAAATGCTAAGCTCACAAGACTTATTAAGATCTTAAGATACTTATGTTGGGAGACAGTATGTTCCTACAATTTCATATTACTGATCCAATTTGCATTGTACGACTGTAGGTGCGAGCAGATACATATTCGTAATTTTTACATATTCCTTAGAGAACATTCATTTGTTTCGACCATGTGTTTCTAATTATTATTTGTAGTGGATTGGATTTAGAATTGCGTAGATAATTGTGAAAGAGGTTGCAATTGGTAACTTGATTGAATTGGAACATTTAATCGATCTCCATTGATCTGATGTCGCGGCTATTCAGTTTGTTTGTTCTTGATATTTGGGTGAGGCTTAAAACGGATAGAACGGCTCATTGAGTCTCAATGACAACGCTAAAGTTATAATGAAGATTTATGTTACTGAAACATCCCAAAAAAGAAAAATAATTAAGGAAAAGTTTTACCTGGAAAATAAAATATAAATGCCAAGATGCCTTTGGATTTTTGAGTTCTGATCTGAGGGCCTACTCAAAAGGCCATTCTACTAAAATTAACGCCAGTAGAATAGAATGACAATGTATGAAAAACTTACCTGAACTTCAATGTTTTTAGACGGTAGACCCGCTGATTTCATTGCATGTTGACCACTGCACGACTTGTCGACATGCCGGTCTACCACGCAAGAGGTCCCGGGTTCATTTCTCAGCCAGTCAGAAATTGAAAAGATGAATTTTAGTTTTTGTGACGGGTTTGGGTGTTACTATGTGTAATAAGTAAATATTTAAAAGTATATAAGTAGTATATCAGCTGTCTATATTACAAGCTTTGCTTAGTTTGGGGCTAGATGGCGCTGTGTGGAATCGTCTAAGCATTTATTATTAGGTATTATAATTTAATTGCCGAATTCATTCAATGATGCTGCTGATAGCTGCCTCCAAATTGTATGTAGTTTGCTACCTTTCATTAAACAATCCCAAATCCATAAAATATGTCACTGCCAATAACACGTTATGAGTAAAGTATAGCTTATAATATCATTTATCAATTTAGAAATAGACAATAAACGTAATTTCTTAGATAACAACATTGACACGTATCATATTATCCAATTGATTAAATTACATCACAATAGATTTTATCGTCGTTTTCATTTCAAAAAGTCGTAAGTAAAAACAGACTGTTTCAGGACTTACAAGTGTAATTGATTGGAGTTACAAATTTTATTGAATAGTAATAGTATTTGTATTATACCTAGTTGTAGTCGTAAATAGTGTAAAACAGGGAGCGCGTGCTGCGCGTGGCCTGACACGTTCCTAGTCGCTATTTTTTAAATTTCAAAGAAGGTCTAACTACTCCATTTTATGCTAAATGTGTAAGCTTAAAATAAGCAGACATAATACTAAATAAGCAGACATACATTTATCAACTGCATGTGACATCGTGTTACAAAACAATTCAAAATTTTTCTGTAAATAGGCAACTTTACACGCGTCTTTGTGTTGTAAACAAGCAAATGCTGTTTCCTACGGAGTTCTTACTGTGCATTAATGTTGAAGTATTTGTATTAAACTAGCTAAGATTTCTTGACAAACATATCTTACCGCAGAGTCAATAGTAACCCAACGTCTTTATGAACTTAAAAAAAACTTTCTCCTGTGTAATAAAAAGTTAAATAAGTGATAGCAAACAGTAAAAAATAATTTAAATATTTAAGAGAAAACCCGTTTTCCTTCCCTTCAAATATTGTTAAATTACAAAAAGGTTTGTGTCAGATTGACGTGGAAAGGTTTATTATAAGATGGTGTTTATTAATTAAGATACGGAAAAGTAAATAAATACAAATGATTTTTTACGCTTTTGCTAAATTATTGAACTTCTACAGATATTGCAATATTTTACGACTATAGGTAGTATATAAGTCATACACAGAAATAAATTCAATTAATTCTACTGTGAGGAAAAACCATAGGAACAAGTGTTTTTTGCTGGAATATATATTTTTTATATTTTATAGTGTAATTAAACATCTGTTAACCTTTACTAAAAAACGCCATATTATTATAGACGATAGAAATGATTAAGTACCTACTGGAAGCTTAATTTAAAGAGCTTTGTAATTTTTTTTTTTTTACGGAGTATATTCGAAAGCTTACCAAGGTAATAATAGGTTTATTAAAACTAGTGGCTCTGTGAGCTGTAGACCTTGCGTATTTGACATTTTTGATTATTTTTCGAAATTACTGAATTTTTTTTCAATAACTTTCGAAAATCTGAATCTATTAAAAATTCTATATAATTATCGAACATCCTCACAAAATTTCACAAGAACCGGTTGAGAAATACAACCTGTAGAGGAGAACAGACGGACAGCTGGACAGACGAAAGTATTTTTGCCCAAGCTGAAACGGTGACGCTTCGCGCTCGCTTGATCAATAAACTATGAAAAAAAAATATTTTTCGTATCATATGCAATTTTTTGTACTTATTTAAACTCACAATGTCATTATAACATAATAATATCTTATTCTCTAGACTGTAACGTTCTTGATGACGATCCCAAGTGATGATAGTAAATTATTGCCACAGAGTATGTACCTAATAATCATCAAAGAAATCTTTATACACGGGCGGTTCTAAGATCTATGGTTTCATCGTAGGATGAACGCAAGTTAAGGATAAACTCGGTTATTGTCCATAATTTTGTGGTCAGAGATGGACTACTGGGGTGTGCGTGGTAGCAATCGAAATAATTGCACTATGGTCAGATGGGATTATTTTCATAGCGGGGCGTTGGGTGTTGGTTTCCTTATTGACGGTTGCATTGTTCTGTTCTTTTAATTTCTTTTTTAGAAATTAGGATATACTATAGTATAGTAGGTACTCGCATTGTACTGCTGACCACGTTATGTTGGCCTCGATTTAAGCTTAACTACGCTCTTGGCCTGGACCTGCGTTAAGCTCCGCTTTCGGCCATCATCATCGCTGCCAGCAACGCAGTCATTACAGACCGCGGCAGTAATGTACATATGTTTTAATTTCTGGTCACTTATGTCATAGTTTTCCTACAAATTGTTGCGTTTACTACAGAAATAGAGTCATCAATTTGCGTGGAACCATCTGGGTGTTTTAATTGAGTATTGTTTTAACAAGCGTGTTTCGCTGCAGCCTTGCAATTACGTGCATAACATTCATTCAAGTCGGAGCATGAATGGGGGACCCATTCATGCCTCACCTTACCTTCCTTACCTCAACTGCATCATGCAAACCAGGGTTGAACGTAAGTCCATAATTACCCTCCCACATGCATTCTCTCGTGAATGCATCACAATTTTATTACACACAAACGAAAGCTATAACGACTTATAATGTTCATTAATAATACTATCTATCAATCGATTTTAAAATTGTAAGTCAATTTGTTCCGTGTGGGAGGTATAATTGTTTGTTAAATTTCATTTATGATATTGACTTGTAATGGCTAGCTTTCTTTCTTTCGATGCATGAAACTTTTTTGTACATTATGAGTCCGTGCTACAGGGCATCAATCAAAAGCACATGCTATACTGACTGTTTAATTACTGAAGGGAATAAGTAGGTATGTAATTAAAAATACATTTAAAAAAAGCGGTAATCGTTCATATTATGGATAAAATGACAAATTTTATTCTACATAGTTTTGATTACCTTTATTTAATAATTGCCATGTTGTTTTAATATTAGCTTAAAAGATGGAGTTCTAAAAGTAAGTTATGTTCCAAGCTAAATATTGGTAAAAGAAAACTTAATAAAAAAGAAAGGTACATTAAATACGTAGTACTTATTCGAAAGCGAAGTCAATGAATCACCTTTTTGGTATATCTATCTCGCACCATCAATGTACCGTCGGCAGATCTGGCCACTTTATCGCTTAATGCGAATTGATGTACCTACCATACAACTGTTTAAGAGCACGACTAATCTAGTACTTGACACGTGCACTATGTAGCACATCACTAAAAGACGTCTGTCCGACCTGGATTTACCGAGATGCTTTTAAAAATGTGTGCCTCGAAAATTATGTTTAACTGTTCAACTGATTGTGCGGTGTGAATGAGCCTTGACGAATCGCGCTGTGTGGCTTGAAAAACGAAAAGGCAACATTAATGTTAGCTATTCAGAAAAGTGCCTATATCGCTTTTAAAGAGAAACTATGGCATCCCGAAAGTGCCGAGTCAGAGTTACGTTTCGTTTTCGCGCGAAGTAATTTCGAAGAGCTTCTGTGGCGATGGAGGTTTTTGTTTATTTAATTGAACTACTAGGTTTTTTTATATCGAACTTTACCTCAGAAACATTGTTATGATCACGATTTTGAATACACTCGGGGTATATAAGGCAAATTCATAAAGTTACTAGAATTAAATGAAAGATTTCATTCTCGTACAAGATTCCAAAGATTGCTAGTTGAAATATCATTCGTATCGAATTGTTAATACGCGAACACGTTACACTTTAAATCGCATTAATGTTCTTGAGCAATACCATATATCAAGTAAAACCCATTTAGTGTGCCTAAGGGCATTAGCTGAGCATCATCCGACCGCAAACGTTCAAGTTAACGGCTCCAAACAACAATGCAATTCACTATTTTCTATTTTGAAACAGCCAATTTGTGTAAACAGATTTCCATAACAAAAAGCTACAACCGAAATTACGTATGTGCAGCTCTTCAAACAATGATACATATCGTCCGGAAGAATGCAATTACTGTTCAAAAATATCGTTTAAAATCGGAGCCAGATGTTTCATTGATCGATGAAAGGATCGGGCTTTTCCGCTCTTTGTGTGTATTCTATTGTCTTGAACGCGCGAAATGCGCGAGGTGAAATGACGTTGATTAGTATAATAAATTTAACTTAACCCGTCAACGTCGGTATTGTTTGAGCGCTCTGCTATTGATAGCGTTTGTGGAATAGCAAAAAAGGGTTTATTGAAATACTGAACAATGGGAACCAATTAAAATATTTGCTGACAAATACTATTTATTAAATGTTCAACGAAAATTTTAAAAAGTTTAGAAAATACCCGTTTAAAATATTGTTAAATGATTTAACAGTATGACGTTCCGTACCTTTCACATTTAAATTAACACTTGAGAAAAAAAACAGTTTTTCTATTAATAATCAGAAAATATGAGATATCATGTGATACGTTTCTGTTTAAGGTAATACTTTTACTAACGACATTGTAATCAAAGACTAGAAAATACATTTTAAATTAGTTTCACAGGCTGTCATTACATTCGTTTTTTGTTCGTTTGATATTGTTCCGTACGTTATTGTACTTAGTCATTTCCCCTCTCTCCCGGAAACAATGGTGTTTACAAAACATTCCATTACCATTCGAGTTATGTGTATCCAATGCCACATTTGTCATAATAATGAACTTGACAACCATTGTGCATTCGTAAGTAAAAGTAGCTAACTAGTTATGAAATGTTATTTTGTATGTACGTTATATAACCTTAACGACTACACAGTTTAACGTAATTTCTAACATTGCTTTTATAATGGTAGGAAATGTCTAGTAATTTCTTTTCACCGACTTCAATAAAAATAAACTAAAACCAACGAACAAAATGTTTTGAATGCCTCTTGATTTAAAGAGTAAACATTTTAATTGTATTTGTTGATTTCACTATTTTATTAGCACCACCCTACAAAAAGGAGTTATCTTATTTTTTGTGTTTTTGTTACAGGTAAGCATTTTCGGTTTTGTTAGTTCAGTAAAGAATACCGCAAGTCCACACCCGTCTGCAGTTAATGTAAGTCCACAAAACCCTCAACAAGTAATTTATAATTTATCTGGTCCCCTCGAAAGGGTTTTAAAATTATTTCCATTCCTATCCCTTAATTTTTGTTATTTAAGGTCTTAGTAATATTTTTTTTGATCACACGCATGTCGTCAGATATACGCAGTTGTGATAAAAATCATAGTGAGCTAGTATACACCGACAGGTGGCTTGCTAGCCTAGCGCCTATATAGATTTTTGAAGTAAAAGAAGCGTTCACGAATGTTCGCAACCGGCCGCACTACGCGCTTGGCGCCTTGCTAGAGGCGACTAGGTTAGGCTAACGTTTATTTTACGTCAATGCATATCTAGGCGCTAGTCGCTAAGCAAGCCACCTGTCGGTGCGTACGCAGTGGCGTAGCATAGGTCACTAGCACCCGGTGCGGATTCCAAATTTGCCGCCCTCTTATTTTTGTGATCCATTATAAAAAATTTGGGCATGGTAAAAAGAGTACTTTTATTAGTTTTATTGAATGATTTATTGAATTGAAAAGTGAAATTAACATTTTTTGACATAGGTAGAATATCACAGAAAAATTACAGAGAAAACGTAATAGAATAATGGAGAATGTCATTACCGTATTACGGTGAAGTACAAAGAATGCGTAAGGAGACATATTTATTTAAAATAACATTGAAACGAAATATCGGAAATAAGTTTCCTAAATAATAGTTATTGAGAAACCTTGCGCTTGCATCACCCATGCATAGAACCTGCATAGGTACCTGGGTATTTGGTAACATAAAAAAAAAATGACGAAAAATACACTGAAAGAAATTAACTTTTTTTTAAGTTTCAATTTTTTTTTCTAACTGCCACCTCCGCAGTGCCGCCCCCGCCAAAGTGCCGCCCGGTGCGGACCGCACCCTCCGCCTCCCCCATGCTACGCCACTGTGCGTACGCACAGCCTAACGGAGATTTAATGGATACTCAAAACATTATCCAGGGGGCTGATTACGTAACTCTGTTGCTAACAATTCTCGATTTAAATCGATTGAAACTGCAATTACATTGCTGCTTTAAGTAAGATAGTTGTCACATTGGTTCTTACTAAAGCAGAACTGCGATTTCTGTCAGAGTTGATTGCAACAAAGTTACATAATCAGGGGGCTGGTGTATTTGCTAATTAAATTCCTAAATACAGTTGGTATGATTGATCCATTACATTAATGTCAAAATTGAATTTTCTTAACGGCTGGCATGAACTATCTTAATTGCCTATCTATTAAAACTACTGAATATATAAGTAGCTTCTCGTAAGACAGGACCTGATATCAGAATGTTAATATATTAGTCTAGTAATTTGCCTTCAGTTTGAAGCGACAGCTGACAACATAGTATGACTTCTTGATAAACGGTACACGATGCTCGAGGCACTGTATCATCTGATATACTGCTCACTGTATCGATACATCACGACGTGTAATGCAAATATGACACCTATAACAAGGGGATAAGGAAGATTGATGTCGTGTCTACCACGTTGAGCTTTCACAAGTGCATGCTGTGACATGCGCTGTGTCAATGAATAAGTTACAATGACTTTAATATATGCGTGCGACTCTGTATGCAAGATTTATATCGGTCTCGCTAATACGGTTATATTAAATAATGAGCAACGTGAATAATAATAATAAATGCTTGGACAATTTAGAATATATTTTTCGTAAAAGATAACTGTTAAATATTTCGTTCAATGAATTTTGCGTTTTCAATTAAACGTTATTGAGAAATACATTTTCAAAAACCAAACTGTTTTTGAAAACAGTTTTACCATTACAATTTCACCATTAACAATTTGTTTTAGCTTTGCTTGTAAGTAGGCACTTTTGTATGAAGTAAGTTACGGGTATTATCTAAACATACGCAATCTTACTCTGCTTATTACATTCTAACGTGTAGCTAATGAATATACCACTTCCATATTTGAAGTCATCTAGGTACTTCAAAAACTTTGTAACTACATATTTAAAACCTTAGTAATTATATATGATAATTTCTGAAGTAGTACCTGGATAGAGTACATGAATTTTCCTCATACAACTCCGCAGGGAAGCCTTTCTCTAATCTCACAACAACACGAGATGCGTAGGCGCAGGTCTCGTCGTATAAATAAGTGCTTAAATCTTCGTTACATAGCTACTGCTTGCAGATGTGTGCAAATTGTAAATGCAAGCGTGTGTTAATAATCTGTTGTATTGTATTTGGTAACGATATGTTTAAGTTTGTAAATATCGTTATTTATATCTGTTAAAGCTGATAAGTTTCTTGGGCCCAAACTTCTTGTCATTTAACAAAGTCTGGAACGGGCGGTAGGAACATATAGACGATTCAAAAGCGCTTATTTACTAAGTTTATTTGAATAAAGTTCTTTCTGACTTTGACTATGTTCGATAAGTGTCTATTTATATCTTTGCGCTTTAATATGATAATAAACTATAACATAGCAAATAGTTTTAATAAATACTACATATTGTGCTCCATTCTGAATTGGTTAGCGTTCTTTATTTACATAATTTTAGTTAACCTTCTATCAATATTAAATGAATAGATATTCCATAAGCAATCTTGACCCTTATACAATTCCAAGAAGCAAACTAACCCATTCATAGTCATACAACAGAGGATCGCAGTACAGTTAAGGATATTTAGATTGACATACAATCAGATATACGGGGCGTGTATGTTGTAGCGCCCCGTAAACATTATAATGCGCTGCTTAGTATGCAAAAACTGATGTTGAT
This sequence comes from Catoptria pinella, assembly GCA_963556745.1. Classification (NCBI taxonomy): domain Eukaryota; kingdom Metazoa; phylum Arthropoda; class Insecta; order Lepidoptera; family Crambidae; genus Catoptria; species Catoptria pinella. The sequence continues at coordinate 5,108,780 of OY750778.1, read as the reverse complement.
TTAGATACAACCTCATTTCTGAATATTAAATACTCTGTGGTTTATGCGTTAACTAAGCTGTGGTATAAACTGACATTTAAAATGGGAATTACAGTGTTATGCAATTGACTATAGTGTTTCGCTGTTTGACCTAATTAGAGTATCCTAATGACATAAAAACCTGCTTTGTCTGATGGTTAGTTGGGAAACTGTAAAAGTTAATGGTTCGGGTTGTTTCGTAAGTTTAATGCCAAAATATATTGTTATAATCCTAATAAAAGTAAAATGGAATACAAAACGTTATTGTACCTAGTAGTTACCTACACGTGAAGCTAAAGTACACATTTGTAGGTGATTAATATTAACGAATTCATATACTTAAGTCAGTTTTTGTTTGAGATAATTAATTTATCGACAGTATTTATTGAAATCAATGCAAATATCCAGATTGGATAAAGAAATAAATAAAGAATAAGACTTACAACATTAGAAACTCAAAAAACTTCGTGAGATAAGTTATTAAAAGATAGCAATCAATAATCTTTTTTACTTAGGTTTACCTGCCTTTAGGGCTGTAAATTAGAATTTGGCATCCAACCATAGTATCAAGGTAATTTTAACCTTCGATTAATAACGAATTGTTAGTTTAGTTAAAGTTAACGGTAGGAGCTCGATAGCGCAGTGGTTTAGCGCCTGGCCCGACGATTGCTGAGGTTAAGCAACTTTCGCAAGGGTCGGTCATGGGATGGATGAAAAATATATCATCTCGAGCTCCTCCGTGCTTCGGAAGGCACTTTAAGCTGTTGGTCCCGGCTGCATTTGCAGTCGTTAACACCTACCAATCCGCATTGGGCCCGCGTGGTGGGTTATGGCCCATTCTCCTTATCCACCCATAAGAAAAGCCTTTGCCCCAAATGTGCATTAAAAATGCCTGGTGGTCAAGAGCCCCACGCATTTTGATACATGTCAATATATTCATAGTAAGTGATGTTTCATCTCAGCTGTGATTCGGTGTGTAATTAAAGTTTCACTTGTCCATTTATTTGGGTGTTAAATGGTTTGTTGAAATTATTTTCATAGATGGTTTCATGGATGGTAATTGTGTCTTAATAGTTTTTTTTTTCTTCAGTTTCTTACATCGATTTTTACTTACTTCTTTTCAGATAATTCATTAAAAGTTTGTTTTCGAAATTTAAGGTTTAAAATTCATATTATTTCTTCTTTTCTATTTTCCATTCTATCTACTTATTCAATACTGTCAATTTACCTATTCAATAGCTAAATTATCAGTTGGTAATTGGTAATCTTATTCAGCTAAGCACCAAACAATCAGTAATTGAGAAAATGAGCTTTGAATTATGTTCGATATGATTCGATTATGTTGTTTGACTAAATGAAAATAGACACTACTATCAAACTAAACTTTAGATTTTAAATCAATTTTCTCATCCATCCACAAACAAAATAACCAATGACAGAACTCTATTTCAACGCAGTGCGTTGGCGTAGTCAAGTGGTGTAAGTAAATTAAGTCAACGCGGTGTATATTTTTGGCTCTCCGAATTTATTATCACATCTACAACTTAATTAAGAAGTTAACATCTTTAATTAATTTAAGCATGCTGAAGTGTTAATAAACTTATCAAGTATTAATTAAAAAATACGACTCTCGCTGAATATAATTTTAGTAGTTTACGTAAATTTAACTTCTGTAGAAAGGGGAAAGTTTACTTACAGTTTAATTTAAAGTGTTTAATACTTGCTGTCAAAGTATTATTAGAATTGAAAAGTGTAATCTTGCATTCCTTTAAGCCAAGTTATGTGCTTAGGAATGGTTGGTTTATTCCAAGCAGCTTTCAAGTCGTATTATTGTCAGATATTTGAGAATCCAGGCTGGAAACGCCGTCTTAATATTATTGCAATAGACAGCAGTGATGATAAATTTAAAAAACATATTTTATTTAATATCCTAAAACGCCAACTTCAGTAAAGACAAAAGTTTATGAAAATGCCAATAATTATTTAAAATGTATGATACGTTTTAAATATCACAAGCTCGCAATATTTCTTTTTTTTTTAATTTGCGGTGCATTGCTGATGCAACGTTCAGGTGCAATTTCTAGCGGTTAAATCGTCAAATCTATCGGGAATAAGCCCACAATGGCCGCCTTCAATATTAATAGCGGGCAACACCATCGAAGAAATAAGTCACGTAATAAATGCATCCTTTACACGGAACAACGGGGTTTTTATGGACGCATATAGGTTCAATGCTGCCATTATGTGTAGTAGGCCGATATTTGGACGCTTTCACCGTGGCACTATTGTGCGCAAATTTTAGGGAGTGCTTGTGGAAATTCAATAAGTGTGTTTTGGAACTGTTGTTTTAATCCATTTATTTGTTTATTCGATTTCACTTTGAATTATTATGGTTCATTGATAAAAGGTAACTATTGAAAGTAGGTACCTAAGTAATAACTTACTTAAAATTCATAATAAAAAAATGGGAGTTATCTCTTTTCGCTTGAAGGGTATCCGATCATAAATGTTGATTGCGGAGGTCCCAGCGATTGCGGAGGTTAAGCAACTTTCGCAAGGGTCGGTCATGTGATGGGTGACCAAAAATTTATTACCTCGAGCTCCTCCGTGCTTCGGTAGGCACGTTAAGCCGTTGGTCCCGGCTGTATTTGTAATCATTAGCACCCACCAATCCGCATTGGGCCCGCGTGGTGGGTCATGCCCCATCCTCCTTATCCAGCCATAAAGCCTGTGCCTCAGCAGTGGGGACATTAAAAATGGCTAATGGTCTAAATATCATTACAGTCCCCCATCCATCGATGTAAGTTAGTAGGTCCTCGTATATATTCGGGTCGATAAGTCAATATTTAATGATCGTGAACGAATTTTTAATGTTTCATAAATATTATTTATGCATAATATTTGTCTTAATTTATTATTAATACAGATTAATTTAGATAGGTGAAAGTTTGATCTGTCTGTTTGTTAATCATGTTTATCAAGTTGATGTCAGCGTAATTAATTGAATATTTTGAAAGGTATTTGCAATAAGTAGTATTTACGACTGCCAGTAGTGAATTAATGAAGTAATTAATAACATAACACAAGTTTAATGTTTAATAAAAGATTATTAATATACGGAAGAGAAGTGGAATAAAAACAAATAGAGATATTCAAATTAATTACTATTTTTTAGTGCGAGTTACTTTAACTTAAGAAAGTATTCTTATGAGTTTTATTCAATTTTGTTGTAAGTAATGAATGATAAATGAATCATAAACCATTTGAACAGAGAAACGACAACATAAACTCATAGCGATTATTGTAAAGTAAAAGAGACTAGCGCGAAATGAGATATCGTTATGCTATGTTGAACTTCCATTCTAGTTAACAATGTAAAATAATTTTGTACTCAACGGTTTTACGAGATATCAGTATTTGAATTATATAAAAAATTTGCATTTAATTAATACATTCTACTTGTAACAAATAAATGAATACCTCTAGTTATTATTTTTTCAAGTCTTTGTAGGACTCTTAATAAAAGTCTATGATAATATACGCAAAGTGTTATCTTAAACTTTTGAATGAAGGTGTCAAACATTCGAGCTTTGCCTCAAAGTTTCAATGAATATATGTGTTTCTATATATAGAATCTATATTCGTACCATTATTGATAGTTGTCACGTGTTGCGTAAGAGTGCGTTCACCTGTTCGTCTAACATTTCTGCTTTTAACTTTTGTTCTCTCCCCCTATCGGTTTTAGTTCATTGAATAATTTAAATTATGTGCGCGCCCTAATATCGACAGGTATTTGGTTGTTGCTATATTACAGTATTTGGAATGTCAACGACCGCGATATATTTAGATGATTTAATTTAAGTTCGAAACTACTTAGTTATGAAATTAGTATGACACACTGATATTAGAAATTAATATTGAATTAAAGATTCATATTTATGCCAATCTGATGATCTCTAATTATTGATAACAGCAGATTTCTACAGCCTGACATTTTAATAACTTACCTGCGTGTGGAGATAGGACTTACATATCATCCAAAATCTTTGCTTTACTTTTTTTCTTTATTATGTAAGAATAGAGTAGGGTTTTTACACGAGCTAGTAATTAATTGACCAAGCGAGCGCGAAGCGTCTCAGCTTGGTAAAAATGCTTCCGTGTATCTGTCCGTGTGTTCTATTCTACAGGTCGCATTTCTCAACCGATTTTGGTGAAATTTTGTGAGCAGGTTCTTTTATTTTCGATTTTTTTAGAAATGGCGAAAATATGGGGTAAATCATATAGCAGCCATTTCGAAAAATGTTCAATAATGTCACAAATGCGATGTTTACAGCTCTACAGCCATTAGTAATTAATTGATAAATACAATGTACACTTAACTTTGTTGTCATGATTCACGTAGTCACAATTATCCTGGATAGATAATACCACAGTATATTATGTAAGCTACAATATACATATTATGTACTGTGACGATACTGACGGGAAGCCGGAGCGATCTATGGCGGAAACCCCACTGGTAATTATAGACCGCTCAATTGCGCATTATTAAATGTAATCGATTTGTCGGGAATGGCAATTTATAGTGAAGCGAATTATGATTTACGGAAATACTATGATGGTTTTCAGGTTATGAGGATCTGAGCTTAAAAGTGTATTTATGGCTTCGTTACCATGATGACTTGGATTTTTGTTAAATGAGCGTTATTACGATATAGTTTTTTAATACTTTCGACGTTTTTTAAATATTTTGTAAAATTATTAACCATGCTAGTTTATTTATTTTTAGGATTCTCTCGTTATTCAATAAACATTAGACGTCATTCACAAGACCTTGACTGATTCCTTTTTTAAGAAATTGGGCTTATTTAAAATAAATAAAGTAAAATCGATTGGCGGCGCTAGTTGGCTCATGTCAGCCCCTTAAAACAATTTAAATTAAATCCATCCAGCAATGACGGTGATGGCCCTCTCGCAGTGCGGAAACATTAATTATAAGATTTCCACAGACCTCCCATATATATAGCACTGCTCAGTATAAATACGATCCGAGTTGCTGATCGCGCAAATGTAGCATTCGTTCTTATAACAAGTTTTAATTGTAACATTCAACATGATTGCGCGCCACCACGGTTACATCTCCGCCGAGATCCGACGCGTACGTTCTCGCAGGTGTAATTTTGAAATTATCAAGTTAATGGATAAACGCTCCCGCGCAGCGCGCGACGGGCGCCCGCTGACATCAATACATAAATCGAAACTCACGATCGAGATCCGATCCGATCGCTGTAATTATAAGCCGATCGTAAGGGATGTCGGTATCGGAAATCTGGAAAATAATCGAAAGGTATCGTAGGTAGTTGTGTTCTGAACATTAAGATTTCGAGATGAAATTTTCAGTCACCTCATTCACCGGTCTTTGTAACAGTTGTTTGCGATGTAATTCGGATTCTAATTCGAATAGAAAATAATCCTTAACGGATAACCAACCATAATTACCTATCCTGATATCGGTAAAATAAATCAACCTGTTGGTATTATTATATGCTTGGCAACCCTGCTTGGATGCGCTTAATTCGTAGACTTCCGACAATTACTGTGTCTATGGGAATAGATATTGAAGAGTAATCACTTTTCTATTAGACGATTACCAGACGAACACTCGGGGCAAATTGCTCTGTCAATCGTCATCGGAGTGGCTGTTACATTCCTGACAAGATGTTTACCGAATTCTCGCTTCGCGCGTTATATCCGTGTCTTAGGCTGAGTTGCATCATCTTGATTTAACCTTAACTTTAACAGACACAAACTTATCTGAACCGGTGATAGCGTCGCTGTCGTCTATGGCGTAACCTAGTTAACAATATGTAATAACACTTAGTTTCAGTTTTGGCCACCGGCTCAGATAGATTTATGTCTTGTACTGTTATAGTTAAATTAAGATGATGCAACCGAGTCTTAGAGTTATAATGATGCCCCAATAGGCTCCAATTTTCTACACGCAATTCTTCCTACTTATAACAATTTTAGCTCAATTTTGTATAATAGAAATATTGGTTTATGGTGAGCTTCAGGCAAGTGAGTTGTCTATTGCCGCTTTTGACAGACGTCAGCGTAAAAATGTATGAATTGACGAGAGCAAGCGCTACCTTGCGTTTTATAATGTCAACCTCATAAATTTTAATCGATGCTTAACGATGTTAGAAGGGTTTCCGAGAGTGTAACTAATATTAACGTTATTTTCAAAATGTAAGAGGACTTGGGTGTTACGTAGTTTCTCATTGAATGGTAGCAAGCTTTACTAATTATAGTTAACCGCGATGTTTCATCTGGTATGCCTGCATGTAATTTTGATATAATAAATAAATAGAATTCATATTGGAAATAATACACTTTTTACGGATTACAGCGCGTATATTATTAAAATCTGTTGTAATAAAAAAAATCTACAGTACGCGCGGATGTCTTGAAGTGTATATATTCAAATTGTATTTGAAGAGGTTTTGCGTACCAAATTGCTTGCAATTCCGAATTTCAATTGCCAACTTGTTAAAAATACCTTACAACTTATTTAAAAAAATACCGATAAATCGATAGATTGATACTTTTAAAGCAATCCATTTAATTAACTGTTTTATATCCAAGAGACATCATTATGCTCGATGCACCGACTGACACGTCAACCATCGATCAATAAGTGTTGTCAGCTCAAGACAGGCGAAGACAGTGCGCATTAAAATATGGTCGTTGTGATCTCAACACGAGACATCGGTCGGCCAATAGATGTCGCTGTCAATTTGGAAAGTTGTGGAGGGTTCCTGAAATAGTCGAAACGGTTGAAATGAAACAAATGGGCGCGTGTCGAGTTGGCAATCGCTTGTCAATCGTCGTATTGCGGCAAACCAATTAGGAAGAGGGCGCTGCTGCGTTATCTCATTAGAGACAGTTATGGTGGAAGGTCTGATGCATTTAATTTTAAAACAAAGATAGAACAAATTCTAGGAAGAAGAACTGAGGTATATCAGTAAATTTCAAACGTCTGCTAGCTGAAATAGAACAACTTAAGGCAAGGCAGTTCACGAAATCTACTCTTTCACTATGTCTTTAGAATATGGTTGATTATTAAATTAGACGAAATTTAGTATTTTTTTATGATTTCTCAAATACTGGATCGTTTATTAAAAATCTACTTAGTTATTGTGTTAGATCAAAATAAAAATAAAATAAAGTAATATCATTTTCTCAATTTCTCCACTGAAAGAACTCTTTTATTGACTCTTAATACTTAGGTACTTGTGTAACCCTATGTTCAGTAATTTGCGAAAAATTATTGATGTAAAATGCAAAATATTAATCGGTTTTATATGGTGCTATATATTCAAATTGCATTTAATTCAAGTTTTGTTATCAGGCCTTAAATGTTTTAAGATTACAGATTTACGTAATTTCGTTTATTCAAAATCAATAAAACTCTGAAAGTTGCATAAAAGTTCATTATTTATGTATAATCCGAATATAATCCGATTTTTGCGGTCACGAGAGTCACGACTCGTTTAGTTGTTCATCGCAATATTTTCGTGATCGTTACAAAATGTAACAGCAAAAAATGTGAATATTTACCATACGCAAATCATAAAATATTCATTTTTACCATGAAAATGTACATATCTTTTGATGAAGAAATTTCGTTCTGTCACTAATAAACGCATTTTCTTTGTTTGCAGGTAATTTCACCATTGCTTTGGAGATACTTTGGCTGTCGTAAGCATGATTGTATCAATCAATAAATCTTGTCAGGCTGAATTCAATTCAGATTGATCTTATCCTAATCATTAACTCGATTCAGTAAATTAAAAAAAAAACTTAAAAAACTCTAACGAATAATACTAAATAATAAACTAGAAAAAATACGACTCGCACCGGATCATATTCTCGGACGGGAATCGAACCCGCGACCTTTGGAAGTCCGGACTTACCGCTGAGCTACCGAGTCACTAACGAATAAACTTTATTTATCCACTTTGTCTGTTACAAACACTTGTTACGTGTAGAAGTTACGCAATCGTAGCATAAATCTAAAGCAGGATGAGAAGAAAATTTGCAAGAACTGTTTTTATCGTATCGTCTTTATCACTACGTAGACTTGCTGAATTATAAACAATCTAGCCTATAAAGTGAGGTCACTTTTCATTATAATTAGTGTACATTTTTTGATAGTTATGACTTATATGTACATACCATATACAATTCAAAAGTATGTGTTTTTAAATACTAATAATTGTAATTTGTTTTCCCTGTAAACTTTAATAAGACGTCCTCCTCCTTCAATTGCTATACCCTCCTCCTCCTCGCGTCGTGTTCCTCATTACTGAGGGTCGTGATTCCCCCGATAGGAAGTTAATTTTTCTTTGATGCTGCCCCTCCATGCCCGTCCTTAGCGTCATGGAGTGCATCGTGTAGCTTGGTGTTCAGCGTTGAGTGGATTTGGTCAGACCACCTAGTTGGGCTCCGTTTGCCATCGACCTTGCCAGTGACCATCAGTTGTTCGAGGTTGTGTCCATTTTTTCGGGCGAGGTGACCGAAGAATTCCAGAATCCTTTTGAGACAGGAAGTGGATAGCTTGGCTTTAATGTTGAGCTCTCGAAGGATAGACTCGTTTGTTCGGAATGCAGTCCACGGTATTTGTAACATCCTCCTCCAGCACCACATCTCAAAAGAGTCAATGCGATCTCGGTCGGCCTTCTTTAACGTCCACGTTTCCGAGGCGTAGCTGAAGATGCTATACCCTACTAGGTCCATAATATTCTCTTTCTTTAAAATTACCTATGTATTCACTTTAAGGTATGCTATAAAATATTGAATTGAATACGGTAGAAGTACCAGCTAAGGCACCGTGTGTATAAAACGAATCGCTGACAAGAAACAGCTGCTGCGTGACGTTAACTGCAAGCTATCGCAAAGAGAGCGGTGGACTACAAGTTTATCGCGATCGCTCGCCGGCTTATTGGCAATCACGCTCCGCCATTAGCCAGACTTCTAATAAAGATATAAATTACGAAAAGTTAATTAAATCGCTTATCTAGCGGTGGGACACGCCCTCGATCAAACCGTCCCTGTTGTAAAGGAAATTGAGCGATTTATTAGGGAAAGGTTTGCAAACATCAACATCAGATAGAGTTGACAGACCGGCGAAAATATCTGTTACTTGCTCTTCCTGAGTGTCTGGATAGATAATAATAATGAGAATAGTTTATTCAAAATAGTCACTGCGATAGTTTGGGAAGTAATTAATAAACAACATAATAGTAACTGTAAATGATTGACATAAAGGGGAGTGAAATGATAACTTCCATGATAACTATGGGTCATATCAAAGTTTTGTCAGCGGCACATAAAGTCAACCCCAATATGTCATTTAATTGAAATTAAGAAATCTCTTGAAGAAATAAATTTTGTGATAAGTTTTAGAACCCTAAAGTTACGTGTATCTTAACTTTTGTCATGGCTGCCGTTATAAAATTCCTTCATCATAATAGCAATTTTCGTTTCAAGGAAATGCATTCACACAATAACTGTCGTTTCCATCATCGCACACAATATAGCTGACGACGGACGATCGTGATGGGCGCACAAATGACGCTATTCTCACGGGGCGACTATTTCGCAATCTTACGACCGATGGCTATAAATGAAAATGTATAACTGTTCGTGGTTCATTATTTTCACTGCTGTGCTTATAGATAATTTTCACTTTCGCACGATCCTTAGATAACACTCCCAATAAGGCGATCAGGGATAGCCTAACGAACGCGTGATCTGCGTGAGTTCTAGTTTCAGTAATCGGAACTCCTTTTTGATCACGACTACTTAAAATTACACAAGTACCTACTTAATTATGTAAAGTTTACTACAGGTTTTGGTTCATTTCTTAAGCTTAAGATTCGTAAGCCTTTATTAAGTTCACAAAATACATTAGTATTATTTGTATTAGTATTATTTATTTCAATTTCAAGTTGGGCTAAAAACAATTGTCAACCTTGTCTATGCCCTTGCAGCGATGCAACCTTGTACTGAAAATCACGGACAAGAAAATTGGTACTTTTGCCTATCTTCATTTCTTTAGTCGTTTTTAATACAATTTTAATCAGAATTATAACACTGTACATAAATTTAGAATTGTCATCTTTTCCTACTATGTTGGGAGAGCAGTATTTTATTAAAACTTTAGCGTGTTTGTTTGGAGCAACGTTAATTTGTTTTTAAGCAACTCGCAAATGGAATAGATTCGCGTTCAGTCGTCTCATAAGTTAGAGGTTTATAAACAAGCTATATAGCCCACAACGGACGTACGTACCAGTTGCAACAGTCCGGCTAATTGTCATGCATCCATCATGGTCTGCTGATCAGCGGTGATGCAACCAGGTGAAAGGAGCCAAGGGATCCTTGCACAAGATGCAGAAGACATCATGGTTGCCAGCCTTAAGCTACTCTATCCTCCTACCTACTTTTGTGTTTCGTATAATAGTACAGAGATTAAAAAAACACGATATTTCCAAAGAATCTTATGTCTTAAGAGTCCGACGAACAGTGCGCTTCTCATACAAAAGTAATAAGTACAAGGGTTATATTAAATAAAAAATCCAAAATACTCGATCCAAATAAAAAATAATGCGATTTACAGTTTTGTATGAAAAAATGTAATTGAAATTTATTTTGTTTTTTTTAATAGAACCCTAGACAAATACTGTCTCAATCCGTATAACATCACAAGAAGAGTTAACTATGCTAATATTGCAAATAATTTGGTATTACGTTTATATGGGTAGGTGACTGCTGGCGCCGCCATTGTAAGAAAAATCATAGTTCTCAAATAAAGACGAACTTGTGAATTATCTCTCTGTAGCTATAGCTAAAAGCTAAAAGTGGCCACTTTTCGCAAAAAAACTCCATTAAACTAAACGACAGGCAAGAAAATATTGTCTAAGCGATAAAAACTACCACAAAGCTTCTTCGGAGTGCACAGAGAGATAATTCAAAATTTCGTATTTTTTTTCGTCATAGTATTTAAGCACTGTGATTTTTGTCCAATAGCGGCGCTAGTGTGCAGACTAAACAATACTAGTACTTTAAATATTTCAACTATGGAGGTTAGTAACTAGTTTCAGATTGCTTATGATCGATTGGTTAAAAGATGAGTATATGATCTTTCTTGTTTCAATTGAAACTAAGTAGTCGTTTACTTCAACATTCTGACTTAGTTTCACTCTTTTTATACAGAAATATAAAATGTTGTCCATAAGATCTGAAATTGAGTCATTTCAAACGAGCTCCATGAAATATAGACGACGCGACGGTTCGCGAGTGATCGGTTTCAACCGCTGACAGTCAGTCATTATTTACCCAGTTAGCCGGCTAAGATGACAGTATAGATTTATGATTTGTATTTTCCACTGAAGAATCTATCCGCTCACTTTCTTTCGAACGCTTCATATCGCATTCATAAGCCGCAGATAATGTATTTGAAGTGAACAAGGAATCTGATATCGCACGAAATGACTCAAGACTGCTTCTTAGTACTGAGCATTTCTTTGCAATTGGGTTTTAAATGAGCCGTTGTTTTTGCTTTGTTTCGAGATCGCTTTACAATCGTCATTGTTGTGGTAACGAAATCGCAAGATTTACTCGATATCGTCCATCTTGCCAAAATCATACCATTGTTGCAGGATGATGGTTGTGAAACAAATACTGCGCGCATACTCGAGTCATTCAATCGCTTCGACTCCGAAGAACCGTTGTTTAAGGGCATTCTTTGATTCAGTAAGATGATAATTTGATTTGAGATTGGAATCAAGTGTGAAATTTCCACAGCTGGCCGCGAGTCATTGATTACCTGAAGAGCCATACATCTATTATCTTCAATCAAGCCAACAGCGTAATTGCAGTTTCTCATAGAAGACTGCGCTCGAGTACCGTATTATTGTTCTAATCTAATATCGGCATGCACCCGGCTTCTATTACACCAACTGAGATTGAGATTTCCTTACGATAATCTACCACAACTTCTCTTTAATAGAAATCTATCATCGATCGACAACCATAATCCTTTGAATGTGCAAAGAGTCTTTAACATTCTGTCAGTAAAAACTATCTGCGTTAATTCCACTTAATACGTTATATCTACACATTCTCGTTAATTTAATTGGCTATTAGCAGAGAAGGATTAACGATTTCAATTGTAAATAGAATGTAGGTTTTCTCTCGGAAATATATTAGTGGTGTTTCCGAAAGTTTTACAATTAGGCTGTTAATAAAGCTAGCTAGGTAAATGTCGAGATCGTGAGTGCGCTTGGACCGAACAATCGGTCAGCTTGTACGGCGCGGTGTGACGGGATGACAGTCGGTTAATGGATGAATTGCACAATCTAAAATGATTGAGTCGTGTGGATCCCACTTTGCTACAGAGTATTAATATTCATAGGTTCTCACGGGCTGAATGAAGACATAGTTCTTTTTGGAGATGAAAAATACTTAACTCTGTGCACTATTGTGAAAGCCACACCGTTCGGGGTCGCGGGGTTAGCTGTCAGTTTTTAAATATTTCAAGTTATAGTTTCGTTTTTTTGCCCGGTCAATGAATCAACATTTATCGGGTTCCTGTAGAAAGTAGCATGTAAACTGTTTAGAGATATATTCTTAAACAACGCACTCTATTACTATTTACTATTATTGTCAGTTAATGGTTCAAGTTTTTGTTGCGTAAGATAAATGAAATACGTTTACTTTTTCTCCTTTAGAATTCTTGGCTTAAAAGGTTTTTTGTAATGCTTCGGTATGTGTTGTTACTATAACTTGGTTATTTGAATACAGTTTACGTTATTCATTCTGAAATGTTTTGTTTATGCAAAAAAATAATATTGTTTTTGCCATAGTATCCATTAGATTTGAGCATTACTTTACATTGAGTTTATTTGATTTGAAATTTGCTCTGTCTAAATTTCATGTCAGGTAAATGTTTGAAAATAACTCTCTTTTTTAGTATGGTATAAAACAATCTTTAAGTCATCAACTTTGTTTGTTATTGGTAGTAGTTTGATCGCGTCTCCCTAAATCTGTTGTATATTATTCTATCATCTATAAAAGGCGAATAGTTTATTTCGGAACGGAAGACCGAGTCGCGACCATATGTGAGGCAGGGGTCGTCAACATTCGCCGCAAATAGACAGGGAAATAGAAGCGGTTAATTATAGCAGAGATGCCGCTATGGCTACTGAACACTTGACAATAAGCCGAAGAGATCATATCGAAATGTTCATCACCACATTAAACTAAAAAACCACGTGTACTTATAACGAACTCACTGAAGATGTCAGTCTTTTAGTTTTTTTTGTTAATGACAGAGTTATTCTAACAGCGTCAATTAGGAAATGTGACGTTTACATCTATTAGACAATATTAAGGTGGGGTCCTAACTTGAGATTTTTCTTTATTAAAGAAAACTTGTCAGAATACTTTTTTTTTTGCTTTAATTAATTAAAACTTATGTAATCAAAAGAGGGCGTAGTCCGCACACTAGCGCCGCCATTGGAAAAAAAATTATAGTGCTCAAATAAAGACAAAATTGTGAGTTATCTATCTGTAGTGCACTCCGTAGAAGCTTTGTAGTTCTTTTTATCGCTATCCTGTCGTTTAGTTTAATGGAGATTTTTTGCGATAAGTGGCCACTTTTAACAATAAAACTCCATTTAACTAAACAGAGAGATAATTCACAATTTCGTCTTTATTTAAGCACTATTATTTTTTTCCAATGGCAGCGCTAGTGTGCAGACTACGCAGCCTTAACAAGAAAGAAAAATTGTTAAAATTATCTTCTCAATTTTTCTGTTCTTGGTTGTTTTCTAAATATTTATGTTTCTTAACCCATTGGAGGCCGCTTATGCTATTTAATAGCTTATTTTTTTTCTTTATGCAACGAAACTTTTTACATCGACGAGTGAAAATTGAAATCGTGTTGTTCGTGATTGATCGCGCCACAATGCAACTCAATCTAGTGATATAACTGGAAATTTGTTTTGTTCTGTTGTCAGTCGCCACTTTCACATTAAACATGATAACTTGCGTAACAGCAGGTACCCAATATAAAAAAAAGATAGGCGGAGTTTGGTAGCGTTTAATTTTTTTCAGTGTTGATGTCATGCGGGCTTTTGTGGCCTACATTAATATTTTAGTTGGATACTGTTGTGGAGATTTCTAATTGTTAATTATTAAGATGAGGCTCATAATGAAATTGAAAAAAATGATAATGCCACTCACACAGACTGAGCTTTTAGTTCCAAAACATTCATTTGTATTTTTTTTATTTATTACTTACTTTAAATTATTACATTGATTTCTTACTTATTTTCAGTGCTATATAAATCTATTTAGGTTTTACCAAACACTGACACTCATCCTCTTTAGTTAAATTTAGTTATTATTAATAATAAAATTTATTTCATCTTTTAACTAATTTAATAAATTGGGTAAGATAAGTACGAAGCTTTTTTGTTATTTAATGTCCTAGTTAGCGTCGTCTCTAAGTATTTTTAAATACTTAATTCATTCGTTACAGGAAGACTAGAAACTTCTAAACTAAATACTTAGGGCCTGTTTCACAATCAAACAGGAAGTTCTGAGTAGCTTACTTGACAGATTTGACAAATTTTTCATATCACAACTGTCAAATTATCTGTCAAGTAACTCGGAACTTACTTTTTGATTGTGAAACTGGCCCTTAGACAGTTTTTCTATAATCTCCTCCAAAAAAATGAAATATTAAGTTTTTATTACCTCTAGGTAATTTCATTTCGCCAAATGATCATCTAACCGCCAAATAAGCATGCACAGCAATTGATCCCAATTATTGATAAAACGTGTGTCACCCGCCGTGCCTGGCCCCGCTACCACCGGCTGAAAAACTGTAAAAACGCAAGCCCTTCGCCTGAGCCCCGAACTCTATCATGAAACTTGCCTGCCCATAAAAAGTATTTATGTTTTTGTTCAATGTCATGATATAAAATTGTTTGTATTGCAATGCTTTTGTCATTCTGAATTTAGATAGCGCGGGTGGAATATGTCTTGAGTTTTCATGTGTGGTGGTGAATGCACTGTGTGTATTTCACTTAATCTATTATTTTTATGAAATTAGTTATGTATCATGAAAATACCCTATCATTTTTCTCGATAAAAACGAAACATTTAAATTATAAATTATAACTAACCACCTGATTAAACAGATATTCTCATTGAAAACGAATTTAAAACAAAAATACACTCGAATTTTTGTGGATTTCCCCAATGAATTTATTTAAGTACATAGTTTATTTTCACGTTATGTTAAAGCGGAAAATTGAGTCCAAACAGTTTCTTACGTTTACCTCGACAATGAATAGACTTAAGTTAAATATTTAAGCGCTCAGCCAACTTAGCATTTATACAGTAAGTATTACATTATTAAGTTGTTATAAACAGCAAAATAAGTTATTAATGTTCTATTCTAATAAAATATTAAATATGCTTAAAATAAATAAATAATAATACCCAGAACAATGTGCAACTTTAAAAGTAAAGCAATACTGAACTAAAAAAAATACATACTCGATTCATGTTTAACTTTTTCCAAACATTTCAATGTTGACCTTTACAAGAGTTTACAACTATTTGAGCAAAAAAATACACGTGCTATTCTAAATGAATAGGATTTGCGTCTAGGTAATGCCCGTGATGCACGATCGACCTGGTGCCTGGTGCCAAGTTATCCATCACAGTGACCTACTGTTTAGGACACTCGGTACCGTAACATGGAACAGATGGCTGGCGTTGGCACTGGCACGAAGTAACCGCTGACACGTGTTATTTGGAAACATCGGTTGAGGAACGAGGAATTAACATAGAGTTTGAATAAGTTTCGAGACCGAGTTATTAAATCTTGGTTTTTATCTTGGCTCTAACGGACACATTTTATCATCACAGGAAGCTAACCAGAATCGATATATCTAAACTAGCCTGCTTTGTAACTAGAATTTAAAAAAAACAAGTTAATTGACCGCATCCTCACAAGGGTTCCGCGTCACAACGCGGAACCCTTTGACAGAAGCCGCGGTGTCAGGTCGCGCGTGCCGCTATGTCCCGCCACACGCGGTGCAACTACGAGACACTATGAGATAAGCTAAGCGAAACTATATACCAAATTGAAAATCTAAGTAAAACGCAGTTATTTTTTTTTAAGTTTATTTGTATCACCAACCGCTTGGTGATCCAAATAAAAAATAAACTGCGTTTTACTTACTTAGATTTTCAATTTGGTATAGAAATGACGCATGGTGATCTACGCGGGTGGTTTTTTTACTAAAATGATGCGTAATCCATACAGTCATATAAGTTAGCATCGTGTAACACATTTTGGCGCGATTGGTCCAATTCGCGATTGGTCCAATCGTGAAAAAATTACAAATTCGCGATTAGTCCAATTCGCGATTGATCCAATTCGCTATTCGCCCAATTCGCGATTGGTCCAATTCGCTATTCGTCCAATTCGCTATTCGTCCAATTCGCTATTCGTCCAATTCGCGATTGGTCCAATTCGCTATTGGGCCAATTCGCAATTGGTCCAACAAAATAAAACAAAGGAGATCATTTATTTGTATGGATTTTAATAATTGTACATTAATAAACATTCATACAACGAAATCAACAATGTAACTAAATAAAAAAAAAACAATTTTACTACTGGTAGAAAAAACAAAGTCATATTTTTCAAATTCACTTATTTCAATAATAATTACAATAATAATAATAGTAAAGTAACATATCTCGCGATATGTCATAGTCTTATGTCGCGCAACATGCGTACATTATGCGGCGATACGCGTCCGCGACACTTTTGATGTCACCACCATTACGGCGCATTAATGGCCGCGTCCTGCTGCGGAAGAAACCCACTTGCATCGCCGTTAGATGTAAAATTAGATCGCCTCACTCAAGCCAACGGATGTAACACACACAACGTCTTTATTAATTAGGAGATTAATTGGTTGTGCCAAATTATTAATTTAAAACGATATCAGATGCTGTGGTCTATGTAAATTTAGTTTTTTAGTAAAATAAATACATTTTCAGAAGAAAGGCTAGGCAGTTTTCACCTCAAATATTTGTTATTAGTTGATGACTATACGTTCAAGAACTTTTGATAGATACTACCTATTATTTATTCTGTTATAAATGTTATAATATTGTACAACTTTCAAATTCATTTGCATTTAATTTTGTTATTATTGTGCCATATAGGTATTTTTTTAAGATTCTGATGTATACTGTTCAAAATAATGACGTGCATAGTTAACCATGTGAAATGAACGGGTACATAATGCGAAATGAGCTTTATTCACGCTCACCGATTTTGTTCTGCGGATCTCTTTATTCTTTCACACTTCTCTGTTTAAAAAAAGTGGTCGGCATCAAGCGATAGTCCACCGCCTTCCGCCGGTGTAGCTGTCGTGTCGATTCGTTCCGCTCGGTGCACCAACTCGGGTTTTTGCTCGCAATGAAATGCTAACCGAGACGCAACACCATCTTCTTTCCAAACAATAGTCTCAATATCGTGCCATCGGTATACATTTGCATTTTACTCGATATGTAGGGTTTGATAATGGATATCGATATATTTAATATTTGCACTTCTATCGGAGAGCTCACAGATAAAGTTCTGATACCGAGAATTTATTTACAAACTCTTTGGTGTGATATCTCTTTCTAATAATCTATTTTCGTGGAAATAGTGCATTACTGTAGCGGCATGCAACACAGGCATTGCTTGACGTGATGGACAAACGTGACAATATAGGCCGAGCGAGGCAAAGCCTAGGCACACGTACCCGAGTCTATCAATGCCTAGTTTATATTATTCTCATGTTGACCTTCAAACGATCTGCAACAATGTCAATTACATACTCGATTACTGTTTGAGAACTTTTACTCCCAAGCAATGTTCGTCGGTTGTCACAATCAATTTCACACAGTAACAATTTTATTAATGAAATATGGCTATTCCCATTTGTTCGGTATACTATGAAATTTCAAGCTTTTCAAAAGTGTCATAGTTAATTGAGTTGTAAGAATAATGAAGACACTTGACCTGAAAAAGATTAAGAAACACTTTCGCTCAGATGGAAGATCATAATCATTACTGATATTATCAGTGTGTGCGTGTTCATGTGAATAATTTGTCAGTATGTCTGTCAAGAAGAGTGCGAGTATCGTATCGTAACGTAACCCAATTCGTGGTGTTGATTCAAGTGTCACTTAGCATTATATTTTGAGAAGTGAGATATGTATATTGATTTCGGACAAACGATGATTTTAAGATAAGACACGCACCGACCGATATACACTTACCTTTCATTCTGTTTGAATGACGCAGCAGAAATAAGATCTGATCCATAGAGATTTAGAGATCGAAGAATATTCCATACATATTTATAGTTTGATCTCTCCGCTGATTGAAATGTAAGGATGACACAACTGAAACAGTAAGAAAAAACGTCGCAGACCATAGCTCGGTTTGTTTTAGATTCTCGTAAACCTACCAATATCTTAATCAATATATATATCCTATTTGACTTTGAGGAGTTCCCTTGTGTATCTTCGAAGCCCAAGGTTTAATACCAATGAAATTAAAGTGTGATCACCCTTTTAAAAAGAATCATTGAAATTGGTTCATAAACAAAGAAGTTAATGGCTGAAAATCCGTAAAATACACTGGCCTTCAAAACTTAGTACCACACTTTTCTAGTATTGTAATAACTTTTAAAATACACAAGATATATTTTGGAAATAAAAAAGACCAAAAATATTTTAAAAATAATAACTTCACAATCTATTTACAATAACCTTCTTGAAAAAACCTCTTTTTTATTTCAAAACTCTAACTTCTATTGTTTAAAAGAAATTGCAATTTTAATTTTTTAGTCTGATACTAAGTTTTGAAGGCCAGTGTAATTTATATTTTTCAGGATTATGGAAAACTACTGGCCAGATCTCTGTATTTTTTTTATAGGACCACACATGAACTATGTTCTTTCACATAAAAAAATAATAATTGAAATCGGTTAACAACTGGTGAAGTTATGTTAAAACATACATTAAAAAAAACATACTGTCGACTTGATAACCTCCTCCTTTTTTTAAGTCGGTTAACATGTAACATAATAAAATTAAATATTAGTTTACAGTAGCATTATTTTACGACACGCGCAACAGAATGTATTAGTATTCGAAATAAAATGAGACTTTATTTATTAAATTAACTTTGTATTTTATTTTGTATTCTTCAATAAAATTGTGGCTCAATTTTAATTAATTTATTGCAAAAAGAAGTAACTGTACTGAAATCATAAATTCATATTATATAAACTTATATATCGCCCCTTTTTGAACAAAATCTTCAAAAGCTCTCACCTACTTAGTTTCCGGTATTTATAAAGTCTAATCGAGGGCTGCATCTTCTACAATTTGCAATATTTTTAGCCGGTGCGATTTAGACCGCAACCGGAACGGTACCGTGGAGGTTTAGCGTTGTGTGGCGATCGCCAGATCAACCGGAACGGTCTAATATACGTTTATTATATGCGCATGCGCTGATATTGGAGATTTATGCGCATATAACGCTATCATTTTATTTCGAGCGCATTAAAGTACACTAACTTTCGTTTTCACGTTTAAAGTAGCTTCTTTTTATTTAGATCGCAATTAAGTTTTTGACGCTTTCTCCCTTCTTAGTCTGATTGATATTGATGTTTTAGAAAGAGAAACTCGAAGTAAAATTAGGCGGCAACGTCACTGGTTTTTACTTGGCGAAATGATCGTTTGTTCGTGTTTTAGTGGCGGCATTAAAGTAGGAAACTTGGTTAGGGTCGTTACCCTTTCGTGGTGTAATCACGTTGTCTTGGAGATGTTTGGCGATTGCCGATTAACTGCAGAAACGATTCAACAGTATTTACGAGTTTATTTAATATTTTCAATGTTTATTTTCGGTGTTTTATCTAATCATAATACCTACTAATAAGATTTGTTTTTGTTTTTCAGGTATGTTCACGAAATGAGGTTTATTTAACACGAGATCAACATTGGTATGTTTCTTTATAAAACGATGACAGTTCATTAAAATATGAGTAATAAAAAAGTCGGCTAAAAACACTGTACCACCAGGGGCGCCGCAAGATGACTTGTCAGTCACCCTTGTGCCTTTAATTATTATCATCCTATTTATATTTAGCTTGCGTCAAAAAATAACTACAACAAAACGTTTGACATCCATATTAAGGGGCTGACATGAGCCAACTAGCGCCGCAGAGCGATTTTATTTTATTTATTGTAAATAAGCCCAATTTCTTGAAAAAGGAATCGGTCAAGATTTTGTTAATAACGTCTTATATTTATTGAATAACTTTACACAGTTTGAAAAGGCATTCAAACAGTTTAAAACGCGATTTTGTTAAAAGTGGCCACTATTGGTTCAAACCCGTTTTTAAACTATTGCACGCATTTTGTAATGTTGTAACGGTATTCAATAAACATTAGACGTCATTCACAAGACCTTGACTGATTCCTTTTTTAAGAAATTGGGCTTATTTAGAATAAATAAAATAAAATCGACTGGCGGCGCTAGTTGGCTCATGTCAGCCCCTTAAGAGCATAGATAAAACTTTTTTATTAAAAACTTCGTTGTAAGCTATTAGCACATTTGTCGCGTACCTCGCGGCGATTACGACCACATAAATTGAGGTCCACAAGTTAATTTAAAATAGCTTCAGAGGTTCCGTACATAAACTTGGATGTGTCCGATTTCCTCACGAGCTGATATTTATGACTGTTAACAGATGCGCGATGACACCTTGCCTTGCAGTAACTCCTTTCACTGCTTATTTGTATGAGAAAAAAAGATGCTTATGAGGTACCTATTACTTTACAAAGTAATCGTATTGTCTGTCTGTCTATAGTTTCTGATGTATGATTTTGAGTATAAAATATCTTGCTACATAAGGCTAGGCGTTTGTTAAAGTAAAATTCAATCAAAGTTACTTAAGAGTCCGACTAGCAGTAAGCTTCCCATACAAACGTAATACCAAAATGATTTGCAATTTGAGCATAATTAACTATTCTTGTGATATTATTCGGATTAAGACAGTATTTGTCTAGGGTTCTTTTAAATAAAAGATCCAAAATACCAAACCAAATAAAAATTAATGTGATTTACAGTTTTGTATGAAAAAAATATTTGGCATTTATTTTGAATTAGGTAAGTATTTTGGATTTTTTATTTGATAGAACCTTACACAAATATTTTCTTAATCCAAATAACTTACAAGAAGAATTAATTATGCTCAAATTGCAAATCATTTTGGTATTACGTTTGTATGAGAAACTCATTGTTCGCCGGACTCTTAATTAGTTGTATTGCGAAATTGACAGAAAGAAATTTAGTAAAATTTTTTTGATATTGGTAATTCGGTACTTTTAGTAGTTATTTTACCAAGGAAGCACCTATAATTTTATTTTGCTCTTTTTTAACAGCAATAGAAATACCAAAATAGGAACTAGAGGTCAAAGCTTTATCATTTGTCGTGTGCAAAAGTTATAAACGGAAATTATATGCAGTATGTTAGGTAATATAATAACAGTCTAGTCCAAATGCGGAATTTCACTAATTATATACGCGACATGCGATAAGGTGCGGCGAATCAAGATGGAAATATTTTGCGTGTATGTTAATCACCCTATTGTTCTGTGTATGACGTCACAAACAGCTGGCACCCGGCCCGCAGTGGACATAACTGGAACACCCTTTTATGTCCTAATACTGTTAGGGATTTATCTAGGACAGAATCAATGATGAAATTTCCTTTTTAAGATGAAAAAGAAAATACTGTTCAGTCTTCTCTGCTACATAATAAATCTAATCAGTGACCACGTTCATATATTGTGTATGAATAAATGAATGCACGAATGAATGAATGAATGAATGATTGAAAGTATGAATGATGAATGAAATCGTTTATCTTTAATCATAAAATTCCCCCTACCAATTAATTAAGTCTTTATAGCTAACGAGAAAAATAGGCGCAATAAACTCACCAACTTTTGGCAGAAGTAACGACTTTACAAAACCTATGTTTTTACTGATACAAAGAATAGGAAGTCTTAGGAACTAAATGCAGCCAGAGCGAGTAACATAGATTGCTTGGAAGTTTCGAGACTAACGATTGGTGGAGCTCACAGCTTCTGTTGTTTATGGCAATACATACCAAAAAAGCGCGTAGTAGAAATGTGACTGCGAGGAGAGTTAAGAAAGAGAGGATTCAAGTCCAATAAGTAACTCTGTCGATTTTGTATTATTTCAGTAAGGGCCTGTTTCACAAACCAAAAGTAAGTTCTGAGTAGCTTACTTGACAGATGATTTGACAGTTTTGATATGAAAATATGTCAAATTATCTGTCAAGTAAGCTAGTCAGAACTTACTTTTTGATTGTGAAACAGGCCCTAAGAGTAACTTTTTTATGTACTTTTATAGTGACTTTGAAATTAAATATGAACATATTATAACGTCTCTCCCTACTTTACTTCCCTCGGAGGATTATTAGTTAAATTTTCGAGAAAGTCTTTCTCCATCTTAGTTTGATAGTAATTTACATGAATGCTTTCCTGAGTGGAAAATTATGGCTTTGTATTATGGAATTAATATGAAAACTTATTTCACTGTGAAATGATTTGTGCGAAATGAACTGTGTGAAAGTTAGAGTTTAGCTTCAATGGAATGTGACTGACTACACTGAACTTCGAAAGTTCGAAACATTATTATATAAAAAAAACACAAAAAGTATTTTAAGGTTACTTTAAAAAATACTTTTTGAGAGATAACTTGTGACACGTCAAATAATGATATTTAAATATTTTTATAGGAATAAGCGATTTTCTGACCGCTCTAATAAAAAAATATGGTTCATAAAATTTCGATAGATGGCGGTTTATTAAGCCGAGCTGTAAAAATCCCCTTCACACTAAGCAATTTCTCGCATGCAATTTTTTGAAAATTTTGATCGCAAAAGCTGTAGGTACCAAATTTCTTTTTTTTGGTCTCGGAAAATTACCCATTACCGCCGTTTGATAAGAAAAACATTAATTTCCCCTATTGATCGATAAGCACAATCTAAAACAGAAACAGCGAAGGCCACACAACGTCATTACCCATTCCCTAAGCTTAATAAGTATAGTCGATTGTGAATAATGTAAGAACACTCAAGTAAGCTAATTTGAGGAAAGTTAGTGCTGGAAGGAATTGTTAAGGTTGCATACATCGTGAGTCCACTAGCGCCGCCTATCAAGAAAAAAATAATTACTACGAAATAACTATGTTTAATAAATACTGAAAAATATAAAAACTTGCTCTTGCTACTCGATGAGGTATGGTTGCATACGGCCCTGTTGGAGCGCGGGCGGCGCGCTCGTTATTCTTCGGCGGCGGTCGGCGGTCGGGCCCAAAACCTGGGACCAAACGGAAACCATAAAGAACGTATTCGAACGTAAGAACGAATTCCATAAAGGAACCATCAGCCCGCTCTTAGTCTATCAGCTGTGTTCTCACGTCCTTCCAAACAACATGTTAATCGCGCGCGGGCCGCTGACCGTCGACCCACCACCTCCACGCGTGATTTATTCCAGCACGAAAACGTGATACCATATCACTTTTACTGGCGGTTTTTATTAGCCGATGATTGTGCTCGTGAATGGCATTTGATGCACTACCTACGATCTTCAATTGGTTTTATGTTACGTAATTGCGATGTGATGCCCGGGTGAGTGAAATTATGGTTTCGGATTTAGATATCTTATTACGTTTCAGCTTTCCTTAGGAGAAGTATTTCTATTTTTTTTTATAATGTTAGGTTCCGCCCTCGTTTCATCCGCGTGGACCCTAGAGAACCTGTGACCAGGATAAAAGTTTCCTATTTTTTAATTTAGGTTATAACTTCTAAACTGTCTGTGTGCCAAATTTCATCCAAATCCGTTCCGTCGTTTTTGCGTGATTGAGTAACAAACATCTAAACATCCTAACTTTCATATTTATAATGGTATTAGTAGGATTAGGACCATCATTTGTTTGGATCTGAAAAACAATAACTTGTTACACATAAATTATTACACTTACCTGTGATAATAATCATCTCATTCAATTAGACATTAGCTGCATACATTTCAATCAAATCGGAATTAAATTAGTTAACGACGGATATGATCTAACAACTCTATCTTTTCATTGAATGTCGTTGTAGTGACAAGATGTCGCTTTATTAATCAACTCATGTTTGTCCAACATACACTCAATTATATTAAAATCCCCACGATAAATTTTAACTAGCGAAAATGAGAGGAAGTTGCGCTCGTTTCGTCCGCTCTATTCAATTAAGCATTTCATATTCTGATTTATTTGTACAAGCAAAGATAACGTTTAGTCGTAGTTGGAAGCTCATATTATTGCGCTATAACTCACTTTTAGCAAAGAATTGTGCGTAATATCTTAACGGGGTTAATTAGTGGATTATTATAGGCACTCAATCATTCGATCCTACTTTCGAAAATTAATCTCGAACGTTATAAATTTTCGTTGTGAACGTTTTGCCACTTTTGGAGTCGGATTGTCAGCGGATGTGTTTGATAAACTATCGCCTGATTAAATACGACATGAGCAACCGGACATAATGGAAAGACACAGCTAAATTAAAATTTTGACACTCGGACATGCACCGTCGTCATATTTATGGACATCGGACGACGGGGCGGGTCATGCATTCAAATTAATTAAGACCATTTAATGTAACAACCATCAATTAGTGCCACAATCGAGTTGTAATCGAATAAAACCGATTATACAACCGAGCCAGCGTTCGATATTCACGATCGTGTTCTCGTTCGATGGAATAAAGAATAGCTGCAATTTGCATAGGTATTACTGTCATTTGTAACCGCTAAGAGAAACATTTTGCAAATGAATAGACTAAATTAGTTATAATGGACACAAGAATAGAATTAAGTCGTCCAAAGGTAACGTAATGGCCCGAGTGGGCCGTTATTGTCTAAAGATTTATTGAAAGGGTGCCATTTGACCATAAATGTATCTAATTACATTAAATATCTATGGCTGTTTTGAATCAAGTAGAAGTTTAAGCGATTGCTTGTTTGTTTATTTAGTTGAATGTGTATCGTAATCGTAAAACGGAATGGTGATGTTATTGTGGAGTGTAAGTTTAATGTATTTGTGTTATAAAATTAGTTATGTTTGTAGTTTATTACGATCCATCGCGATGGAATGCTGTACAATATAATAACACGTTAAAGTAATAACTTTCCAAGAATTAGTTAAAACATTAACTAGTGGGTTGAGATTTATAGTTATGCTTTTAAATGTTTTAATTATTCCTATGGTTTTTAAAATCCTTAAAAGTGCAGCACCTAGCTTTAAAGTGCACTTAGATGTCCAATTCCTACATCTATACGGGGTTTTTTGTAAGACACCACAACCTCGCTCGAGTATATATTACTTACATCATAAATAACAACATTTTC
Organism: Catoptria pinella; assembly: GCA_963556745.1. NCBI lineage: Eukaryota > Metazoa > Arthropoda > Insecta > Lepidoptera > Crambidae > Catoptria > Catoptria pinella. The sequence continues at coordinate 5,083,109 of OY750778.1, read as the reverse complement.
TATGATTTTTCCGAAAACAGACAAAACATTGACTTTTCATACATAAAAATGTCCGAACAGCTGATCAAGTTTTGTATGAAAAGTCGTTTTTTTTTGTATGTTTTCAGAAAAATTGTAGAACAAATAATGTTGTTTATGATGATGTTAGTAATCCACACCTGCGAGGTTATTGGTTTGACGACCTGCGTGGTCGAGTGGCTTTGCACACCGGTTTTCAAGGTGTCGCCATCTCTGAAGTCCCGGGTTCGATCCCCGGTTGGGTCAATTTAGAAAAATGAACTTTTCTATATTGGCTCAGGTCTGGGTGTTTGTGATACCACCGTTGTCTCTGATTTCCATAACACAAGTGCTTTAGCTACTTACTTTGGGATCGGAGCAATGTATGTGATGTTGTCAAATATTTATTTATTTATTTATTTATTGGTGTTTTACAAATAACCCTGTACTTATACATAAACGGGTGTCTCAAATCTGACTTAAAGCAGAACCAGGTCAATAAGCTATAATTTGGCTGAGTGCCAGTGGATATCAAGTAGTCGTCGATGTATGTAGGTCGTGAGATGTGGCCAGTCATCAGGGAAGCCCTCTCGGTCTCACTCTCGTAAGTATTGATTTTGACCTCGGCCAGCGCAGGGTTAATGAGTAAACGTTTTTTATGTTGACACTGAATGATTACACGTTTACTATACCAATTTGTTACCGACCTATTGAATATTGAATTTTAACGATTTCTATTTGTGTTTGTCAATAATGTTAATCTTTATTATCACCATCTCTACGCTGATATTTTTTATTTATTTAGGTATAAAAATATGAAGATTGAGTGTAAGTAGTGAAACAATGTTGACAGATTGGTTTCGATCCCACATGTTTCAAAATGGTGGTTAAATCTGTCATTCCCACCCAAGGCAAATGTTACAAACATTTATTTATTTTTTAAAGTTTTATTTCTTAACCCTAATCGAGAAATATGTTGCTTTTTATTCAAATCGATTAATATAAACCCAAAAAAGGGCTACGTGGCGTTCAAATGGTAATAGAAAGAAATGGACGGTTATAAGTTCCATCTGTCTGCCTGTATTAATATAGATGAAACAATCTCGGACTGACTGGGGGTCACGTCATTAACCTCCATTGCCCACTTGTGGTATATCACTCAAGTACTTGTCATTTCACTTAATTTTTTTTAGGTACTTCGATGTTTCAATCATTGTAAACTGAGGAGACGCTCTTTTTTTAACTTTACTACTTTTTTTTAATTCGCTATGTATCCGTCTGTTTTTTGTAAGTCATCAAGAATCTGGAGTTTAGAAATTCTACGAGCTAGGAACGAAGTCTGAAAATTTACAAGTCATCTTGTCAAGAGATGACAGAAATTTTTGCATGATTGTGCAGTTATGACTAGTTAAATATTGATGGGATTATTGCGATAACTATATTTGATTGATACAACCGACTAATTAAGACTTTGAGGATTATGAAAGCTGTAAAAAATACCATTTGAAGGAAGTTTGCTTCCCAGAAATAGTTCTAGGTTTTAGAAGGAAACGAGGAAGTTTTTAGAAATAGTAAAATATTCAAATGCTTAAAATGGAAAAATTGCAATATTTTCTCGATTGATACCTTTATTTAAACACGGGAAATGAAATCGCAATCCAAATAATTCCGACAAGCTTGCGATTAAAAATGTGGAGCGTCGCGAGGCGTGGCGAGCAAACAATACAGTGAAGTTGAGTTGCCAAGTGTATTTCATTGTCACAGACAACTGATGTTCAGTACACCATTAGTTGTAATTGAAATAAATAAGCAAAACTTACACATTTAAAATAAGCATTACTTACATCCCGACCAATTAGTTTTACGATTTATCAAGGATAATCTATAAATAAGGTTAAGGATCTATCAAAATGATCAAAAACTAAGTATGAGCTGATTTTTCAAAGCCTAGATAAAGCTTTATCCGATCGATAGCGTATTATACCGCCAAAATTAAATAAAATTAAATATTAATGTCTGTCGCATTTTTAGAATGATTTTTATTAAATTCGGTTCATGTTTAAACTGACTGATTCTGTTAACTGAGGATTGAAAAATCATTCCTGTTTTTGACAGTTGTCATACGTCTTTTAAACTTAAATCGTTTAACTTACCAAAATGTGTTAAAAGCCCCTTAATAATAAAAGAATAAAAACTTTTTTTTGTGTTATTATATAAAATTGTCATTAATAATCAACAATTTCTTTCGTAATCTATGTGTGGAAAATAATTTGTTGTATTTTGTAAACATTTATTTAAATAAAGAGTTGGGTTACCATTGTTTGCCCAATAAGACAAGTAAGGATAAACAGACTTTACCAACAGTTTTCCACAGATTTAAGGAATGAAAGCAAAGTTAACTTTATTTTGTTTTACATATTATTATTAAGTATTCAAAAAGTTTGCAGTTAAATAGCAGTAAAATTTACGTAACAATTTCCTGAAAATATACTTAACAATGTTTTAAATTATATTATTACCACAACATATTAGTAAGTGAACCGGTATTTCCAAAAATAAATAAAATTGAAATTGCAGCTTTTCTTTCCAAATAACTTAAGATTATTTTCTACTGCCAATACTTACACTATGCCACAAGTGTAAAAAACTTAGTTACCATGCGTGCCAGCTAGGCCACGATACAAATAACTTAGATACGAGAGCGTTGAGCTTGGCTCAAGGAATTCGATTTCTTTTGGCGTTTGAGATAAAAAAAAAACTATGAGTATATTGGCACATTTAAAGAAAATTAAAAACCAAATAGAAAATTTTAAGAAAATGACTGAATTTTTTGCTATATCATAATAGAGCTACCTATCAGTGGCGAAGGGTCCATAAAAGCCGATTCCCATCGGCTTAGCTTTTAGAAATCTCATTTTTCTAGAACGGCTTACCTTCTCCATAATTTCACCCCCCGCCACTGCAACCTCTTCATTTTAACAGATTTTAAACGCTTTAGATACTCTACTGAACAACTTGATCTTGATTGTGGTTACTCTCAGCAAAAAACTATCCGCCTTAATTCATAAAAACAAACGAAGTTATAGGAAGCTTATAAAGTGTTATGTTTCTTTTACTCTTTTGACAAATGATAAAGATAAAACATATTTTAACGGTGCAATAGCTAAAATTAAAGGCGTTTATAACAAATTTTGTTATGTACCTACATAACAAATTAAGTACCTACTTTTATTAAAAAAAACACGAGAATATAATATGTGGCGAAAGTTCTTTTAACAATAACAATGATTGCTACTGCACATTAGTCGAGGTATATGATACGAGCTTAGCTACTGATGCTTAGTACTTGTTACTTGTCACTAATACCTTGCATGTAAACATAGGTACTGAAAAGTGCTTAGTCAGTATGTTTACATGGAAGGTATTAGTGTCAGTGACAAGTACTAAGCATTAGTAGCTAAGCTCGTGTAAACATGGCATATAAGATAGAACTAATAATTATTCTGTGCTAAAAGTGACCTTCTAAGTAAATTTCGTTCGTAAGTTAATTTATCCACGGTAACTGTAATTTAAATTAAGTCGGTAGATAATAGGCAAGATTTTAGTGAAGATAACTCACTAACAGCAGTAATGTCTTTAGTGCTTTCTGCTAGTAGAAATTAAATCTTATCTGATAGCTAAACGTTCCACAGAGAACTGACTTCTATCTTGTTTTTTTTTCATTTTCCTTTGTAATATTAGGTTTTTAGAATCTATTTCACAATCGGTACAAATATGATTGATATTCTTTGACGTCATTTTCTTTTGTTTACTTTTTTAAATAGCTACAAAACCTCTGAAGTGCTTAATTATCTACTTTCAATTACATAACACGTGTAAGTAACTAATTTTGTACAATCGATTTTCCCTCCCAATGCACAAAATAAACATATCGATCGTCACCACAACCAACGACCGCGTTTAATCTTCCTATCGACACCAATAAAACGGTTATATTGTTTTATGTTCGTACATTACCGCTTATTTACGACGTGTAAGGCCATGAATCGTGTCAATGAGTCAATGGTTAGCAGACAACGCGATAAACGCATGATAAATGCGATACAACTGCAAGCCAGCAGACTACCGCCAGACGATGGAGGTCGACGCCCGCATTTCGTGCCTAAAGTGATTTCAAGATCTATGTATTCGATCAAGGCTTATACTTAAGCTGACAAGTATCGCTAGATCGGAGATTAATGTAAAACGTGATGGTATTACAATTTTAATATCACTTTCTAGATTCTCGTTGAATAAGGCGATAGCTCTCTGGACTGTTTCGCGAATTCGGCCCAAGCACTTTCCATTTGATTCGAAGAAATGCAAATATCAATTTTATATTCAAGTGTAGACACGCCTTAATATTAGCTAAGTGTTTAAGCTCTTGTTGAAAGTGCTTATTCGTCACAGTATAACAGATTAGATAAAATATCTGTGATTTTTTTAACCGTTAGCGACCACGTTCTCTTACCCATCACAAAAAAATTACAATAATCATCGCACAGCTCAAATCATTGAAACTCATCGGATTGAAATTTATCATAAATTAATATACATACCCATAATCTCATAATAAAATTGTACACAAATATATCTTTAACATTATGGGACACATTTAATAACTGATTATCTGAGGCCGCTAAAGATGCAGATACACTACTTTAGCTTATTGCAATGAAATTTTATTTATTGCAAGTTTTATTACTGATAATTTCCCTCTCACTTTTGTGTTTTATTCATGTTTATAGTAAGCAATAATGATTAGGGAACAAATGAGTCACTAGGGTGAAACTATGAGGGGTCGATGAACTTAGGCTTAATAAATGTTTCAATGGTCATTACATTGACGAAGGCTAACTGCTTTTTTTTGACTGGTCAGTCAATGGGGTTCTTTTTAACCGAGAGAATTATAAGAATATAAGCCGTAGAATAATTTTTCTTCACGAAACCAAACAGATCGGCCTGCTTATGTCTTGTTATTGAATTCTTAATTGAAATAAACAGATGATTTTCTCTTGTACATACACAAAGTTAAGTTGTTGATTTTTTCCTTCATATGCAACATAAAATAAAAGTAATAAAATGCCTCTTCATTTTACCGTTAATATTCGTAATCCAGAGTAGTTTTCTTTTATAGTTTTTGCTGGAAAAGTCTGCCCTAATTCGCCTTGGTTAGTTTTGTAGAGGCAGTGGTTTCACGAGGCACTTTCGCCATGAAGTATGCCTCTAGGATAATTTTGCCTGCTGGAATTTTTTAATGTGAATGAATTGCTATAATTTTGCTTTTACATGTGAGCATTTTGGGTTATTTTTATATTATAGGTGTAAAACAAATATTCAAATACAATAGGTATTTAAATAAGTACCTACTCCTCACACAAATTTTAAGTTTCACTAATTATCAAAGACAAAAACTACTAAGAAGTTATGGGTCAAATTTTGAGAGCGTATCTATAGTCATTAAACACGCATTCGTTTACGTCTTCGTTACCAAAATGAAATTTATGCCAAATGGCTTTCCTATAAATTATATAATCAGAGGAAAAACTTGTTTATACCATTCCTTCTCTAAAATGCTTATCACTGAAAACATGAAAAGCACTTCGGATGCTTGCGCAAAAAATACCCGACATACAAACTCTTTAAGCAAATAATATTTTCGCTTGGATCTTTTTTTTCTCGTAGTCATGGTATAAAGTATAGTATGCAACTCTTTAATAAAACGGATTTTTATCGAGGGCTATGAATCACTCGCGTCGCTAAGGATTCATCTATGGTCTTCTCTTTAAATCCGTCCTATATTCACTAATTTAATAATATACCTACTATTCTAATGTCGTCTTCTTTTATTCACTAATATTCCGGTAGTAAATCTTGATGCGTAGCTATCTCCTTTTTGGCTCTTGACAAATGATTTTCATTGCAATTAAATCGGGTATTTCCATAGTTTGTCTTAACGCGACTGTCTCACCAAATAATTCCCACACAATCAGGAAGAAATACAGGTCATTAATCAGTACCAACGAAGGTCCATTAGCGAATGCTTGATAACACAAACCCTCGCAAAAGAAATGACCAACTTAACAAGAACTTCATTATTCAATTTTCAACTTTACTTCCTTCATTATATATTCAGGATTTATGCACACGTAACTTTGCGAAACTGCCAAGGCGATGTGAAATACTAAAGATGCAGGGAACATTTTCGAGAACAAAGGGTGTTGGTAGCGGTTTTACTTAGCACCTGCCTTCATATAGTACTATGCACTTAGTGTAAGGGACTGTAGACACGACTTCAACAGAAGACAGAAGTTCTTTTGTTTTTGACCTTGCCTTGTTAGCAAAAGTGGTTTGAAAAGGAAAATACTTATGTCTGCACTAAGCTTTATTGTTATCCTTGTTAAAAAAAGAGAAGAATTTAGAATTCAACATCTGCAGATTTTGTAGTTGTTTTCTTTGTATTAAATTTAGCTATCTGTCGTAGCAACCGGGGTGTTGGTTTTCCTCCAAATGTTGTAATGCTATTACGTTCTTCATATTTTCACTAATTATTACGACACTGATTTATAATTTTGCTATTAAATATTTATTCGTAAAGTAGCTTTTGCATATCATAATTATAATTAAGCTGGTCAACTGTACAATTAGTGATAGATATTAGTTGGTCAGAATTAACAACTGCAGTATGGAAGCCATTAAATACAGTAGCTTGGGTGTAAGCTCATCGATAAGAATCATAAGCTAAGATAAATAGATATACTTATTTATTCGCAATCAGATGACCTTTATTACCCTATCATTTCCGATCTCACTTGCATTGACTAAAGATTTCTAGCAGAAAGTGGTGTTTATAAGACTAAGTCAGTGGTTGAATTTGAATAAGTAGTTATATTATGAGGCCATTGAAAGTAGCCTTGTGTCAGAAAATAATGAAAGTGTAACATAACAAGGGAGTTTTTTGTTCACTCTCTGACTTTTAGAAACAACGAAAAGACAACATGATTTATCTTTGTCACTAAAATCTCATTATGAGAACAGATTTGAAAGTAGAGTTTTTAATGCAGGTAAATTTTTTTTATTTTGTTTGAATCTCCGAAGAAACAATAGTTTGCTAACAAAAAATAATTCAGTTTTCTTTAGAAACGCGGTGATTGATTATTATAGTTTAAGTTCGCTATAATTTATTTATTATACCATTGTTTATCATGTAGATCCATCTGGATTGAAGTTTAGAGTTAGAAGTTTAGAACAGAACTATTTATTATGTTTCATGTAAGTATGAAATTATTTACCGAGTTTGCGGTCTACAAACAAAATTTTATGTCAAAGTTAAACTTTGATTTAGGTAATCCGCAGTGTTCCAATCACGTTTCAATGAATTATTTGTAACATTGCACCTTTAATATTAGCCAAACAAACCGCAATAAAGAGTCAATGTGTTATGTTATGTTATGATACTCATTGTCGAATATAAAAGACGATCACATATTTTTTTATCAAAATTCATATTTATGTAAACTCAAATTCTGAGTCTTTGAAGAGAATATAATCGCGAAATAGCTGGTTTTAATTCGTAAGACGTTTCCTGCGCTGCTTTACTGAAATATGAAGGCGCTCAGATTTCAAAGCTCGGGCATATGATATAGACACAAAACGAAAGCAATGCATAATAAATTGCAATTGCGATTTTGAAGCTGTATTTTGATTAAGTGTATAATTTGAAATCTGATTGCGAGTTGCGAGTGTATACGGAAGTGTTTTATAGGTCGGTATCGAGATTTCGTGTTATTTAACAGCAAAACGATTAAGTTATAGTGTCAAATTATTATTGACGGATTACGTAAAGTACTAGTAACAATAAAAAAGTCTATGTCGAATCGGTGTCAAAATGAGAAAAAAGTATAGTTATAAGATTTATTTTAATGATTATCCTAAAAAGTAAAATAACAAAGGTATATCATTACCTACTACATGTAGGAAATGATATATATTTTAGCGTTTGAAGCAGTTTTAGACAGAAATGGTTTCCGCAGGAAATTGCACTTTTTCATCTGAAACCGCGCGTTTGACGGAAATGAAGTAAATACGCTCATTGCTCAGTGCGCTACATCCGTTCCAAAGGACGCGTGGTAGTTTGCAGAAAGTTTTATGCAGTTCCGTCATGCTCATGACAGTCAAGTATTAAATGGTATTCTGATACAATCTATTTTTTAATGCAGTTTAATAAAATTTTACAATAAAACTAGTTGAATACTGAAAAATGCCAGCAAAAAAATGTAGATAAAACAAACTTTACATGCTGTTTATTTTTTTTAGCAATATATTTGTACCTACTGTACTTGACAGATAGAATGAGAGCTGACTTAATCCCCCGTTTCATAACCCACCACCTGAATTTTTAACCTGTAAAATATCAGAGTTGTTCAAACCAATGAACAGTATAAATAGAATAGTACACGATACGGAAACTACAAGTACCTATGTTGGTGGAAATCCCAGGTTTATTTGAAAGTAACGATGTATCGATGTATTGAGAAAGGTAGATGTTAAATCAGTGACAGAAGAATTGTAAGATAGAATCGATAAATATCCCATAGCTATTTATTTATCCGCCATTTCTGCAACACACACGATGCTAATGATAAGTAATACCTATCTACTCCTTGTAGATTTATCATTACTGGTGGTATTTATCGACTAAAGATTCATAATGTGAGAAAGTTATTTTATTTAAATTTTTTTTTATTAAAATGACTTCTTTTGAGTTAAATATAATGGTCGAGTGGCTTTGCACACCGGTTTTCAAGGTGTCGCCATCTCTGAGGTCCTGGGTTCGATCCCCGGTTAGGTCAATTTAGAAAACGAACTTTTCTATATTGGCTCAGGTCTGGGTGTTTGTGGTACCACCGTTGTCTCTGATTTCCATAACACGAGTGCTTTAGCTACTTACTTTGGAATCAGAGCAATGTATGTGATGTTGTCAAATATTTATTTATTTATTTATTTAATTATCGATCAAACAGCAACGTAGAGCCAACCTGAGAATTTAGCCGGATCATTGTCGAATGATGATTATTACAAAACACTGTTATATATTACAACACTTTGTCATCGACGCTATTAAATCCAAATTGGCGTGAAAGTGCACAATCGTTGCTCTCTATAAAGCATTGCCTTTCATTTGAAACGAAGAGTTTCTCCTGTCGTTCCGCGTATGATAAAGTTACGCGGTCTCTCATTACCTCAGATATCATTAACATGCTCTCATTATTCCTGGCATTTGTGGAGCAAAACCGCACATTGCAGAGGCGTAAACCCATTAGACGCCCGACCACTCTTGATATCCCAAGGCTTTGATGCAAACATCCAGCGAACGAGAGTTCATCATTATGGTATGTGACATCTCATTACCATTCAACTTTGAATGGCATAATTTTTATTTATTGAATTGAATGGCATAATTTTTATTTATTGAATTGAGAGACCTACATAGGTTGGTTAATTATAACAATATTAGTACACGGCACCATAAAGTTAGGTCGGACATAAGAGGGGCATCATTCCAGTAGTTAAATAAAAACAAAGCGTATTTAAACAATTTAAAATCTGTTAAAAATGCAGCGTGGTCACTGCACAGAGTTTATGCCTTGTACTTATTTATACAAAGAACGAAGCACTTTATCCTTTGCATTTCATTAGGTCCACAATCTGCAGATACATAGATTTCTCGCTGTACAAGTGACACTATCATCATTACCATCGCCCAACGTCCCCGCACTTGGAACTCAAAATAGATCTTCATAATATTTATCTCGTAAGCCACTTTTATCTAGATCGGTAATTAAAATACCGTACTAATTTAGATATTTATCGTTGTCATGACATTAGGGATGTGTGGGATAACATCAGTTTGGTCGAACGGAATGTAAAAGTCATTTTGTACGGAGAAAGCACATGTATGTCCCGTGTCATTATGTTTCTTTCGTATTATAATATTTATTATTATCTTCCGGCGGCTGTTTTCTCTATTTGACAGATGTTTATTTTAGTAACGGGCACCCTATCGCCGCCATCTTTGTTTACATCGCGTGTGGCGCATGCGCAGCGTCTATGTATATTACAATTAAACAATTTACTCTCACGAACGCTACTAATTATAGGAACGCCCTGATATGTGGTTTGTTCTTAAAGATTTATAATTATGTATGCTTAAGCTATTATGGAAAAGGGATATGTACCTACTTACTTAATAACATGTTTTTTGTCTATCGATCAGCGTGTTTTGACGGGAATGTTTATATTCCTGAAAGATTTTTTTAAATTTTATTTCATAAACAATTTTATTAAGGTTAAGTTAGTTTGTTTTACAAGAAATCCGGCTTGACTTAGGTATCTAGAGGTTTTACTGAATAAAGGTTAACGAAGCAGACTCTGATAAATGTTTAAAATAAAGTAGAGGCATTTGTTAGTACCTAGGCGACGTTATAAGTAGGTATAATCTAATCGGAGACAGCGGGCAAATAAATCGACAGCGGTACAGTTAGTTTTCAATCAGGGCGCAGTATCAGGCGCCGGTAGGCTGTCTCGATGACATGTAATTTGCTGACTACCCTGAGGGAGCGTACACTGAGCATCGACTTCTGAAATTCGAGACAGTACTATACATAGACGACATTGTTGTTCCGTTTAGATAGTCGAATTGCACGCTTTTATGTTCGTATTAAGAAAGAGGTGACTTCGAGGCTCTTACACCATTCAATTTTCAGAATACAACACGTGTTGTGTAAGGATCTGAATTTATGAGAGGCCTGGCATTTACTTAAGTTGAGGTTACGATGTAACTTGAAACCTATACAAGATCTTTACGTGGAAGGCCATCTTAAATGTGAAGCGGATGAAACGATTTTAAATGGATGTAAGGTAAATTGCTGACCAGTTTCGAACTTTAGAAGCTTTGTTTGGATCTTTATTTTATCGCTATGAAATGATAGGTTTGATTTTTCTTAAGAAATAATATTTAGACGTAAGAGACTTCAGGCTACTTACAATTGTCTTAAGAATGATAATCCATTCTAAATCAGATCTTGTTTGTGCAGACAAACAAAATTGTCGGCACTTATTTGATAATTCCTTTCAATTTGCGACGGAACAGTTAGTTTTCAATCAGTTCCGTCGGTTGCGGGCTGGGAGTTGATGGCACGCAATCGCAGCTCCTATCGTCCGCGCCGCCGCCGCCGCCGCCGCCGGCCCAACGCCGCACTGCGACCTACAGAGCTACAATTGATCTTTGGGATTCAATGATATGAGATGAATTGGTAACGTTTTTTGATTCAATGTTATCTTTGCATTTGGTATTTATGGTCACCAGACTCGGAATAAAGCCTTTCATAGGCCTAAGCTTTATTGACAAAGAAATCTCAAAAATACAGTTCCCAAACCTCATTTATGCTGGGTTCAATAATGTTACATTTAGTATTCATGAGCACACACAATTTTTGAGTAACTAGGTAAATAAATATTTCGATTTCAATAAATGAGCATCAAGTAATTTAGTCGTTAAATAGAGGATTCTGATTTTTAACAACTATTGATCATTTTCTACTAAAATAACCAGCTAGACCATGACCCTCTATTTCTTGAACTAAAAGTCGTTAACCTATGCCGACCTTCGGTCAAGCGAGTTTTTTTATTTCTCTCTTTGAAAGTGAAAGACAAGTAATAAGTACCTAATTATCGGTGGAAAAGAGGTTTAGATATAATGTCAATGATATTAGGATAAAGAAAAGCGACAGTGATTTTACTGTGACAATTTTATTTCTCTAACCGGTTGCTAGTCTCTTGCTAATGGTTTCACAAATTACTTGTTTACCTCGGAAGTTATTACTGAAATAAGTCAACTAGGGAAGCGGATGAAATAACGCAAACCATAGGTTAGTTTATATTGCGGGTAAAGTAGCTATAATGCCAGCGGTTACTGGACTGGGTATAGCGTTCTGATGACGGACAATTTGTCCAGTTGCCTCCCGGCGAGCCGTGAACGCGTCGCTCTGTGTAGTGCATAGACTATTGAATAAGAAATGTATCATCAATATTTTGTTAGAGTGCCACTCCTAAATTGAAGATAGACAACAACAGAAGCGTGTTTTTAGTTTCAACCCTATTTAAAAGGCAGAAATGGATGAATGTTATTTCACGTGTCACGGTTTAGCTTAAAGGGGATTTTGACGTCTGTTTTCTGATAAATGGTGTTGACATAAATCTGGCTCTAATAAAATTGATGGTTGAATGTTGATTCCGTTCCATAGTTTCTAATTCCATTGTTGATTCTTTCCTGGGCAAATTGATGTTAATTTTGTTAGGTTTAGCTATTAGATCCTCAACCGACCGGTCAACTTAGAAGGATGTTTTTTCTCGTTTATCGACATTTTGGTACTTAGTCATTTCCGATTTTCTTAACATAAACAAGAGCTAGGTACTTTGCTCAGGATCGCTTTTGTTATGTACACCGCAGTTAGCGGAACCGCACTGGAGCTCGATCGATCCCACCCATCTGCGTTGCGGAATCTCAGTTGTTGAGATGAAAAAGAAACTCGTCATGCTGTTTAATAAAGACTATCCATCATAAGTACCTACATAAAGTTAAAAATAATACTGTATACTACTAGTGATATAAATTGTAATTAGATAGGTGTTTGATGAATTTTCATTTTACGTAGTGTCATTATAGCTTGCACGCCTTTTGATTTAAACATGATTAGATATTTCTAATTTCCATTCATGCATAATAATAAACACATTGTGTAGGCAAAGTTAAGTGTTTACTGAATATTTACTAAGTGTGGCGTCTATAAGTTACATTAAATTGAATTGAAACAGATGTAAAATTCTGTTCCATCAATGATTTTGTCTTTCCTACTTTTATCGTTAAATATGTAAATATGTAACAAATATAAAGCTTTGAAGTTAGCGTCGTGATAAAAGTTCCCATGCCTTTACATGCAAATATATAAAGCTCTTTGGTATTAATAATGTAAATATGTGAAGGGAATGTCTAGGATCTCAAGATTATAAGTTAACTTTGAAACTTCCCATCGAATGTCGTAATAAGATGTGAAACCATACCAGACAGAAAAGTCATAAAAACTGTTCTCATCATTACCATTTTCCAGCGACGAATCTCATTACCATGTTATACTTGTTATGTGGAGAACTTATTGGATATTAAGTACTAAATTTATGGGAAATTGTGAAGAAGGTAACAAGTTTTAAAAGATTTTTCCATAAAGTTGTGCAGTTTACTTAAACGAGATTCTATTTGACTATTTGTCTTTGATATTTGCGGGCCGCCAAGTGTCTGTATGTTGTTTAGCACTTTTTGTTTTTTATTTTTTATTTTTACTGATTTTTTAATTAAGACGGAGTTAGAAAGACCCTTATGTGGGATTTACACCGGTGACTAAAGCCGCACGACTTTTGCCGCATGGCGAAAAATGCGAAAATCGACTGTGTAAATGGCAATGCGGCCTGGGCCGTAGGTGACTGAACAAACTTATCTGATCCAGTGGCCAAAACTAGGACTAAGTTTATTACTAATAAGTTTATTTTATTACTAATAAGTTTATTACAATAATAATTGTTACCTAGGTTACGCCATAGACAACAGCGACGACATCACTGATGTGTCACCTGCGACCAAGAATTTTAGAATTATTTCAAAGTTCTTGCCTGCGACCAAGAATTTTAGAATATGATTTTAAAGTTCTTGCCTGCGATCGTCACAGGTGACTGAAATCGAACCATGTAAATAGCGCATTCGTACCTTATCTACCTAATGTTAAATGTAATAAATACCACAATTTTACGACACGACCAAAGAAATTTGTGGATTTTTATACCAAGCACTCTTAATTGTTTTATACAATAAAAGTTATTATTATCTATGGAAACAGATAATATGTATTGATTAATGTTTCTATTACCTGTCTTTATTTTCCTTAATATTTGAATATGATCCGTTGTTATTAGGATAATGATTATTTTGTAGTTAGGTGTTGAGTTGCCTAATATTTTGACCGCTTCCCCCACGGAAGTTGTCCTAACGATGACCACCGTCCAGACATGCAGGACAGGGGAGGGGTTGCATGCATTTATGGTATTAAATATACTACGAGCTTTTCACCTATGATCGAATTTCGATCGATAAAAAGGTATGGCATCACAGGGGTGTTTTGTTTGTTATAGTATCCCCTAATAAGAGTCGGTCAACGTGAGTGCATTTTTGTGTAAAACAGTACCGTGTTTATTAGGGTGGACCGCACCACATGTATCGCCTATTATTATGTTGATTGCGTGCGCTAGCGTTTAATGTTGTGTATCTTTCTATTCCAGGGTTCCAAATGCCCCAAAAAGCTGCATAGCCGAGATATTCAGCAGCTCTGACTCCACAGACGGCAGCCCGGTGAAGAATGGCACTTCGCGGCCTCGCGTAGTGCGCGACACCCCCACTCGCCCGCGTGACACACACTCCAGGCTCTTCGGACAGGTATGTTCGTACTATTCACATTTTGGACTTCTGTGATATCATCATCAACCACTTTAATGTCCCCACTGCAGGGCTTAAAGTACGACGATCATAACTCTTTAAAAAGAGCAGCCTTTTTTAACACTCTGGAGACATTATTCGTTCGTGTCAAAACAGCATATTCTTAGTATTCCTTCCCTGTTTTCCAGACTGCTAACCACGGGTCTGTCGCCCCAATGGTGACGGATACGATCCGCAGCCACATCCAGTTTGGTGACAGCGACATGAACGGCGGCAGCCCCTCGCATTCGCCGTCCAAGATGAACGGCAGCGCGTTGTCCACGCCCAGCAGAGGTGAGACGGGCCACCTCGAACACTGTGAGTCGTTTACGTTGTAGGCACGCCGCACGAACGCTAGCTGGTGGCGAGTTGGGGTTGGATGGATTGTTGAGGTCACTTGTGGGGTATGATTCCATGATCGGGAAAGAACTTGGGTATTCAAACCTTGTGGCGGATATACAGAGTGAAATCGAAATCATTACCATCTTTTTGATGAGTGCTTTACGAATGAATCTGAGCTGAACACAACTAAGTATATATACTTTTAAACATTCGCGTTGCATTTTATTAGATTAAAGTCACAGGTATTAAACGCGTTTAAACTAAACCATAGGTGTTAAAACACTACCTTTTCCCGACGTTTCGACCGAGTTGCATCGGCCGTGGTCACGGGATGACATACTTACTTTTGCTAAAGTTGAAAAAAATCTGTAGTACCTATTTACTGGGACTGGGACGCTCAAAATATGAAATTTTTCGACTCATGTCTGAGAAAAATGTTCGGTTTAATTAGTAACAGACACTACCATCAAGAGATGATAATCATTAAGATTTCTTCTGGTAGGGGATGGTATAGGCATCTGTATGTTGGGTTCTTAACTCTCATACTCATGAGATATGGTGTTCGTAATAGCGACACCGAGCGTTGGAAAAAATCCTCGATCATGTTACGTTGTTCATTGAAAGCACAGTAAAGTTAATCTTCTTGACCTTGAAATCCATTCAACATCTGAACCATATATCGTTGCGCAGAACTCAGAACAATGCACACATCTGTTCCCACAGCACTTGATGTGGGTTCTGCGAACCGAGAGGTTGTTGCTCGCACACGGGCTATCTGGCACTCGCACTTGCAACGAAACTATGCTTCCTGTCTTAACACTTTCGTCCCATATCATAATAAAATCTCTAAAGGTACTAAATATCTTAAACGATCACTCTCACCAGTCAATAATCTCAGAAATAATAAAATTAAGCATAAACCATGCTTAGCTTTGATTGACGCATGATCGTGCATAATGTAATTAATTACACTTAACAATGGTTTGATTTTAATAATATTAACGGCCGTCATCGTATGTGAATGAATTTAGTACCTACCTAATTTATAGAAACGTAAAATGTGAGAGTTGATATGAACTGGGTTAATGTTTCAAGAATGATTCAGAAATATTTAAGGTAAACAAAGAAACATTAGCTCAAAGTAGGTGGGACGAATCAAAACCGTTTGTTCTGTGAATGGTCAGCGTCGTACTCCCCGCCGAAGAGGAACCCAGTGACCGGCGACGGAGTGCCGTTGGTGCCGCCGCGCCGCCGCCACCCGGCCGCCAGCCTGCGAGGTGCCGACCCCGACCCACACGACCCTTACGACCCAGATCAGGACCTCCCCTATCCCGAACTTTACCCCCAACCTACCCACCGATACTTCACCCGCGACTGGCCGCCTCTACCAGCTCAATACTACGTTGAGTCCACTTCCAAAGCTCGTCCCAAAGCCAGACGAACTCCTTACTCCCTTCTCGGTCTCGAAACCGACGATCCGGAAAAAACTCACCCAATTATTGATATCGACCCAGACTCTCTATCTCCTCAATTAGATCTCGACAGACATTGGCCACCTTTCCCCGCTCAGCATTACTTGGAGCCGAAAGACCACAGAATACCTTATCACCCTCTACCGCCTTACGCCTTTGTTGGGATGACGTCAGCTCTCGGCGAGAGACCTAAACCTGATTACAAGTATAATCCTATACCGACGTTGGATGCCCCAGTCGATCCATTTCTGATAGCAAACATTAATCCACCTCCAACGCTTTTCAAATACGAAAGAGACGGCCCGATTCCCGACGTGACTCCTCTACCGACTGAAATTATTCTCGGTCCTCATACCCTTACCGGATTCCCTCCTATATTCCATAAGCACGTCCCAGGCTACCTATTTGATCTGAGTCGGCATGCAGAAGACTTCACGCCTAAGACGTACTATGTAGACTATGTCCGCCGAAGAGAAATGGGTGGGTGTTCAAATTGACTGAAGGAATGCCGTTCTTGCACCGACCGATGTAAAATATTTTTGATCAGATTTAATGCTTCTGTACATGATTTTTGATTTGCCTTTAAAGATCTACAAAAAGATTCCTTCAAGTTTTAAATTGAGCACCCATTACTGTTTTATAATTTGCCGCTTTGTAAAACATTAGGAATACAAACTAGAGAATAATGGCAATACGTTATATAGATTTATTATTGTCAACAGAAATTTGTTACTGCTTGTTGTGTTGTTCGTAAAATGTATTATTCTTTGACTTGTTGTATAATTGTGAGTATTTAATGTACATTTTGTCTTAGCCTATCAAAGTTTCTGTACTTTATACCGCACGCTGTTTCTTACTGTTAAATGGTGACATGGTGACATAGTATTAAGTGTATTTCTTAAATCTTTTTCTACTTCTCTATGTAGTTAGAGATCTTTAATTAAGTTTATAGCATCTACTTATAGGTATTCAATCTTTAAAATTGTAGTGAAGAATATTTTTTAATTCGTTACATAAATATTTCTTAGATATCCTCATTACTAATAGTTACAATCTAGACAAAAGTTTGAAAGCAATCCACTAGAAAGCATGATAGGAGTACCATTCCCATTAATCAGTAGTTATCAAGTAGATAGGAAGTCATCCTTGATACATTTTTGTCAGCATTGGGTATAATGATTTTGTGTGCATTTACAGAAGGCAACCCGATCACCGGAGACGGCTACAAGTCGATGAACGGCCAGATCAACACAGTGACGTCAGTAAACGGAACCAGCCACATCATCCACCACAGCCGCGTGCCGCCCGGTGGTTTCTCATCTGGCCTTTGGTAGGCTCACGTCACACCCCCACCACTCACCTTTTCTACCCGACGACGTCATCAAAACTTCAATCGTCGCTCAACTCTCGGCGCGCGCGGACCGCTAATATTCTAAATTCCAATTAAAATTTTGCGATTTAAAATATTATCGGTTGGATATAAAAATCTATTTAAAATTTGCATTTATTTCGACTACCATTTTGTTAATCTACTAAATTACGAGTAGTTAAATGCCTATTACCTACTTTACATGATAGTTATGCAACGTGCACCATCAAATTGCAAAGACCACTATAACAGAAAGGGTATATGTTGTTAATTAAATCCTTAGCCTATCCCAGTAACAATTTATTCGAATAATTTAGAATAGATTTATAGATATTTTTGTAATAGTTTTCGATAATTGTAAAGACAATTTTCGTTCCGTTGCTCTCTGTAATCTTACAGGCGTTAACCGACACAGTTGTAGTTGTAAGATGACATAGACCAACCGTATTAATTAAGTACTCGAGAAAATGTACTCTTTCACACTTAAAATATGTTAACGCATCGATATTGAGAATTAGGAGTGAGGAATCGTATCAGCAATATACCAAATCGAAAAGTGCCTTGAAGGATGGTGAAATGAAATTTAACTATCAGAATTAACGACGTACGTTTGTGTTTACATCTAGTGGGAGAGTGATTATATTATCTATATATTTCACGGTATAGAAATAGTAATCATACGGCACTGGCTAATTGATACATTAATTACATTAAAACATTATAATATTATATTCACCATTATTTATAAATATGTCTATCTCGTTTGTTGAATTTTCGAATGTGGTAATTTAAATATAGAAGTTTTATAAAAATGCATTTATTTTCTTTTATTATACAAGTTTTTTTATTTTTTTTAGTTTATTTTCTACTCGTTTAGGATAAAAGTGTAAAAATGGATTTGAATTTTGGTAGATTATCTGTTAACATATTGGGTGAATGACTCTGACCGTAGTTCGTTAGGATTAATACTATTTTAAGTGGTCTCCGTGTTTAGTGTACGATCTTTTAGAATTACCATATCATCTTTGTAAAAACGTTTTAATACTTCCTAACATGGATTCGCATAATCACAGGCCTAATTGTAACAAAACTGTTAATAGATAATAATCCATTATTTCAAAATAAACTTTTTATTATTAAATCGCTGTTCTTATTGTGTTATCTTTTTATTGTAAGGTATTCATTAGACATGTAATTTTTTTGACAGACGTAACATTAGATAAGTTAAATAAAACAATAGCAATTGTTTTAACAGGATTTAAAAATCCCGACATCCTTTAAGGATATAAGAATATAGCAAAAATATCAACTACCTACCTACGTTTTAGGTATAGCGTTTTAAAAACTAAGTTGTAAGATAGTGTTAAAAGAAAGAGCTTATGAAATTTAAAATTTATTTTATCTACTTGTTTGTCTTTGAGGAGTAGAAATTATGTTAATACTTACATCTAATAATAAATAAAATATTTACACGTCATGATATTTGGAAAACTGCTAAGGAATAATACAAAGTAGACATACAATTTAACCTTTTAGGTCATCTTCTTTACTAAGGTCAACTTGTGGCACCTCTTGTACTCCGTTTCTGCTTCGACTTTTAGTCGGTGTGTTGGGAGATTCTATCTCCAAAGTGACTGGGCCATCGTTCTGAATTGAAACTTGCATGTAGGCGCCAAACTGACCATCTGCAATTGAAGGAAATACTGGAGGAAAAACAGAATTTAGAAACGGCTCGAAGGACCATTTTTTTTAGATTTGACGATCGTAGTGGCCATCATGCCGGTCTATCACACAAGAGGGTTCGATTCCCGGCAGGGCACAAATTGAAATGATGAATTTTAATTTCTGTGACGGGGTCTGAGTGTGTAAGTATCGGTGGCGATACTTACACACTCAGAGGTGAAATTATGACGAAGGTGAGCCGTTCTACAAAAATGTTATGATATGCACCTCGATACGATAATATTGGATCGGTGTGGTGGGATTTCTAAAAGGGCTTGTATGGACCCTTCGCCACTGATAAGTAAATATTTAAAAAAAGTATATAAGTAGTATATGAGTTGTCTAGCACCCATATTACAAGCTTTGCTTAGTTTCGGGCTTGATGGTGCTGGGTGAAATTGTCCAGGCATTTATTTATTTACTTAGTATCTATTAATTATTGTTGGTAGAAGGCAAAGGGACCGGAGTCGTATCAGAGCCGGACAAGAGCGAGACCGGAGCATAACTAGAGCCGGATTAAACCAGACCGACCGCCGCAACGTTACCAAATACAACACTACCAAGCCCAGAATTTAACCAGACAACCAAAATCTCTTGTATACCCAGGTATATCCAACCCGGGTACCCAGTTTCGAAAACCCTAGTCATCGTTAAATTACGCCTGCTTAGATCACATAATTTTTCACATGATCAGTTGAATATTCAGTTAGTATGCATACTGCTTTATTGCTATTTCGAAAGCTGGACCTTTTTACAGGTATAATAAGACTGCTGTTTACGGGCAAAAAATTATACACAATACCAGCTCATACCTTTAATTTTGTCAGGTTCATAAGCATCTTTCAGCATTTGTAGAAACTTTTCATAGAACTCCTTTGATATATCAGCTGACATTGCATTGTGGAAATCTGGTTTGTTGCCCTAAAAGATAAAGAAAATTGATTTACCTATAATATCATATAAGTCATCATCAATATGTTTTTGATATTCAAAAGCACTGAATTAGTGCTTTAAATACATAACTTCAAATAAAGTATGTATGTAATCATGTAATGTCATTCATCATGTTATAATTTTACTTAAATGAGTTTCGAAGTAGGTACTAAGTAACTAAGTTCACTATTTCTTCTTTATACTCTATGGAAAGGATGCTGTCATGTAATGTCATTCATCATGTTATAACTTTACCTAAGAGTTTCTAAGTAGGTACTAAGTAACTAAATTCACTATTTCTTCTTTATAATTTATGGAAAAGATGCCGTTTTATAATAGGGAAAGATTCATTGTCCTATGTATCTGGAGGTAATCGAGTTATAAAAAATAAATAAAGACTAAACTTTGGCTTGGTAGTGTTGTTTATTACCAACAATACTACTAGCAGTTCTGGTAGTGGCGTTTCCAAATAGAATACTGTTGAAAACATTAAAGTTCAAACAAACCTTCCATGTGTTATAGAGAGTGAATTGACTAACACAGAGTAATTCAAACTCTTTTTCAACAACAGTCTTCTTCCATTTTGCATTTGCGTCATCATCAAACAGTCTGACACTCAAAAGTTTTCGTACACTGAAAGAAGCAGAAGGTAAAAATAATAAAAGTTAAAAATCAAACAAATTGCTTACTGTAGCAAAGAGAGATTGAGTTTTCTAAGAAGACTGAAAATCTACAGATATTTTACATCTTTAAAAGTTAAATATTTGCTCTCCAAACATAAGACATATATTTCATAACTCAAAGCGAAGAAGTACAATTATATGTACACATAATTATAAAAAAATTGGTCACAAGTTGAGCATCAAAAAGTAAAATGATTTAGTATTTATCTTACATATATTCCATATCTTTAGTTGTGTCATTTCTGGATATACCAATAAGCACACACAAGCCTTGATCAATACTGCTTATGACTTCACCATTGACTGAAATAAAATAAAAATACTTAAGAAAGCAAGAAATGTTTTGGGGTAATGTTGACCATACATGGTTGACCTAAGAAAATTTATCAGAGCTTAATTCAAAATCAAGCTAGTAACAATGCAAACATATAGCACAATGTATTATCATGTTTCACACAGAATCTACTTTTATTGTAGGTTAAATTAAATAACTATATGAATTTCTCTATTTAAATATAACGTACCAGCCACAGTAGCATTCATAACCCGTTGTATTAATGCTTTCATAGTTTTGGAAGATCTTATTTTGTAATGTAAAATTGTAAATACTTATTGATTTCTTTTGTACCTATTTATTTTAAAATTTTCATAGAAAAGCTCAACCATCAATCAAAATCCAAACAAGACAATTATTCCTCTCCTCGAGTCCTCGATCGATTTGACTTTGACATTGGCATTGACATAATAATATTTTTTTACAGGCAAAGTAAGTTTGTGATATCATGCCCTAAGTGCCAAAAGCAAGAGATGGTGGTATAGTTTTGTACAGTTTTGCTACTCCACGATAGATGTCGCTACATAGCACAAATCCGTACAAAAAAATCATACACGGTGCACTGCACATGTTAGGCCAGCTGCGAAGTCGAGAAAATTGTATGACAAATGCTACTACGACTTAACACAATATTCTTCATTACAGGGTTCCGTATCAAAAGGGTAAAAAGGAATTGTTAAGTGGTGCGACTCAGTCTGTCTGTCTGTCACACCTGGATATCTCAAGCTAGATAGAACTATTATTAATGTTATCAACTTTGAATAGTTTATATGTTTTATGATTATTAAAAATAGTATTTGTAATATTGGTGAAAAAAAATCACTTCGTCATTGCAAATGTACGAAAGTAACAGTAGGAAAGAGGTTATTACCTAATTACTTAAAATTACTCTCATATTAAAAGAAAGTCCCAGATTCTCACAAATAATATAGGTACTTAAGCATTTTTATGAAAAAGTTTGAATTCAATTTATGTTCCACGTTTAAATTTATCACTAAATAACCAGTGTTTACGATGGTGTATAACATGCCAGTTTCAAATTAATGGCATTTTTAATTAATTGCAAACTTGACAAACTTTTGGCATGCTTTTCTAACAGTAGTGTGAAAACTATTGTGTTTGATAAAAGTTAGAATGTCATTACATTGTTTCAATTAATTTATCATTATAAATTAATTTGTAATGATAAATTAATTATTAATTTATCATTATAAATTAATTGAAACAATTAGGTCTGAATTGTGACATTCTGCGATAAAAATATCACGTGGCCAAACACGGTAAAATTAACGAGTAGATATTTATTTTAATAGTAATCAACCTACATGTACTTTATTATGTAGTATCTTATCGTTATACGATACAGTGTAATTGTGCTATCAGAGTACAATAACCTTTTTGCAAATGTCGCTACAACCTAGGTAGCTACTAGAGTAGATAGGTACCTACTTATTATAGCTATAAATATATCTATAATACATAATAATAGTCTAGCGCAGAGCGCAAGACGTGGTGGAATGGAATTTATACTTAGGGTGAAATCGAAGTCATCGGCAATTTTTTAAAGTACCGCGGTATTGATAACTGTGGCCCGGAAAATCGACCCGTGGGGCATTTAGACGGGACTATTTTCCGGACGACTTACTGCTAGGCGACTTTAGTCGACTAGGGCTTTTTATCAACAATCGCTTGTAGAATGTAATCGCCACCTCATATAGGTTTGCGTATAGTTAAGTTGGTTAGTTTGTTGTATAATCTATTCAATTATTTAAGTTTTGTTACTTGTTTTTTTATGCCGATCTTCAATCTTGCTTACTTAGACTAGCTTCCGACCGCGACTCCGTCCGCGTAGAGTCGTGGACATTCGAAAAATCCCTAGGGAATCCCTATAACCAGGATAAAAAGTACGTATTAATCCAGTTCACTCCAGGTCTAAACTATATGCGTGTGCCAAAGGCGAAGGGTGACGTCACGGCCCATACAAAATTTACCCAGACCCGACAGGAAAGTGAGGAAAGAATCCCAGTTTATTTTTTATATTTTTATATTCAAAATTCAAAATTCAAAACTCGTTTATTCAGTCTAGGCTGTTACAAGCACTTGTGAATGTCAAAGAAGCTACGCCATCGGTTCGCAAACCCTAAGCGGGAGACCTTGTAACGAGAAGAACCGGCAAAAAACTCGTCAAGGGCTGCTTTTTTCTCCCTGTATATTTCATACAGAGTCGTCAAAATTTGAAAAATGAGGTAGGCATTTAAAGTGACGTCATTTTCCATTACAATAATTAACAAAGTTAACATTCAATATAGATACTTATAAGGAAAAGAAGGGTAGGTAAGGTACTTATTAAAAACTTACAGAATAACAAATATTTATTGTAGGTATTTTAAATTCACAAACATTATTAGAAGGAAAATTAGTCAATTATATGGATCAACTTTAAAAAAACAATGTTTTTTGTAAAAAACAAGTAACAATGAATAAAAACAAAAAAATATTCTACCGAATTATAAAATTTCAAAAACACTCATCAAAAATCAAAAACTATGTTTGAGAACAGCGCTCTTTTGTATAATAATAATAATATAATATACCCCGTTTCAGTCCCTGTTGCAAAATACATTTGTCTTTTTTTATTTGCAAAATAGTTGGGCAGACATTTGCAATTCTAGTTTAGAAGTTGACATTTTATTAACTTTATAATAATATATTTATAAAAAGAAATAGGCACGAAAATAATCTCCCAAGGCAAGTGCAATAACATAGTTCTAACACGAATCTAACACGAAAATCAATCGGAATCGAATCTCATTTACGCATTATTGTAGAACAAAAAAATATTTTTATGAAAATTACCAAGTTTGAAGGCCAATAATTGTTACTTATTGATCAGTGTTTTGATCGTATTATCACGTTGGTTCGCAACGTGTTTGGCCGGCAGAGGTATTCGGTCTTCCGCGAAGCCCTTCCGGTATCGTTTATAGCCGTGCCGTGCATAATTTCGTCTAAGCCGTGCAACTGTTGTAAGATCGAGTTATTTATAGCCATTGCTTTTTGTCCTGTTTGGTAAACCATCGTTTTCCACACGTAGATTACGTAATAATTAACAGACATGTGAAAACTGGCAAACTCTTTAGGTAGGCACTTACTTACTAAATATTTTGTGCATGAAATATCAATGATAGTCAAATAGTAAATAGTCAAAATTTATTTATTCAAACAAACTGAATAATTAAGCACTTTTGAATCGTCTATATTTTTTTACCACCCGTTCCAGACTTTTTTAACTGACAAGAACGAGCGCAAGAAACTTATCGGCTTAAACAGAAATCAGTAACGATATTTACAAACTTAAATATATTGTTACCAAATAACAACAAGATTATTGACAACGAAGTACTTATATGTTACATCATTTCCACGCATTTCGGTCTTTTAGATAATCGTCTACTTTATAATAAAATAACCTTTACCCATAAGCGTCTTTATAACATGGATTATAAATTCACGCTGATAAATACCATACGCGCCAATCTTTGATACACGCGGAGTAGGTACCACGCTACCTTTAAAATAGGGATAATGCTATTCGAAAGATACAATTTATATATTTTTATACAAGGTGTTACAAAAATACCCCTAATGCCAATATGGTATATAGGGACCATCAAACTGAACAACTTTTACTATGGGGTTAACACTGAAATCGCGAAAAAAAAATCAGCTGTTTCATACATTTTGATATTTTCGATTTTAATTTTTGTATGAAACAGCTGATTTTTATTTCTCGATTTCAGAGTTGGTCCCATAGTAAAAGTTGATCAGTTTGATGGTCACTATATACCATATTCGGCATTAGGGGTATTTTTGTAACACCTTGTATATCACGAGATCACATATTATTTAGTAAGCTTTTACTTTAAAATATTCCATTCTTTTTATTAATATTATAACAATACAGATACTTTCATCAATAATAAAGATTGAAGTAAACAAATTTTACAGATACTTACTAACACATTTTAACAAATTACAGACACGTTACAAAAAAGCGGTGTACTTACAACGGGGAACTAACTAACTCCATAACACGTGTCGAGCATCGGGTGTTTCGCGAACTTAGTAAACGTGCACAACTTTACATTTGTTTGACACCTCTAAATTTAAGGGCTGCGAGTGATTTTTTTCCTACTTTTTCTTAGCAGTTTGCGAAATTTTCACGTACCTTCATGGTGCACGTTAGAAAAAATAATACCTAGCTAGCGTGTTGGAGCGCGGGCGGCGCGCTCGTTATTCTTCGGCGGCGGTCGGCGGTCGGGCCCAAAACCTGGGACCAAACGGCGGACGGCCGCCCACTTGGCATCCACCTAGCGCGCGAGCGGGCGACATAACGGCATTCCATACAATATATCAGTTTTATACAGTCCGCTTCTTTCATTCCATAAAGGAACCATCAAGCGTGTTGTGCAGAAATGACACTTGCACTTTACACTTGATACCCTTGATAGGTAGCGCAAAAAGTTTTATCATCATTCCGACATTTATTTTAACAGCTGTTTCCGTCAACCCTACGCATGTTTACGGACACGTTACAAAAAATGCGGCGTGCAGACAGAAGTGACACCGTGACACGTGACGGCGCGGCGCGGCACTGCCGAAGTATCGCGTCACGTCATCCGCGTGACATGGTGACACCGCGCTGTAAACGTGCACGACAACTTGACACTTCGAAATTTAATGATGTAGGTTTCGTAGGTAGTGGTTATTCCTAAAAAAATATTATGTACCTATAGCATCTGTCTGTACTATACATTATATTTTGGTAGCACAGTAGGTAGGTACTATAAAGTTTGTCTATGTTTCTGCACTGCGAACTGGCCATCGCCACCGTTGCGGGCTGAAGTTGATTTGAATTATTTGCTTTTAAAAAACTAATAACATCTACACTAGTAAAAATTGAAAAAAAAAGCACGTGTCACTTCAGATTTAATTACTTACACATTATAATAATTTTACAGTAGTAATTATTCAAAACAAAATATTACTAAGTATGTATTTAGGACTATGTAGGTACTGAAAAGGGAGACAAGGACAGACATCAGTTTCATACCAAGTCTAACTTTACAGACTTATTATAATACTATATTATAAGTAGTCTTTATAGCCCACTGTTTACATTATGAGTAGGTGTAATGTTTAAAACAGCTTTGATCTTCCCTAAAATTTAATTCAATCAATAAATTGCTAGTCTTGTCCCAAACATAAGCAAGTTAAGAGCAATCTCAATGATTACTTACTTGTTTAGTAAAACGTGTATTGGTGGTTTTGATCGTATAAATAAACGATGTGTTACTCAATTTAATACACGTGACTCTTTGTCCCAAAACGATTGAAGTTGCCGAAATTAATTGAACAGTATATTATCAGTAATTGAGCAGTTCAATTAATTATCAAGCGTTATTTTGGCTTTATATACTAATAAACATGAAGTAGAAGAATGCTCTACGTGTTTATGAGAAATATAATTAATAAAATTAAATAACACTTTTGCTAAAATTTTATGGAATTTTCAGCGATATATATATTTTTTTAGTTGATCTGCGACAGTCTCTCTATTTTTGAGATTCTACAGAGTTATTTTTATAAGAGGTGAACTTAATGAAATTTAAGTAAAAAGAAAATTAACCTGATTTTTTTCTTTCAGTTGACTAAACAGTCGGGCTCTAGTCAATATAAAAAACCGGTCGAGAGCGAATCAGACTCGCGCACCGAGGGTTCCGTACCATCATATTATATAAATACACTTCAATGTAGAATATAGCAGTTTTGGGTCAGCGCCATCTTTTGATCGATTTAGTGGAACAAATGTATTTTTTGTTGACGATTTCTGAAAAAGTGTGTTATTTAGAGACATCGTTTTATTTTTCATGTAATCTATACGTAAACGTCTATCACGTAGAATAAATTCAGATTTTTCTCTTTGCAAACTTTGAAGAAATGGGGAAACGATATTTTTTTTATATTTTTCATCAAAAGTCGAAAACTATGCGGCCGAAAAAAAATAAAAATTGTATGAGAATGTGCAAACAACGCTCTTTCATACAACTTTTACGCTTTTTCAATATCATCATCATCATCAGCCGCATGACACCCACTACGCTTTTTAAAGCACGACAATGTTCCGTAGAATTCTAAAGTACCTACTTATAAACTTTTTTTGGGTAACTGACTCAATCAGGGACTCAGGTTTATTAAGCCCAACCTCCCTTATGTTGCATTTGTACGACAAAATAGCCCATCCTCCTTATCTAGCCATATAAGCCCTATTTTGCTAGAACACAATGGTTGCGCCACGAGCGGGTGATTCACTTGCCGCTCCCAAATTGTTTGCACAACCAATCGGACACCAGGTGAGGTACCCTTCATACATCTGTAAACATTTTGTTGGTAGCGCGACTGGTTGCGTCAGTCGTAGTGAGCTACGGCACTAAGAAAAAAACCTGTGAAATAAAACTTTTACAATGTCGCTTAGTGAGTGTTCAAATGAAAGGAAGCGCCCCCTTCCAGCATCGTGGCCACGGTCGCAAGACACGTGCGTGGCCGAATGCCTCGGCGCATGCGAAGCGCCCACGCACGTGACTCGAGGTCGATGCTTCCATCTCTGTGCGGTGACCACGCGAGACAAAAAACTTGCTTTATTAAAGAAGGGTTTAATATGTTTTCATCGGAGCGGTACATCGTAAACTATGAAAGTGTAAAGCTAGGGCCACTCTCTATCTAAGTACCAAGCTTAGTAATAAGCTAGGCTTGTAATATCTATTATAAATAAATAAGTCTCGTGGTGCCAATCCGCCATATATGAATTTATTTGAGTAAACATTTTTGCGCTTAGAAATAAAAAAAAGCGGAAACGATCCAGAATAAATTCTTCGGGAACTCAGCATCAAAATTCCAACATAGCGGCTGTGAGGTGCTATTACTTGAAGTGAAAAAAAAAAATTATAATGCTGCATATTATTATTTTACTGCATATAGCAAATTAGATCGTAAAAAAAAGAATTTATTTTCATATTTGGTGATTTCATTCCTGGTTAGGGCAGAAAACCTTTGAATGCAGTTCCAATATTTTTAAAATCAAAATGAAGCCTTCTTACAGTAAAATTTCCTTAACCCTCAATATATATTTTATAAGGTACTTTCCCTCCGTATGGCAAAGTTTTGGGACACCATTTATAATAATAATCAATCAATCAATCAATCAAATCATTTATTTGCATGAGAACATCAAAATATACAATGGTCTTAAAATATAATTGGATGTAGTCAGCCTGCGTGCAAGCGTGCAAAGTCTTATTTTTGTCCTTAAGCATAAGCATATTACATTAGATTATTAAATTAGACACTTCAGGATTAAATCAAAATTATATGTAAAATGAGATTTAGATACCGACAAAATTCAAATGATAGCTAATTAAATCTAAGTATATTAAATTGGATTTCATATTAAACATGTCAAAATTATTTAATTACTACAAAAAAAATAAGATAAAGATAATTTCAAATAAGTAAATAATATAAGGGTATCATGTCAATATTTATAAATCTAACGTCAAGTTTTCTACGGCACTAGTATTTGAACTCCATGTACTCTTTCACGCTGTAAAAGCACCTTTCATGGAGCCACATAGTCAATTTGCTTTTGAATTGGTTTAAAGCAGAAAGCAAATAACTAAAAAGACATAAATAAAAAAAGCTAATAAAACCCGCCTGCATCAAAATACCAGTTAACTGAAAAGATGGAAACAAGATCAAAATACAGGCAAACAAAATGCCGTCAGAGGCTTAGAATTTAATGTAAAATCATTCATAATGACACTTTAAGAACCGGTTCCTATATTCGAAAACGATTCGTTCTGCTTGCGGATGGTAGTATTTTGACATTAAGTCCATAGTAAATGTGTCAAAATTCTACCACCCGTAAGCAAAACGAATCGTTTCTCGAATTTAGAAATGGTGGGTAAGCTGTCTCCGACTGTGTCCGATTTTGTTTGATCTTGATTCCATATTTTCATATGACTTTTCTTCTGATTCAGGCGGACTTTTTAGATTTTCAAATGTATCTATTTTTAAATTTATTTATATGACCGAGTTTAAACCGCCAGTCACATCCTAATTCGACGCGAATCGAGGTCAACCCAAAACGTTCGGTTATCTCACAGCACGTGATCCGGCACGTGCGATCGCATAACGCCAGCTCAGCTCATGCTCCGACACAAGTTATTATTACCTTAGAAATTAGAACAAAAAACTTTATTATTAAAAGAATTGGATTTGAAATAAAAACGCGTTTAATTCATCAACGTTCAAGCGGCCAGATGCGGCCGGATAACAATAGAATATCTATTGTGTCTCATTTTCCGGGCCGTGATGGGCAAACTGATACTTGTGCGGTTTTATTGGAAGTACTTCGGTGACTAGTTTGATATTTATTTTTTCCCGATGTTTCGGCACCTTTGCGGCTGCATGCCGTGTAGTCACGGGAGACACATTAGATTGCCGAAAATGCTTTGTTAATAAACAGATTTTTATTTTTTAACAACACTCGCAGTAAGAAGGTACAAATATGGCCTTTTAAAATAAAAAACCGGCTCTACACCTTCTGGACTAAATCGGACATCTTAAATAGTGTAGCGAGAGGCCCCATAAATCGTCATTTAAAAAAAACATCTCAAAAAAGCAAGAAATAATATTAAAATCTGCATTATTACTATCATAGACTTAGAAAAATTATCGCATTAAGCACCTACGCATTTCTAATATTTGAAAAACGTCTTTTGAAGTCGGGTTCAAACAAAAAATAATCATCTAAATCGGTTCATAAACAAAGAAGTTATGGTTGATCATCCGTATAAGTTAATTATAATGGTAACGAACGCGACAGTATTTTTAGGATTTCCTGAAAACTACGGAACCGATTTCAAAATTTCAAAAAATAGGACCAATTTGGGAACATACTTGATGTAGTAACGTTTGAATGATTTCAATTGGTTCAGCCGTCTTTGAGTAATCGGTGTACATAAAAAAAAAACGCGACGAATACCTGTTTTTTTCGTACCTAGATAACCTCCTCCTTTTGAATTTTTGAAGTCGGTTAAAAATTTGTTGTCTTATTAAATCAAACTGTCATTAATAAATCAACAATTTCTTGCGTAAGTAAGTAATCTATGTGTGGCAAACCTTTTAATCACTCTTTTTCTAAAATCTTCAACTTTGGAGCAGTAAATTTCAGTCTACTATTAATTGAAACTCAAAAATTATAAAAGATAAAAGATCGGTAAGTAGATATACCTAGTTACAACCAAAAGTTATATTTAGCTACAGCAAGCCGCAGTGTCAGGTCAAGTGTCAGTAATTGTTGAACAAAATTGTTTGCGAGTGTGGTTGCGTCCGCGCACGTGGAACGCAACGTGCCCACATTTTGGGAACCACGAGGTCGTGTACGCACCTACCAACTTTTCTGTGCGGTGGTTAAAAATAAAACTACGATTGCAGCTATAGATTTTAGACAGTAAAAACATATTGATGTTCACCACTGGCGACACAGCCAACTGCACAAATAAGTTGGTGGGTTTGCAGTAGTAATTCTAGTTACTTTGCATACAAATGCTCATTGTTGTGATGTTCGATCGCTACGCAATGGCAATGATAATACAAAAGGACGAGCAAAGGAAGGCAATTAATATTTAAAAAATCAATCAATGAACACATAAAGTAGTAGGTACTGATAAACTTGTTTTTACCGTAGGACGCCTTTAGTAGAATAAAAAGTAGTTAGGTACCTATTTTGTGTCTATAGGGCCCATACGAGACTCTGAGCAAACTCAAACAATATATTATTATGTATCTAGCTAGGCTTTATGCCTTTTGTAAAAGACGACATAAAGCCTTAATAGGCCATTTATGTCAGATACTTACTTCGAATTTTCTTCGTATTTGTAACGATGCCGGTGACCTCCTTCTTTGAGAATATAACCTTATGTTTGGAAAGACGAAACTATCTGTCAAATTTTTACCTTTGTTAAAACCAATAATTCGAATGTGATGTTCGTTGTCATTATATTTGTATTGATGTTTTTACTTTGACTATTTTTTTTATCATGTATTTCTTTTGAGGTTCTTTAATTTTATCTGATTATACGTTTACTGTGGACTTCTGGAGTTTCATCAAGTCCACGTAACATGTTCATTTCTGGACATGTTAAGCCATTTTTTAATTTCATCCATGGGGTTTGGTTTTGAGCCTTCGTCATCCAGTTGTATCCTGCAATGGATAACTCTATTAGTTCTCTTATATCATCAACCCATAATAATAGTTACGGTGGGCCTTGTGACTACGGTTGGTCTGGCCTTAGGGAATACCGGGATAATTCCCGGTTGGCCGGTCCCTCCGTGGCCCGGCCCGCGGAGGGATCTGGAGCTGGAAAAATCCCAGCAGTTTTTATAGCTCCAGACCGACGCTGTGACCTTTTGTTCATAATCATTCTAGATCAAAGGATAATTCTTTGAAGGAAGCATTTGAAGCACTTTAATAAAGACTAATGAAACATTTTTACCGTTTGTCTCTTTGGAGGAACATAAACTTGAACTTAACTTTGGAAATAAGCTGTCATAAAAATACAAGCTGAGTATAAAAAGACAAAAGGTGGACCGACCATTTGGCGGTAGGCTGTAGCCTCTGGGGTGGGTATCGTGCGGCTGATGTAATGATGATATTAAAAAGAAAAGATGTACCTAATAAAACCGTTTAGAATATCAGACTAATATAAATAAAAGCCGGACAAGTCGAGGTTTACGTGTTTTGGCTCGTGCACCGAGGGTTTCATAATATTTTTTTTACTTATTGCTGAGAGGTACTCAAACTTTATTATTTTTATTATAGATTAATAGCCCGATTGTGTCCTCCTTAAGTGTAAGTATAACTAGTATCCATCCATCATAAAACTGGTAGAGTAGTGGTCAAACTCAGTAACCAGTTATCCAAGGGTCTATTACAAAAAAGAAACACGATAGTCGGACGATGTTCGTTGATCGATTTGCTTGATTTTGAACCTTATCAATGATAATGTCACGGAATGAATGCGGACGATCATCATACGCTTATCGTGATGCTTTTTTGTAATAGGCCCTCGCTCACGTTGATAAACACGGCTATTTTTTTATCTCTATCATTTATCGACACGTGCTCAAAATAATGATGAATTTAAATATAAATATTTGATGACAACATCACATACATTGCGCTGGTTCCAAAATAAGTAGTAGTAGTAAGCACTTGTGTTATGGAAATCAGAGACAACGGTGGTATCACAAACACCCAGACCGAGCCAATATAGGAAAGTTCGTTTTTCTTAATTGACCCAACCGGGGATCGAACTCGGGACCTCAGAAATGGCGACACCATGAAAACCGGTGTACAAAGCCACTCGACCACGGAGGTCGTCTATGAATATTAATATAACTGATGTACCTAAACAAAATGCCTAATTTACAGTTATCAACAAATAGTTTTTTTCAACACGATGATGAAAAAGAGTAAAGGGGTTTGACATGACTACATGTTACAAATTGATCTTCTAATAAAGTAATTTTACTGAAGCGCCATTTTCACACCACCTTTTTATCATCGAAGATACATTTTACAGATGATTTGCTTTAAGGATAGACTATTCATCGAAAAGCCTTTTATTTGCAATTACCTAAATTATTTGCTTTAAGGGAAATAAATTAATAGGTCTAAATTTTATTACAATAAACATTATTTTACTCCAAAATTAAAATTAAAGATGTTTTACGTCGTCTACAATAAAGTAGGTAGTAGTTGATAATGTAATAATGAAAAAATATAGAATCACGCATTTCAGCATTCATTGATTCAAATTGTAAACGCTATCTACTTAACTCGCTTAATCACGTGTTTTTTCGATAACGATTTACGTGACTGAAAGTTAATGAAGTTAGTCCCAAATCTTGTTAATTACACAAAAAAACGCAAGCATATAATTGATTGATTTTTTACTTTTTGTTAATTATCACGTGTAGTCGTGTCAATGCCTTACTTATAGGTGTAATTTAAAAAAAATATCTTGATTTTGTTTTTGTTCGGTAACATCCAGATTGTGACACAATGACCTATTTTCGGTAACAGCAAATGCAATCGGGACCTAGGACTTCCCGAAAAACGGGGGGAGGTCAATGTATATATTTTTTGCTTTCAAACTTAACGTTTTTTTTTTGGTTTTTTGTTTCAAACTCAACAACGTTTATTTTAGTTTCTTTTATACTAGTAGCAACCCTAATGGAGAGTGGGCAGTTTGACCTATATTAAAGCATCTGATTTGACTATCGCGTGACAGATTTTTCATTATAAAGTCAAACAAACAGAACTTAGTAATAATTTTAAGGTGAAGATTAAAATAAAAAAAGATTGTTTAAATTAAATTTAAGATTAAATTAAAAAATGAGAATATAAAAAAAAACTGCCAAGCAAGCCCAGTATTACCTATTTATATATAACTATTTTTTGAGTAACGCTCATTCGTCGTCTTGTAATAAAGTTGTAGGTAAGCTTCGTCATCATTTGTCATTTTCCAAATGAAAATGCGTGCTTTCGTGATGCTACTTAAAATTTAAACATTGTGTAGCTTGAATGTCGATGATATTACGAAACGTGGACATACGAAAAATGCCTGCCTTCATTGTAACTTGCATGGATTAGTCAAAATGACGCCGCCGTGGACAGCAGTGTTTCTTTTAGGTCATGGGGGGTTTTGCTCCCCCGGAGTAGCCCTATAGCCCCTCCGGAGAAAAATGTGTAGGTAGGGGGGGCTCACTTTACTGCTCCCCTGAACCCCTTATTCTTTGCCGTGCCACCAAAAGGAATTTTACATACGTGAAGACTACTCTACTTCATTTTCTTTTAGATATATGACGACCTCCTTGGTCGAGTGGTTGGTACACCGGTTTTCAAGGTGTCGCCATCTCTGAAATCCCGAGTTCGATCCCCGGTTGGGTCAATTTAGAAAACGAACTTTCTATATGGCCCAGGTCTGGGTGTTTGTGATACCACCATTGTCTCCGATTTCCATAACACAAGTGCTTTAGCTACTTACTTTGGAATCGGAGCAATGTATGTGATGTTGTCAAATATATAATATAAATATATAATACTTACCTATATCACTCAAATATTAAGTCATTGTGGACAATCGCCTACTCGTATTTATGTTATTAAAATTCTATGGAACCTGAAATAGATTTCATTAGTAGGTATAAATTATAAAAATTGTGACAAGTGACATATTGAAAATATTTATAGAACTTAACCTTCTCTAGATTTATATGTCCCTGGTATTTGAAATTACAATTTTTCCAAAAAAAATTCAACACTTTTTGAATTTCGAAAAAAGTCACAAAGGCGAGGTATACGTTAACAGAGTCACTACTTGTAAGCCAAATTATTATGTAAGCAGCAGATTATTGCCTTATTTTAATAAAATATAGTGTTATACTTAGATAGTAAGTAGGTCAGACACGTGCCATTAAGTCTGATTATACAACGAACCATTGACCCATTTGCTATGAATTATACTCGTAGGTAAGTATAAATATTTATCATTAAGAGATATTGTTTTAAAATAGTTTTATATGACTTGAATACGACGGACGTGACAACCTCCGTGGTTGAGTGGCTTGCAGACCGGTTTTCATAGTGTCGACATCTCTGAGGTCTCCGGTTCGATCGCCGGTTCGTTTTCTAAATGAACCAATTTAGAAAACGAACTTTTCGACATTGTCTCTGATTTTCATAACACAATAAATTAAGCCACTTACTTTGGAATCGGACGGGGCAATGTTTGTCAATCTTTTTTCGGTTCTCAACCTTAGGGGTTTGAAATCACCCTCCCCTTGGGAGGGAGGAGGCGGAAATCTCGGTCAGACTCGTACTGACTAAAATTGGTTACGTGCCCGGACAAGCAACATACCTTCGACCGATAAAAGCGACCGTCTGCTCAGGGAGGGAAGATGACAGCGCAGCCGTCACATTTCACCTAAAGGTGTTATGTAATCAATTGAGCTTACTCCCTTAGGGGGATCTAACGGTTAAAGCGGGCGGGGTATATTAATTGATTTATTTTAAATATAAGTGTAGTTGTTGCCTTGCCAGCCCTTTGCCACGTGCGCCGCTGCCCTGACACACATAAGGTATGATAAGTACTGCGGTCGAGGCGAGTTTATTAATGCATATGCATTTACACGCGTGCCTTTAAAAGACCTAGGGAAACGGGATGACCGCACCTTTACAAACAAACTGTAATTTAAGAGATATCGAGATACAAGTACTGTTGAGCTCCTAAACTGAATCCGAAACAATTCGATAAACCTATCAAATTAATTACAGCCCTTTGCCCACCGAATATACACCGTTATTTTGAAGTCTTTTAAATTCTTGTTCTACCAAGGAAACAAAACATTTTTGTCAAATTTTTGTTGGGTCTGCGTGGGGAACCAACGGTCGACAACGGTCCCCCACGGAGGCCCTTAAGCACCCCTATAACTTGTAAAGTCTACTTAGCAGTGATAGTTTTCCCTTTACTACTGATCTGATTTTTCACGAATCCAAAAATAACTGTTTACCTAGCTAGGTAGAAGGGGGGGGGGGGGGGGGGGGAGCAAACGGATCCGTGACTACAATTATTTTAAAAGACATATAGAACAAAATTAAATGCCTACGCTGCCTTTTTACGTAGTACTAATAGGTATATTTTGTGCTTTTGCGCTCTCAGCTACGTCTCTACCACAGAATAGATAATTAGTACTACGTACTACTACGAAAAAAGTATCGCGATAATCGAACGATATGTCGTTTGATAACCTAAATTATTATTAGGACCTTTTTATTGAGCTTTAATTAGAACACGAAATGAAAAGGACGTAGTCAGATTATCGTGGTTCGGTTTTCGGAGGAAACTAATAAGCTTATTTACGTAAAACTGTGGTTTTACGTAAAAAACCACACAAAGCGGTGAGTTTAGCGCTCATTTCGGTGTCAGGGACCTGCTGCCACGTGCACTGCTCGCTCGCACGTGCTACGCGCGACCTACATAACGACCGCTGTAGCTGCAGATTGCGCGAGCTACGCTGTGGCAGTGGCTGTAGCCAAATTTATCATCTGTGCAAAAATTGAAAAGAAAAAATCCTTGCCACTTCTTTTTACGGCTGCTCTAAAGTGGTAAATTAAGGTGAAAATGTAAATCTTTCAGAAACAAACTAGGTACCACCTGCCGACTCAAAAGATGTGAGACTCTTTAAAAACGAAACCCTTTTGTACTTCACCAACACGAAACTGAAATATACATGTGAAAATGTCCGTATTTTGCGAAAACTGGCCGGAACAAGAGGACGCATCGGATCTCGATTTTTCTCATCAATTACAAAACATATAAAAGTGATATTTAATAACCTGATTATTTATTTCATTGATTTCATTTTGTCAGTTGGAGAAACACAATTCGTTAACTTTTATTACAGAAAAAAAAATATATCAAAGAAAACTCTTTCAAACAGAGATTTGCATTTTACAGACAAACCTGACCGATTTAAGTCTACATTTTCTTAGTAGATTAGTTTAAACACCCACTTTAAAATGCCAGTTGGATTTTTTAAAATATATTATAGATTTTTAAACGCAAAAAACCAGTTTGGCATCGCAAAACTGCTTGCCATGAGTGAGATAGTTAAGTGTAATTTACTAGAGTTTGAGTGAGACAGTCGATACGAAAATAGTTTATGGATGCGTCAGATTTAAGAAATCTTGATAAAGAGAGCGGCAAAACGTAAACGGCCTCTTAACTTCCACATTCAAAAGGCATCGGTTTACGCTCAATACAATAATTCTTTCAAAAGATTGACTCTAATTTTGGGTATCAGTTTCAAGGAAATTCTGAGGGCCTATTATAAAAAAGCATCGCGATAAGTGTACGATGTTTATTAACTCATGTATAAGGCTCAAACTCAAGGCAATCGATCAACGAACATCGCGTCCGACTATCGTGATTATTTTTTGAAATATGCCTTCTGTGTTGTGGTAACTAGTAATTAAATAGACAAAGCCAATACTGAGTTTGGCTAAAATTCATCATTTCAATTTCTATCCGGCCGGGAATCGTACCCGGAACCTCTTGCGAGGTAGACCGGATGTTAACCACTGCATCACTCAGGTCGTCAAAGTAAGCAATTGCTGACTTGGAGACTAACAGACAGTCTCGCCAATCTGACAACGTGACGAATATATAATATATCAGTATTCAGATTACCACGTGGCAATTCAGCTCGAATATTTTGCCCGTGCGTCTTCTTCTACATAAAAACAGCTCAGTAAAGTCACTTTTAAAGAGTAAAAAAAGCGCGGGAAATTATTTATGCGCATAAACAAGTAGACATTTTTGTGAAGTGTGTAAACTTTTTAGTGTTTTGAAAAAAATTACTACAACCGCCTTTTGTAACACTGTGTAGGTTTGTGTACTGTGACGAATGTCAGCAGGCAAACGTGAATCGTGGTCGGCCATGTGCAAACCGAATCGTGGCCACAACGTGATCTAGGGTTGGCACACACCTGCATTTACCGTCAAACTTTTAACACACGTCCCGGCAACTGATTTTGTTATTTATAGATAATAAATGTCATTATTTTATACTGATATCAGACAGCCATACGTGTTAATGTTATGTATGTTTCAATATGTATAAATTCTTACACATAGCGACTGAATTAGTGTAAAGCTATCTCAAGTTGATTAATTAACTTCAATTATAATAACTGATTAATAGACTTATAGTGCAATATTTGTGTTTTAAAATATTTTTAGATACTACATAATTTAATACTGCTATAATTTCTAGCAGTGCAGTATGCGAGTCTGACTCGCGCATTGAGGGTTCCATACTAATATTTTGGTGTGATATAAATTTATACACATCAATTCTTTTGTTTTTTCATTGGTGCTGATTGCTGCCAAATTTCATAATTTTAGGTCAACAGGAAGTACACCTTCAGTTTAAAAGAAAACCTATAAATAATAATGATAATAATTTATTTTCTGCATATTTATCCGTATTTTCTACAGCATTTTATAGTTCTTTAAATATCATAATTTCTTAATTCATAAAACTTTCTAACAATTTACGGGTAGCCAAATATTTTTTGCTGCGCCAACCCTATGGTTAATCTGAAGGTCTGCGATTGTAAATTTGTCAACGAATGTTTACAATATCCCATATTTACTAATATGAATCATTTACTTACAAACACAAAATTCAAATAACAGTTTGCAACGTGAACGAGAAACGATAAATATTTATCTTATAAGTCTTATTTGAATAGGGTCAATAAAATGCAGGTTTTGTAAAGATTCAAAATTTTTTTTGTTCAAAAAATAACAATTTATTGGAAATATACATAATGATCATAATTTTTATTTTATTTTAGACATGTTTGGCTCCTTGTCAGCTGCCGTGGTCTCGGGGGATTAAAGCCACTTGTGTTGTATTGTGAGTCTACCCGGGACGTCAGGAAAAATAAAAACAAACTACATTTTAATTAATTACCAAAGGACTTTCAATAAAACCGCACTTGTATAAGTTAAGGCATGCTTTTGAAAAAAAAACCAATTTTTGATATAATGCCATAGGTTGCTGTAAGATCCTACGGATTTAAAATAAAGGTATTTATTTCTTAGCAGGTTTTTCTTAAAAGTAAGTTCTGAGTAGCTTACTTGACAGGATTTGACATATTTTTCATATCACAACTGTCTAATCATCTGCCAAGTAAGCTACTCAGAACATACTATTACATTGTGAAACAGGCCCTTAATATTTTTATCCAGACACGTATCGAAACAGAAATACGATTTTGGCTCGATACATTTTGATTTCGAAAATACCTCTTGAAAATTCTTAAGTTTGAGATTATTTAGAAATAACATTTGGTATTCAAATCGAAATTGCTTTAAGTAATTTGTGTCATCAATGTTCAGAATCTTGTAGCATTTCTCTTTAATGGCTATTTACCAAATGAATTAATTTTGTGATTTTTTCGCCTAATCTGCCAAATTGGTCTCGCACTCGCGCGCGCCGTATTCATTTCATAATCTAGTACGCGCGTCAACCTTAGAAAAGAATAGATCACTAATAATTGTAAACAACAGGGTAATTTTGTATGAAGACGTAGTTAGTACTTCATATTCGTTATCAATATTTTCAGAACATCAAACTTTATATGACTGAACAGTTTACTACATTATTATATAATATTATAATACATACTTTGTCGTAGCCGCACATATATTTTATATTCTAAAATCTAGTATTTATAGATAATATTGTCGTATTTGTGTATTGTGATTGTAACAAATTGAAATTGTGGTCAATTACACGAATAAGTAATTCCTTTACACTAAATCATTCTATTTTTGTCCACGTCCGTACGTACGTATAACAAACGTGAATTTTAGATGACGTAAAATTCACGTTTGCTATACCTACGTATCAAGAAATCACTATCATTATGTAATGCCTGCGGTAATGCTAGAAATAAAACATAAAGTTTCACTGTTGACAGTACAAAGCTTGGTTTGTAGTCTCTAGTGTTTAGTTAAATGAAGAGACAAACACGATGTATGGTGAAAATCGATTTATATCGTTTTGTTGTAATTTCCGGTGTTTGTGGAACACGTGCGCGAACGCATATCATTGTCACGTCATTAGCCGTCACGATGATGTGAGTGTGACGAATATATTCGTCACAAATGTGACTAATAAATAGACACTACGAAATGGAAACGCGTAACTTTTGACTACTGCCATAAAATATGAAACCTAAATTTATTTTTGACGACCTCCGTGGTCGAGTGGTTTGTACACTAGTTTTCAAGGTGTCGCCATCTCAGAGGTCCCAGGTTTGATCTCCGGCTGGGTCAATTTAGAAAATGAAGTTTTCTATATTGGCTCAGGTCTGGGTGTTTGTAGGTCCACCGTTTTCTGTGATTTCCATAACACATGTGCTTTAGCTACTTACTTTGGGATTAGAGCAATGTTTGTGATGTTGTTTAGCTTTGGTTTTATCGTTGAAAATTAGCGCGATCGGGCCCAGTGCCTATATTTTAAAACTTTAATTAAGAAATGCTGTTCTCTGGTAATAAGTTTTGATTCATAGTTCAACAGTTCTGAGCACCTTAAAATATTTAATTTACTCATATGGAATAATATCCTATAACACGCAATATAACTGTGAGTTATCACGAATCAATTATTATCAATTACTTAATAATCACTAAGTACAAACTTAAGTAATCTTTTCAACGACCTATTGATTCCAACAAAAGAATTTTTGCACCTTTATACACTATAAGCTCTACATTTACATAATTGTAAACATGTCATTTCATTATTAAAATAAAAGACTTTAATCCATTAACTTAAAGTTGATAATTGAAAAGCAAGGGTGTATTTCTGTGTGTCGTTCACCGTAGGCGGCAGTCTGTTTCAGAAGTAGCTGAGCATTTAAGAACTTTGTCAAAGTAAGTTTAACGCTTGTTTTATTACAACGCTACAACAATTAACGCAGTCATTAGTTCGACAAAGTACTGAAGTGTAAAGTCCTATTGTACGCGTGGAACTAACCGTGTTAGTCCGAAGTCGAACGTGCGACCCAACGTGCGGCAACGACATGCCTTACATTACAGCTCGTGTGGATACACGTTTTGAAATGTTTCTGTAAACTTATCAATTTTGATAAGTAGGGACATTGTTATATTTAGGAACATTAGGGACATTATTAGTGAGAAAACAACCAATGGCTTAGGGACTGTGTGAGTTTGAGAAACTTACTTTACCAGGAATAGGATGTTTGGACGATAATAAAACCGGCCAAGTGCGAGTCGGACTCGCGCACTAAGGGTTCCGTACCATTACCTATAAAAACGGCAAAAAAAACATATCTGTTGTATAGGAGCCCCCCTTGAATATTTTTTTATTTTAATTTAATTATTTATTTTTAATTTAAAGTGAAAATATAACTAAATATTCTGTGAATATTTCAAGCGTCTACCTGTTGCCGTTATCAATAATTTTTTAATATTTATTCGTAAAGCGACAACAGAAATACGTCATCTGTGAAAATTTCAACTGTCAAACTATCACGGTTCATGAGATACAGCCTGGTGACAGATGGACAGACAGACAGACAGACGGACGGTCAGCGGAGTCTGAGTAATAGGGGTCCCGTTTTACCCTTTGGGTACGGAACTCTAATAAAGCACTCTGTTTTACAAGTTCCAGTTAAGTTCCAATTGCTAACTTGACAATAAGTTGTATAGAAATTGTGTTCCATTTTTCAATTAAACTAAAAGTAGGCGTTAACCATTTACTGTGACATAGTCAGTCA
The DNA here is from genome assembly GCA_963556745.1 of Catoptria pinella. NCBI lineage: Eukaryota > Metazoa > Arthropoda > Insecta > Lepidoptera > Crambidae > Catoptria > Catoptria pinella. Next base: position 5,041,137 of record OY750778.1, on the reverse strand, counting down.
CTATAATATTAGTAAAAAAAACGCTATAATAGTTATTATTATTTGTGGATTTTATTTTGCTAGGTAGGTAACCTATGTAGGTAAGGTAGCAGACGATAAATAATACATAAAAAAACTGCAATAAACAGATAAATTTGTCACAAGAAAAAAACATCAAAATGTACCTAACAAGCATTAAGTAGAAAAGTTTATTTATATAAATTAATACTCGTATACTTGAAGATAGTAAAACGTGGTAAGTTAATATATCTTCTTATCTTTAAGTTATCCTTGTATGGTAACTTAACAAACTTTATGTAAAGGTACATATCCACATAATCTAGGTACAGTATTTTTACGTATCACATGTTTCAAAATACAAGTCACCTAACCGTAACGTAATAACGTAACAATGTAGAAAGGTGCAAACGTTATGCCGAAGCGTGCGCCACAACGTGTATCGACGGCCATCGGGGGCATGTGCGCTTACATGCGCTTACATGCGCCTGCGCAGCAATCAATGAGTATGCAATGCGGCAGATTTAAACCCCCTTTTGCTATTTCATTTATGACAGCGATAGACGTACGTTTTTACGATTATTTCATGTATATATAAAAAAAAACCTAAGCGCGAAGAACTTTTTAGATTGTATGCGAGAAATTGCACAATGTAAAGGTTTGTTTTGTTATTAACAAGATCGTTTAAAATTAGAACAGATAAGATAGACACAATGACATATAATAATGCATTTTGTTTTAATACGCTTTTTACACTGAAAAATAATACTTTTTAGGAGTTACAAACAAATGTTTAAATCCTTATAATGCCATGTGTTAAGTAAAAAATGAGTATCGGCTAAGTTACAACGAATTAAGTGGTCATTCATTTTTGCTAACAAAAAAGGCGTCAATTATATTACAAGGTGGTTTTTAACGTTAAAGAAAGAAAATAAGAAATATTTTTATTGCTGATAGTTGGTAGTCATGATCATAATTCGAAATAGTAACAAGCAACTGAAGCATCTTCAACTCATCAAGGCCCGGAAAATGAGACACAATAGATATTCTCTGTTGTCATATGTCTTAATGAAGATTTGAGAGTCTGTGTGTGTGTGAGAAAATTTAATACTTTAACCCCTTCTTAGTTTACAGTTGTGTGCTTTTAAAAGGCAGAAGAAGAGAACATTACTTTTGATTTTCAAAATAGATTGATTTCATTATTTCAAAATTTCCGTCAGTAAAAGTTGTTTTTTAATTATCTGTATTGAGAGCTTATATATATATAATATAAGAAGACTCAAGAAGACTTTATTATGACTGGGAATACGATATTTAGTCTTTTTTATGATAAATTAATTTTGAAGCGGTTGCTTTGCTTTTATAGCTGATAATAGCACGAATAATGTACACGTGCTCACATTACAAAGTACTCTTGCCTCGTTTTTTGCTACTTGTCTCCACGTGGAAATAGAACAATTGGCTCCACAAAATATAAAATTGTCAGAAGAGCTGCTCGGAACAAAAATGTTTTCCAAGAACGCACACATCAACAATATGTACAGGGCTGTAGTCCTATATAACTCTTTTACTGGCACAAAATAATAATATTACTGTGACTGACTTAAAAACACTTCCGTCATTTTTAAATTTTTTTTTTTTGAGATTTAAGCATTCACAATGCTATTTCTAGTATATTATTTAGTATTATACTTCCGTCATTTGTTTATACTATAGTATAGTTTATACTTCCGTCATTTGTTTATACTATAGTGAATGACGGAAGTGGGAAAATAATTCCCAAGTGCTAGAGGGGAGGCTGTGCCCCACACAGTTTCTCAGGAGCAAGTACAGTGCACTCTCAAGTTATGTCACGTGTGATGAGCATTTGTCGTGCAAAGTAAATTTCAATATTGACACAGTACCTTCGAACATTGTCATGGTGGAAGCTATAGCTGAGCGGAATAGAGAAAAAATATGTACACAGCTGCTGTTTTAAAAGGTTTTAAATTAGAATTAACAGGAAAAACAAGAAAAGTAATCAGAAACATTATACCTATAAATGATTTTTTAAATTTTATTATCATTTTGATGACCACTTGTTTTTCCTGATTTACATCTGCAGGAAAAGCTCGTTTGTGAACTTTTCCACACAAATAAAAAAATACATACTTATCGACATTTTTAAATTCTATGACATAATTTTGATTTGTCGATGGTTACAACAATAGAACTTAAATTATACTATTAGTTGTTATTAGTTGACTTAATTACTTTTGTGTAAGCCCACATGGACTAGTGGTTCTGTAAAGCTGTAGACCTCGCGTTTACGACATTTTTGATCATTTTTCGAAATGGCCAAAATATGACTTTTCCCATATCTCCGCCATTTTGAAAAATTTCAAAAAACTGAATCGAATAATTATTGAACCGGCTCACAAAATTTCACGATAATCGGTTAAAAATGTGAACTGTAGAGGAGAACAGACGGACAGCCGGAAAACCGGAAGTGGGACAGACATACGAAAGCATTTTTGTCCCAGCTCAAAACGAAGACGATTTGCGCTCGCTCGGTCAATTAAAAACTAATTAGGAAAAAACAAAGTATTTTTATAGGTTCGCTGTTGTTCTAGGTGGAAATCAGCATATAATACACATAATGTACGACATGTCATCGCGTTTTATGAACAAATAAAACGTCCGTCTGTGAGAAAATTTCAATATTGTCGTTTTAACATGGTGTGTTTCCCAAAGAACAAACATGCACGTCATTTCAGCGTTTTTTAGGGGAATTTATAAGTACATTTATATCCGTTGAGAAACAGAAACTGTGATTGAATACTTTTCGTCTAAACCTGTACAGAACATTCTTTTGAGGAGTCCCGTTTTTTTGCCACCCACGGGAGGGTCCACATTAGCTGATCTATGCAACGGTGATATAATGAATCAGATGTGAGATGTGATGTGTGTCAGGTTTCACCAGAATCTTTATTCACATTATCAACCGGTTGGAAATCACGTGGTATCGTCAGTACGTTTTCAGCGACACACACCAGACGCGCTATGAGTCACGGCATACGTAGAGCTCTGTGTACACACGGTACGTCACCGCAACGTGCTTGCCACCGAGCTACGAAAGTAAAGAGAGCGCATTTGTGGGAAACATTAATTCTAACAATTTAACTGTCGATAGGAACACTATTTTTAAACATTAAGATAGAACTCTACGGAATATGTAGCTTGTCCGTTTTGAAACGCTATATTTTTAGCATGACATTTGTTTGAGTTACGATACAGTCCGTATAATAATAGCAAATTACTTACGTTTATTGTATTTCACAAAAGACTTTACTCCGAAAATCTTGATCTTTCTTAAAATTGTCTTAAATACACAACACTGAACGAAAGTATGTGAGAAACTTGAATAAAATTTCAACAATTTCATCTTTTAAACTGGGCATCGTAAAAATATTTCAAGTCAGCTGACTGATAAATATACGAATAATACCCCAAATAAATAGAAAAGATAAGAATAATACTCTTAACTAGCTTCCGTCAGCGACTAGGAAACCTCTGATCAGGATAAAAAGTATCTTAAGTTATAAACAATTATCTGTGTGCCAAACACGCAAACCCGTTTAGCCGTTTTTGTGTGATTGAGTTACAGACATCCAACATCACAAACATCAAACCTTCGATATTTGGAACTAGGATGGATAAGTACCATATCCAGTCTAAATGGTTCCCAGCTCCTGGTGCGACAGATAACGGGCTACCAAATGTTGGAGACACGTGTTTGGCCATGCGAGGTGTGCCCACCAGCCCTGAAGCGGGGTGGCTGCTCTACAGGGGTAAATTACCTTGGAATACGGGTAATTTACGTGGCGATTGTGCTATGTACAAGTAATGTAGCAGCCATTTCGTAGAAGTTGTTCGTTGAAGGGACATATTTTTTTATTAGACTATGATCTTTTCAAGAGAAAGCCACAGAAAACCACAGTATGGTTAGCGTTTAAATGTAAAAACAATTAAAAACTAATTTATAGACAGATTAGGTAGATAGCTATGTACTAGATAAATATCTGACTGGTTTGTAGCTAAAGTAGTGTTGCCTCGCCTATTAAATCTCTTAGGGGACGGTAAAAGCTGACATAAGAACATATTTGCATAAAATATTTAGCTGTATCTTTCAGAAAACATAATATTTATTTGGTCTGATAGTTTTTGATTTGTTAGTTATACAAATATTGGAATTAGGCCGTTCCAAAGCGAAACTCTACTAATTAAGCAAAGTCGAGTAGATATTGTAAATAACATTGGTTAATCTTGTAAGTGCCTATTTAGGCCCTGTTTGACTAAGTCATATTATATTCAAATTAATATACTTGACGATACGAGTAACTTAAAACCGGTCCCGACGGAAGACCAGCGCTGGTCGCAGGCCATGCGTTATGCTGAGTTGGAACTTGGAACTAGTTGGGACTGTTTTGAGACAAATAGTGTTTTTAGTATGTTTCTTTTTTTTATTATTATTATTTTGTTTTGTTGTACATCTACTGTCTCAAATAAAATGTATTTATTTCTTTCTTTATATAGAATCTGTTCCACTTTTAATTGACTCAGAATTTAGTGTCTAATCTAATCAAAGATTGTGAAACAGGCATTCTTTATCTATTATTATATTATTTCTGGGTAAAAACAAAAACGAAACGACAACACCAAAATTTTTGTCTCGTGTCCCGGCGGGCGAGGCGCGCCTTCGTCGGCCGGCGCTACGAGCTCAGGCTCACTGCGCATTCGATTCTCAAACACTCCGCGCTTGCACTCCAAACTGATTGCACGCATCCACGCGACGCGACGTGAATAATCTCATTTGCCAGTGTTATTTGTGTGACAATGTGTTACCCAAACATGTGTGAGAAAAGGACGAGGAAGATTAAAAAAGGTAATAAAACTTTTCTTTTGATTTTCTGTAATCTATCGTTGAATTTTGTATCCTTTGTGGGAAATGGTGTCAGAGCGTCGCGTCGTACGCAGAATTGTTAGCTTCTTCTATTGATGATGTCGATCGATTATAAGAGACACTGACCTACCATAACTACCGGACAGCGCATAAATATTCAATATTCACGCTAAAAATGTAGCACACATTTATTTATTACAGGTGAACTACATTCGGTAGTCGTTTATAAAGCAGAGGCGCTCTTTCTCTATGTTTTTTCTTATCTATGTCTTTTGCACGTTCAACAATATTGAAAGTAATCTAAAATGCCGCTTAATGAAGGAGCTTTTTCATGGTTTAGATTTTTCGATTGTTTGGTTATTAAATTACGTACTTACGTATAGTTTTTTTATATTTTCCGCAATGAATTGTGATGTGTTTTGTGCGTCAAACACTCGTCAGACGCAGTGATTGTATATTGATAGTTAATTTTGAGCATTATTTATATATCTCTATTATCCTAGGAAAAATATAATAAAATAGAATATAAAAGAAAGTGATTAAATTTTGTTATCAAATTACAAATTAAATGATACTGAAAAGATTTTTGACAGACTTTAAAAGTTTTTAGAAAATTGGCTCCTGATTGGATTGTTTGGTATTCTTTGAAATAAAACACTTAAACCTACTGATAACAACGCGTATATTATTCACAGACAGACATCCTGTGACCACGGCCCCTCTGGCCGTGGTCACAGGGTGACTGTCAACGGTGCCAAAACGTCGGGAAATTAAAAAACCGGACAAGTGCAATTCGGACTAACCCACCGAGGGTTCCGTACTCCACCATATAACTATGTCATACATAATACATTATTGAATTACTCCTTTATAATATCACACTGAAAGTATACTGAGCGAATGTGACATGGTTCAATGTTGTACAATGTTGCTTGTGTCTGTACTTGCTAACTTGAATACATTGCATGTAAGTACATGCGATTGCGATGCATTAGCGAAGCCTTGTGAAAATCTAAATACTTGTTGAACAAATTAATGGCTAAACGATATTTTAACGTAATGCGTATAAATAACCAAACTATGAACAGAGCAATAAGATGGCACAAATATAAGGGTAATTAATAACCACATACAATCAAAATACACTTTATTCGAATATATTTATGTTTTTTATAGTATTTTGTCAATTTTGATGTTTGTCAGTATTTTTCATTCGTTGTAAATGAGCTAGTAAAAACGCTGACTTAAAGTGTTTTCTTTGAAAAATATAATTGAATTATTATGATTTCACGTAGTATCGGTGAAAGTAACCATAAACAAATCAAAATAAACTTTATTCGAATGAACTACAAAATAAGCGCTTTTGAATCGAATTTTATTCATAGCCCTCTTCTAGTTCTGATGAAGGATGAGAGTTAGAAACTTGTCAATTTTATCAGAAGTAACGATATTCACAAATAAACCATTATAATAACATTGTTGTCAAATACAATATTTTCAATAGATATCTATCTTTATATATCTTTGTTTGTAGTAGGTATCCTACAAAACGAAAAAATACAAGGAGAAACGAGAATCACGTGATGAATGAATTAAACTAAAAATAAATTAAATAAAAATGATATAAACATACTGATTCGATGACCATAAAAACCTTCAGCGAAATATATTGAAAGGAGAAAAACAATGTACGTGCCATTAGAATAGAATTGTTAACACTTATCTACATGACTAAGATTTTTTGACCCTCTCAAAGGGTCTGTGAACACTTGACATTAGTAATTTATTATCACCAATCACCACTGAGGAGTTCGGTGGCGCAGTGGTATAGCGCTTAAGCAACTTTCGCAAAGGGGATGGGTGACCAAAAATGTATTATCTCGAGCTCCTCTGTGCTCAAGCCGTTGGTCCCGGTTGCATTTGCAGTCGTTAGCACCCACCGATCCGCATTGGGCCCGGGTGGTGGGTCATGGCCCATCCTCCTTATCCACCCATAAGGAAGGCCTGTGCCCACACCACTAGTCATGCATGCGAGTCCTATTATCATCTATTTGAATACACGAGACTTGTGTAATAAATACCTTTTCGTGATATTTAGGTCAGTAACGGCATTTTTACTTACTTTGATAAAAATCAGTGAAAATATTTTGGAATATAATAAATACTTAACTTGTAGAAAAAACCACGCGAGCTAGAATTTATTGAGTTTTACCACTTTTAACAAAATCTCTTTTTTTCAATCAGAAAGTTAGTTAACAAAAGTAGCTCGTACTGTGCTAAAATGAGTGTCGCATTTCTAATATATATTAGAAAAGGGAAAGTGCGTGACACCTGTCATGCATAATGAAAACAATTTACCGAGATTATATTTTGTTGTTTGAACGTACCGTAAACTAGGGTGATTAGCAACTTGCGCGATGAATAACAACAGCAACATTTTCGATAGAAAAAATATCAAAAATTCGAAATAAACCGCTTGGGCCTGTTCATAGAACATTTTCTATAAAACTAATAAAGTCATTTTGATTTTTTTTTATTGAAATTCTAGTCTCTGGCATGGAATTTAACTTTTTATGGGGACTAAAGGCGATAATAACTTCCCTATTCTGTTTTTAACTTGACAGGACACGCCAAGAACCAAGATGTTAAAAAGGAAAAAACTAAACAATTTGTTTATTAAAAAAGTTGTTGACGAGTTTTTGGCGCCATTTTGTCGAGTTCGGTTTGGTGTCTATTTTAATTATTTTCAAATTGATTCATAGTGGATATTGTGTCTTAAAATTGGTGCAGTTATATGGTACAAGTGTCTACGCAACTGAACAATATGTGGGATAATTGAAATAGGCGCGATCTTGGTTGTGTGAAGCTGAGACTTTTATTGAAGTGGTGGCTTCCTCGGCAGAACTAACCGAGTAAACTGTCTTGATATACTTGGTGCCAAATGCTCCAAGCAGCATTGGAATGCGATGCACCCGCATTCTAATGAAAAATTAAACAATATCTACCACTGAACTATTTAACACTTGACACTGGCAAAAATTACTTCCAAGAGGAAAGTAGATTGCCATAACAAAAAAAGAAGAAGAAAGTTGTTGACACGCACAACTTTTTTAAGAAACAAATTGTTTAGTTTTTCCTTATTAACTTGAATTGTCACAAGGTCGAGATTCAATTAAGGAGGTTCGTTCTGAAAAAGTTGCAAAGCTCCTTTGTTTTAACACAATAAACATTGCTTGTTGCTCGCATCGCTTCCACGGATAAAAAATACGCCCGCGTCGCAACGACGACGCAGGCGGTCGTTCACCCCTCAGATTACGTCACTCGCTCACGTGGTGCTTTGTTCGATGGGGAAAACCGTTATTGTCGTTTTCCCAGCACTAATTACTATTTCTTCTCAAAAGATTGAAGTGACAGGATCAGCTATAGATATTTCGTACCACATAGGTACCTAATACGAATAGCTAATATGAGCGAGTTGTTTAAGTATCTTAGTTTTTCTTAATTTTTGTTTAGGAAGGTACATGTATACTGTATGACTTATAAAAAAGAAATATGAAAAAAGAACTGTCAATATGATTAATAATAACATTTCTCCATTGAAATAAAAATAATTTGTTTGACTTTAACCTTTAGAAATTGTAAAGCTACTCCGCCATATTTAAGAAGAAAAAAATAATTAAAGAGATAACAAGTGTCATTGCAGTCGGGGGACCTCTTTGACTAAAAATTTAGTCAGGGCAGTCGTGTTTCTATTTTTTTTAACACATTTTAGTGACAATCTATATACTTTTCGAATGTGCTCATCAAGACCTTTCATTTGATGCCCATATTATTGTAATAATTAAAGAAAAAAAATCTTTCTTCACATTTGAAAGTGGCGTCGTACAGCCACCATATTGATTAAAAAAATATATATATAGCCAGTGTTACTTGGGATGATGTAAGGTTTCTAACGATACACTATACATCCAAATCCGTTAAGGCATTTAGAAGTTCTGAACACATTACAGTCTCTGTTTTTGGGCAGATTTCTTGCTTTTTATTTTAAAAGCTATTTTTGTTTGTTTTTAAAAAGGAGTTTTTTAAAGCTTTTTTTAAACTTATACACCAATAAAATATTGATGGCTCCTTACCTTTGCAAGAAATGAAAACTATCACATAAATAGATATTTAGTTACCTACAGACTTTATATTTGTAAAAAAGCCTATTATTTTATCAAGCACAAACAAAACCCCTGGACCAAGTTCGCTATTTGCGTCTGATTGTTCTAAATACATACGTAGACATAAAAACAATATTTTGCGAAACGCCCATTTATGATTAGTAATCAGCGGAAATTTATCGGCTATTCCTGTCATGTTTAAAAATAGACGAGTCTCATGGATAAGCACACAAACAATGCATTAATAATACATTATTTTTCCAACAATCGATATTAAAAAACATAATAGCCAATACCAAAACATAATAATATATCCAATGCCTCGTCATAATCATTATCATTAGGTTTCAAAATAGACTGTTTGCATTGTTTGCTGACACGACTCTGTCTACGACATTCGATGTCTCGTAGCGGTCTACGATTTCGTAGCAGCCTACGATATCGTAGCGATGTATTCTTTAAAAAAATATGTAGCATAAAAGCACAAAATAATAAAATTGTGTAAGAAGTAACCATTGTTGTTATTTTGTGACTCTAGTCGCATCACTTTTTATTTTGATTTCTCTTAATTATTTTAGAATACGTAATTACTAGCAAACTTGATAATGTTCAGTTATTATAACAGTCTAGTCTACTAACACTACCATTAATTCTTAGTCCTCTTATGTTTCTTCTTTTTTTATTTCACCAAGTATACCAGTTAATTATTTTAGCTAATTCTTTTTTATTTTAGCTACGAAATACCCGCTAAAAATAAGCTGTCGCCATATTCGATCATTGATCATGCAATATCTGCCATTTTGTTTCGCGAAGCTTTCGCACGGTGCATCTCACGTGGCGGACCCACGCGCGCGTTTTATTGGACGCCTCGAACGCGCGCCAGCAGAACGTGACAATACAATCTGTGTATTGTGTTCCACAAAATCTATACACGATGCAATAGAGATGGTGACTAATTTTTGAACAACTTTAATTTTATAGGAAGACATGTAAATAATACGTAAAAAATATGCAAAAAAATAACAATAATACGAAAAAAAATATGCAAAAAATAATACATAATTTTTATAAAAAAATTTCATTTAAAAATTCACAGTAATGTATGCATCTGAATCCAATGAATGTTAAAGTTTGCTTTTTTAAAGGTTACATCAATACCTTTGAAAACAGTTGATTAAATATGGTAATAAACTGGAAAGGTCTAAAACTTTTTAAACCTTTATAAAATATCCAAACTAGTCTTTCATAACTGAAAAAGTGTACTCTTTAGTAAGTAATTGATAATTTTTAATTTAAAAAAAGACAAAGAGTTAATGCTGTTATAATGAATAGTACCTATAAATAAGCCTGTCTGTTTAACGTTTGAAAAAAAAAAATTACCATCGAAAAAAAGCCCACATCGATATACATATTTACGCAGATTATTTTGATACACAGAACGGCAAACAATTTCAGGCGAGCCTCATTCTGTGTTCTCTTGGTAGTCCTTAAACTACTTTCAAGTTCTTACCACTTTGGGGTGCTGAATAGAAATATTTTTATTATATTATAATTACTTATAAACACATCTCATTGTTACAGGCTCTCAGATGACTCGTCTCCGAGAAGCGAGGCGTATTCAACGAATCCAAAGGGAACAATCACCGCCATCTAGCGATGACTCCAATAATTCCACCTGCCCCCCAACGGTGGACAAAGTTGCCCAGAATCGCGTCATCCTCGAGCTGGCGTGGAAAACCATCGCACTGATGCAAAAGAACCGCCTTATTCAACAGAAAATTGTTGCTCTACAAAAAGAAACGTCAGAATTTGTGGCAGCTGTCATGAAAAACCCTGAGAACCAAAGGCGATACCATGAGCACGTTAAACTTTATGGTGTTCCACAAAGGCTTCAACTACAGGTAGCCACAGAAAGCACCCCCACAATTAAAGTGGAACCAACACTATAAATACTTAATCGTTCAAGCTCTGTGTCGTTATCACTTCATGGTTTAACTATGTTCAGTTTACAATATTGAGTTATTGTGACATTGAGCCTTTGACTGTCATCATTTGTTATTGCGTTTTATGAACTGTTTAGTCTGACTCTAGGCGTATAATTAACTGATCTTTGTGGAATTCATTCATTTATGGACATAGGTAGGTAAGAACAATTCTATGGCGTGAACTCTCATTATTACAACTTAAAACTTAAGTTCAGTATAATACAAAAATGGTATTAAATTTTCTAGCTTCATTCAGATGAATAAATGTATTTAAAATAAAAAATCTAATTCCTGTCATAAAATGATTATTGGTTTCTTTTAGAAATCGTCAAACTAGTCATGTTTTGTATATTACATAATGAGTTATAACGTCTATTTTCTTCTTACCTATTGCTATAAATCAGCGAATATTTCTAAGTGTTACGTATGCGGCTAAAAAAATGTATAGAAATGTAAAAAAACAAAGATCTCGACTGTCTTTTAGTTACGTAATTAATTATTTAGATTTAGTCGATGTAATCGTCGTTTTTCTGCCCTCTGATTAGTTTTGTTCCCACTTGTTCTACTGGTCAGTTCTACCTTAGAACTAATGAGACTTTTTTTTCTCATTAGTCCTACCACAAAGTACTAAATCGTAGCACTAATGAGAAAAAATAAGTACCATTAGTTCTACGGCAAAACTGCCCAGTAGAACAAGTGGGAACAAAACTCTGATTCATTTAATACATCTTCGATAAGAAAAATAGTACTTGAATAAATTAAGGCAGTTAACAAAGTGGAAAAAGTTCAGTTTCAAACAAAAATACTTTTGTAAAACAATATTTTTTATATTTTAACTAAGTACCTACATTATAAAATTAAATTGTGTAAGTACTAGTTTTGTAACATTATCAGAATTTATTTTAGTACTTCACCATAAAAGAGCGGAAGATAACTTGTGGGTATATTTTAGGCAACGCATTTTTTAATAGTAAATTTCTTAATTTTTTTTTATAAAACTCTGTCTAATAAATAAGAGTGATCAATAATTTGAACAAAATTAAAACTTATTTACCAGTATGTTGTAATGTGTAAAGTAAAGGATTATGAGACTGAATTCGATGATATATTGAATGAATCAGCTGATTTTTGTTACTTCCTAGTAGCTTCAGTGAGGGCATTTCTTTGTTAATACAACTTTAATAGTCATCTTTTAAGCAATATTTTAGAATGCAGTGTCTTAAGTAAAAATGTTGTGGTAATGTTATTTGCTAATACATAGGCTACTATGAGGTTGTATTGTAAGAGGCTGTTAAAGATAAGATAAGATAAGATCTTCGTACCATTGTTGATTAGTTTTTGTGGTCACTGTAGTATTGATGTGAACTCGTTACTTAATATCTCAAAGAGATAGGTTATTAACGTGATGCAGCCTCCTTTTATCTTTAGTTAAATCTCTAATAAAAGAAAAATCTTAGATTTTGTAAATTTTAAGTCAGATCTACCTGTTCCTGTTGATTAATTAAAATTAATTGTAGTAATCACTGCCTTTAAGTCATTTTTATCGTTAATAATATAAAATGATGAAATGGTACGAAGAGGAGATTGAAAGGTTTAATACTCTTAATGATTTAAGTAAGATCAAGAGTGAATTAATTTTATTTTAATTTCTGAGCACCGGTTCAATGTAATGGTCAGGATTTTGAGTCAAGTACTTAAGACTCGAGTGCCATTCTTAGATAAAAAAATACTTCGAATTTTTTCCATGCTTTATATTTTGTAGTTGAACTATTGTTATACCTGAATGGTTTCTTACTTCTTAATAAAAATGAGGGTTGTGTCTCAATGAGTGGTTCTTAATGAGTGCTCATTGTGATTTAAATATGACAATGTAACTCGAATAATCTTAGCATTGTCAAAGAAACTTTTAACTTGGTTTTACTCAACATTGTAACAATTTCCATCTCATGCAATGTCATTGAAAAATGACAAACAACTACATTAACTTAAAGTTACAAAAGAATCATATACATATACATTTTAAAATATGAAAAAAGATCCACTCAGTAGTTTAACATCGGCTGTTAATATTAATAAATAGGATCATTAATTATCTTGTCTGTATTAACAGTCACACATCTCTTTCAGCTTTAGAAACCTCTGACAAAACGACCCTGTCAAATGCATTTATAGGTAAGTATTTAATGATTGCAATGAAAGCACAGATCTACCATAAAACTGTGTTCATTTTAAAATGTGCTTCATTCAATTGTGTATAGTTTTTAATTATTTGGTATGATCACAAAAACTATCCTAGTTATTATAAGCAAGTTATTATAGTTTGGTTACTTCTGAATTTGATATACATTTTTCATATAAATGTTACAAATACTTTTGTCGTCAAAGTATGTATTGAATTTCGAAAAAGCTTATTCCCTGTTTTATTCATAGAATAAAAACACCTAGAAGCCGAGTCCTTGTATGTAAAATGAGGCAAAAAATTCTGAGTCAAAATAGCTTAGGTTTCAGATTTATATCCTTCATACGTTACCTAATCGTAACTAAAATCCAATAAAATAGTAACTAATCCCCTAAAGGTAGGGAAATTAAAACTATTTCGTTCTTATAGGTACGATTAGGTAACGTATGAAGAATAAACATCTGAAAACTAAGCCATTTTGGCTCAGTATTTTTTGCCTCACTTTTGACAGTACGCTTTGTAGACCATCGTTCTAGGTTGTTATTATTCTAAGGTTTTATTACTTACTTTTACATTGAATAATTCTAGACTTTGAGCTATTTTAAAACCAAAGTATTCGAAAATTCAATTTGTTGATAATTATAAATTCTGAAAAAGGCGCTACAAACAATGAAACAATGGTTTCATCCTTATCAAGCCTACCTAATGGAAAGTAAAAAAAAAACTTATTTGAAAATGGAAAAGTACCCATTAAAATCTTACAGAATAATAAATATTCAATGTATTTTATAAACACAAACATTACAAGAAGAAAAACCTGACAATGTTATTGATCAACTTTCTCTCAAAAAACACAAAAAATTGTAATAAGTATTCAAATTATAATCTGGTATATTTTAGAGGAACATTTTAATTTACCTTGTTCCGCCGTCAGACCAAAAAAAAAGTTTTATTGGTCTGAGGTTCCGCCATGTTTTTTGAATAGAGAAAGTTACTTAAAATTAGTCTAACACGGTGTAACATTGTGATTAAAAAGTTAAGACCCATATTTATAATGATGCACAACACAACACTCCCTGTGTAAATGTCTACATACGCTTTAATATAATTCCCCTTACGGATTTAGATGTTAAGAATGTTTTTGAAAATAAACTAGTCTTTCTTCAATACTTAAAAACTGTTTCATTACATCTTTAAATTAAAAAATAAATATTTTACAACATCACATACATTGCTCCGATTCCAAAATAAGTAGCTAAAGCACTTGTGTTATAAAAATCGGACAACAGTGGTATCACAAACACCCAGACCTTAGCCAATATAGAAAAGTTCGTTTTCTAAATTGACCCAACCGGGAATCGAACCCGGGACCTCAGAGATGGCAACACAATGAAAACCGGCGTACAAAGCCACTCGACCACGGAGGACGACAATATAATATCGACGTCTATATTTATTTATTACGTTAAAAAATGCAATAGTTTAAGTCAGTCGATATAAAGTTTGACAAAACACATGCAATTTGGTCACAATAAGTACCTAACTTACTTACTTGAAATCACAGTCAAGTTAATTTGTTATGATGAATGATGGTACCTATGTATGTCAGTACGTATTACAGTTATTTATTATTCCTTCTATTTCCAACATCGTCCTAACAATAATCCTATCCAAGGCCCTACTGAACAACAGTGTGTCCAGTGTTGCCAGTGGCAGATAGTCAAATATAACATGAGACAGCTCAAAAAGTAACATTTTCACGAGAAAGTAACATTACCTACTTATTGTGGAAAACGACACAATACTATAATATGGCATTTTATTACACAAAAACTAAAATAAGTTTCCTGTCACATTTGTTAAACATCGAAAAAATCGTAATAATTGTTGATCGAATAATCGACTGGCGATGCTCTGAAAAATGCCTGATGTGGACCCCTATCCACTAGTAAACTAATTAGTAACAGTCTTAAAAAACATTTTAGTTATTTTTTTTATATTAAAATTCTACATAGGTGGGTTGTGTTTGAAAGATGGCTACATCTTTGTTTGTACTCATTCGTGTAAAAGTCTAGTCGCGGCGTGCGATGACGGTTTGGTCAAAAAATCATTACAATCAATCTGTACCTAATGATTTTGTTTATGCATTTAAAATTTTAAAATCGATTGTAATCATTCGCTGCTAGTCACCACTCGCCTCACTTGTGCTTAAGTAAGCGGGATGTAAAATTAAGAAATACAGGCGAGTGAGTGAATATGTCAGTCCACAAAATCAAGTGCGCCAAAATGACCTTAGAATATAGTTATCATTCTAAGAAGATAACGAACAAAAAAAATCTTGAATGCCGAATAAAAATGAAAATATTTTTTTGTTTGCTGGAAAATCTAAAAAGTAACATATTGAGTCGTGTAACATGGAGGTAACATGAGAGGGTCAAAAGTAACGTAAAATGTTACTTTTGTAACATTCTGGCAACGCTGAGTGTGTCGAATGGTAGGTAGATGGTAGTGCGTGCGCCCACGCACGAGACACGCAGCGGCTCGAACCGCCGCCAGAGACACGTGCGTGGTGCACGTGAGCGTGACCTTGCCGAAACCGAAATGCGGTGGTCAATAAAGTGAGAGGAGCAGCTAACACTTACTTCGCTGTGAGAATGCCCTTGGTTCATAAGTACCTAACTAAAGTAAGCTGCAAAGTTTCAAAGCAGCGGTAGAGCCACTGACATAAATGGATACAGCATTACTTATATTATTTACTATTTTAAAAATCGTATGTGCTACGGCCACAGAATACATTAATAGTTGCTACGGCTACCACACAAAAAGCTCCGTGCCTACCTGTGCTTGCTTGAATATTCAATAGTAATCAACATATTTACACAGTTACATATACAGTAGGTACCTAATGTTAGAAAGTTCGCAAGGACTGACGATCTGGGGCTCTATCAGCTAAAAACATTGAAGTTCATGTTAACTGTGTTTTGACAGATGTATCTGATACATTGCTACTTCGTCTTGGCACAAATAACAACTTAACAAAGAAAAATAGCAATGTATCACATACATCTGTCAAAACACAGTTAACATGAACTTCAATGTTTTTAGCTGATACCGCCGCTGGGGCTCTATCGGCTAAAAACATTGAAGTTCATGTTAACTGTGTTTTGACAGATGTATGTAATACATTGCTATTTCGTTTTGGCACAAATAAAAACTTACCAAAGAAAAGTATCAATGTATCACATACATCTGTCAAAACACAGTTAACATGAACTTCAATGTTTTTAGCCGATACCGCCGCTGGTGGAAGTCACGGCAGGTAAGCCATCATTTGATGAAGCACCGCAGTAGAGTCTGTGCGGAAAGAGAATTGTCATAAAATTTCTGTAAATTCGGGATTCGCACTGATATTGCTTCAGGGATAAAAAAATATCATCGTCTTAAGGGCGCACCGATCCTCCAGTAGCACCGCCACTTTAGGCGGTTTTCTTGATTATAACTATCTACATAAACACATTTAAAGAAATAAAAAAAACATACAAAAATAGTTTATAACTAACACTAGTCAGTGTATCAGAATGTTATCAAACATAATTATTTCGTTGTGATGTTTTTTTCTTGATTGCAGGCGCTCGATGGGCCCTTAAACTACCAATAGATACGCATTGAGCCTGCATGTTCAGTAAAGGCTGGCTTGTGCTCCGTCGGGACATCAAAAGTTTTATTTGTCTACATACTTTGGTAGTACTAAAGTTGTGCCCTATACTTACCCAAACCCAAGCCAATCAGACAAAGTTAGGTATCATCAATTATCCTCATGGTAGTATCAAAGGTATATTTTATTTCACATTGCATCATAAATAGGAACTGGGAACAGCTCAATCTAGCAGTCAAGTCACTGCTTTTTCACTCTGTTTTTTCTACTAAAAGTTAGCTCTGTGTGCCATCTGTGGAAACCCGTGCGAATTAGTTAGTTAGTGACATCTAGTGACGAGTAGAATATTGAATATTTTATCTGCGTCTTTCAACCCTGCAAAGTGTCACTGTCAAAGACTCAGTGTGTGGTGGCTTCCTCGGCAGAACTAACCGAGTAAACTGTCTTGATATACTTGGTGCCAAATGCTCCAAGCAGCATTGGAATGCGATGCACCCGCATTCTAATGAAAAATTAAACAATATCTACCACTGAACCATTTAACACTTGACACTGGCAAAAATTACTTCCAAGAGGAAAGTAGATTACCATAACAAAAAAAAAAAAAGAAGAAGAAGACTCAGTGTCAATGGGTGCATTCTGGCAGACTAATCGCTGTCATCGATCACGTGATCGATTACTTAAATCGATGCATTTTGATTCGTCTGAACGTTCAAATCGCTAACGACTACGTATATTTTTTGTTGACTCATAATTAATCAACTAAAATCATCTCATGTGAACCCAGTATTAGCCGGTGGCGTACATTGCCGGTTTTATATCAAATGTGTCAAAGAGGTCCTTTTCAAAAGCATCAACGAACTAGATGTACGCACAGCAGCATATCAAGGTATAAACTATACATATCTATAACTACGACACGCTATACAGTGTTAGAAAGAAAGTCACCTTGTCATCATTGGTGGATTTGTTTAGTGTGTGCAAATTTGCCAATGACTGCTTAGCTGTCAAAATTAAGGGCTAATTACTGATCAGCTGTCAAAATATTGACGTTAGTGGGCAACGCCCCTGGCGCATACGTCACCATCCGCCCCGTCTCGCTGCTCGCGTGACGTCATCAGTCAGTCAGTTGACCTCAGTGGACAGTGCGCACAGTTTTTAGTGTCGTGTTGCGGCTAGTGAAGTTTATTAATAAAAAAAAAAGTTAAAAAATTTACAACAAACTGGAGTATCGGTAAGTAACTTTTTATAGTATTTCTAAGTAAAAATTTTTCAAAAGTGTTAGTCTTTTTTAACAAATCGAGTGAGCGTTGACGAAATACGGCATTTCATAACAACTTTCAAGTCCTTATTTATAAAAAATAATGAATTTAATGAAACTTCATACACATAAGTAAAATATATTGGTCTTAAAAGTTAATAGAACTCATTTATGATAAATAGTATAACATCTAGTTAGACAGATTTTAAATTTTCCATAGAAACAGAAATTTCCAATTATCTTTTTTAAATTAAGACATTTCAAAAATGTTCCTTGCTAACTTTTTAAACCTACGTATCCTGCTTATGCATATGAAGTTTCATTAAAATCGGTTCATTCATTTCGAAAAATAAGGACTTGAAAATGACGTTTTCGTCAATGCCCCTATCTCGAATTTATCGCGTTTCTTTTCAATGGTTTCATAATTATTATTATTATGATCGATAAGTGTAGTCTTAAATAGTTAATCCGCTTTTTAATAACTTGGCATGATAAATATTATGATTACGAGTAGCCATCGAGCTTCTCTTAGATCGATAGATTAAATTCTAATATTACTATTGTTTTCTTAATTTTCTTTTGGTTTTGTTATAACTTTATTATTATTAAATGTTATGTTTTTGCTGTAGAGACGAACCATCTGGCTGCGGCGGTGGGAAGAGGGTCCATCACGACAGCGCTACGAGAAGGCCATAGGTAGATAGTCTGACCCATATTTAAGCACAAGAACATAAGAACATCCTCTTCAAATTAATAATGTGAGTAATTATCTTAGTCTCTTACATCTGCCCCCCTAGTCAAAAGTAAAATTTTTGCAATCAAGGATTTGATGTTTTGAAATTCGATGGTAACGAAAACTTTTGTCAATCCAATGCATCTTTCGAAAGCGAAGCAATTACGAAGATTTTCAAATGTAGGATTGACAAATCAAGGCCTTCTTGTGTGTTTTAAAAAATGTTGCAGCAGTATATAAAATAATTTCATTAGGTTAGGCATAATTAACGTGACCATTCGTCCCGTTTTCGAAAAAAACATCTTTCCAGATGTTTTGACAATCGATAAAGATGAAATAGCTAAGTATATAATTATTAAATTGAGATTTTGCACTTTCACAATGCTATTTTTATATTTAGATAAATAATTATATTAGAAAAATACTAGAAAATATAGAGCACCTCAGACGGGACTCGAAGCCGCACTTATTATTCTAATTTTTCTTCTTTTAAAATATTATATCGTATTTAAAATAAAAATTATTCATAAGTAGTTTTTGTTCTCATGACTTGGTAATTTTCACACCTGTGATTTGATTCTTTGAACTTACCGCCCATGAAAGAAACAAAAGGCGACGGATTCTTTTTTTTTGAGTGTGAGAGCATTCGAATAAGTAAACATTTTTTTTTTTACTTATCGGTTTAAACTTAAACTAAAACATTAAATGCGAGTCATTGATAATCTAAACAATTTGAACCGTTTATGTTTTGATTCTTTAAAATATTAAATTGTTGATTATTTATGGTGTTGAGATTTTCTTTGTTGATTTTATATGTTGAAATGTAAACCCGGTAAAGTGAAACTTTACCTTAGAAATAAAACACAATTTTTACGGATTACAGCGCGTATATTGTTAATTCAGGTGTTATTTTAGAATGATTTAGTTTGGATTTATTGGTTTTTTGAATTCCCGACGTTTACTTGCCTTACTTAACGTGGTTTTACTTGATTATTTAATACTTACAATGTTAACCCGCCTTTTAGCGGTGAAGCCTGCTCACTTGATTTAACACTGATTCACAATACGTAACTTCATTACGTTGAAAAAAAATAGTTTTAAATAGTAGTGTGATTGGAAGTGTTTTTTGTTCTAGATTTCCGTGGACATTTGCGGCAGAGATCAAAAGAAGCTAGAAAGAAGCGAAAAAAATGAAATAATGCCGCACCACACAGAGACAAGAAATGGTGGATGAGCTCTTTGGGTCATGAGCATCTTTGTTATTCTAACACGTTTTGATTTAGAGTTTATTTATTTACTAAATCCTGAACATGCACTAATTTTTATCGATGCCGATCTTATTACCTCTGAATGAAAATTGACATTGTGGTGTTATTAACTAACGTGGATTAACGTTTGCCTTATTAAAATTTATTTTAAAAATAATACTATTTCATGGTAAATTATAATACTTATAAATTATATTACTTACTCTTGGCCAACATTAATTCTTGCTTCTCGGCACGGGGCGCACCATTTCATTCTATTATTAAAAATTTTTTACATGTTACTTTTATTTTTTTCTTATACTTTTAATATATCTATATTTGCATCAATAATATCACGTTTTATTTATTCATCTTGTTTTTTGTTTAGTTATCTTATGTTTAAATAAGATAGGAAAAATAAGTATTGTCAAAAGATTTAATTAGTTTTGGACTTAGCTTACGTCATCTTCGCTATCGGTATTGAAAAAACAAATCACAATCAAAAAGCGACTCACTAAATTAAATAATTACTTATTTTTTTTATTTAAAACAACTTATTTATATGACTATGCTTACACATTACGTTTTTATATTATATTCCTGATTTCTGATGGTCTACAAATAAGTGCCCACAGGCACACATTCACTAGCGAGCATGACAAAAGTATTGTAAGTCCTTTGACTAGACCGACAATCTACCGCTGTTGTTCATTCAATTATGCTCTTTAAAGGTATGACGATAATGTTCACTTTACGTTTCCAAAATTGTAACAATAGAACAGAATAATGCAACCGTTTTTTTGTTGTTTGTGAATGTTTTGCGTTTAACAACCTACTTTTATTGCTTTACTTACCTATTTGCAATATTTGTGTGAATATTTTTTATTAGTCCAGTCCAGCGAGTCATTTTTATTTCTATTATAATTATTAACACTATTTTTATTATTAAATTGTTACATGTTATACTAAATAATATACTAGAAAAAATAGGACTCGCACCAGATCATGTTCTCGGACGGGAATCGAACCCGCGACCTTTGGATAACCGGTCCAATGCTCTGACCGCTGAGCTACCGAGTAACTGCGGTAGCGGTCAGAGCATTGGACCGGTTATCCAAAGGTCGCGGGTTCGATTCCCGTCCGAGAACATGATCTGGTGCGAGTCCTATTTTTTCTAGTATATTATTTAGTATTATATAAAAATAGCATTGTGAATGCTTAAATCTCAAAATTTCAAATTGTTACATGTTGTTACTTATACAGTATTAAAAAAATACGACTCGCTCCAGATCATATTTTCGGACGGGAATCGAACCCGAGACCTTTGGATGTCGATCCAATGCTCTGAACGCTGAGGTACCGAGTCACTATCTTTTTAGATATTTTGACAATTGATTAAAATGAAACAGCTACATAATTTTTAAATTTGAGATTTTTCAAAAGATAAGATTAGAGATAAATTTTTCGAAAGATATTTCAATTGAATGTTGAATTCAGTTGAATTCCTTACATTGATGAATTAACGCTGGCTTGCAGCGTAAGAGTGGAATATACTAGAAGCAATTCGACGATGCCACTAGTGACTCGGTAGCTCAGCGATCAGGGCATTGGATCGGACATCCAAAGGTCGCGGGTTCGATTCCCGTCCGAGAATATGATCTGGTGTGAGTCGTATTTTTTCTAGTTTATTATTTGGTATTGTATAAAAATAGCATTGGGAATACTAAAATCTCAAACTTAAAAATGTTGTTGCTTCCTCAAAAAGTTGATTTTACCTACCTACCAACTGTAGAATCAGAAACATTGATAAAACCAGAAAAAAGCAATAAGCTTTTATTATGCCGTTTTGTTAGTTCTTTCGTTATAATTGATTTAATAGAAAAAGGTTTTATTGTGATAGTAATAATAAATTATTTAATTACCGTATAAACGTAAGTGTTTTATTTCCCATTTACTACCTACACGATATAGTGTATGATCAAGCAAGACATTCAAGAAAAATACCGAATTGTAAGCCTTATCTTGCATATTATCACTTGAAAGACGCGCAGCCTATTATTTCGATTTTATGCATTACCTATTGACAGTGAACAATTTTATGATGTGTATTGTCTTGCTTGACCTTGACCGACAGAGCTGCAAAAAGGTGAACGTCAGGATGGCTGGTTGTCTGCATCGGTTCGCGTTAAGCTGGTGACCAAAAATTGTTACCTATTGGTTACTATTTGCTACCTACAGTCAGTTAATTGCTACCTAACTATAAACCAAAATAAACGGATTGCAAAATGTCCAGCCATTCTGATATCAGGATGGCTGGTCCACTCTCCGTTTGTGTAAACTAAATAAATTCTTGCTATTATTTCTTCTTTACTTCAGTAATTGCTACCTGATTGCTACCCTCACGTTTAACAATGTTTACCTTGTAGCTGTAACAAGTAAAAAGTTAAATCATTTGAAAATTTTACAGGGAATGGACTATTGAAATAAGCTTAAACGATTACAACAATGTTTTATTGAAATACATTTTTATATGAAATAATATCTATTTACTAAAGTCATCCTGATATTAGAATAGTTGGACATTTTACAATCCCTTTATTTTGGTTTATAATTAGGTAGCAATTAACTGACTGTAGGTAGCAATTTTTGGTCACCAGCTTGACGCGAACCGATGCAGACAACCAGCCATCCTGACGCTCACGCAAAAGGCTCGTAGAATTCGTTTCACTCGCATGCAAAACCAAATATTATCTTCACTTTGTTAGTTTTAACTTAGCCTAAACATAATATGTTTTTATTCATTTTAGTGGCACTACTTAGTTTAGTGTTCAATCAGTCCGTTACATAAAAGTTTTGTAACATTAGAGAGTTCGAGTTGTGAAATTAAGATTATAGAAAAAGCTCCTTTAAAATTCTTCACAAACAGTTAATTTTGTAAATCACAGATAAGCAACATTTTCCTTAAAATAATGAAAGATATATTTTATATCTTATTTGCCTCTTATCAAAGTCAATAAGTCAAAAATTTTTATTCAAATAAATTTAGAACTTAATGCTTTTGCATTGTCTATATTTTTCTACCATTCGTTAGTGACTTTTTTATCTTTTTTGTGTAAATCATAAATTAAACACTATTTTAAATACTAAGATAATTAAGGTAAGTATTTCCTCATTTAAAAGCTCGTTTACCATTCCAGCATACTTAAGTAAATCATTATAAAATTAATAAAATAAGCAAACGTCACAGACAGTCATTTTTAGTTCCCGTCTCGTTAAATACACAATTAGGTTAGTAAATCGGCGATGAGCATGTTTGAAATATAGTGTTCAACACAAATTTGTTTTGCACGGCAAACTCATTGAATCAGCAGCCGCGCCCGACGCACACTACTATAATCTATTTAAATTAACTAGAAGCGCATGACGCACACATGCACAGTCGGTCGAGCACCACGACTTAGTCGAGACGGAATTACGAAAACACTATTTGTCTCATGCGACCGTTTCCCCCTGTTCATTCGCATTCGGGTTCAAGGTCAAAGTGTATACACTTGATGTGCTGCCCACTGTACATTCGCCGAGGTTGGCGAGCGTGTGGACCTGGAGCCAGTATTTTTGGTTTTATTCCAAAAGAACCACGACTACTTATTAGTCTTTGACCACAACCGTGTTTTTTTTATCACAACGTCCACAACATAATGCTGCAGCACTGAGCATTTAAATCACACATTTAGTAGTGATGTATAAAAGCATTTACCACAATACAGAAAAAGGTACAAAAAAGGATTAGGTACTGCACAGCAGAACAATTATTGACAAAAATCTTAAGTATATCTTTATTTCGAAAATGATTCGCCGAATTCGGCTATCGTAGAAAATTTCCGTTGTTATAAATAACACCGACCGAGACAACAAAAGCTCTAAAACAATAAATATTAAGAAGTCACTATATCAAATCACACTGATATTCAATTTTTCGAACATTTCAGAATGTACTCTAGCTTGTCGACTGCTAAAACAAACTTTTTTTATATAAAAACAACAAGTTTCTAAAACAGACTAATAAAAATAAAAATAATGCTCCGTAATGATTTATAACCCTTCCGTAAGATTTTATAATAAGAAGTTTTAAAGCCAAAAAAATGGGACGCATTTTGTAAGATTTATTACCAATTGTCTTTTGTATGCACCCCACGTTTTTAGGTTTAAAACTTCTGTATAGAGTCATAAATCTTTACTATAAATTAATTTAGTTAAAATAAAGTTTCAAAAGTTTTTGATACAAAACAACTGAATAGCAACCCAGTAATCTCCCGCACCTACCTACCAATCGCTGTTTCAAAAGAGGGATGTTGTAAGTTTGACGTGTGTGTGTGTCTGTATCAAATGTTACTGGGTACCTACTTACAAATATTAAAGTAGGTAAGTAGATGAGTCAATCCGCATATTTTATTTTTTATTTTTTAGAGGTTTTTTGAGTCGGAGTTCATTTAAATTTTCAATTTTCGAAAATCAAAAGTAGTTAGGTACATGAAAACATTAAAAGCGATGGAAAAATGGCCGATTGCCATCAATCATTAAAAGTCATCTTATTTTTAGCATTCAGCAGATAATTCGCAATCGATGACTTAGCAGTTGGTCTGCCAGAATGCACCCAATGTGAAAAACCAAATCAACCGAATAACCAAACCGAACCGAAGTCCGAACCGAACCGATCGAATGGAATCGAGTCGTGATAATTTTGTTTGTTTTGTTGTAGGATAACATAAAACTAGCAAATATAAAGAGAAAATCGAAAGGTGAGCTTCGTTATACACGTAAATACACTTTATAACATACTTACCTACTAAAGAACGTGTTTGTAATTCAGAAATTTTGAAGAAATTACTAGTAAATAAAAGTAGGTGTGGCATCTTTCCCAATTATTTTATGTTCATATCAAATAATCTTAGTTTCAGATTACTTTCGAGGTTCTATTAGTGAGACAGACAAGTCTTTATTACCTACATATCAAAATGACAGTCCTAGAATCCTGCTGGTCACCATGCATTTGGAATTCCAATGTGAAGACTGGCAGCAAAATGGTAGCAGCATACACTGCAGCAATGAGTATAATCCTGATCATTTTTATCGGATATCAGATGGCTGGAGGTGATTCCACACAGTTGTGGAACCCTCTTTTTGAAGCAGACGTCAGATTTTGTAAGTCAGCCTAATATAAATGTGGTTTTATCTTGTATAACTTCACTATAAGATTATTGCCATCTACTCTTATAAACAACCTATGTAACTACAGTTCCTATGTCTTAACTCACTTGTATGCCCTGGTCAAACAGACAGCGAACCAAGTGATGTGACTAGATTCAAGCAATACCGTACATTACAAAATAGAAATGCTTTGCCACACAAATATTTTGCTGTCTGTTTGACCAGGGCTGTATTGAATCAGATTTTTTTATTCAATGTATTTATGACACCAACAATATTATTTTTATCAAATAAAAAAGCCTGTCCATAATTTTGATATCAAAATATCTAAAAGAAGTCAGTTAAAATACAGTGACTTTAGACAATTTGTTTCTTTTGTTTCAGCTTTACAAGTTTTTGGAGCACTGTTCATTTTTATTCTATTTTTGCTGTTCTCTTTTTCCATTACAATGGTAAGTAGCACTTTTTGTCTGCACTAAATACTAACATCTTTCAGTATTTTGTGCGAATAGTAACAGAATTAATGATACAAAGTGAAAATAATTTAATCCTTAATTCATCAACCCCCGAGTGGACGCAGGTGGCCGGATAACAATGGCATATCTAATGTCTCTCATTTTCCGGGGTTGAAGGGTTGATTTTCTTATTTGCAGGTTATCGGGATGAATATTTGGATGAGAGGTTTGATGTTGCCATGGATGATAACTTTTGGATTTATTATTGTATTCCAATTGATATTCGGCTTATGGTTGATTGGCGGTTACTATATTTATGTAAGTTAGTTGATAAACATCGCCTCATTTTTCTTATAAAAATAATAAAAATTAACTGTAGGTACACCAGTGTCTTGTTTACTTGTATTAACTGATTTACTAAAATAATAATAAAATAGGCTTCTAAAATAATGTATCAAATTTAATTTTACAACAAAATCAATCAAATGTTAACTAAATGAATTGATTGGAATAATTTATGTGTTGCTTGTTTTGAGAAATACTTTTTTTTCTTTCAGCTTGATGCTACCTTTGCAGCATTCCTTGATTTCCTGTGGATGGCTTATAATGTAAGTGTGACACATAACAAAATTATTAACATTAATAGCTCAGGTAGTTACAGTCAGCACCATAATGATCTGAGTATTCAAACCTACCAAAGTAGCTAATCATTTGACAAAAATCAACCTTATCTGTTCTTTAGAGACAAGGTTGATTTTTGTCAAATGAATTTTTGGCGCTGACTGTACTCTTATTTCTTGGTATGATTCAGTTGTAAGTATAATAATATTAAAATATAACCGGATCTACAAACCTACCAAGGTAGGTAATGATTGATTTTAATTAAGAAAATCAGGAAATATTAATTGTCAAAGACTTATATTATTACTCATCAAAGAACATTTATTTATATTATTTTGAGTGAAAAGAAATAATCACTGATCACCATGATTGTGAAGATTTGTCAAGAGCATTGTATTCACTTATAAACATTATCTATAGAAGTTACTTGTCTGTAAATCTTCCATGAAAGAAAGAAATAATTTTAAATATAATGAAAGTGGTTCAAAAGATACCCTTTAAAAATTTAAAATGACTCCATAAAGAAGGATCCTCATATGTTGATTTTATGATTTTTCGTGTATAGCTTACAAAATTGTGTTTTTGTTGTTATTTATAAATTGCTAACTAAAATAAAATCGCCAATACAGAAATAGAGAAAATTAATAACAAAGATTAGCAATAATTACTATTAATTTATATAAGCTAAAACATATTTGTTTACCACAACATACCATCTATTCAAATATAATTTACTATCATTACATCATCATCATCATCATCATACATCTTCGATTACATCAACTTTAAAAAAGCGACAGGTCAACTCTTGTATGGGAAGTGGTCATTGTTCTATAATGGAGTTTTCTATCATCAATAATAGGCTGTAATAATAGTTATAAAGACACATTAATCATTTCAATCTTTTTTCATTACAGATCTATTGTTGGCTCTGCGTATTATCTCAGTATCAAATAATTTTGCAAATGCAATCACCAAATATTGAAATATTAGTTGAGTATTAAAGTAAGTACCTACAACCACAAAATTAGTTTTAAGAATGGATCGCCTTATAGACTGTATATGTGTTGTGCGTATTTTACATTGTCATATGTATAGGTACCCAGTTAAATCAATTTATAAACCTTTACAACAAATCCATGAAGTTTTACTATTTTGTAATTTTGATCATTGTAATAAAGAAGGTATCAAATTACAAAAAGACGCACATACTGTGCAAATGTGTGTTCAAGATAATGTGTTAATTAACAGTGTGCAAGTTATTCAAGAAAAAAATAGTGAGGGATTTTTTATTTCTTAAATTCAGATGTGAGTAATGTAGCTTGTAAATGAATCTTAGGCCCAAATAAAGTATAGTCTGTCGATCTTTACTTGTCTTTTGATTGTTGATCTGTAAACAACTTTTGACAGTTTGCCATACGTTTTTTTAAATCAAATCGTTATCTAAAAATATGTTTTCTTATTAAATCAAATTGTCACTAATAATTAGTAATTTCTTTTGTAATCTATGTTTGGAAAACCATTTGTTATATTATTTAAGTAATTGAATTTTTTCAATAAAGAGTTGGGTGAAGTTTTTACCAATTAAGACAAGTAAGGATAGACAGACTATAACAGGAAGTCTATTGGCCGAATACTCAAACGTCACTCAACTTGAGAGGCTCTCAAACATCGTCCTGTCGCATCAAATGTCAAAGATACGACAAAGACAGAATGATATTTGAGCGCCCCTCAAAGTTGAGTATAGTTTGAGTATTCGGCCATTAGTGTTACAAACATTTCTGTACCGCTGGTGGAGACACTTGCATAGAATACAGAATACATAATTTGTCGAAGATAGTGTTCTCGCTGAATACAGGGTTAATTGTAAAACATCAGCAACGACGCAGGTGTAGATTACTAACATCAATACAATTCAACGTTTGTTCTACGACTTTTCCGAAAAAAAAGCGGCTTTCCATACAAATGTCCGAACAGCTGATCGGGCTTTGTATGAAAAGTCGATAGTTTTTTGTCTTTATCAGAAATTCGTAAAACAAACGTTGTTGTTTATGATGTGAGTAATCTGATCCTGCGACGTTCTTGGTGTTTTATAAATAAACCTGTGTTATCGGGTTGGAGAAATTATTGGAGATACTCCAGCTGGTGTGAGGATATTTACTTATCTTTAGCACTTATCTATACCCAAAAAAAAAATTGTAACAGACCAATCAGACTGACCAGTCTGTAGGTACATAACAGATATTTAAGAATAAAATTAATGTGTGGTCTTTATAAAAGAATTGGAAACCAAAACAATATTTTTTAGAATTTTTGTCTGTATGTTTGTACGCGCATCACGCAAAATCTACTGCACCTAATCAGTTGTATTTATGAGAATCTAACTTAAAATCTAGTGCATGATTCATATTGATACGCCAACTAGAATAAAGTCCACGCGGGCGAAGTCGCGGGCAGCCACTAGTATACTATAAATAGATTATGTTTTGTAATTTTAATTGTAAAGCCATTTATTCCACATTTCAGTTTCAGGATTCTTTGTCCTTTCCATTGTTCGTCTACTCCTTTCCAGCAACCTTTATTGAGCGCGAAGCGTCTGCTTCAGCTTGGGCTAAAATGCTTTCATATTTCTGTCCGTTTGTTCTCTTCAGGTCGCAATTCTCAACCGATTATCGTGAAATTTTGTGAGCAGTTACGATTATAATATTGAATTTTGTTGTCGTGCAAGTTTTTCGAAATTTTTTATAAAGTAAAGTAGAGTAAGTTTTCTCAGTGCTTGCTCAGTGAGCTGTAGACCCCGCTTAAATTGTGTTGTTTAAAAATTAATGTAATAGATGTCGCCACGAGGTTAACACTGTTTGGTAGGTTTGGTATTCTTTTAGTATATCTATTCTAAGCTAGATGGCGCTTTGAACAATTTTCGAATTGGTGAATTTTTTTTCCCAGTTTCGAAAAATCTGGCTCGACAAAAAAATCGATATAATCATCGAACCTGTTTACAAAATCACGAGAAACGGTTGAGAAATGTGACCTGCAGAGGAGAACAGACAGCCGGAAAGCGGACAGACATACGAAAGCATGTTTGCCCAAGCTGAAGCAGAGACGCTTCAATTAGTTTTAATGGTTAACTGTGCAAATTGTTATCTATTAAATGAATGCGATTTGTGACGCTTTGTGTGTAGATATTAAGTTAAGTAGGTACAGTCAGCAATGAAAGGCACTTAATTTAACAATAGTACTTTGTCATAATTAAAATAACTTTTTTGCTGAATTTTCTAAACTGTGGGACTTCTGTCAAATATTTTGCTATGCCAGAGACTATAAGGTGACATTAAATGTAAAGAAATAATTAGGTACCGTGTAAATACACAATTTATCAAAAAAATATCAATAGCTTTTTACAAACACAAAAACTTAATGCCAGATAATTTATTGTGGTTTTTCTCGACGAAAAATAAAACGAGTCACTGAGTTTGTGTGTTTATATAACATTTGATATTTTGCGAAGGGACCATCAGTTTGGGTTTTTAATAAATTGTGTATTTACACGGTAATTTTTTGCGGGAGTGGCGCTAGTTTTGCACATAATGTCGCCTTAAGCTACTTTCTTTGTTGACTGTTCATATTGTTAGAAAAAATATAGACCAAAATAATATTTTTTTGAGTCTAAATTCTGCCGAGGTATTTTAAAGTAAAACTAATTTTAAGTGACTTCATATACCTAAGTGATATTGTATCCGTCCATTTAAAAGCTTTACACTCGGGGATCACCTCAAAAGAATCTCTTTTTTGTGTATTTTTAATATAAAATTGTGGAGGTAACTTTATTATAGGTCCTTTTATTATATGACACTTAATTAATAAATTCAATATGATATTATTTATTAATTATACATAAAAAATATTAAAAATGCAATAAACAAGTGTTGGGTTACCTTATTGTAGCTAATGATCGTATAGGATGTCCTAATAAGAGCGCACTTTTTCATTTAAAATGAAATGAAATGAAAAAAAATCTTTATTCAAATTAACTTAGATATTAAGTGCTTTTGAATTGTCTATATTTTCCTACCACCCATTCGAGACGTTTTTAGCTGACAAGAAGAAAAATAAAATGACTTATTTTTTGAGCTAGCTGTGATATTTTGATTGCATTGTAAAGTAGACATGTTGCGATTATGTATGGAACAAAATATTTGGCAAAGCGCTCCCGCGGCTCTGACAACAGGCCATTGTTTTTTAAATAAAAATTTTGATGACTGACGTGGCTCTATCAAAATGATTTAAATAGGATTATGAACCTACTCGAGAGCTGTGACAATTTAGGATCTAAGATGTCGACATTAATATTAATATATCCCCACAAAGCCGCACAGTGTGGCTGGTGGCGTCTTTCTGGGCTCTATTCAATAAAAGTTAGAATTGTAATTTACAATTACAATTTTCGATACATTACTAACAATGTTAGGCGACTTGTTACTATTCATGTAATTAAACGTACGTCGAATTGTAGTTGTAAATTACAATTGTAAGTATTATTAAATAGAGCCCTGCTGAAGCCACGTCCATGTCCATGCCGATCAGTAGAGACCTCAAGAACTCGGTCATGATTCCGCGAAGTTGGCGAGTGCGAGAGCGAATTAACGTTCTCCGTTTTGGAATGGGTTTTCACAATGTTAATTCGTTCTTGTTTTGTGTAGTGCTCCATTTTTTAAAATCGCAACAATAATAGGTCACAGCTGTTTTTCAGAGTTGCCACTTGCATGGAAATAAGACAATTTAAAGTGTGCGCTCTCATTGGGACACCCTATATTTGATGCTGGATATCTATCTAGTTATAGATCAAAGTACTTTATAATTGTAAAGACACCAGTATTTATTATAAATAAAAATGCATTTAGCTTTTGTTCTGAAACTTCGAAGGTAAATTATTTGGATTGCTTTAGGTACATACTCTTGTAATACAATTAAGATATCTGTTTTGTATGTATTTTTTACGGAATCCACTCGAATAAATTAGATAAACACTTTAATAATAATGCATTTTATTTTAAAATAATAAAACAATATTTAAAAAATTTTAATTATTTATTCGGAGAAATAAAAATTCTTTGAATTTTTGTTCATTACATCGACTAAAATAAAAGTACATGGAATGAGTTTTGAAGGATTTTTTGAAAGTAACAGATAACTGCGTAAAAGCTTAATTCGATTTTTTATTACGATAATTTATTACAAATTTTAATGATAGTTATCTAATTTACGATTAACGAAGCTTATAAAAATTGAAATGAACAACATTATTTTTCACTCATATTGCACATAGCTTTAACATAACCAAACTTTTATCATTCAAATTAATATACCCAATTGTACTGCACTGACCTTCAAAACTTAGTACCACACTGCAATTTATCATAAACAATAGAAGTTAAAGTTATGAAATAAAAGAAGGCTTTTGATTATAAAAAAAAATATAGTTAATATTAAAGTTTTTAAGTTTTTATTTAAAAAAAATAGTTTTTTAGTACTTTTTATTTCGAAAATATATCTTGTGTATTTTAAAAGTTATTACAATTATAAAAGTGTGGTACTAAGTTTTGAAGGCCAGTGTATTAAAAACATACACATCACATATAAAAATATTAACTATAAGTACTTACATTACTTTGCATTTGGTTTGAATTAATACAAAATGAAAGATCAGTTGGATTTGAGTATTTTCTATAGAATGTCATGTTTCTAAATGAGAAATAGTATTTTTTTCGTAATTAAACGGTGTTGTGTGAGTTTTGTAAAATAAATGCTACGAAATTCACTATTCGTATGACTATTGTTTTAATGAAACCAGCTAATCTAATAGAGCATTTTCAGTTAAATACTTATGAAAAAAATTGTAGTCTTTGAGCGATGACGTATTTATAAATAAAAAGTAAATCTAAATGGATTTATGTACAATGAAATCTTATTTCGAACGATAAAAATAATATACAATGCTAAGACTAAAATGTACAGATTGGAAAATACAACTACCGCCTAAATACAGTCGTGGTTCTAAATATTTTACAATAATTTACAGAAGCTTAACTTTACTATGATATGCAATAAGCTAATATAAGTACTTAGTTCACTGGACTCTTCATGGGTTCGTGGAGTTCAAAATAATCTGCTGTCTTAGAATAAGATTCATAATTTTCGATTAATTATACAACGTGTTACAAAAAATACCCCTAATGCCGAATATGGCATTTAGGGACCATCAAACTGAACAACTTTTACTATGGGACCAACTCTGAAATCGCGAAAAAAAAACCAGCTGTTTCATACATTTTAATATTTTCGATTTTAATTTTTGTATGAAACAGCTGATTTTTTTTTAAGCTTAAGTACTTTTGGCACTTTCGCAGAAACATTTTGTTTTGTAAAACAGGGAAGAGACTCTATAACGGTGACAGTAACCAACAAAAATAAATTATGTTTTATTGGAGTCTTTGTTTTTATAAACTTGCACTTTGTTAAAGTTACTTAAATGACGCCATTTAGTTTCCAAGTGACAGCCATTTGTAATTTTCCTATTTTACATCATTATTTTTCTGATTCTAGTACACATTATTTTCTTCTTATGGAATGATTTCGTTTGTTTACGACAAAAATAGAAAACATTGAATAGTACCTTATTGGAATGTAGGGAAGCTAAATGCAATCAAATATAGCCCTAAGCACCAAATTTTGGCACATCATTATATTACTTAATTCAGTATATTTTACATACAGCTCAAAATAAGCAGTCATTTTTCGAAATCTTGTCATCTTTGAGTATTTAATAGTAAAAAGTCTTGTTGTCCGTATACTCGAAACGTTCTGTCTTGAAACGAACCGTCAATTATGTACAATTCACTACCATAAAGGAAACATCCTTGGTCAAAAAACATGTAAAAGAATTGTTTAACGATAACAAAAATACTAAACTTAACAACAGAATATAAATCCAATAGGTAAGTATCAAATCAAAAACATTATAGGCTTTTTATCCAAACAATTTGACTTTGAATAGCCCGTATACGTTTATAACCTCAAAATTATCTCAAATATGGCTATGATCCAGACGAGTACCAATTCGTATTTGGAGGTGCTGACTTATCTATAGGCTGATGCGAATGAGTCGCATGCGCAGCGTGAGCTTGTGGGTGATAAAGATGGAACGAAGATGGCGGATGGAAGAATTGGGATTGGTCTAACGGCGACGCGTAATCTAATGCTCCGGGAACAGCCGAATACGCCTGTGGTTTTAAAGGCAACGGTGCTTCCCCTAAATAAGAGTGCCTTAGCGCTTCGGAATATGCGCTATTATCGTACGACAACGCGTATTGCTGCTTATCCCTAGGTGAAACTGACCCCGGTGGCGTCATAGCTGAATGGTAGTCAGCATATCCTCCGTAAGCCAAAGAACTAATGTCAGTACCCTTATGACCTAATTGTTCTCCGTAGCTGGAGCCTTCGCTTCCTGGAGGTGTCGGAAGAGGTCCATTTTGCCCATCGCTAGAGTAATACCCTCCCGTTCTCCCATCTCCTAAAAAGTTACTACGGATAACACTCTCTCTGTTAGCGTATAGTTGTCTCAACAATGCTGAAGCAGGAGTCGTAGTGTGATTACCAGGAATTTGTCTATTCAAATGATTTAGGTGATGATTTTGAGTACCGATCCACTGTATTGTGGACTTCTGTTGCTGCTGCTTTAACAGAGCGTCTGTAGAGAAGTCAGTTGGCCGATGCGATATTTCTTTGCCGTCTAGAGAGACGGAAGGCAAGTGTTTGGACATTGCATTTTCTAAATCTCTTACGGATGTTGCGTCAGTTGTTCCTTCGGGTATAGATAGATTGGTTTTGGTCATTTCTCGCTCGGCGGGCGATATTGCTGCGCCAGGGTTAGAAGAAGACTTCCTTCTCTCTTCCTCTCTTTCTTCGTCTTCTTCAGTAGCGTGCTTTCGTTTTTTCAGTCTTCTTGCTGGCATTGGTGACGTTCTTTCAGGGTTAGTGTGGAGAGGTAATGGTGGGGCATCATTCAGTCTAGTTAGATGAGTAACATCTGATGTGGGAACAGGTGCGGTAGACGCTGATTCTGGATTTGTTGTGGGTTCTGTTCTTTCTGCTGGGTGTCTTTGTGGTGGAGGTGGTCCTCCCGAGTTATCAGTATCAGGAGGTCCATTTTCAGGATCGCCGGTGCTTTCCTCGCGTTTCACTCCTTGAACGCTCTCCTCTAGCTGACAGCAATCCATTACTGTGTTTGGATACTCCCGGCCACTGCAAAAGGAAATAAACAATTAACGTAATCTCTAAGAATGTAGCTCATTCTGATATTATGGTAACTCAAAGTGCGCCGATGTTAATTATTGCCGTGGTGAAGAATAAATCATCTGAATATGTACATTGTAACGGTGCTGCGCATATAAACAATGTTGTTCTTTATTTAGATGTGATGTATGATGTAGGTGACTTGCCTGATGACGTAGTTGACGCAGATGATATTTTGCTCTTCGGCGTTTTTAGAGGAACAGACGACGGTAGCACAAGTCTGCATCCACGTGTAGCCTCCTAACTTGTTCATTATCCTGTAGTAGTGCGTCAGCACTTGGCCTTTGTTCATTACTGAAACAAAAAAAGGTTTGCTGTTAGTCAAAATGCAAAGAATGAAGCTCGTATATTCTTGTATTATCCTATTTAGGGCAAATGTTTGTAGAATAATGTTCATAGAGGAATCTGTCAGTGTCGTGATTAATGATGATTTCGTATCCTACCTAATATTGAATAGTGAGATTTGATGACAATTGCAGGTGTCCTAACCAAACTTAACTCGACTAGCATGTTCGCGAGCACAGCTGTTTCACCATCGCCGACTCACGTCTAGAGTCCACGCGCACAATCGTTGCGCCAGGGCCCGACTCGCCTAGTCGGTCCGGTTAGCACACGCGGTGCAATTTATCACTGGACAAACGCGTGTGCTATGGACTCGCCTAGCGCGTCGAGCGCAGCAGTTCACGGTACCGTGCGAATTTAGTTCAGCAGCCATAGTGTTAAAGCAAAAAGTTAGTCACCAAACTAAAGGTAACAGAGGACGTATAAGGAAACTGATCGCAATAGCGTCTTCAATCCAAGTGGATTTGGTGACCTTGCGATTAATATTAATCGGACAATGGGTTATGATGCCAGTGTAGATGGTGATACATACGGACACGAAACCATCATTATATTCAATAGATTCCACACACGAAAGACAAAGTGAACACATGTATTGTGCTACGTGAGTCATTAGGGTAAAGTCGGTTTTTGGTTTGTTTTCGCATTGTTTATTGTTGGCGTTTAATAATTAATAATATATTGTAGGTTGTTGGAAGGAGGCCAAGAAGAAACGCCTATTGATTGTTTTTATTCAAATGTTTGGTGTTATTGATAGATTATGTTATTCATTTGGTTTAATAGGCTTTCAACACTTGTGTATTGTTGGTGACTATGAAATAATATGTCATAGTAGGTTTATAAGAAGCCTTTGTTTTCTGTGTTTAATGAATCACTAACCAACAAAAATTCCTGATAGTCGGAAGTCTCAGACATAATCATTCAACATCATTACATTATGCACGATGTGAATACATACGCCCAACATCGTCAATAACTTCATCAAGCACCCAGGGCGCGTAAACCTCTGTAACCAAATTACCCGCTTTCTACCAAACACCCGGACTTTTATGGTAATTCGAACAATTGATATTCTACACCCGGATTGTCCACATTTGACCGGCCTCTAAATATACATTTACAATGCAAAGTAATAGTCTCGTAAAGCTATCAACAGATATGTACTGGAGAAAAACCGTATGACGTTAAGCCACTACGTTTAACGCACCGTGATTGGCGTTTGAATCTGCGCCATCTTGTTATAAGTTAGGATTGATTGGTCGGGACATCGTTACGTCAGGAAATATTCATTCAAGCTCAACTGTTTCCATGATAACCAATTTAGAGACAACACAATGTTCATTTGTTTCCTTTGTAAGTGTCACTTCATTAGTCTATCTTTTTAACGAATTGTTGGCAGTTTCGTAAATTCAGTCTTATCAGAGATGTCCTAATAAATCATCTACGCAAACAAGCGAGTAAAATAAGCTTGTAGCACTGAGTGTAATCAACAAAAGCTATCTCGGAGGACATTAAGGCTTGACATTTCCCACGTATGCCCAGGGAAAGGAAACCAAAATGATGGCATAAAAATTATTATTCAAATCACAACCCGCGCGATGCCGCCGCTCGGCGTTAGGCCTAAATTGTATTCCTCTGACGAATGCGTGGAAAAGTAATAATATCCGTGTGCACGACACTATGATTACATTATTTGAGCAGGGATTTTCCTCTTGGTATTGGAATGCTTAAAGCAATGAGCGTGATTGAAATATAAAATTCAAATTCGTTTCGCTTTACTAAATCATATGCGAATCTTGTAAGTATTAAAATAGGTACCTACCCTTGATTGAAGTTAAAATTGTAGGCACACATTTTTTCAATTTCGCATTATTAAATCTTTGGCAAAACTATTGCATTTCCAAGTTTATTGAATTCAATGTTTATCAAATATAACTTAGGTATGTAAATAGGTACTTAAGTAATTCCGATAAGTGTAATTTCTTATTCAGGTTGACTTTTATTGGGCACAATTCCAAATCTAAGTACATAGGTCTTGAATCAATGATGTTGAATTTGAATTAAATTCCTTAAACGGTAACGTTCTGAAGTATTCTAAATGTAAAAACAAATCGTGTGAACAATCTGAACATATTAAATTCTTAGAGCTTACTTTTACAACTACTTGAACTAGGTT
This sequence comes from Catoptria pinella, assembly GCA_963556745.1. Lineage (NCBI taxonomy): Eukaryota > Metazoa > Arthropoda > Insecta > Lepidoptera > Crambidae > Catoptria > Catoptria pinella. Next base: position 5,003,821 of record OY750778.1, on the reverse strand, counting down.
AAGTATACAGACATTATTGTCTGTATACTTTATACTGCCTTCTGCCTTTATAGGCAGGATAAAATAATTGGATTTACTAGTCAAACCATAAGTTTACTACTCATTGAACAGTTCAGACATAAATTTTCCTCCTGGCACTTCAAATCGACACCTTGAGCTGCCAGTCGTCTTGACATGGATTTCTAAAGAGTGTTGACTGCATACAAATTGACAGTTGCAACATTAGGCCCCGAAGGATTTCACTACGTTATTGGGTCATGGGAGGACGATTCACCGATACGTTTATAGATCGATGGAGTAAGGCACAAACTCACAATATGATTCATAAAATTCAACTGAATAATATTATAATATTACAGAAGACTTTTTGCTTGTAGATAGTGTGTGGAAAAAGATCTTTAATTTTATCAAAATTTTACAAATCCTTTTAGGTAAACTCTAAAAATTAATTAATACTTACGATCTACGTGACATTTTCTAAGTTTATTGGCGTCTTCTCCGTGGCATAGCGCGTAAAGATTCTTTCCCGTCAGCTCCTCTGCTGTATATCCGAGCAGTTCAGACACCCGGCTGTTGATAAAAAAATTATACCTCAGTTCGTTACAGATTTATGAAAAACAACACTATTTGTCTTTGTCATGTAAAAGAAAAAGTAAAAATGCAAACTTTCTGCATAAAAGTAACGTTAGAATTAAAAAAAACAACTGCAAAATTTGTGGATAAACAAACAAATAAATAAACAAGAAAACGACCCAATAAAAACGTAATATAAAAACATGAGACCCAGAATAGCTCCCTGAGTAATTCCTTAAAGTTAACTTCAATACCTACCTGGGTTCGCAATGTGCTATTCGGAAGTCGAAGTTGATTCTTGTGACGAACATGTCGGATTCCAATCTGATTTCGTGTACCGATGGTGGTGGTAAGGCTATCGCCAGAGCCACCATTCCCAGGAGAACCGTTGGTGACTTCCGACTGTGTGAGAAGGAGTACTGGGGTCGGAGACGACATAACATTAGCACCACCTGGAAAGAAGAGAATGCGTTTAGGCAGGAAATCTCTTAGAATATCCCAAATTACTAGGACAAAAATAATGTCATGTTTCCAACCGTGATGTCTGATATCAATTTTAATATACTGCCAAGATATCCAATCCATTTCCTTTTCAACTTTTACCAAGCTTTTACCAATTTTTCAATCAAATTCTTGTTGTATCGTGTACTTTGTCAAATTCAGTAATAAACGAACGACAAATATGGATTTCTGTGCGAATTTATTATTAAGATCTACATCAAAGCTCATAGCGTCACCAGACAAAGGTTCTCTTTGAATGTGAATAATAAAAAATCTCGTTATAACTTTCTGCGCTCATCTTCAGAGTTCGAAACGTGTCTCATGTCAAATGAGGTGAATTTCCAAAGCTGTTTTCAGAATCACGAAAATCACGTACCTATTAGTACATAATTTGAGATAATCGAATGCGAGATCAAATGGAAGATGAACTAATTTGAAATTTTCCTAATAAAACCTTAGCCAAAGGCGATGCCGCCGCACCGCGCGAAGTAATAAAGGGTATTAATTGCGCAGTCGATGCTCGTGCGAATTGTGTAAGCTATTTAGATAAAGATAACAACGAGTTATAGGTGCAACTTTATGAATAATATGCAGGTTATTGGAAATTGGAATTTCTAATGCAGAATTGTAATAACGTTGTGTAAATAAACTGTTTAACATGCCATATTTTCTCATCGATACCATTAAAGGGAAAGGAAGCAAAAGTAAGTAGCCGTAAAACGCTTATAAAATAAAACCCTAAAATGTTCACCCCGAGAACAATCTATTACGACCAATTTTACGTACCTAGTACAAAATTCGCAAGTCACTGAAGATACAATCGTACTTTATGATCTAACACCGAGTTAAGGCAAAAATTATGGGCTCTCATAGCTCCCTGCGGCACCCCACGCTGTGTAATAATTCTAGCCGACTATTAATATTACTAATGTCGTCCTTATAAGGAAGCTAAACGTCCCTTTATTGTTTGAAAACAAAGCAAATATCAGTTGGGAACATAATTTGTAACTTTTGCCACTTATAGATTTAACGCAAGCATTCGATAAAAACACCTTTTCTTATAGCGACTGGAACATGTTTTAAACTGAAATAAATTACTATTTCTGCTACATAATACGTTAAGAAAAGTATTCGATATGTTATCAAAGTTTGAACACAATTTAAAAAAAATCTGAAAACGGATATAATTAATAATAACTATGATTTCCTGGCACGCTTCAGATACCCACCCGCCAGTTACCACTCTCTCCGTATCTCGACTGTTCACCCTCCTTGCTTCTTCCAACCTAGATTGAAAATGAAAATTCAGCGTCCATTCATTTCTCTCTAAGCACTAGATAAGAAGAAAAATGACCACAGATATTTTCATGTTCACTCAAGACTATTTTTTTATTACGTTACCAACGTGCTTTATTATTTCTTCTAAGAAGTATTATTTCTCTAAGAGACTGAACTAAAAAGTTTTATTCTTCTGTTATTAATTAAAATAGAAACAAGATTATGTACTTTTCGCATACATCTGACATTTATTTCAATCCGTCCTCTTTTCCAGTAGTGTAGCTGCATCTATATGAAATTGCAACGGTTTTCTTACCCGATATCCTGAAGACTTGAAGTGGCATCCTCGTTTTGTCAAGGTACTTTTCATTCTTACGCAGAACGCCCGGTCCATCCCTTTGTAAAGTGCTCCGCTAGCCGCCAAACTCATTTGCACCGACACTGTTGATCAAAATAATGATAAATGTAAGTATTGATCGATTATTATGTTTTAAATTTCCATGGTTATTGACGTTATTAGAATAAACTCTATCGGGATTTACACCATGTACCTGTTTATTTTTGAGACTACGATATTTCGGCGCAGTTGCATGCGCTATGGTCACGGAGAACTGTCGATTGTTGCGTGCGGGTAGATGTTATTGGCAGACAAATCGGTCTACCCTCTGTCTAAGTCTTTTACTATTACGCTCGATACCGGCACCACTGTCTGCAAACTCACTTCTCACTCGAATCTGTTCACGACACTCACTGTATCTGTACGCGAAACGGCGCTTTTACATTTCTTGTTGTTTTACACAACCGGATTACGGGGTTCCAGACACTTGACAATTTAAACCCATCTTCACGATTAAAATTTATGTATTTGGTTATTTGAGTCTCAAAAATAAACAGGTACATGGTGTAAATCCCGATAAAGTTTATACTAATTGATTGATTATCCTAAATGTCTCTATAGTCTGTCTGATAAACAGTACCGTTAACTTCACTACTTTTAACCCCCGACGCAAAAAGAGGTGTTATAAGTTTAACGTGTCTGTGTATCTGTGTATGTGTGTGTATATGTATCTGCCTGTGGTATCGTAGCTCCCAAACGGATAAACCGATTTTGGTTTAGTTTTTTATTAATCATAACTGTAATTTTGGACCTTGATTCGAACTGTATGCTCAGATAAAGACTATTTGTGTTGTTAAATTTAAACTAGATTTCATTCTTATACGCAGTTTAATTAAGGCCACCAAACCCTTTAAGTATGACGTTTAATTTAAAGGTACAATACACATGTGTGTAACAGTTTGAATCAATTTAACACCGTTTTTTTGGAAGGGCATTGGACTGGTCGATTGAATGATTAATTAAAAGATTTATGGGAGTCGGAACGACAAGTCAGGTCAACATCACGCTCTAATTGATTTCCTCTAGCTTGCTTCGTGAGTTTTAGATATTTGGTAGTGGCTTCCAAACTTCCAAACTTTATGTAAGACTAAATAATATATTAGAAAAAATTCAACTCTTCATCAGATATTTTTTTCAGGTGGGAACCGAACCCGCGACCATTGGAGGTCCGGTCAAATGGTCTTCCAACTGAGCTAACGAGTCACTTTTCAGTCATTTTTTTTTTAATTTAAAGAGTTTTATCAGAACTGGATATTGGATACTTAAATCAAAATTAGTATACAAGTAACACATGGGCTTCTTTTTATACCGGGAAAAAGCGAGTGAAACCGCAGGCAAAAGCTAGTTGATTTCTAAAATTCTATTAAATTTTCTACGGCATAGACAAATAAGTCAAAGTTATCGTAGGGTCTCACAATAACTTTATCTTCTCATTTTATGAATGGCCTTATTTTGTTGCCTGTAACTATTGAAAGCAGCGCGGTATTTTCGATATTTATCATACATTTTTAAAGTCATCGACAGTACACGTGTATTTAAAATCAGTGGAATTCATCATCACCTTTAACATAGGAAAAACCAAAGAGCGAACAAACTTGGCTCCACACATCACAGGGCCATTTTCACTAATTTTGATCGACTTCTCTTCTCTCTCTTGCACCGAGTCCTGGTGCTTGGATTGCACGTTCTGACAGCTACTGATGATGCTCCGTGCTGGGGCGAAACACGACACGTGTACGGTAGTTGGGTAAAGGTCAAGGTGTGTTGCTGTCGGTATGTCTGCAGGTATTTGCATTTGTATTTATGTGTGGGTGCACAGATTTCTTGCATATTTTGCCATCTATATTGTTTGGAAGTTATTGCTAAATTCGGTGTTGGTTTACGCACGATCTAACTCCTGAGGATGCTCCGGGTTGGGGCGAAACACGTGTAGAGTAGTCTAATTGGTGAAGGTGCAAGGTGTGGTTGCTGTCTTGCTAAATGTAGGTATAGTGCAATGATATTTTGTGGTGTGCATGTGCATTTTTTTGCGGGCGGGCGGTGCATCTTGCATATATTTTTTTTGAGAGTAAGCTACATATATTTCACAATGGTTTGGGACTTCCGCCAAGTGACGCCTGATTCAATCAAATATTATTGCAAAATATTATTTTTGCATCCATTCCGTTTTGTTTGGTGTAGCCGAATTTCAGGAAATGTCTTTCGGTACACTAATGTCAGGTGCCACATCACCAATGGTTTTGGAACCAGTGGCACCCGTCAATCTTCTTGCACATCCAACTCCCATCCACAGATCTACGGTTATCAGATAACAATGTGGTGTTTTCTCCACGGACCACTGTTCGGTGACTTATTCACCACGCCTGTCACACCACAATGCCGTCTTGTCACACCGTCTCGATCCTGATTGATTTTTTTACGATACTTTTTCAATACAACTAAATTTAAATCGATTCTAGCCCTTAAGGTATTCATGTAAGTAAATTAAAAACCAAACTGCTTGTTTCTTGGAAAAAACAAGGTCAACTGTGTCTCGCTGTCAATGATTTAGCTTAATTAATTCCTATCTGAAAATAACTCGATAACACAAATCGATCGCGGGGAATTTTTTTAAATAACAACATTAATGGTGAATTAAAGCGATAAAAACAATACTCAGTGATATCCTATAATAATGTTAAGTACCGCAATTTTCATTCGTGAAATACAAAAGTGCATTTCAGCGAATGTAATAAAAAAAAAGTTTTGCGGTTTTAAAGCATGTTTTTACTGCGCAACTTGAATTATAACCGCAGACAATAAAAACGAATGCAGTGAAGCGAGCAATAACATCTATTTGACAGTAATATTATATTCGAATGACTTTTTTGCTTATCTGGACTTTTAATTGAAGTCGGCAGGTAGGTACATTGTCTGGTAGGAAAGTACTTGTATTGATTATATCGTCGGGCCATGCCTAATTCTGAGCAAGGAGTTGAGGTGTCGACTGGCGCCAAATTTCAATAAAACTTCAAACGAGTTCCCATAGCGGTGAAATGAAATATTAATCAGTGACCACAAAGATTCACACTGACACCCCATTGACCGTTTCATAAGCTCCCAACACGCCGTGAAGACGCCATAATCTAATTTCAACTTGTACCTCAACTTATTACGGATGACATTGACAGATTCGTCATAGCAAGTGAAATTTTGGGATCGGTAGTGTCGCCGATTGAAAGGTGCAACGGCCTAAAGGAAACTTTAATTGAATTCTTCGCTGTTTTTTCTCGTTTTGCTGGAAGAATGGATGCGTCCGCTTTTTCTCTACGGATTCCTCCAAAATTTGTCGACGGCTAAATGAGTAACGGCGTAGTCAATAGAAAGGCATTTTTTACTGTTTCCACTACTGTCTTGGACTAAATAAGGGGTGATAAAAAGTTTAATACACGGGTCTACACTAATGCGATGCTTTTATTCGGAAGTTGGAATGAGGTCGATAGAAGATGGTAATGGCTAAACTATAAAAAAAACTTAAGGAAAACTTGGAGTAACATTAGATGACGTAACAATACTTCTGCTATTGTCGGTAAACAACTTGATCAACATGCCCCAATTCTTCTTCAAGGTTATCAACAAATTTGTCAGTCTTACCATCAGGGTTGTTGGTTCCGTGCTGGCTGCCTTCCTCGCTGCCCGACGCTGGGCTGTTGAGTCCGGCGCCACCCGACCTGCCTGCTAGAGACAAGCCGAGTTGCTCAGCAATCTCCGCGTGGTCAGCTTGGTGTACATAGTCGAATATACTACTGCCAGTCATTTCTACCTGGTGACAAATGATTTTGATTAGATTTATTATTAAATGCTTAGCTTCATAACTAAACTAGGTATGTTGTATTATTAAAATAGGCCAAATAATTATAGGTGAGAAGTAAGTACCTATTCTGTAACTTTTACCTAAGTTGATAACTCCCTAAAGATTTTGAATAAGTTACTACGTGTAGTCCTCGTCAATAATTACATAAGCTTTATGGCTCCCACCATCAAATTTTGGGACTAGCACCTAAAGTGCTGTAAAAATGACGTGAACATAATCTAGTTCAACGTTATCCACACCTGAATGAATGTTATCTGCTCAACTCAAAGCATTCGGTCAAAAGTCCGAGTCGCAGCGCATTAGGTCAGGCTATGAGTGGTCACGTACACTGTCATAGTTATGAATGAACAGCTTGTTATCAGTCATCGCGAGGCAGGTGGCTTCAGAGAACCAAGAAAGCTCTTCTGTAACGAGCTGGTGAGCTGTTTGGAAACAGGCGCTAACTTAATTGCTAGAAGAGATAAGACTCCGTAACAAATTGCTGAAGAATTATTGCTAACGGTGTCGTCAGCTGTTATTTATTGTGAACCCTGCTTAATGAGGTTAATTAAGTCAGTTGCAAATGTTATTTATATGCTGTATGATTTATACCTAGATAAATTTGTCGGAAGATTTCTATACTCGTAGACATTTACATCTTTTTTGATTAAACAATTATGGTTTTCTCAAAAATGTGTTAATATCATGATTAAGATGGTTATATGATTTTTTTATTATTATATGATTATTTAGTTTCAGGATTCTCGGTGGTCTACAGTTATTCATTGAGCTAAGTTTTCCTGCAAGTGAATGCATAACACCTTTGAACACCAAATCTGATAACTTTTATGTTAGACCTTTCACGGCATATGCAAATGTTTTAAATATATTTATCAAATATAATTGTGGGATCCTATTAGAGATTCAGGCGTCGTGTATCCGCAGTGTGGCGGCGCATGGCAATCCCACGAACAATGATGTTTATATGGTGGTCTCTTCCAGGAATCAAGGTAGAGTTTTATGACTTTATATGCCGATCAACTGTTGACAGGTGATGGTATGTAAAGAAAGTCAGAACATGATTTCATGATCACCGGGCTTTTCAATTTAGAATAATTTAGGTACTTTTTGGAAGATAAATTACTTCGATTTGACTCCATAGTAATTGCAATCTACGTAACTTAAAGTTTAAAGGCTCAGTTTCTTCTATGAAAGCTTAGAAAAACTAAATAGTGAAGCTCATGAAACTATCTTGGTTGAATCTACTGACAACACCGATGACGGAATAACTTTGTTATCTTTACGTCACATCACACGAAGAAAAAGAGACACGTAAATAATCACAATGAAATATGTGAAAGCAAAAACAAATATCCATTTATCTATGGAAGCAAAATATGATTTCCCATTTTCGGCGTTATCATCAGTCTTTAGTCAGGCCCGAAAAAATGGCCGGAACAAAATTTAATATAGCGTCTACGGGTCGTAGTTATAAGAAACTTGTGTCTACGCTTATTTACCGGGAAGTTTATATGTGTTTTATATGTGAATACAGGCGAAGACTTATGGGCTCGGCTTGTCAGTGAGGAGTCGGCGTGGTGTGTGTGACGTAGGGGTGTGTGAGTGGTAAGGTTCGCAACGGCATTAAGATGGGAGGCACGCGCGCGCCTTACCCGCGACGTGACCGGCATATCGCATCGTCCCTTTCCCCCCATTCTCCGTCTCCGTCACACCACCCCCGAAGCCTGCAGCCATGTTGGGAACGAATTTCCCAGTTTTCGCATCTTTTCTGGGAGCCTTTTAATTTTGTAACGTTATTTAATTCGGATCAGGATTTTATTGCTTATCCGTCAATTCCTCTCCATGTTTTTTCAACAGGTCAATCAATACCAACCTAGATAGGTGTAAATACTCACTTACTAATTCATTACAATAATGTTCAAAATCATATACTCGGTTTATAATTATTATAATTATTATCTTCAATCGTAATGCTATGAGCTTATGTTTCAAGAGAAATTAACAGAATCGTGACATCAACAGAAGACTCGAGAAGTTTGTAAAAACAAAACAAACTGTAAAACAAAAGGGGTAACTTCAGAGAAGATCGTCCCTTAAAAGATAATGTTCTCGAAAATAGTGATACAGCCAACAAGCCACGTATAATGCATAACGCGACACGCGTAAAAAGATTTATATCTACAATCTCTCTGGATGTCTTTCTAGCGCCGCCGAAATTCAGATCATCTCTGCCGACCGTACCGAGTGTGTGAATGGTTGTATCTATGCATCTCGTACGTGTATGAGTAGGTGTGCTCTGATAAGATAAATAAATGCAATTACGAGCTGTGCAAGTAGGTACCTACTTTATTCAGTTTTTAAACGCTTCTTTTTGATAACATTAACAACTCTTTGTTGTTATTAGTTTAGCAAAAAAATAACAAAAAAGAAATTGATTTCAAATTTTTTGTTTAATTGTTTTAAGAACTTTTATCATTATTTTGTTACGTTTGATTGAATTCACAATGGTTGTACTTATGAAATCAAAGGTGCAATCTTGGTGGAATTCATGAAAGGTTGTGCACCTTAAACCCTCTTCACTATGCAATCTGAAAAAAATCATGCTTCTACGCAAAACGCTTGGATTTCAGTCGTAATAACGTAGCTACATCTATCGCCGTTTTCCCTCCACCCGCTACGTCTATCACCAGCCAAGGCGCGGTACAGCGCTTGCGGTAAAAAAAAATGCATGCGATATATTGCATAGTGTAAAGGGGATTTAATGGATGATCACGTCACGCTACTCCGAGCTGGGTCCAAGCCGAGTCTCGGCCGTAGCACTGTCAACTAATCTATAAGTACATACATATAATAAAAACTGTAAATTCTAAATATTTGTGGGCTCATCAGGCAAAATCCGCTGAACGGACTCTGATGGGCTTTTCGCAGTTTGGTAGCTTATGGGGTCTAACTTATAATCTAAGTCATGTTTCCTCTAATTTGGATGGGTGGAACCAGGGAAACAGCTTGAACTCTCCGTAGTATTAGTTTTCATTCACTAAGAAGGTCATTTAAACTGGTAATTTTTCTACTGTTCACGCGGACGAATCGCGGGTGGAGGTTAGTATCCCATATGTATGTTTGTATGGACACACTCACCGCCGCCGCCGCCGAGCCGTACCGAGCGGCAACCGAGTGACGCTCGGAGACAACAAAATGTATGGAATCCTCAGAGGATGGACAACAAATAGCTACAAGACGAACCGACAGAGGATTGGCACAGGGAGATCCAATCTCACCATTTCTTTTCAATATAGCCACATTCAAAATCTGCCGATCTTTAACACAAAATGTTTGTATAGCTCAATATGCCGATGATTTTGTTGTCTATACAAAAGATAAAGATATTGAAGTAAGTGCTTCGTACATCCAGACTACCTTAAATGATATTGTGCATGTGTTGGATGAATTAGGGCTCCAATTATCTAGTAACAAAACCAAACTGTGTCTATTTAGCCGAGGAAGAAAAAGTTTTTCACCTAGTATAACTGTTGGTGGATCTTCATTAAATCTATCGCATTGTGTAAGGTATCTCGGTATATGGTTAGACAAAAGTCTCTTGTGGTCCAAACATATCAATGAGATAGCGCAAAATTGTACCAAATTTCTTAACTTACTTAAAGTTTTGGCTGGGTCATCTTGGGGTGTACATCCTAAACATATTCGTCGGTTATATTTATCACTGATACGAAGTAGGATAGATTACGGTTCTTATTTATTCGATAATAGTGCTAGATGTCATGTATCTAAACTGGATAAAGTACAAAATCAGGCATTACGTATTATAGGTGGTTTTATTAAAAGCTCCCCAATTCATGTAATGGAAGCCGAGTTATGTATACCTCCATTATTTATTAGGAGAATATATTTAGGTTATAAATATATTTTAAAAGCTCGCTCGTGGACCGATAATGCTACAGTTAAGTTACTACAAGAACTTAGCAATCAATGTGAAACAAGATACTGGCTGAACAAAAAGAAACCACTATTAGTGGAGGTGTGTAATAAAACAGATGACGTTGAGGTTTATTCCTCTCCGGTCCTAGATATGTTTACTGCTGGCACATGGTTTTCTCGATTAGATATAAAAAATATAGCGCTAAGTGAATTAGACTGCCTCAAAAAATCCAAACACCATTACACAGAAGACATGTTGCACTGCTCAGTGATTGAAGAACTCCATGTAAAATACCATGCCTGGCATAAGATTTTTACGGATGGGTCAAAAAGCAAAGAGAAGCAAGGAGTGGCTTTTTATGTTCCATCTGTGAATGAACATGGTAGTTATAAGGTTAAAAATAGTGTTTGTATAATGACGCTGGAACTCATTGCAATCTCTAAAGCACTGACATATGCTGAAAATCATAATTGGGACAAGGTCGTCATCTGCTCCGATAGTAAGAGTGCGATACAACACTTGGCTCGATGCGCCTCTGGACACAGAGGTGTACCGATAGCCTTTAGTGTACTCGGGCAGATCGTACAATTTGTATCGCGTGGCGTTAAAGTAAGATTGCAATGGGTTCCTGCGCATTGTGGTATAAGGGGTAACGAGGAGGCTGACAAGTTAGCAAATGCTGCTTGTACAGATGGAATTGATTGCGACATTATTCCGTGCAGTTCAGAAGTTTTCTCCAATTTCAAATTAGTTTGTCAAAAAGAGTGGTCGGAATATTTCAATGAACGATCGAAAACAAAAGGCATCTGGTACAAAACCATGCAAAGCGAGCCTCCTCGTATACCATGGTTCATAAACTGTAATATAGGTAGGAAAAAACTTAAACTTATACTAAGAATGAGATCCGGTCATATTCCATCAAGGAAGTTTGCACATATGATGAAAAAAGTAAGTACACCTAATTGTGAAATATGTGAACGAATGGAGGATGTGCATCACCTTTTGATGGAATGTGAGCGGAACCGATCTCAAAGAGACTCTTTTATAAGTAAATTTAATATAAATAGGCTGGATATTGGGATTGTTCAGAGTATTCTGGGCAATCCTGATTCTGAGGCTGCACTATACTTGTGTAATTTGGTGGAGTACTGGCAGCAAGCTATACAACTTAGTTTTTAAGTATTATTGTTAAGTGTAAACTGGTGATTTGGCTCGATGGAGCTGCCATGTCTAAAGACAAAAGCTCCAAAATAAATACAGATAATAAAAAAAAAAAAAAAAAAAAAAATGTATGGAATCGTGCTATACGGCTGGAACTCGACCTGTTCCCGACACGGGTAGCACGAAACACCCTTTATAGTTAATGCTAGCGATCAGGGTGCGAAGTAAAAGTCGATCGCTAACGTAAACATCATTTTGTATAAGATTGGTGTTTGAAAAACTATTTATTATGTAATGAATACTTACTTGTGATAATCCTAAATATATAGATACAGTTTCTGATATGTACAGGAACCTTCCGTCTGCTGCAACTGACAAGGCGAACCCGTCGAGAGACTGTGAACAGAAGAAAATCAAAAATTTATGAAAACTATCAGCTGAGCTTTATTTTTTATATTATGTTCACGAAAAGTTTTACAGAAATTGATAGCGTAACTTAAGTACTGTACCCATAGCACGAATCTATCGAGAAAAACGCGCGTAGAAGTACTCGCTAGAGGATTTATCTATGGAAAACAGATTATATTTTTTCAGCGGTAGATGGCACTGTATAAATTTCTCATACAAAATCACTCTATCGATTGTTTACGCGCGTTTTTTTTCTTGATAGATGTTCGTGCTAGTACTAAACTGTGGGTGAATTACGGGCGTTTTGAACGCCGTCATTCTCAATCATAAAATTGTAAGCTTTTTTTCATAATAAAACTAACAGCGACATCTAGCATCAATTTTCTTTGTTGATAAAAAACTAAATAAATAGAACGATGATGAATAAAAACGATTACCACGAGCCAAATGAACTACACAGATCTAAGATCACTGGAATGGACTAAAGCGAACTGGTGAATTAAGACATTTCCGTAATTAACTTGATATTAATGGTTCTGTAATTTCTTTGTAAGTCTTTTTTTATTAAAAAAAATTAAAATTATTTACACGAATCACGCGTTAAGAATACGATCAATTTAGTATTAGACAAATAAAAAACTCAAGAAAAGATGAAACACTGTAATCTTAAATGTTCCATAATATATACTTAAGTATTAACTTCTTATACTTTAATTTTAATAAAACTTTATTACGGAAGACTTCCTGCAAATACGGCCCTGAAAAGGATCCGACAGAAAAAAAATATAATGTAAAAAACAAATCTGCTGAAAAACTAAACTTGCAAAAACGTACACGCGCGCCGTAACCGCAACAGAGTTAGACTGTTATTCAGCGTTAAATAGACCATTTCCGAATAACATCACTATCATTTCCAGTAAAAAATGTTCTAATATCCCATCTTCTAATCTATCTAAAACTTAATGAGATGCACGGTTGACAAAATGAAGCTCCGAAATGAATAAGTTTTTTGTATGAAATCTGCGTTTAAACGGTAGATGATGATAGTCCAAAACAGAGTAAAAAGCACGGATTATGCTCGTAATAGACTACGGATGGTGTTGCTTCGTTCTTTTATTTTGCTGCCGAATGTACGTGAACCTAGTTTGAACTCAAAAAACACGGCGTTTTTATTGAGTTATGAATGTTATGATAGTCTATAAAATTTTTCTGAAATCATTCTTCGGAAAATTGTATTCTTTTTTTTTATGTTGGTACAAAACCGATTGGTTGTACTGGATTTATTGTAACATTGTCATTCGTGGTAATTTAATCATTTGGAAAACATACCATGTGCATTTTTTTGCGTAAGTATTTGCTTTAAACGTCTTGGAATTTAAATTCTTCTTACAAATAAATACAAAAGTAGGATTTGAATTCAGAAAGCTATAAGTATCAATAAAATTCTAATTAAAAGAAAATTTCGTTATGAAGCTGAAAAAAATATTCCCTCCTTACTATTGCGTTGTTTTATACTATTGTCCTTCCACGATTTTTGTATGATTAAACTCAAGATAACCAATCATCATCCAATCATAAGTCGATACTTAAAATTTTTTTAGAAAATTCCTTTACTAATGCATCGCAGACGTCTATTAGTTGCGGTACTAAATATATGCTGAATGCTGATCGTAAGGCAGGCCGTTTACGTGATTGTCACCTTAGTTATAAAAAAGGCACAACCCTAAACTATCTTTAACACCAGTAAAAACTCAACAAAGCCAAATTATCTATTGACATTAACCCCTATAAAAGAGTTATTGCAAATTGCAACAACAAACAATGATTTGCAAGTTCGCGTGCCTTCATGCACGTCCTTATTTTTTCCGTAAAATCGTACCACTTGTCCCGCAAACTGTTGCGTTTGCCAGCAAAAAAAAAGTAAATCGAACCAAGGAATCACGTACACAGCATTTTCAGTTCGGAATAGAAACCGCAGCACCCACAATATTATAATGACACAAAACTGATTGCACAAAATGATAATTTACGTGATCGAATGACAATATAATAGATTTTTTTACGGTTAACCTAACCCTATCTTTGTATTGAGACTGCCCCAGAAAGCGTGTGTTTGATTAATTTTAGAGTTATGAAATTTTTAGTGAAATCGGTGAAATATCAAATTGGTATTTCGTAAAGCTATTCTTGTATGTGTCACAAAGCTATTCAACGTGTGCTATTGTGTGTTTGGACTATAAAAAGCGTGAAGTTGGTTGTGCAATCAGTCAAGTTCGCCTCGCCTTTTGTAGTTCGAGTTACTTTTTGTGGTCACGATGAAAGTAAACACATTAGATTGACTGACACTGACACTGACACACTGACTGACACTTTTCGACGGGTTTTAGTGACATCTTCTGATACGACTTTATTAGGTCAATAAATTAATTATTGAACTTGCTGCTTGATGTCATCCAACTTTTTGACAAATTATAAATTGAGATGAAATTGAGAATGTATTCATTTACTTGGACATATCATTTATTTATGATGGAGAGTCGTAATCTATGACTAATAACTGCCGTACTCAGAGACGTCAATTAAGTTTAATGCTTTAATTAAATTGGTGCTATCTCTTTCTTTTGCATAGTGATAGTATAAGACGACACGATACTTAATGAAGCATTACACCTAATTGACGTCTCTGAGTATGGCAGTAAATCCCATTACACCATGGTGAACTTAAGCATTACCTGAAGTATGTGTGTGCCTTGATGCTGCTCGAATAAGTCCATAGCTAAACCTACACCTGTTCTTCTACTTTGAGCACCTGAAACAAATAATAGGTGTGATGAGTTTTTTATTAGGCACGGTTAGTTAAAAAAAGGGGGGGACTGTTAGTTACGGTATTAACACGGTTTCATAATGAGTTTTGACCAAAAACAGAATCGTTTTCACTGGGTACCTAACATTCAGAGATGACGACCTCCGTGGTCGAGTGGCTTTATACACCGGTTTTCAAGGTGTCGCCATCTCTGAGGTCCCGGGTTCGATCCCCGGTTGGGTCAATTTAGAAAACAATCTTTTCTATATTGGCTCAGGTCTGGGTGTTTGTGATACCACCGTTGTCTCTGATTTCCATAACACAAGTGCTTTAGCTACTTACTTTGGCATCGGAGCAATGTATGTGATGTTGTCAAATATTTATTTATTTATTTATTATATTTTGTACCGCAACCACACCTTACATCCATTCATAATAAAATCATAAAATTGAAACAAGGGAAGCTAGACGTCGTCGTAAAACAGTCGCGCGCGCAACCCGACACCGGCAGATAGCATCGCATGACGGATCGGACAAAATGGCTGACGGTAGCACGACGGGGAAATTACGGGTACAGATAATAAGCTTTTGTTTTTAATTTGCTAACGAAAAAGTATCGTATCGCGTAAGTAATTTATAAAACAAAAAATGGAACGACTGCTAATTCACTTTTAAATGCAAAAAAGCTCAGCTTTTTTTGTTTTTGAAACAAATACGTAGAGCTTTCAATAACTAAATTTGAAAGAATTGGCAAACTTTCAATAAGCGTTCCATGAATTAATTATGATTTTATTCTTGTCTATTCTTTGCGATGCAACTATATTTTTTTTATTAAAATTGAAGTCGAATGAGTATATTAACTTGGCAATAATGGCTTCAAATCTAAGTTCCAATAGCGATTAAGTCATCAATTTGTCACTTCACAGATCCAACACCCGAAATTTGAATCGGACATCGAATCGAGTCACATTTGGACGAATTATGTCACTTATTCGTGACGGACCGGCGCAGTTACATAGTAGTTTTCAACTCTTGCGTCGGTCGTGTATGTTTGTTTGTCCGTTCGCATCCGAGCCGACGCGACGTCACGACAGTCTGTCACGACCTCCGCCGCATGTCCTTGCCGAATTATGTGATTGTCATGACTGTCACTTTCAGCCGAAATTTTGGAACAAAATTACGGTCAGTTTCGTCACCAAAATTAGTATTTTGAATATTTTTTGTATTTATAACGAAGCAAAATATATTTTCTTTATTAGACAATGGATATTTCGACAAGTCACCTGAATGATAAAGTCGTTGACAATAATTTGTCTGGCGTATTTAAATTCATATTATACTGTATTACTTTTTCAAGTTGGGGACACCATGATACTTCGTTATAGTAACTAAATAAATAAAACTCGGAGCTTTTTGTATATAGAAAAGAATAAAGTAAAGATCTACCATTGGACATACATACTTAATTTTTAACAGTGTTTTCTAAAGTATTTGACAAGCTTTTCTCCTCTAAATTGTTTGCATGAACAGAACATTCTTTAACTATACAATGTGTGTAAATCACTTGTGCTTTTGAGTAAAGTACCTAAGTGAAAGCTTTTGAGTTTGGCCAACTTTTATGATCCATAAAGTTTATGACTTCAAAACGATATTTATTTCTTCATACTTTCAAATCGCGGTTACCGCTTCAGTCGGCATATCAAAGGAGCTTTCTTGTGTTTTTGAATTAAATCGTTATAAAGCACACGGCGCGGCTATCGTGCCATCTCGCGGTTAAATATGGCAGCCTAAATCGCCATGTGAACTTGCCTTTGTTATTTTATTGTCTGTGGTAAATGTCAGGCGAGGTCGCATATTTTTATACCGTGGGTTGATTTCGCTGAGATAGAAAAATATTAAGCGAAGTATTTTGGTATGTAATGATGAAATGTTTAGGATTTAACTGATATAAAATTGACGTATGATTCATTCACTTTACCTACTTCTTGATAAGAACGTCATCTTTAGAAAGGGAAACAAATGAATATTAAAAAAAGCGATCAGCAAACAAATTTTTGAATACATAAAAAAAAAGATTCACGTATTCAAACGGTGGTACTGAAGAGACCTTAAGCAGGTATCTTACTAAATTAAAGATGGTATAAAAGTCAACTTATTTTATTAATTTAAATCGTGAGTGCACTTCCATAGAAAAATGTCGTTCATTTTTCATTATTTCAGTAAAAAAACATTTAAAAATAGCCCACTCGATATAACCTTTCAAGCGTCAAGTTTCAGTTTTCAAGTAATACGCTTACCAACGAACAGTATTTCATTTTTATTTAATAATAAGTAAAAGATATTAATACAAGATTGTGTTTAGTTACGACCTATTGTTACTTCATCGATATTAAACTTGTCTCCTCCCGTTCGAGACAAACGTCAGTTGACACTCATCCAGCCGATATTAAAGGCGGCGACACACCATTAGTTTCATTCCCTCAGACGAACAAATTTTTATTAAGGCCGCTAAGACTCGGCATAATTTTCTCGTTACGCGTCACCGGCCCTAAGTCGCCGTTATTGTTGTAATTTGTTGGGCATTAGTACAACTTAATGAAGTTCGGTGTTACAGACTTTTTGTAAATACGTCATTATAAGTTTTTGAAGTACGATCGCTTTTAGAATTGCAAATACTTTGTTTTATAATATAATTTCTTATAATATGATTTGAAATTAAGTTATAAATAAAGAAAGTTTGGGAGTAAATATTGTAATTATTTACATTAATAATGTTTAAGAATTTGACTACTTGAAAACATAAAGTAACAGTTTGGAAATTGAATGTTAATGATGCTGATTTCAGCGACGTACAGAAAAATAACAATTGTATCAGAGAGCTCTACCACACTCAAGGAATCGTATTGCTTATAAAATGTTTCGCGATTTCCAGTTGCGAC
The DNA here is from genome assembly GCA_963556745.1 of Catoptria pinella. Classification (NCBI taxonomy): domain Eukaryota; kingdom Metazoa; phylum Arthropoda; class Insecta; order Lepidoptera; family Crambidae; genus Catoptria; species Catoptria pinella. The sequence continues at coordinate 4,985,971 of OY750778.1, read as the reverse complement.
TGTGTAAAAAGTTTAAGAAAATTAAAAAAAAAAAATTGTTAATATAAAACCTTTTTTTTTAAGTCAAAACAAACTTTTGTTCACTAGACATCTGGTACTACTAACAGATTAAATTATGAGCTTCAAGTAGGTTGTAATGAAGAGTTCTTTTCACAACAAATGTAATTTTTCTTTAACAAACGCAACGTCCACTCGTGACGGCCAAATTCAATAATGCACCCCAAAGATTGTGGGCACTTAACGAACCACTGTTAACCGCGACCACCGATCGATTTGACACGAAATAAAGACCATTCCACCGGCAGTCACACCATGTAACATCGTGTGAGAAAAAAAAACTAAATATTTAAAAACTAATAATAACATATTTTATTAGAAAGAGAATAGATTGCAGCAAATTCCTACACCTAAGTATACCGAAATTGCACCAACATTGATGATAAAATATTTTTATACAGTTAGGTACTGTGGAGACCTTTATTAGGTCTTCCTATTAAATTAAACAGAAAATAGGATAAAACCGAATTAATTGTATTTCATTTTATCTTTTATAATATTCTCTATTATTTACCGACTCCAAAAAAGGAGGAGGTTCTATGTTCGTCTGTTTATTTGTTTTTTTTTTATGTATGTCTACCGATTACTCAAAAACGGCTGAACCGATTGACATGACTCAAACGCCACTTTATCAGGTTTGTTCCCAAGTAGGTCCCATTTTTTGAAATTTTTTAATCGCTTCAGTAGTTTTCGAGTAATCCTGAAAATACTGTATTTTTAGGTAACTTTTTTTATTTACTTTTCAAATAATCATATCTATTCTAAAAAGGGTTACCTACTTACAGAGTAAACATTTTTTATCAGCTAATCACAGCCTACAAATTAACTATCCTTACAGTACCTACACAAATTAAGTAGCACAATCACCATGTTCTTACTTAATTTTAAGCAGGATAGAATACTTATTTATATTCACATTTTCTTTAAAGATGTAATTTATGCAGGAAAATATAAACCTTTTATGGTTTTCTATGTCTATATAATCTTAATACGGTGTAAATAAAGTCGTTGTGGTATCCATAGGGCAGTTGGAATACATCTATTTAGAGGTAAAGAAAGCAATAATTTGGGCGTATTTGTCCATCTTGACAGCAGTGCCAACATTTAGCGGGGGTCGGTGTTGCCACAAGCGAAATTAAATAAAACTCATGTGCTATTGAGGGGTAGGACTTTTTGTTCTGTATCACATTGATTGTAGACGTGATGCTCGTGTGGATATTAGATTTAAAAAAAATATGTTTAAGTCATAATGACTTATACATTTTATTTTATTTAAGCACCTATTTATTTTTAAGTGTTTGGTGTATTTTGCCTATTAAAGAAAGTACTTCAATATGTTAACGCATATTTTGAGCATATTCGAACAGGGTCCCTATTTAATAACGTGACAATTTGTCAATTGTCATGACAATTTGGTTTACATTGCGGTGTAGCTATGAGTAGTTTGTTCTATTTGCAAATTGGTTGACGCAATAGATATAAAATTGCCATGACCGGTGACAAATTGTCACGTTTACTAAATAGAGACCTGAATTTATTTTTATTTTTAAAACGGATTTTACATTTAAGTAGTTTTAGTTTAGAATATAACTAATATTTATTACTTACTTACTGTGTTTTTTTATCATGAGATGTTTCACCCTATTAAAAATACTATTACTTCGACCAAAACAAAAGCTGACCTCTCATCTTTCCACAAACCGCCTCAATTACAGTTGCCTTAAGACTTTTCCAAAACTTTCTACCCTCAAAAATAATACATTGGCGTTGATTGCCGCCCCTGGGGGCGCCACTTGACCGGAACCCGCCTGCCTAATGAAGAATTACCGCCCTCCAAAACTGAACTCGAGCTCGATTGACTTACTGCACAAATCTATATTCTATTGAACATAAAGCCGATTCTATGTCGAGAACCTTTATTATAAACCTGTATCTGTGTAGCGGCTTCACATTGTGTGTAGAAAGCTCCAACCCTTCTCACGGGGTGTCGTAAAAGGCGACTTTAGTGACTTTAGTTAAAGGTAGTATAATTATATAACCTCTCTCTGTGGACCAGAAAATGGGCAGGCCAGCTGATTTTTCCAATGAAAACGATCTGCAAGCCACCTGCCAAGCGTAGAGATTACTTCAACAACCTCCCACGAGAGAAGCCTGTGCTTTAAGTATTTTGTGGTCCCGCAGTAGACTATTAATTCATCAACGCCCGAGCGGACGCATGCAGCCTGATAACAATGGAATATGTATTGTGTCTCATTTTCATTTATTGGGTTCAAGATATAATATTACGAAAATTTTGGAGTTAGATGGGGCAGTAACTTAGTTGAACTTCAGTAGTAAAACTGATGTGCAACAGCTAATCGCTAAATTATCAGTTGGATGACAAAAAATATCTAAAGCTCCTCCGTGCTTCAAAAGACACGATAAGCCGTTGGTCCTGCCCCAAAAAACAATGGATTTTAACAGTCAAATGTCGATAAAACGGTATATAACGCGATATTATATCGTGTTACAGTGGTCATGATAGGAAAATTGACGTACCTATATCTACTTGCGTATTCGTGAGGAAAATTAGCGCGATACTTTATGGCGCCCAAGTCTTGAGTCAACTCAGCTTATAATCAATTTTAACCTAGTAATGCAATGTGCAGTAAGAAATCGTAGCATTATCAGTTCCGCTTCCTGTCAATACATACAAATTACCTCCGCACCACCAATCACTCAAGCAGTATCGCACACCATTCTATTAAGTGAGAAATACCGAAAAATCACTGCAGTGAAACAGTAATGAATTGTAACTAGCCAATTACATGGTCGGGTAACCCTTCAGCCGCGGCGGGGTCCGAGAGACCGGACGCCGGACCGATCGATGCTAAATAAAAATAGCTGCAAAATCCAGGAAAACGATCGCACATTCGGGACACGTACTGTCAATATAGAATGGCGCGGGGCGATGATTGTGATGCAGCTGTAGGGACGCAAAAATAGCCCCGACTATTATAGATTGAAAATAAATGCTCCAAAATGACGGTATAACGAGTGGTCATTTTTGAGATTTTTAAGTGACTTCATTAGCAAAGTCTATTTTTCATGTCATATTAAAACTGTACACTCAATGCAATGCAAATTTCAAACGCAAATAAGATTGGTTCTACAAAATATACGTAGGTAATTATTAAGATCCAGGTTAATAGATATAGCTATTTTGTTAAACACAAAAGCATTCAGGTAGGAAGCTATAATAGTCTTCTTAATTCCACGCACCAACTTTTTCTGTTTGTATAAGATCAAAATAATGTAATGTTGCCGTATATCATATTAAAACTAAAAAATATTTTCAGCAGCAGCGTACAAATTATTTCCGAACTTTTTTCCTAACTTTTCCACACCTCGTCTTTTCTTATATAGCAGTATTTAATATGTAGGCAAGGGTCACGCGCTCGGTTCATTATAGCCCGGATTAGCGGAAGGGTTAGCTTATTGAGTCGGGATACGGGAATTCCGGGAACTGAATTAAGGGTTAGGGAATTTTCTTAGAAAGTTTCTGTGTGTGTGTTTATATGCTTATGAGAAAGTATAATGGTTTGTTATTGTGAAATGCATGCCGAAACAAAAAAATAGAATCATTTACATTTGCCTTCGCTACCGACTTTTAGTATAAGAGTTGTTCTGTTTAGCTTGTATTTTTATCTTAGATTCGAAACAAAAACCATTTATCATTTGTTAAGTTAGCAATCAAATGTAATAGGCAACGGAACATATCGTTATAATTATTTTTTTGCTATCTAATACTTCATTAAAAATCTCCTTTTCGTAGATTATTTCTTTCAATATTATCATTATTTTGTTTGAAATTATTTAGCCTTACTAATATCACAAATGCGAAAGTCCATTTGTTTATTTGATTGTTTGTTACGCCTTCACGTCTCAACTACTGAACCGATCATCATGAAATTTTGCATACACGTTGTCAGGGGTTCAGAAAAGGACATAGGGTACCTTTCATCCCGAAAAAAATAATTGTTCCCGAGGGATAGCAAAAAACTTTCCACGCAGACGAAGTCGCGGGCGGTAGCTAGTAAATTATAATATCAAAAAATCTGAGAAACACGTAAGCGAGAGACATTTTCCAAAGAAAACCGCCCGATATAGCAGCAAGCTCGTTTCCTCCGATATTTCGCGTCGCGCCTGTCGCCTCGCGTTTTCCCTTTATTTATTGTTATTTTTCTATTTCGCCGGCAGATGTGCCGTGCTATGATTTACGGTGCTCCGTATTAAGAAACGTGAATTATAAAGCTCGATTCGGACTGGTCAAGGGGATAGTTTAGTTTTCGAAGTACCTTTCGATCAATGTAATCGTATGAATAAATGAACTATTATTATTTTAAATAAAGAAACAAATGTTTACATTTTTTACGCTATTGTTTGAACACCCCTATCACTAAAGTTGGTGATAGGTTCGAATGAGATTTAACTTCTGTTAAAAAAATGTCGAAAGCAGATAAAAAATTTCTCGCATTGCCTTTTTATTTTAATTTTAGTTTCAGGTATCGTAAATTACAAATGACGATACCTGAAACACTTCTGTGTCTTCAATTATTTGAGGGTTCAAATAATTATTGGTTAAAAGATTGTTCTTATAACTATTTAAATTATAAAAATATAATATTTTAAATAATTTCTTGATTGATAAAGTAAAGTATTGATAACCTTAGATACAACAACATTCATCGTCATAATTCACACCTCGCCGCTTTATGATTTATTGAAGAGGAATTTGATAACCGGTTGAAATCACATACGTCCGTTTAACGCGAGCGCCGCCGCCCTACTGCCATAAATCAGCGGTGCTGCCACCACGCGGCAATATGGGGAACGAAACATGTGTTTACCCCGAAGTTAATTTGTCTCATTTATCTGACTTGTCTCCTGTATGCTATTGAGAAATATTGCGCTCCGTGAGGTCATGTTGTTGTCAAATATTGGGTGTGTTTTTCATTTCTTCCTTTTTTGTCTTGTAACTTGGATGTTGATTAAAGTTGCCTCTTTGGTTTTTAAGCAAAATATTTATTTTTCTATTTATTTTGAAGAAAACATGGAGCAAAAGATAACTTCAGTCAACTGTCAATATACCTATAAAAAAATATTTTACTTAATAACACAAAGATGCGTATTACATTGTCATACCAGGGCCAATAGTAGAACCGAGCCGAGCTTTCAATAGTAAACTACTAGTGTCTCTGTGAGCTGTAGATTTTGCGTTTGTGAAATTTTTGAAAATATTTCAAAATGGTTGAAATATGATATTTTTCGAAAAATAAAAGAAACTGAATTGACTAAAATATATACTTATATATAATTATCGAAACTGTTTACAAAATTTCACGAGAATCGGTTGAAAAATGCCACCTGTAGAAAAAACAGACGGACAGACATACGAAAGCATTTTTGCCTAAGCTGAAACAGAGACGCTTCGCGTTCGCTCGGTAAGTGATCATCAACTTTATGCGCGATGGATGGACTCTAGAACAGTGGGATGAATATAAATGAAACAAATCCAAGGCATACTAGTGATACATTTTGTCCGTTAACTAGTCATCTTGTGTGTATTACCGTTACCACCGTTGTTGATATGGCCAAAGTATTATATTAAGTTACAACAATTACAACATTAAGGTCATTTGAACCATGACGCAATTTAAAGGGTTTTAAGTATTATTAATTTCGATCAAGTCGCAATAGTATCAGTATGACCGATCGATTGTAGCGTCCGAGTAAGTTGTTGAAACCATAAAATTATAATGTTTATGCCTGTTAAACTGACATTACTGGCTTACTTTCAATTACCTACTAAGTATACACGACAGCACGGTAAGTTAAGGCTGCATAGTCTGCACACTAGCGCCGCCGCCATTGGAAAAAAATATAGTGCTTAAATAAAGACGAAATTGTGAATTATCTCTCTGTGGTGCACTCCGTAAAAGCTTTGTGGTACTTTTTATCGCTTAAACAATATTTTCTAGCCTGTCGTTTAGTTAAATGGAGTTTTATTGTTAAAAGTGGCCACTATGTCTTTATTTAAGCACTATGATTTTTTTCCAATGGCGGCACTAGTGTGCAGACTACGCGCTCTTAAACAGTTGAACTACGAAAACAGCATTTATTTCGTACAGCATAAAGACGGTCTCAAGGTCAACATGTATAGTCTGACGTGCCGTTGACTGTACAACACAATTTATTTGTGATCTTACTTCCAATATGTTTCTTTGATATTTTCAGATACCTTATCTATTTATAATTTTTTTTAAACAATGATCTTTTCGAAAAATTTAATGGAATTGTAAGCTCTTTTGTGAAGCTTTTTTATTAAATTAGGACATACATAACTTAATGACTAAAAAATATCAACGCGATGACGCTGTAGTTTTCAGTGAATGCTCTAAGTCTTGGTTGACTGAATTGTTTTATTTAGAACGCTGCAATGGATTTTCTACAGCAAAAAATATTTTACACATTAATTCTGAGAAATAAAGTAAAAATACCAATTAGAAGTTCTATTGCTTTTCTGTTATAAGTACTACGAAGTGGTTCATTGAGCTCTTCAAAATTTTGGTGACTTTTCAACAAACTTATGTTAAGTAAACGTAAGATAAAAGGTTTACAAATAGCCATTATAATCAGCGATTACTCACGCGCATTATAATGTAACAGTTATTTCATAATAGAGACATTCGACGCAAGACAGATTAATTTTTCACGGAGCACAAGACATTAGTTATAAGCACATCGTAGAAAATATGCTTTCTATATTGTAGATTGTTTTTACAATACTAAATTATAAATAATATACTAGAAAAAACGATCGCACCAGATCATATTCTCGGATGGGAATCGAACCCGCGACTTTTGGACGTCTGGTCTATTGCTCTGACCGCTGAGCTACCGAGTCACTAGTGGCATAGTTGATTTTTTTCTAGTAAGAGTGGGGACTCTTACGCTGCAAGTCAGCGTTGTTTCATCAATGTAAGGATTTACCTCGACATTCAATTGAATATATTGACATTCAATGATATTTTGACAATTGGTTAAGATGAAACAGCTATATAATTTTTAAATTTGTGATTTTAGCATTCACAACGCTATTTTTATACAATAATTTATAATTTATAATTATTTATAATATATTAGAAAAAATATGACTCTCACCAGATCATTATTTCTAGTATATTGTTTATTATTGTATAAAAATAGCATTGTGAATGCCAAAATCTCTAAAGATTTTTGTCAAATACAAGAATTGAAAGTATCTAATAAAAAGCTTGTTTGCATTTCAACTAAGTATTATTGATAACATGTTGACATGAAGTCGAACGGAGAACATACGTGTAAAGCGTTACGTTCTGAGCCTCTCGGTTCGGATACCTATATCTATATGAAAATGGATTTTCACTATTTAGTCCTGGTTTGAGTAGTATTGGTATCGTCTTGTTTCTGATTTCCCTATAAGAATATCGTAAGTTGCGTTAGCCATTTATATGTATAATTAAATAAGAGTATTCAAATTTCTTCTTTCTAAATGAAAACATATAACTTGTTCTTATTAAGCAAAATTTTAATAAATACAAATAAGCAGTTCAGTGTTTTAATACCATGAAACCAACACAGTGAAGCTACCGTAACATTCAAGTTCCCGACACAGTGTTTCACCAATTAAACAGTACAGACAAAATCGTCACCGAACCCCACTACAATTTGAATAGCTAACCAAGTCACGTTCGTCAAATAAGCAGTACTAACAAGCGGTATATCGCTTGCACTGATTGTTAATTGATTAGATTAAAAATTTTGGGCCAATTCGTGGCGTATTGTTACCACTGGGGTGCCGTCTTTATTGAATTAATTAGTTTTTTTTCAAACGGTGTCTTTTACAATTAGCGTGTTGACAGCTATTGTACAAATTGTTCTTTTTGTTACCGTAACTTCTAATGAAAATTCAAACAGCGTACTTTTAAAACAAGGTATTCCCAAACCGCAGAGCATAAATCAGTAAGCGAGTTTAGACAGTCACTTTTTACGATATTGATATACGTACATATTGCTGAAATTCCCCACTAAATCCTTATTGCTTACGTGAGTATATTGGAAACTCAAAATTTAGCCCCCATATACACTTTTAACACCCTAAAAGCTGTGTCTTATAGTCTCGAATATTTTTATTTGAATGCATACGTAGGCGAGGCCCGTTTGAAAATTGAGTTAAAATGACAGTGGCATACGTAGTGATTCGCCCCGTGGTCGCATTAAACGCATTAGGGGCCAAAATTGGATTTGTACTGGGGTGTTTTATTGGTACACTTGTTACGAATTTGGGAACTGTGTATGTTAAAAAAGCTCACATTATTATTTAAATGCATAAGACAAACGAAAAAAGAGAATTTTCTATCAAATTATTTGTTATTTTACTTAAATTTTCAGGTAGGTACTTAGTAACAGCGTAAAAACTAAAGCGAAAGAGGTTATATAGACTGTGGTAATAGTTAAACTTGCATAGGTATATCTTTTATAACATGCAAAAACGAAGCTATTATGAGTTAAATTCACCTCTGAAAAAATGTCAACAATGGTTCCGATCGGTCATAATATTGCAAATAATGCGAATTGAACTCTGTAAAAAACGATGCCAACCACAATAGCTTTAAAATTGGATGTCGTGATTATTTTTTATGTTAACCAAATTGAACTGATTAAGGAAAAATATATCGTCAGTCGAGAACATTTTGAGCAAGCAAAAGATCTTATTTTGACGCTTCCATCTTTTTTCTCATGATACTTGACCTGATATAACTTTTAATCAGCTTGACTTTTAATAAAAGGTTGTTGGCATTTGCTTTATTCATTTCTGTATTTATTTCTTTTGGTAATAATTTCTATTGTGTTTTTAATAATGAATGATGTATCGTTAACATTGATTTTAATACCAAAAAGGAATTAAAATAATTAAACTTTGTGTGATTTTTACCCATTCATAAGTATAATACAGTTTAAAAAAACATTTGCCGCCTGTTTTCAACAAGTGTACCTACCGTACCGATTTGAAAAAAGAACTAAAAAACAGAGTTCCTTAACGAAATCGGGAGTACACAAAATTTCCATACGTAACAATGAAGCACATGTGCATTGTTTGTCACCTAAGACAAACGTGCCCGTTCGCCTATTGGTAATATTTGTTTGACGTATTGCGGTGTGCGAGTCCCAGGGGCGCATTTATTTGCGTGCACGCTTCGCTAAACAGAGTTTTGATTTGTTTCCTCTTTTTTATGTCCGAGATGTAGACTTTTTGGAGCACTGTGCTTTTAAGAACTTTTATGATATTTTTTTCGTCTCTTTTGTTTGAGCATTTTATTGGTTCGTATTTATTGCAAATTATTTTAAAAGAGAATAAAGTACAGTTGGCTATAGAATTACCTAGCTGAACATATTAACAGCACCCAATACTATTTACTTCGTTCCTGAAATAGTGTTGCTATTTACTGCACCATGGCAATAATTTAATGGATGGGTATTGATAGGTGTATCTTTTTTGTGGCCGACTGTACATTAACACTCAGTTTTCGAACTAATTTTTTGTCTCGAGATAGAACTTAAAAAGCCAAGGCATAACTGTTGATTCTCAATAAAGTATACGACCTTTTTTTATTGTCATTTCAAGATATTACTCATTACTTTTACTTTGAATCTCATTCAACATTTAAATGCGAAGAACCATTTGTTCACCACAAAAAGTGTAGCCTTCTTATAAGTTATTGTTTACGAATCTTTAATTTAAATCCAATCTCGCATAAAAATTGCTAAAAGTTCCCAAAAAGTTGGTTTCCAAAGAAAAGTTTTTAGTCAAAAGTATTACTTTTTAAATCGGATGGCATTCCAGTAACCCCGATGTAAATCTAGTCTGTAAAGGAAATGACATTTATTTTGCCGTCTCTACTAGTAGGGGGGAATAACCAGGTTATCGCAGACAATGACTTGACGAAGGAAAATCAAATTGTCAGCCCCTCGCCATTATTTTAAAGCCAGTCATTTTGCATAGTTTTGCGGGAGGGACGTAAGCACTCAGTTTGCTTAACAATTCTGTTGATTTGATATTGATGACATTTTGGGCTCAATTATGGTTTCATTAAAGTGAGTAATTTTAGTCGGGTTTAGACTAATTTTTACATTTAATAAAGGGATTGAGAATGTCTGGTACTTTTTGGATACAATAAGTTATTACTAAATAATATACTAGAAAAATTTGACTCGTCACCTGAATTGTCTGAGGCGGGAGTCGAACCCGTGAGCTTTGGAAATCTAATCCAATGCTCTGACCGCTGAGTTACCGAGATATTTGCTAGATTTTTTTATCCATCACGGGTTAGTGCTTCCTTCATCTCCTTCATTTCACCTGATGTTAAGTGACGATAAGGCCGAAGGTGGAAGCCCACTACACCCGGAATCCTCAGCACTAAGGAACTGGCTATCTTACCTCTAACTGCCAGAACACAACAATTTTTAAAATTGCTGTTATGGCGTCAGACTTAGGTAAGATGGTGGTAGCTAGCTAGGCGGACTTGAAATAAGCATTACCACCAACCAAACCGAGTACAAATGTACCCCCCTCCTGGGAATCGAACCCGGGACCCCTGCGTCTTACACGGGTAGGCGAACCACTAGACCACAGAGGCAGTTAGTTACTGAAAGGAAACATTTTTTTAGAAGTAAAAATGCATTCACAGATTTTTTAATCCGAATCTAAGAATGCAGTTTTACTTTTTTTTTAAATACAATAATGTTCCCCTTCAGTAAAATTTGCCATCATCAATATAGGGTACTTTCCCTTCAACTAACGTATTTTTTTCATTTCATTTTCCACCCTGTATAGAGCTTTATTTGTCGTAGTTTATTTATTTAACACTAGCGACTGCCCGCGACTTCGTCTGAATGGAAAGTTTTTTGCTATCCCTCGGGAACAACATTTTTTTCGGGATGAAAGTGTCCTTCTCTGTACCCCTGACAACGTGTATGCAAAATTTCATGATGATCGGTTCAGTAGTTAAGACGTGAAGGCGTAACAAACAAACAAACGGACTTTCGCATTTATAATATTAGTAAGGAAAAACCACCATTTATGATAAGTGAAAAACTAGTTTTAAAAGTTAAAGTGATCAACCTACCTTTCAAAGCTTTGCTACTAGGCGGCGGGTCTCGACTCCATGGTGGGTCCCCATGTCCGGAGAAGTCCCTTAACTTGAGGTAGCTGATGGTCAGTCTGATGATGGAGGCCTTATCCAGCTGTGAGGTGATGGCGGCTGGCAGGGGCAGCATCTTCGCCAACTCGTAGAACTCGTAATTCTCCTTGCCTCTTCTAGAACGAGCTGCATCTCGACTCTTCTCTTTTCGAAGCTCTAGAATGCTGTGGAAGGAGGTTTGAGGTTAGTCTTTTATTTAAAAAAAGAAGAGACGATCTCAGAGATGTAAAAATTTAATGCTTTGTTATTGTTTGTGCTAAAAGATGGGTGACGTCTCTGTATGGTAGATAGTTTTTTGTTTGGAATCGGTGGAGTTTTTAATTAGATTTATATTTCTTTATTGCTTTTCCACAATTATGATTAATACTGTTACTGGTTGGTTGGTTCTACAGAGTTTTCATTTCCGTCAGTTTTTACCGAATTCAAAAAAAGAAGGAGGTTATCGATTCGTCGCGTTTTTCCTGCATTGTTTTGGAGTTTTTGTATACCTAATGTCTTACATGTATTCGTATGACACAGAAATATGAGTTTTATGGTACACAAATTGAATAACGCATTTAAAACTATATTCCTTATCACAACATAAATAGCATATTATTATAATGTAATCTTATTGTCATATGCAATATGCACAAGTATTTTCAAACTATACTTTTTACCAAACATTGATCTCGTAATCTCGTATCAGGGGTTCTAAACTTTTTTTTAAAATAATATTTGGAATTTTTTCGTCGATTCGAAATTCGAAACCGAAAGGGACGTTTTAAAAACAAACATCTGTATAAATATCCTGTCAACGTCGTCGGTGGGAGTGACGCGCGCCCGCCCCCTGCCCGCCCCCGGGCGGGGCCGCTAATGAGACCTTGTTTTACTAAACCGTATTTACATGGCAAATGCGCGTAGTAACCCTGTGTGTGGAATTAAGGAATGTTCCGGAAATTGATGTTTGAAAAACTAAAACTGGCGGTGAAACTGTTTGAAAGGCTGGTATTGGTTGTTTTAAATACTTTTATGGCTAGATACTGGTATATTAAGGAAGAAGACAAAAGAGATCCAAAGTTGCGTCAGAACTCAGAACCCGGCGCAAAATAATTGTGTCTCAGATTACAGAGTATTATTCGTAAAATTATTTTAAAGTGGCGCTATTTCTGAAATATTTATATTAGTTTATTAAGTATATTATTATTATACAAGATGTTACAAAAGTACCCCTAATGCCGAATATGGCAGATAGGGACCATCAAACTGAACATTTGTTACTATGGAACCAACTCTGAAATCGCGAAAAAAAAATCAGCTGTTTCATACAAAAATTAAAATCGAAAATATCAAAATGTATGAAACAGCTCTCCCATATTCGGCATTAGGGGTACTTTTGTAACACCTTGTATACAAGGTGTTACAAAAGTACCCCTAATGCCGAATATGGTATATAGGGACCATTAAACTGATCAACTTTTACTATGGGACCAACTTTGAAATCGCGAAAAAAAAATCAGCTATTGCATACAAAAATTAAAATCGAAAATATCAAAATGTATGAAACAGCTGATTTTTTTTTCGCGATTTCAGAGTTCGCCCCATAGTAAAAGTTATTCAGTTTGATGGTCCCTATATACCATATTCGGCATTAGGGGTACTTTTGTAACACCTTGTATACAAGAAAATGCTTGTATATACAAAAAAAATGCTGTTTCATACAAAAATTATTTACGAAAATATCAAAATGTATGAAACAGCTGATTTCTTTTTCGCGATTTCTTAGTTGGTCCCATAGTAAAAGTTGTACAGTTTGATGGTCCCTATCTCCCATATTCGGCATTAAGGGTACTTTTGTAACACCTTGTATATTAGTTTAGTATACAAGCATTTTTTTTTTATATATTTTTTACATCTAGCGCCTATGAAACTTCTTAAGTTTAACAAAACAATGTTAGCAACTGAATTCAGAATTATCGATACTTTACAATATTTCCACTTTTATAACTCTGTAATCTGAGATACAATTCTTTTGCGCCAGGCCTGGGGTTTTTTATGGGATTTGGCGGATCCCCTTTTTTGGCCTTTATTTTTTAATCATCAACATCATTGACTTAAGCATGATCCTAAGCTATTATATTCAAAAATATCAATCAAAGAGAAGTTAAGTAAATGTTAAGTATTTCACTTAAATGTGTAGAGTATTAATGAAGGCAAAGTTGTTTATTTAAAAAAAAAAGTATTTTCGAAGTAAAATCATAAAGATACTAGTAACCATTTTTGTAAATACTAAGCTGTGTTGTATCCGGTCTCTTGATAGTTCTCCTAATGAAACTCCGTGCTGTGTTCATCACCTTGGTTTAGTACCAGGGGTGCTCAACCTACAAGGTGCGCGGTAAGCGATCTGACGATGGCTTTCTTTACGAGCACCGCGCGTAGAAGGACCAACTTTATTGACACCTGAGTAAGGCCATTTGAAAGTGGAACGTCTTTATTCTGTTGATTATGCGTTTTCTAGCAGTCGTAAAAAGTTTAGAAAGGTTAGATAGTAAAATCTGTATTTGTGTTTTGTTTTGGAATACAAACACTTTTTGACCTCTCTAATGCCCGCAAAGAGCTAAGCAATATTTGTATAAGTTTATAAAAAAACCTAAGCAAAATAAGATAAAAAATCTATAAGTTATTAAGTTATTCAGATTATATGTTTTTACAGCGACAATATAATGACGGCAGTTTAAAACTGTTTTTAGGTATTGATTTTATTACTCGATGTACATACTGCATTTTATAGATTAAAACACAATCGAGTTGGTGCATCCATACAAATGATTAAGTGACTAAGCTTATGATGTCACAATTGTAATACTTACTTTATACCTTCAATATTTTATTGCTATCAGGGATCTGAATCATTTAAACTATAAAATCTAAATACAGTTTTCTTGAACATTTCAAAATCCCATAAAATAAATTTAACGTTGTTATCATTGGAAAAACTGTAGCTTAGGGACTAATAATTCTTGAAAAATAAAGAAAACCCTTCCCGAATCCGATCAAATTTCCCGATAATAGTACTAACAGTTAATGTATCCCTTTGTACTTGATTTAACGTTCAAGGGTCAGTTTGGTCAGTTTTAACTTGGGGCGGTATGGATTGTTTAAAATAACTTTAGCAGAACGAGGGTTGATCGCCCCTGGCTGATGCAACAGGACCTTGCTGTGGGGTTGTATTAGGTTTAAAATGGTATTTAATTTGGCATCGTTATACATTATACTGCTGGTTTAAACTTTTTTTTTAAATGAAAATGGAAATAATTAAAGGTAAAAAAGATTTTAATGTAACAATCGTCCGAAGCACGTCCAATCTGTTTCACGTTTTTTTGTTTTGCTGAAATATTTAATGTTTATTTACAAAAATTTTTTTTCACACTAACTGAATTATCGTGACTGATTTTGGTAACTTCATAACAATATGTTTATACATATACAACCCCTATCAAAAAGTTATGATTTCTAAAAACAGGTAAGTATTGAACCTTAAATTGTTACTACGAAATTTTGACAAAGAAATTTCAAAACTAGACACTATAGACGTAAGTGTGTATTTGGTCTCAAAATCAAAAAGACCTTTTATATCTGTTAAACGTCCAATACAAAGCGTTGTAACACCATCGCTAATGTGATACGACCCTCCGAAATTAGCTATAATTTCCTTCAACACCTCTACTAATATTGTAGCTTGTCAGTTTGTCCGTGATATATGGTTACGTGGGATTTGTGACGTCACACCCTAGGGGAGACGGAGATAATTATGTACGGTTACACGTTTATAATAAAAAGGATTTATGTCTATTTACCTTATTATGTAGAATGATTGGGTTTCAGATAAAAACAACTGCGAGTCATGAAAGTAAGTGATATTACCTAATTACTCTCATACTTAATTTATTTTGTTATAGAACTTTAAGAATTAACTTAATAATCTTTCATATAATACTAAATAATATACTAGAAAAAATAGGACTCGCACCAGATCATGTTCTCGGACGGGAATCGAACCCGCGACCTTTGGATAACCGGTCCAATGCTCTGACCGCTGAGCTACCGAGTCACTAGTGGGAACGTCGAATTTCTTCTAGTATATCAACTCTTACGCTGCAAGCCAGCGCCATCTCACCAATGTAGAAGGAATTAACTTCAACATTCAACTGAACATCTTTCCAGATATTTTTAAACAGTTGACTAAGATGAGAAAGCTTTTTAACTATTTGAAATTTTGAGATTTAAGCATTCACAATGCTATTTTTATATAATACTAAATAATATACTAGAAAAAATAGGACTCGCACCAGATCATGTTCTTTCATATATGAAATTTTTTATAGTTAGGTACTTTTTTATAACGATATAACATCAAATTGATTTTGATATTCACTATTCTTTGAAGATCTAAATTAAACACATTGACGTCCTATTTAAAGTTTTATATTTAGTAACATCGATGCTTTATGTTACTAGTTAAATAAATAAAAAACTACTTGTAAAGTAAATTATTTGCTTTGTTATCGACCTCTACGGTTACTTTTGAACTATCGATGGCGAGTGCTTTTGGCTCTAAATTAATAAAATAAAAGAAGCACAGTTCAGTCTCCGATTTTTCCCGGACCAAACCTAATGGTTTTTATGACGCATTCAGGGCAGTTACATCGGAACGGATAAGTAGTCTGCGTTTCGATTCTAGTCTCTTTCGGACAGATTTTTCCGGGACGTGATGCCAACGGCGATTGTCTTTTGTTTCGAATTCTGTTGGATGCAAACAAAAGAACACCGGGTCTAAAGGACAAAGTAAATAGTAAGAAAATTTTAAGTTTTCTGTTTTCACTAACATCAATGACTTTATTTGCTTATCGTTAAATCTCATTAATTTTTAAGTCACATAAGAAAGTGAAAGATGAAATTAATTTTATTCATTGTTACAATAAAAAAAATATACCGAGTAAAATCAGTTTGTAAAAAGCGAACGAATGTTTATTTAAAGAGGCTACTCCACCAGTTTTTGTGCTGTCCAATTTTTATGACGGACCTCCCTTCATCTTAGAAGTGGCTGTCTTTAAGTGTTCGTGTACGTGCCCCGACGCTCCGTACACCTGGGAATCGAATCCACAATACGCCACTAACGCCTTGACCCCCTAACTACTCGCCCTCAAAACAAAACACGCAAAACTACGCTCTAAGCCCACCTTATAAAGTTTAACTCCGAACGCACGCTCAAATACGCACTGGTCAACGATGATTGGTGAGTACCACCCGCACATAGACGTAACTGCATTTTTTTCCCGAACGGATAACATTCTTATTTTTCGTTCGGAAGGTTGAAAATTGAATGGTTAGGAAACACAAAAAGAATTTTCTTGCAAATTGAAATAGGACTCCCGGAGAAAAAGTGGGAATCGAAGCGTGCTCGTAAAAAGGCGTCCAGTTTTGCCGTGTCGCAGTAGTTACGGTTAATGTGTCCCGGGCAAATTGAGTTGCGCGGGGTAGGAAAATTAGCTTGCCCCAGGGAATAGGAGGTGGAGATGACAGCTACTAGTGTCGGATTGCTAAATGCGCGGAATGCGATCACTCAATGCGAGGCAAAAAAGTTGTTTAGCATAAAGTAATTTAGGAATAGGTTTTCACTTCAATTCCATTCCATGTGCACTATAGACATATTTTGAAGTTAGAGAGTCCATTTCTTAGTTGAGGCAGTTTGGGTGCTATATGTTTTACAATATCTGACGTTTTTAGCCTTCAGGAAGTCGTAGAAGAGTTCTCACATATTTTTCCTAATAACCTACTTACAATAAAGATATAAGGTAAAATAATATAACCTAAAATAAATATTTCTCATCACCAGTTGAAATTTCCGATCGTCCCCTAAAATCAATAAAGCGTAAATGCTATGAATTCATAGCTACCTTGTTAGCTAAGATTCTTTTTATTGCAACAAATGGCAGACCGCAGATTAAAAAATATAAAAAGGTATTGGTACCACCTTTTCGGTTAAATTGTCAATTGGCGCCAAGGGATGAAAGATTGACAAAATGATCGACCCCCTGATTATGTAACTTTGTTGCAATCAACTCTGACAGAAATCGCAGTTACATTGCTGCTTTAGTAAGAACCAATGTGACAACTATCTTACTTAAAGCAGCAATGTAACTGCGGTTTGATCGATTTCAATCGAGAATTGTTAGTAACAGAGTTACGTAATCAGCCCCCGGGTCTATAATCTGTCTGTTTAATTCTGGGGAGCATGGGAATCTCTGGGCATTTTCTGCTTCAATGGCTGTATGTCTAAACAATCCTTTTGTTGCGGTTAGGCGACGATGGCTGTAATAGAATGCTAATGGTTGTGATTTAAAAGATGAGGTGCGAAACGGAACGGGTAATTCTGTTATTTAGCTGTTTACTTTTGTTTTGGTTTGAATAACTGTCAAATGAATGAGTAGCGACTTATTCAATAAACACAAAAACAAAAGAAACTTAAAACCTAAACTAAATACTAACTGCCTTACTAATACGTTTATTAGTAAGGCTAGGTAAGAATAAGTTTATACTTAGAATAACCAAAGAGTTTGTTATAGGAATATGACGCTTCGGGACGTCAAACGTAAGGAGTAATATTGCTTAGCTATATATTTGGTTAAAGTACTAGGTCGTCAGTTCTATACTTATTCTATGACTAGGTATAAACTTTATTCTTCATTTATTAGTAAGACAGTAAAACTATTTTTTACGTCTATAAAGTAGTCTTTATACTTTTTATTTGAAATCAAAAAGTTATGAAGAAACAATAAATATCAAGTTTTCAAATGAAGTTCGTTGTAAATCTTTGCTACTTAAAAACTGACAAATATGACAAGTTACATTGTCACTTTGAAGTGGCCGAGCTTCTGGGGATATTAAAGACCGGCGACAATAAACGTCTCAATAATTTGTGAGAATTATTATCAATAGAGGGTCATAAGTACGTATTATGCCGAATATCTTTGTCACACTCCAATTGAATGCATGTAACACTTAAGAAAGACGTTACATCAGATATATTGAAATATCGGGTATGCCCGAATAATAATAGAGATAATTAATAAAGTAAGTTTTTTATTCATAACCCTCAAATTTTCAGAAAGTAGTATTTTTCCCAAAAGCGTTAACACAGTAAGTACACTTTTGTGTTAAAGTACATTTACGACTTTGTGGATTAGAAGAGTTATTGTAGTTATAAAGATCATTGTGTTCAAAAATTTGGACGATAATATATTTGTTAAAAAACTAAGTAAGATTCTAACTAACACAAAGCTAAAATTTTCACAGCCTAGCCTTATGCAAATTGCTCATAAAAGGTGACATAGGAAATTCCACATTCGTCTCGGTAGCAGTACAGGAAGGATTTCAAAGGGAAATTTACACCCCCCGTTAAGGGTCGGCTAGTTTTCTTTAAAAGCGCCGATATTTGAGCCCCGAGTTAGTCGACCGAGTCCCATGGGTGAACACGGTCACTTACGAGGATATTCAAATAAATAGACATACTTTTTCAAAGTCCCGCGAGCATGCAAAGTGTTAACCCGTAACTTTGGGGAAGGTCTATAAGTTTTGTCGTTTATTTATGTAGAGTACATGAATATAGTGAAGACCTCCGTGGTCGAGTAGTTTATGCGTCGGTTCATAAGGTGTCACCATCACTGAGGTCCCGGGTTCGATCCCCGGCTGGGTCAGTTTAGAAAAACCAACTATTCTATATTGGCTCAGGTCTGGGTGTGTGTGTTTACTACCGTTATCTTTGATTTCCATAACACAAGTGCTTTAGCTACTTACTTTGGGATCAGAGCAATGTTTGTGATGTTGTCTAATATTTATTTATTATATTTAATAGTGTTTATAATTTAAGACTACTGTTTAATTAGCAACAAGTTACATTAAGTAACGCGTTGCATTTTTTTTTCTACTTTTCGACTTACGCACTTTAAAAAGAGTTAAACGAGAGCTATTCGTGACGATATGAGAGCTATTTTTAACTCGTTTACAATCTCCATTTTTTCTGGTCACCGTTTTAACCTAACCTGACCAATTCTGTTATGACTAAAAATAAATTGATAACTTTAAGTTGAACCTGTGACTAGAAGAATAAAATCCAAATAAAAGCTTTGATAATGACGCTATTATAGAAGAAAAAGTTGGATTTGTAGTTATCGTAATAAATCCTAACAAAACGAGTAGATGAAAATGCTAATGCACACATCCAAATGAATAGATCCAGATCTATTAACTAAACGATGGTGCGACGTCTTATTTATACGGAGGGAATTAACAAATAAAGAAGGGGACGCCATATTTGATATGGGAAATGAAAATGTCATCGGCTTATTACGGGCGGGATCATTGATATTATTCCAGATTATTTTGCCGAATATCACATGAAGTGCCATTTATGAATGGGTGGTGAGAGAATAAATGAATGAAAATGTTATTTGAATCTTCGATTCATTCGAAGGAATTAATTCATCAACGCCCGAGCGGACGCATGCGGCCGGGTAACAATGGAATATCTATTGTGTCTCATCATCCGGGCGTTGAAAGGAAGTAGCCATTTTCATTAATTTAATTATATAGCCTATTAGAGAAACTCAAAAATAGCCGAAACATAACATTTTTCATTTTTTGATATTGTTAAACAGTTGTCAAATTATAAAAGGAATAATCCTTTTAACTTAAAGTTTTCAAATCCCTTTCAAAGTTATTTAGTTTACTTAATTGAAAAACAAAGTTTCAGTCTAGTAAAGTGAAGAATATTTACACTCTTCTTTATGCAAACAAATTTTTATTTCGCTTTCGACTTACATAAAAGCCGAACTGAAAGCCGTGTAACATAAAAAGTGTTTCTATAAACCTACTAAAGTCGATTATAAGTTTTTGTTAATCTTTTACAAAATTACACTTAAATCGAAAATGTCAAAGGGTGACAAAACGTGACCAGCTCATCGTGTCCACATCACGATGTCCAAGACGGGGTCACGTTAGGCACCTTTGAACTTAAACTATATATTAAGTATTTTAAGACAACGACTTAAGGTTCGGAATCGAAAGCAAGGAAAATCGCAAAATGATCCAGTGGTTTTCGTAAAGCTTAGATTGTAGAGTGGCGGGGCGTTCTTGATACTTGAATGTACCCGTACGTCTGTACGAATCTATTGTATGCATCGAAAATTGATACATTCCAGTACTTAAATAGCGTTCAGTCAGAATAGCAGCACCTAATGAAAAAAATATACGATCAGACTTAAAATAATGAGAAACTGAAAAGAACCATAAAAAAATCTATTTAATATCCCTTTTTTCATCTCTCCCGTTTTGTCATCAATTTCAATGTTCTAATAATATGGTAGACTTTACCATATTATTAGAACATTGAACAACTTCCGTCACATTAATAGCTTAAAGATAGGTAAACAAAGTACTTACTTACAAAATAAGGTGTAGAGGTACGTACTGTGTACTTGGGTGATGTGTAGTGTAAAGCAGCTCAACAATTTGTTAAGGAGTCATAATACTTGATAAATTTATGTATTGTCAAGTCTGTCGCACGACGTCAACTTTTCAGTAAAAATAAATTATTGTTATTTGTTTTTCCCGCCGAATTTATATCAAGTGACATTTTCAATGAATATAAAAATATGTGTTATCACTGCATAATTTATTTAGAATGACAACGTTTGATCTTACTCTGTTGAAAGCTCAGTATCAACACGGTCCTATCGTAGTATAATCTAGTAAAGGGTCTCACGAGACCAGCGTTCACAACCAGACCTGAGATGAGACTAATATGACTCGGCGATTTTTGGAACAACTCGATTGACAAGGCCCTTTAAAAAGATCCCATCTTAAACTCTCGATTTCGAATCGAGAAAATGTGTTAAAACTATTTGTGAAAAACTTTTATTTTTATTTTCATAAGGTAAATTGAAAAAGGAACGTTTTGATTCGCTAGGAAATCAATAAATGTTAAATTGAATTCCGTCTGGATGTTTTTTTTTACAGAGGAAAGTTTAAATTATTTCCAAAAGAAATGTACAATATTACAATTGTGCTTTAAATTGGCCGATTTACAAAAATCACGGTGCCGTATTGTCAGAATGTTTAAGTAAAAAATGTGCTACTTATTAAATGCCTTACCGCAAATTGAATTGAAACCAAAATGTTTAATGTAATTTTAAAATAAAACTTAGTTGAAATTAGAGATAAATTGTACGAAATAATGTTTTACTTTAAAAAGTAACCTAGATTACTTTCTGTATATAATTACCGCCTATTAAAATCCTATTACTCTGAAATTGTAGTATTAGGACTGTAATAAAATAACAATCTGAGAGACTAATTAAAATAATAAAATTGTATGAATTTAGGCTGATTTAGTGTATTTTTTAAGACTTCGCATTATTATGAGCATAAAAAATATTTTTATTTGTAAGTCAAACAATAGTATCTTTGTGATTTGCAATCTACATTAAATAAAAAAGTTCCAAAACAATTGAATGTCCAGCAGCGCCCCCTGCCCAGTGGGACAAACGATTTATTCGTAGACCAAATTGCTGCTCTTTAGTTAGACGGACTTTAATAATAACGTCATATCCAATTTCCCTCCAAAACGTTCACAGAATATAAATGAAATTGACTTATCCTTATTGAAAATAGTGTTATTTCTTTTGTAATTAGTACTGCATTGATAAAATAGCTAGGAAACTATTTTTCAACTAGGTTTCAATAGGAATCATTAATTTCCATCATCATCTGTATATTTTCAGTATATTGTAACTCCTCATATACTTAATTAAGCTAGACAATAGAAATATTGGATTTATATTTTGTTTTCAGCTAAAAGAAAAACAATTCACATAATATTACGATGGCAAAATCATTTGTTTATGTTATACAAACATAAACCCTACAGATATTTCATGGCACTTTTGCAATCTTTTTTGTTTTCAAAACTAGCAGGTATTCTAAAATAACCAAGCAACTCAGAAAATTGTAATTCACCTAGATTGTATCACCCCTCGCAGACCAGAGACAAATGACTAACCATCCTTGAATAAAAAATATTGCCTCGCAAAATGTGTCTATCCGCATATGACTAATAGTGGTCCGCTTCTTAGCAAATTGTCTGCCGAAATCGTAACGAAACTGGAAAATTGTTTCATTCATGAAAGCAATAGGCTGGATTTACTGAGGATAGCTTACTGATGAATAAAATAGTGATGCGGGGATTTAGAGGCCCCATATGATGGCTTGCGGGTTGTCAGACGGACAAATGTTTGTATTAACATCGTATCTGATCGGACACGATTATATTTTTGCGGACCCTTTTTTGTTTCCCTTACTTTTATAGTTTCGCACACTGTGCATAGTTCACAATTTTTCCCCTATATTTTGGTTTATTTTTTTGGTGACAAATTTTGAACTATCATAATTCTTCTTCAACTATGGGATCACGAAAAAAACATTATTAATTGTCGTGGAAAGTGAATTTCAAAGTTCACTGGTATCGGAATCATAGATTTAAATTCGTTTGTAAAAACAGCTATTATTTATCTAATTTATTATTGAGATTGCGAGCGCGAAAAAATTCTTAGTACACGAAATCTTCAGTCTACACTAGTTTTCTTGTTCCAACAGAGCCAGTGCCAGAAATTAGCAATACAAAGAGCTAGCGCATTCGCTGCCAATTGAATGGAGAAAGCAATAATAGTTATTTGCAATAATCGACAGAGGGCGCGCCTGATTGCCGGGGATCTTCCCTTATTTTTGTCTGGCAACTGTAAGCCGTTCGTTAGTTCACCCACTGTAATTTCACTCAATGCCCCATTCGCACTAGTGTGCAGTTCAGAAATCGTTACTACCTGTAATAGTGCAATGAAAGTTTTCAAATTGAATTTCTAGTTAATGTTTACCGTCGCGTCGTTTGATTAAGGAGATTTACAAAGATTCATGTATTTATTGGTCACATCACAAACTTCAAAACATGTGCACATAAATTAAAGCATTTATAAGCTAAATTTGTGAAGAACCTGCCTTTCTATTGTCTAATTTCAAAATCTATCGCAATCGCTTTCAGGATGAAACACATTGATGCTTCTTTTTGGCACAAATAAAAACTTACCAAAGAAATGCAGCAATGTGTCGGATCCAACTGTCAAATGAAAGCGATTGCGATAGATTTTTAAATTAGACAATTAGCCCCCTGGTGCCTGAAATAGGTTTCGCAGAAACCTGTACCAGCCTCCTCTCGCAGAAAAGTTTACGAAAGCTAGAAAACACAGAGCAAGCTGATGAAATGATAAAAATTAACAACCAATAATGTAAAGTAGGATAAAAGGTCTAACTAAGGTAACAATAAAATGAATATATAAGATTGTTCTTCTCTTATTATTTAATATAAATTAGTTTATTAAGAGCAAAGCAATGTCCTCACTTTACCGTATTTGAAAAACAGAAAACATTTAGAAATGATAGCAGAAAAAATCAAAATAATGACAATAAAAACTTTTAAGTTTTCTTAACTTTAGAGAAAATCCATGTCCTATTAAATTTTTCCACCCCAAAGTGATAAGAAGGTTGCACTCCTATTTCCCAAAAATCCTAACAATCCAGTGATAGCAGTTCATTAAACCATGAAAGAAGGAGGGTGTCCAACAAAGTAGCTTGATGAGGTAAAGGGGAAATAATGGATCATTTTCGGGACACTTGTCGCGCAGTTAATCCTGGCATTGACCGGTCTTGATCGATAGCAATCACCCTCGTGAATCTTGGACCTTGGATTGTTTATAATCATCAATCCTTTTCGATTTATACCCGCGAATACGACAGCAAAGATTCGAAATTGTAGATCTGCAATTTGTACCTATTATTGTCTGGGATTTTTAGTTCTGTCGGATCTCGACATCGAATTATAAAAAAGTAAACAAAATGAAATTGGTGTTTTCTTTCACACACAAGAAACCTCATAATCTCTCTGATTTAAAATATTTATCAGTTGCTGGACATTACATCAAATTATGACCATAGACGACAACTATCTTAGTATTAAAAAAATATCTTGAAAGTGACTCCTTTTTTTGTTAGCGAAAATTACCACTTTTCCGTTGTAACTTAGCCGAAACTTATTTTTTTCGCTTACGGTATGTTGCCTAAGTTAGCTTAATGTTCAAACGTTTGTACATAAAAGTTTTGTTACAATAGAGTTTACGGTTGTTAAATAAATTATGAAAATGCTAGTATGGAAAATGCAATTTGTTAAAAATTCTCCATACAAAACGTCAATTTCATAGGTAAAGGACCTAATAATAATAGTGATACCAACACCACATCATTGACCACAGCTATGTTTAGTTTTTTGTTGATGGATGTTACAAGAATTTAAAGTAATACTGTTCTGCAATTTAAAGTAATGAAGCAGTAAATTTTGTAAATAATGAATAAGTCAACATGATATCAGATATTTTTTTCTCGAAGAGACGTTGTTTTTATTTATTTTAAGTTAGCTCTTCATTGATAAACAAGTTGTAATTCACATAAATATTAATTATCCGTGAATGGTAATTGAAGAAAACACATAAATTACTAACTCTTAATAAATCATCATTGTTTTAAACATTAGTGTAGTTCTGTAGTTAGTATATTTATTTTATTGAAACGTTTAACCGATTTTCTTGTAATAACATTCTATGGGATAATTCTTCAATGACATCTACTTTCTCATTTATTCGTTTTTTTTTTATATCTAAGATGGTTACTTTTGGTTTTAAAGACGCAGACATTTTTCCCATCCTTGTTTTAATAAATCAAAACAGTAAACCCTAAAATTTTTGGTTAAAGTTACTTTAAATTATTTCTCAGAATATAATTTTTGACCAAAACACGACGAAAAAAACCACCTGCTGTCGAAAGCTAACCACATAATTGAAAACGGGTTGTATGGAAATTGGTGATTTAAAACGTTTCCGTTTATCGTATCTGTATGAAAGAATTTTTTATTCGATACCAAAAGTGTGGAGAACTATTATGTTAACACTAAAACTCACTCCCTGAAGAGACGTTCGATATTTTTAAGTAACTTTTGACGGCTATTTTATTGTTTCCTACAGATTGTTGTTGACATAAAGTATATTTTGAAGAACAGCAGTTATTAATTCTGGACTTAGTGACTTCCGTGGCATTAAAGTAACTAATATACGGTACCTACCCTACTGTTTCTGGCCATCTTGGCAAGCAACTTGGCAGGCGATTTTAGTCAATAAACGCTTGTCAATAATCGCTTGTAAAGTGGAATCGCCACCTCATTGAAATTAGGTTTGCGATTAGATTTTACACGCAATTGTCGATAAAAAGCGCTAATTGATTTAAATCGCCTGCCAAGTTGCCTGTTAAGTCGACTCGTGTAAATACCGGAAGGATTGCACCTGGGTGAATCTACGTTATCTATCTATCTATCTATATATATAAAAGGGAAAATCACTCACTCACTGATCACGAAATCTCAGAAACTACAAGTGCTAGAAGTCTCAAATTTTGCATGAGGGCTCCTTTTAGGGCGTAAGTGCTCACTAAGACGGGATTTTGCAAAATTCAACCCCAAAGGGGTGAAACAGGGTGGCAAAGTTTGTATGGGAGAACGCGATTCCTTGGCCCGATTGACTTGAAATTTGGCATAAACATTCTTTCACAAAATTAATTGAACACGTGTTTCGTATTTTTTTAATATTTATCCCCTAACAGGGTTAAAAAGTGATAGAAAGCTACTTTTAGGGTGATTGACTTCGACGTCGGAATTGAAACTTCATAGTGCATTTGATTGATTAATTAAGAAAAATAAATATCATTTGTCATCTCAACGTAGTATTACATTCTCTTTGGTCGTTTCCCCTGAGAGTAGGTAGAATGCATTTTATTGAATAGTACCTATGGCGTTATATTGACAGTGCTGACATTTTTCCTTATTGCGTTGTAATAAGGTGCAAAATTATTCCATCTGATTATCAGATTAATTTTAAAAGAATACAATATCCGGTCAAGTCGTCTATGCCATGACAATTAATAAAGCACAGGGACAAAGTTTAAGAGCGGCTGATGTAGATCTGCGCAGTGATTGTTTCTCCCATGGCCAGCTCTAATGTCGCCTGCTCGAGAGTCAGCTCGCCGAATAGCCCTTTTTTTTTGCAACCGAATAACATGACAAGAAATGTGGTAGGTATACAACATGTTACAAACATACCCCTACTACCATCAAACTGAACAACTTTTACTATTGGGACCAACTCTCAAATCGCGAAAAAAAAATCAGCTGTTTCATACATTTTGATATTTTCGATTTTAATTTTTGTATGAAACAGCTGATTTTTATTTCGCGATTTCAGAGTTGGTTCCATAGTAAAAGTTGTTTAGTTTGATGGTCCCTATATACCATATTCGGCATTAGGGGTATTTTTGTAACACGTTGTATATTATAAAGAAGTGTTGGATGATCGACATTGATAATCCTGATAATGCACAACATATTTTTATTTAGAACTAGCTGCACCCGGCATGCGTATTGCATTGCTCCGTTTTTTTAGCCAGGGACCTTCTTGGTCGTAAGCAGAACAACTCGCCAAAGTTTCATCATATTCGGATCAATGGTTTAGGAGTCCCGTCGTCTGTACACTTAGATCTTTTAAACTATGCATAAAAAAACGGATCAAAATCGGTCCATAAGTTTGGGAGCTAGGTTGCCTCAGACAAACAGACACAGACAGGTCAAACTTATGACACCCCTTGCGTAAGTTGTGTACGTCGTATATACATATACATATAGTGGTGGCCACATTATTAAGGACACAAGTCGATTTTCATACAAACGAGGTAATTTTGAAGTCTTGGTTTTCCGCTAGGGATTGAACTAGCTGTGATCTGATTATGGCCATCCAGGGAGTGAATGGAGATGATTCAGATCGCAATACACACCCAACTGATCTGGTCAGCATTCTAAGAGATGTAAGCATCAGAATTTTCAGTTGCAAGATTTTCATACATTTTTATGCTATATTCGCGGAGTTTTTTAACATATCCTTACATCTCTTAAAATGCGGGTCAGATCACTTGGGTGTGTATAGAAATCTGGATCTCCTCCATTCACTTCCTGGATGGCCATCACCAGATCACCGGTCAATCCCTGGCGGAGAAGCTATGCTTAAAAGTTGTATGAAAATCTACTGGCGTCCTTAATAATATGGCCACCACTATATATAGATATCCAGTAGTATAGTCTAATAACTTCATAATCACCACATTAGTAACTACATTGTACCCGTGCGAAGCCGGGGCGGGCCGCTAGTTTCTTATATTTCTTACTTCCTGCGTCATTGTCGTTACTCGAAAATCTTTAAAAATCCAATGCATCACAAGGAAATATGCCGTCATTTACGTTAGAGTACGATAATAAATTGTATTAATTTGCATATTTTTAATTTATTTATTGCGATCGATTTTATTTTTAAAGATTTTCGAGTAACGACAATGACGCAGGAAGTAAGAAACAACGTAGATTCGCCCACCTATCTTCTGGCATAAATTAAAATGGAACAGACGAAGTTATCTGAGAGATGCGTTGCATTGCAACTTGTCCGGAACCTGTGAATATGACACTGGCCCTAAAAAATCTTAATATCAAGATATAAGCAGAATTGCCCGTGCTCAAACATATGAATTTTGATGTTTGTTACTCAATCACGCAAAAACGGCTGAACAGATTTGGATGAAATATGGCACACAGATAGTTTATAGCCTGAATTAAAACATAGAATACTTTTTATCCCGGTTAAAGGTTTTTTCCGAATATCCACACAGGCGTAGTCGCGGTCGGACGCTACTGGAACATAAATGAAACAGTTAAAAGATAGATAATAATATGATAAGCAAAAGTGTGGTGTCAAGCAAGGCCCGAGGTTCAATCAGAGTGGTTGCGCGGCACCGTCAGCAAAAACGGAGGGCGCGACGAATCGCCGTGAGTCGGCGTTTGGGTGATTGAGGCTGGCTACTGTACTCTACAGGATGCTACCGACAAACTCAAAAACAAAATTAGTTTTATTGAAACAATAATACGTACTTGGATTAGCCGTGTAGCTTGAAGTTAGCAGAAGTTGATATTATTTAGTAAAAAAACATGGCTGTCAAAATGCCTTTGCATGTCAAGAGGGATCCATTTAAAAAAGCCATCTGCCTAACGGAAGAGTGTGATGTCCGGTAGCCGGTAGGGCGTTGATGAATTAAATAGGGCCCAGTATACATTCTGTGGTCTAACACAGCGATCTCCATCCCTCTCCCAACCGTAGAGATTATAGCAAAATCATACCACGGGAGAAGCCTCCGTGATGGGCTTTTATGATGGTGATGATCTATACTTGAATATTTAGAAATCGTATTTCTGAGCCTAGAGACAACAGTGTCTTTTTAAACAAACTTGACAACATAGCCAGCTACAGACCAAAAACTAACTAAATTGATTTAGCTTAGCTGGCATAGTTGGGGTTATTTTTCGTTCTTGTGTACACAGTTTGCAGTCTGCACAATATAAGCTAAGCTAATCTAATTTAGTTAACTTACCGGCATTAGGTATTATAGGTTAATAATGTAATTAATGTGTTATCAAGGTAGGAAGATTGCAATATTATTATTATTACTATTATTATTATTAAAATATATAAAAGTTCAAACGTCTATTTGAGGTTAAGTTACATTTCAATAAATTAGGAAAAAATATTCTTCCATTTTGAAAACTGTAAACATCCTGTGTATTGTTACTTAGAAAAAATAACAAGACAAATCGTAATAGATCCATACACACAAAAGGGTCCGCTATAACATAACCTCTTTTGTTGGTAATAAAAATTATCATTATTGCACCGACATTGAGTTCAAAATTGCGTGAAAATAATGCGTTTGGTTGAGATTGTGTTTTGTTATGAATAGTTAACACGAGACTCCTATAGATTTATCGTTTATTTTATCCCGGATATTGCATGACCATTTTTAACGGGTTTTCCTTAATAATAAGAAAATTATGTTAAAATGACTAAGAAGCTTTTAACTTATTACCTGCATTATTATCAAAGCAAATACATTAATTATTGTAAGCTTTGGTAAGTTAAGTAGTATTGAGTCTCATCATGGATAAGACTCAAAAACAAATTAAATCATACGTGTTTTTATAACAAGACATTTTACTGATGAGCTAAGTCCTTTTAAAACCTACTTATTGAATCAGCAGTAATTTCATTTTTCAAACATTTAATAAAAGTTCAACTTAAGAGTCCGACGAACAGTGAGCTTCCCATACAAACGTGATACCAAAATTATTTGTAATTTGAGCATAATTAGCTCTTCTTGTGATGTTATTCGGATTAAGACAGTATTTGTCCAGGGTTCTATTAAATAAAAAATCCAAAATACTAATCCAATTCAAAATAAATGCCAAAAACTGTAAATCGCATTAATTCTTATTTGGTTTGGTATTTTGGAAATTTCATTAAATAGAACCCTAGACAAATACTGTCTTAATCCGAATAACATCACAAGAAGAGTTCATTATGCTTTAATTGCAAATTATTTTGGTTTAACGTTTTGTATGGGAAGCTCACTGTTCGCCGGACTCTTAACATTTAACCCCAAAACGACAGTGTAACATAAAGTAACATGTTGCCGAGACTAAACATTCATCGCAGTTGTATGGAACTCAAACAGATGCGGGACGTTTTTATACCGTTTGTGGTTGGGTTACCGTTTTTTACCATCTCAGGTGCAACGATTGAATTCAACTTTAGTCTTCTCATAAGCATAGAGAATTTCGTTACTTATACCGTTTTTGATTGATAAAGTTATTAAAGTTAAGACTTCGAAATTATACAGTTAGCAAAGTTACTACAATAATTTAACAATGTACCACTGAAGTGGCTAACTTCAGAGCGCTTGCGGTACAAAACGATGTATTTTAATCTGTAGAGGATAATGTAACTCTTCCATAGTAATCTGGTCTAAAAGAAATATGTGTTGTATTAAACAGTGAGCGATATCAGTGAATAGATACTAATGTTACCAGTAACTTTTAATATGATACAAAGAAAATATCTCTCAGAGGTAATAAGATATTAGTCATGCAAAATATAAAAAGTACACATTTACTACAGTACAAAAATATGTAAAAAAAAGAAAATCTCGCTGTTCCGGATACATGCGACACGTATCGTCTCTAGCTTCATTTTTTATCGAGAGACCATAATCTGACTCACCCATATAAAGATATCATCAGTCAATAAAATTAAACATAGGTATTTTTGCAAGTGGGTATGCACTTACTTACTAGCATCATAAAACCAGTGTCCAGCTAGCTTTATCTGCCCTTTTTCTTCCCTACGCTAGCAGTTACGTTCGCAAGAGGCCTCTGGTAACCTAAACTGTACCTACTGGTCAAAATATATAGTTTTTAATATTTTTACTTTTTATTTTCAGGTCAGATTTTCTTGGTCTGATAATAAAAGTTACTAATTACAATAGTATGTATTAATTGATATAGGTTTCAATTACGTACAATATATCTATTTTATTTAGACAGTCCTGTCCTACAATGTCCTTTACTCTTTGCCATACATTCTCGAGTGAAGTTGCAGCGGATCTCTGTCTTTTGTCAATTTAATCGCATTGTAGGTATTAGTTTACCTAATACCTAAAATGTAATAACTTAATACTTTAAAAGAAAGGTCTCTTTTCAAAATAAAATAATACCTACCATGAAAAAATAAAAATCTATGATACATTTTTCAATTATCATTTCTAAAGGGTTTTATACACATGATAACATATTAAAGTGTTCAGACACGCTCTTTATTTTCCAATCAAAATATTTTAAAGCACGGATATGCGTTTTTTGTTTTTGAAATTTCACTTTTTATAGACGCTTTAGAAATTTTGATAGAGTGTGAAAGGGGTCTTGTGATTGAGTCAAAATGTTTTTGTTTCGTTGGTAGAAGATAAAAAGTTGTATGAAAAAGCCATTGTTTCTTGCCGAGGTGTTGAGGCCTTTTTAACATACCAAAGGTTTGGGATTCGATTCAATACAATTTGTATGTACGAGGAAAATGAGATTTTGTTGTTTTATTTCTTGTCGTCTACTTTCTATTAAATTAAATCACATAAATGGAACTATTAGTTAAATACCTATAAGGAAAATACACTTCTAAAATATCACTCAATAATTTTTTGATGAACGATACCGTCTTGCATTTCGAACGGAAAATTCAATTACTTATGTGATAAAAAAGCATCTGATAAAGTCTCGTAATTGTTTTCGCAAAAAACTGGTCCACTTTGAAAGTGCGAAATTACCCAGTTGTTATTGAATCACCGTCTGAAATAGAGTAAAGTTTGCCATTCAAGGAGTACTGGTGGGTTAACACAAGTTTATGGGTAGGTGTATTGTTAAAAAAAGTAAAAAATATTGTAAAAAAAACAACGTAACGTAATTGTCGAAATTTTGGTCAATGGAGCCGGATTGTAGCGCGACCGATAGTCTTGGACTTTGAAGTCGCCGATGATGTTGTGGTTTCGATTTTGGAATCGAAGGAAGCCCAAATCGGTGCAAATTTTGATATTGTTTTGAGGGCATTTTACAGCATAGCAGTGTACTTTTTAAATAGTGTTTTTAAATAGTAGACATAGACATTGATAAAAATGCAATGCCTTTTAAAGTTTATAAAGAAGATGCGTTGATTTTTTTCAACACTATGTAATGATTTTTAATATCAGTGTGTTTTTTTTACTACTTAAAAATTTTGTTGACTACCATTTTTTTCTTTTAACTAACGTAAAAACACTTGCTCGACTTATGTAATAACAATGAAGACAAAATGACGTAGGCACAATAAGTAGAGTAATTTAATTCAAAGTTTTGTGCAAACGGTGACTTATTTAAACAATGAGGTAGTTTCTGGGAAAATGACAAATTACGAAGGTAAACCTGATGCTGCGATATGGTTTACGGTAATATTGCCTCGTTTAAATTGTCGACTTAAACCAGATTTAGATCTGTTAACATTTTTGTTATACAATTTGAAGACTTATTTGCTCGGTTTTTTTAAAGATGAAATCATGAAGTCTTGTTAAATGTATATCATTCGTTATCTGAAATATTCTAAACGTTACAAGATTGAGGTATTATATAAAAACATGTAAACCAAAATTTTTTCATTATTTGAGAAAAAAAAAATATTGGGTATACACTTTAATTGCTGATAGACCCTGACAAACACAATAACTAATCTTTATGGCCGTCATTTATCTGTTCATATTTTTTACAATAATAGAACACTACTAATTTCTATTATAATTTTCAAATTTCCATATAGGTATTTTTTTTTTAATTAAAAGCAAGACACCACACCTAAAGTTTATATTATAGCATCATCCCTTCTAAAGGTAATATAGTCAGTATTTTATTGTTTTAAAAAAAATCCACACCCGCCACTAAAACTGCTTAACTATCACGAGATACGTCTAAAGATTTATCATTTTCGTGGCGCAAGCTCTGCCCAGCCGCCACGGATTGATACAATCTTTATGTCAGTCCATAACTTGGTCCGTCTACGCTTCAAACTTAATGGTGTTTTAACATTATAAAAAGTACTCAACAGCTTTTAGCAAAACCACAGATTAGCTAAATTCATTTGTCAAAATTTTTGACAAATAAGGAGCTTTTTTATATCGATTTTTAAGGATTAGTTTAATCTCGATTCTATAAGGACTATTAATAATTCATTGTGACTGATAGTACCTACCTAATTATAATAGTAAGTGATAATATAAATTGCTCAATATATTTTACTTACATTACTTTTAAAATTTATTCGGAGATTTTCATTAAATATACTTTTTATTTGGACATCTAAATCATGTTGTTTGTTAGTAAAAAAGAGACGTAATGAAAAAACTGGATTAACTATAAACGAGATGGTTACAATTATTTTGTTGATAAAACAACTTAACATTGTCAAGAGCAAAATGTGTTTACGTTTTTTTAAGTTATAACCAGTCTAAGAATGCTTGTTAGAAACCAGTACAAAAACTTAAAGATAAGAATCAGAACTATTATTTGTAATTCTCGCTGGTTTTAAAGTTTTTTTTTAATGTCCGGAAAAATATTCCCTTATTTTTCGTACCATAGTCTTATACATAGAAACATCGATTCACAACATCGATAATGCTGTATTATATTCTAAAAGCACATTGTAAAAAGCACAATAATTAAAGAAAATGCCAATTAATTGAAAGCAATCCAAATGTTAAATTCAAATAACTTGACAACTTAAACCAATCAAGGCCCGGAAAATGAGACACTATAGATACCAATACCATTGTTATCCGTTAATTAACTCTTCTTGGGACTTAATTAACTATTTATAATATTTTAAGATTTTTATTCAAATATTTATATGGCATTCAAAAACTTTTAGCATTTTCACTTGTAAGCTGTCAAGTTATTTTCTCAAAGAGAACTAATAAGTAAAAATAAAAAATATAATAAAAAAAATGAAACGTGCCCAGGTTCGAGATGCGATTGGTTGGATGCTTGTTGCTGCCGACAGATATCCGGGCTTGTCTGTACGAACCAAGAATGGGTGAAGGCCGGGTTTAGGCCAGGATTGAGACCGGCCCCAGGGCCTGGGAGGCCCATCACGCCAGGCAGGCCTCCCGGCCTCTGGTGGTGATGGAAACCAGCGGAGGCCACTGCGTAGTCCATAGCTACCGCTTGATACGGCAACATCGTCACTATTCACTCCCGACTTAGTCTAAGTTAGCACGCAGTCTCTTCATTTTGTATAAAGTACCAAAATAGTTTAAGCGGACATTAAAAAATGTTCCATTTTCAAAAACAGTCACTCTATTCACTTTTGTTTTGGTTTAATATTTTGTTTTTTATTACACTTTTTAAATAGAGAGCTTTTGTCTTGTGCTGTCCATGAAGTCCGATGTCACTGTCTTGGGGAAGTTCACAGGTCACAGACGTCGCTCGTGTTTCAGACGAAGACGTTTTCAGTTATCAAACAAACGCCCGTTCTATTTTCGTGGGTGATCGTTTACGGGGCTAGCTATTCACAGGGGAAAAGTCACGCACAGCCACCCACTTAATAAATATTCTGGGCATATATCCGTTTTTACGCGGACGTGACTGGCGGGATACTGTCCGCTTTTCACGTACGGAACGCGCGGCCGATTATCGAAAACAGTTGCATGCGTCCCCCTCTTCCGACCTCGGACGTGCAACTGAAATCAGGCACGCGCGCCAAACGCGACTCTATCACACCCGAGCCTAGACACCCGTATACGAGCGACTCGGGAAATTAGAGTAGGACGCTGCGCTACAACAGAGCGGGAAGCGCAGCGTTCGTACGACATCGCGGAGTTAAAAGCCTGCGTCGTTACACAGCCGTAATAGGCGGTTACGTGATTGGGCGTGGCTTGGCCTATTAAGTTGAATTGTCGCACTCTGATTGGTTGAAATTGGTAGTAGTCGTCTACGTGATATGTTCAGGAATACGTTTATAGCTCGCGCTCATAGAATATAATAAGTGAGTTGTAGGTTGGATGCGCGCCAGTAGCGGAGATGCGGCGTGTTGCGGTTTCGATCCCGATTCGCATAATGGTTTTTAATTATTACTTTAGGGACCGTTAATAGGTTGACAGTGCGTGTTCAGCCGTTGTTGAATAATAAACCGGAGGCGACCGGTGAATGAACGTACGAACGTGGGCGGGGCCTGCGGCTATATTGATTGACGTGCTGTCTACCACGGTCGCACAAACTGCGGCAAACAGCTGCTTGCCCACGAATACACACCTATCGAAGCTAGCGGAGATGTCTAGATGCACTACTTCACGTAATCTAACTCTTCGTATCAGAAATATAAAGCAAAAGATTCTTAAAAGAAAGGATTCAGATTCAAGGAAAACCTACCAGAGACTCGGTAGCTCAGCGGTCAGAGCATTGGACCGGATATCCAAAGGTCGCGGGTTCGATTCCCGTCCGAGAACATGATCATCATGGTGCAAGTCGTATTTTTTCTAGTATATTATTTAGTATTATGTAAAAATAGCATGGGAATGCTAAAATCTCAAAATTTAGAAAACCTACCAATCTGCAACAAAAAGACCTATTCCCAAAAAGACTCATTATTAATTGCTATTATTATTATTATGTCACTGGATATTAACTCATGACAATTTAATAAAACATCATTGTCTTCCAGAAGCTAGTTGAAGTATAAAAATATCTGTATTTCAGCGTCTTATTGGAATCCAACTCTTAAAGGTGAATATTGCTATATCTGGGATATAAAGACCCAGATAGTTGTTTAAAGCTTCACTTAGCTAATTTATTTAAAATCATAACAAATACTTTTGAAATCCTTGATAAAGAACTTAATAATGTAGTTCATAGCAATTTTGCATTTGTAAACTTCCTTTTATAAAAAGAAAAAAGCAAAGCTCGCAAAATGTCAGAAAAACATTTTAAAGGTAAACGAACTTTTTAACATTTTCCAATCTTTCAACAGTCAATCGATTGTAATAATCGATTAAGTATAACTTATTAAGTACAACTATACATACGTAGTAGAAGGAGCTCGGTGGCGCAGTGGTATAGCTCCTGGCCCTGCGATTGCGGAGGCTAAGCAACTTTCGAAAGGGTCGGTCATAGTATGGGTGACCAAAAATTTAGCATCTCGAGCTCCTCTGTGCTTCGGAAGGCACGTTAAGCCGTTAGACCCGGGGGCTAATTGTCTAATTTTGACAGCTAGATATGACACATTGCTGCATTTCTTTGGTAAGTTTTTATTTATGCCAAAAAGAAGCATCAATGTGTTACATCTTGAAAGCGATTGCGATAGATTTTGAAATTAGACAATAGAAGGGCCGGCTGCATTTGCAGTCGTTAACACCCACCAATCCGCCTTGGGCCCGCGTGGTGAGTTATGGTCAATCCTCCTTATCCACCCATAAGGAAGGCCTATGTGCTTCAGCAGTGGGGACATTAAAAATGGCTGATGATCAAACATACGTAGTTGCTCATTGTACTTTAGGCGACATTGTTTTCGAATTTCCGGTATGTACCTACTACTACCTATTACCGTTCAAATTTTCTACCTTAAAACTACTTGAACCATTTACCATACGTTACGGCAACCACCAACTACTATCGGATGCTTGTAAACTGCAACATTGCAACCAAAATCGCGCGTAAACTCCTAGCGAATTCATGTTTTCTGAACAAAGTCTCAAATTCCGAATTTCACTTTCCGAAACGCTGCTAGATTCGAAATTTGAAATCCATGGGCGTAGGTAGTATCGGATTCGCATTTTCCTGGTTCGATACGAGTTCAAGTTCGTCACGTCTGGGCAGTTAGTATGCGGCCCTGCGTGCGCTGATATAATGGAACTGCTCAGCTGATTTCTGTTTAGCCTCAGAACGCTGGACGACTACTGACGGTCTACTCCTGGAACTGAACAGACAAGGGCCGTTCGTTAAAAAAATAACTGTCGTAATGTTCTGTTTACATAAGAGCTTCGACGACCTCCGTGGCCGAGTGGCTTTGTGGTTTTCAAGGTGTCGCCATCTCTGAGGTCCCGGGTTCGATCCCCGGTTGGGTTAATTGAGAAAAAGAACTTTTCTATATTGGCTCAGGTCTGGGTGTTTGTGATACCACTGTTGTCTCTGATTTCCATAACACAAGTACTTTAGCTACTTACTTTGGAATCGGATGTTGTCAAATATTTATTTATTTAAGAGCTCAAACACATAGGATGCGTTCTGGTCATGCGATCCGATCTCAGATCGTTGCGATCTATGCGATATATGGGATCGAACGCAACCAGTGTGAAAGGGATAAGAGGACTCCGTATATCGCATAGATCGCAGCGATCTGCGGATCGGATCGCATGACCGGAACGCATCCTGTGTGTTTGACCTCTTATTTCAAAAACTTTCAATGGAAATACTTACATTACGTGGTGTGTTTGAAGTTCTTTTAAAATGAACAAACATGCCAGGCAATGTATTTCTACTGGGATTATGTAAAGCGGGCATCTAGATATTTCTTCTTGATCCTCAAAGCAACGTCATTCGTCATTACCTACTTGAATTTTAAATAAGAACTGACAAAAATTTTTTTTTTTAATATTTTAAACTTTTTAATATTATTTATATTATTTGTTCACAGCTATTAAATTTCCAGTTTTACACTCCTAATACCATTTTAGTTTTTTGCCCAAACTTCCTAAACGACAATTGATAAAGACATTTATTAAAAATAAATCAGTTTTTGAAATAAAGTAAAACAATAACTTAAGTATTATTTATGTAAATCATTCAATTACAGAGCAGCATCAAGCAGCAATTTTTTTAACTTAACAGCATTCCCGTTCCTTCTAAACTAAACTCTCAAATGCTTTTCAAACGAGAGTTGTAAAAAACTAATGCGATTGTGCCATTCACTAAATATTTTAATTAAAGCCTTTCACTAATAAAATGTTAGCAATTTCCTTAATTTCAAAATTCAGGTTTTGCACTGTTCAAAAGTAAAACGCGAGTAAAAACCTGTAAGAAATTATAAATAAGAATGACAGCTCATTCGATAGTGCCAGTCACCATTACACAGTGAATTGACAATCGGAATCAAACCGTCTATTACAGAATCGAATGAATAATCGTATTACTAAACAGTCCAGTTAGATGGCCGCAAACCGGAAGCGGCCATTTGCGGCTTCCGGTCACCACGCCGCCATTTTGTGTGCTAATACGACACGCGTCCTGTAGAACGTTGGGGCTATTATCACTGGTATTATGGATTGTTATTAGAAATCGATGCAAATTCAACTACCAAATTTTGTAATTTAAAAAAATAAAACAGTTTTCTGTTAGTCTGTTCTTGTTTGAAAATACCTCACTCCATAACAAGAATAGTCTAAATA
The DNA here is from genome assembly GCA_963556745.1 of Catoptria pinella. Taxonomy (NCBI): domain Eukaryota; kingdom Metazoa; phylum Arthropoda; class Insecta; order Lepidoptera; family Crambidae; genus Catoptria; species Catoptria pinella. The sequence continues at coordinate 4,947,572 of OY750778.1, read as the reverse complement.
ACTTTTTAAATTTCATAAGGGCTACATTTAGGTTTAACAAAATTGAGATTTAGTAAATTTTACTGCAAGTGGGCCATAATGGTTTATTATTAATGTTTTGATCACAATCACCGTCAATATTTCGCAAAAATTGCATTCAGCAAGTGTTAAAAAAAGCTCAAAGTAATCTTACTATTCATTGCATGCAAGCTCTCTTCAAAGTTTCAAACGAAACAATTAACTAAGAATTAGCTAACTTAGATACATGCTAATGAAAGAAAACGCGAATGAGGAGCTCAATAGCGCAGTGGTTTAGCGTTGGGCCCAGCGATTGCGGAGAACTTTCGCAAGGGTCGGTCATGGGATGGGTGACCAAAAATGTATGATCTCGAGCCCCTCCATGCTTCGGAAGGCACGTTAAGTCGTTGGTCCCGGCTGCATTTAAATTGTTACCACCCAGCACATTGGGCCCGCGTGGTGGGTTATGGCCCATCCTCTTTATACACCCATAAGGAAGGCCTGTGCTCCAGCAGTGGGGACATTAAAAATGGCAGATGGTCATGTTCACATATATGTCGTAAGCTTGACAATTTCATACCATATAGTTACATAATATAACTGTTTGCGATTGATATAAGTACCTACCTAAACTTAAGCTGGTTATCGAAGCAAAGAATTGGTAAGAAAATCAGCTTTTTTAACCGACTTCAAAAAAAGGAGGAGGTTCTCAATTCGATTGTATATATTTTTTTATCGTTGTTCGCGAGTAACTTCAACGCTTATGGACCGATTTTGATGATTCTTTTTTTCATTCCTTAACTTTCAACGCATTCTTCGGTAAAACAATAAAACAAGTACTCCAGCTTCGCAATGGCTCTACAATAGAATTAAGGTAATCCGAATTTTCACACTTGCCGTCAAATTTTTTTTTCATCGTTCCATTTTCATTTTCCGCAAATGATTTCCGACTTTAAGTCTAAGCATTTAGATTGATAGTTGGTGATGTGTTTTGTAGAGTATTACGGTATAAAGTCAGTAGTCTGGTTATAATCAATAAAGAGATCGTTTTGATGGACACGGTCACGATGGGCGTCGTAGAGCGAACGCGATGTTACGCAGGGTAGGGGCACCGTGTGGAAGCGGTAGCGTGTACTAAGCGATTCCTGCCCCCTAGCATGACCATTGAAACACGATATATATCGCGTGATATAGCATTTTATGGACACTCAACTGTCAAAATCCATTGTCTTTTGACAGTTAAACGTGATAAATTGCTCTATCATATCGCATTTCCGTGGTCATGCTAGGCCTGCAGCAAGATTACTGCTATCAATGTCGCTTCTAAGAAGTTTTGCAAGATTGACCACTGAGTAAGTGTTACCTGAGGACAAGATATTATATAATACAAACATATATAACAATTAACCATTGTAGAACAAAATATCGATGTACGTACAGTATTTGTGCTAGGGAGGTGAAAGAATACATTTGAGTCGTACTATCCCCTTCCAAAACTAGGTAGACTTGCCAACTGATTGACTTGTCTAATCTTTGACCAAAGGAAAAGACGCGGGCGGGTATATTAGATGTAAGCCTACAAATAGGATAAATTTTTGCTTTTTTTTTTTACAACATCACATACATTGCTCCGATTCCAAGGTAAGTAGCTAAACCACTTGTGTTATGGAAATCAGAGACAACGGTGGTATAACAAACACCCAGACTTGAGCTAGTATACAAAAGATCGTTTTCTAAATTGACCCAACCGGGAATCGAGCTCGTGACCTCAGAGATGGCGTCACCTTGAAACCCGGTGTACAAAGCCACTCGACCTTTTTATTCTCCTCCATTCACTCCCTGGATGGCCATCACCAGATCACCGCTCGGTCAATCCCTGGCGGAGAAGCAATGCTTAAAAGTTACTTCGTTTGTATGAAAACCGACTGGCGTCCTTAATTATGTGGCCACCACTATATATAGATATCCTGTAGTATAGTCTAATAACTTCACACTCACCACATTAGTAACTACATTGTACCCGTGCGAAGCCGGGGTGGGCCGCTAGTTTATGTATAATAGAGATCGTCTGAAACCAATCGCTTTCGCCTCTACATCTACTCGTACATGTCACGAAATCTTCAACAGCCAGAAAACCGCCTTCTTATTGGATAATTCGTGATTTAATTTTTTTTTACTCTCAACAACAGGTGTTTGAACCTGTCGCCCACGATCTTGACATTGGTCTTTCAGCCATTTTCCTTCGTACCAATAGCAATTCGGTTCGATGAACCCAATTTATTGACAAATCGATAGTACAGTTAGCTCTAATCGATTCTCCATCGGAAAACTCTGGTTGGCGATTGTGTTGTAAATTTGGTAACTCCATTCGCCATAAAATTGGTGTATCCGCTTTTGGGTTTCAATTACCAGGCCGTACACAGAGTATATTCAACAGTATTCTATGGGAATTTAGCATTCACAATGCTATTTTTATATTAAGATAAATAATATTAGAAAAAATACTAGAAAAAATCGACTCACCCGTAACACCTCAGACGGGACTCGAACCCGCACCCTTGGGATTCCGGCCCAATGCACTGACCAATTATGCTACCGAGTCGCTCCCAAGTCGGAATCCCAAGGGTGCGGGTTCGACTCCCGTCTGAGGTGCTACGGGTGAGTCGATTTTTTCTAATATTATTTATCTTGATTCATAATGCTATTTTTATATAATACTAAATAATATACTAGAAAAAATACGACTCGCACCAGATCATGTTCTCTGGCGCTGGCTTGCAGCGTAAGAGTTGATATACTAGTAGAAATTCGACGCTCTCACTAGTGACTCGGTAGCTCAGCGGTCAGAGCATTGGAGTGGATATCTAAAGGTCGCGGGTTCGATTCCCGTCCGAGAACATGATCTGGTGCGAGTCGTATTTAAATAGTATACTATTCTATGGGGTTGATTTGGAATATTAATTTCTGCGAAAAGTTCATATCAAAAATATTCACTTGTATCGAACACAAACTACATTGTTTTACATGCCAAGATAGTGGTCTAGCATCAAATAGCATGTGTCTGAAGTAGATGTATTGTACGTGGTACTTACTGTTCTGATGCATAAAACTTAACAAAACTCAGTATGGGCGTATAACACTTTTTTGATTGAATATACTGCTAAGTATTATGATCTTATGATCTACTTTAGTAGGTCGCGCTATCAATAACATCAAACCGACTGAATAACCAACACCGACAGTAACAATAATTTGATTTAAGAAAGTTGAAAATTCTAAACTAAAATGAAAACTTACCAAAATAAACTTTCTGGTACACTACCAAACAACAAAATGTAGTCTGGCAAAAAGTGCGCAAGTAATTAAATTACTTACTCACTTTTTACACCGAAGTGGCTTGCGATGAACTTTTTAACACGTTGTGTTCTAGATTTAGGTTTTTTTTTGCATTGACAATGCTATTAACCCTTCAAGGCCCGGAAAATAAGACACAATAGAAATTCTATTGTTGTCCGGCCGGGCGTTGATGAATTAACACGTTTTTTATACGCATGTTATCTATGAGGACTGTGGAGAGGATGACGTCATATAGAGCAACTGCATCGAAAACCGCTGATGACCATTCATAATTTTGACGACCTCCGTGGTCGAGTGGCTTTGTACACCGGTTTTTTAAGGTGTCGCCATCTCTAAGGTCCCGGGTTCGATCCCCGGTTGGGTCAATTTAGAAAACGAACTTTCTATATTGGCTCAGGTCTGGGTGTTTGTGATACCACCGTTGTTTCTGATTTCCATAACACAGGTGCTTTAGCTACCTACTTTGGAATCGGAGCAATGTATGTGATGTTGTCAAATATTTATATTTATTTTCATAAAGTCGCATAAACCTACTAGAAAAAAGCGACCCGTCTAAAGTTTTGATCCAGTTTCCACACTAAGATTAAAATTCCATAAATTCTTCGAAACTTTTTTAAAAGCCTTATCATTACACTTGCCAAAAAGTTTTACCGAAAAACTTTTGCATACATTTATATATCAGTAAATAAAAATCAATCATGTGACAATCTTATTAACCAACCAAGATACGATATCGAAGTGAACATTATACAAACAAGTGCCATAACAGACTGTTCGTAAACATAAATATAAGACCAAAATAAGAAAGAATAAACTGTGTTACTTTTTAAGAACTTCCATCAAAGTCCCAAGACTTGATCTCTAAGAAAGTCCCATTCGATTAATCCCCCGCACCACGAGCGTAGCGATAGTGAATTTTAATCAGAATCGATCGGCCGTGCCCTACATTCGACAGGGGAACGATGACCCAGCCCTAAGTTTATTGGTAGGGTGCCATAAATCTACGGTCAAAGGATAAGTCTGACCAATTTTTTTATGCAATCATGTATCATTGTAGTTTGCCCTTTAGTTGAACTTGTTTATCAATAAAGTGAAAATAGACTCAGTTAGAAAAGGTTTAATTGATACAGATAACATAATCCCCACAAAAATATCATAAACATATTCGGAATCTGTTTTATTGCAAATATATAAGCAGAGATCTAGTAAGGCAGGCAATACGTTCAGAAAAAAAATATCAGACCACAACTTCGAATAAACTGAGCTTATTTGCGACACACATGTTCTGATGTAGAAAATGTTGTGAACAAAACGTGTCTCGTTCACGTAACAAAGAATATTAGTGCTAGCAACACAGAAGCGTCTAGTGGCGCAATTAAAATTAGAATATCTTAATTCATATCAAAGTATCAGGGTTGCCATCTTAATGTGTGCTCGCTTCCCTAATTCGGGGTAAGCTGATATAACCCTCGTGTAGCAACTTGGACATGTTTATTTGTACTTAAGTGAATGTTGCCATGCTAATTTATGTTTTGGTATGCTTGGTTAATTGGATGTATCGTAATTAGAAGAGTAAATACCTATAAAAGCGGTTCATAAAGTCCATAAGGACAAGGAAACTATGTTTTCTTATTAAATCGTTATTCTTGTGATATTGATTATACTTCTTTCTTCTTAGGGTTCCGTACCAAAATGGTAAAAAGAGACCCTTATGGTGCGACTCAGTCTGTCTGTCTGTCTGCCACAACTAGATATCTCGACAACTACTAATGCTGTCAACTTGAAATTTGGAATAGTTTTAGATGACGTTTGCTCAACTATTTTGCAAATAAGAGAGAAATAATACTAGGACAAATGGGGTATCATATGAAAGAGCGCTGCTTGCACATTCTCAAACATTTTTTAGGCCGCATAGTTTTCGACTTTTGATGAAAAATTAAAAAATAAATACCCTCTCCCCTTATCTCCGAAGTTTGCATAGAGAAAAATCTGAAATTATTTTATGTGATAGAAGTTTATGTAAAGATTACAGGAAAAATAAAACGATGTCTCTAAATAGTAAACTTTTTCAGAATGATGGTACGGAACGCTCGGTGCGCGAGTCCGAGTCGCTCTTGACCGTTTTTTTAAAACTGGTTTCAACAATAATTTTATGTATTTAGTTAGGATTTCAGTACCTAAAGATTAATATAATTAATGTTCTAATATAGCTATAATTAAAATAACACTCTATCAAGCTTACAATTACAACCCTTCGAATGCCTACAATAGTTAAAGCTACCCTCCCAAGGAAATGTATTAAGCACAGATAAAATCGCAAGTGCGCCATAAAGCTCTGCATATGGGCACAATTATTGTAGAATTCGCATAATTCCGCTGATATGCGAGTAAATAAATTAATAAAACAACCCCGACGCGAAGGGTTAAGATTTAAACTGCCCTGATATGATCTCTTAGCCCTTGCGAAGGCTCGGTAATTTGTAGCGTTGGTAAACAATACAACGATTTGTGTTGTTATAACTTAACTGTGACGCAAAAGTTTTTAATGGCAGGTTTGACAGATATGACACTTTTACTTCTTTTAATAATAACTAGGTACTTGCGAATTGTTAAAACGTGATCAGAGAGCCTACTAAAATAAACGCTATTAGAATAGAATGAGAATGTATAAGATTGCTAGTAAGTACTTGTTGTTAATAACCTGTTATATGTATTGTATTTGGTAACGATATATTTAAGTTTGTAAATATCGTTACTTATTTCTGTTAAAGCTGATAAGTTTCTTGCGCCTGTTCTTCTTGTCAGTTAAAAAAGTCTGGAACGGGTGGTAGAAAAGTATAGACGATTCAAAAGCGCTTAATTACTTAGTTTATTTGAATAAAGCTATTTTTTACTTTTTAACCGACTTCAAAAAAAGGAGGAGGTTATCAGGTCGACTGTATGTTAATATTTTTTTTTTTATGTATTTTTTTTTACTTTTACTATTGGCAGGAGCTAAGCGTTAGCTTATGTCATACCCATAAATTGTTATTCTATTTCACTAGCGTTAATTTTAGAAGAACGGCCTTTTGAGTAAGGGGGCTGGAAAGATTATAACTAGGCAATTTTAGTTCTAAAGAAATACACTTCGAAAGCATAAATGAATTATGCTGTAAATTGACTTAAAAATTAACGGATATTATGCGCCATTTATGCATTATTTAATTAATAAATTGAACAGGTTTTTGAATCTTAAAAGTCATATTTTAACCAATGTTAACTACATATCTTTGCCTTATGAAACAATCCTTATTCATTTCCAACCGTATTATAATTATTAACTTATATCCAAGCATCTGTATGCCAGTCGCACCTCAATAAACACAATTCGCTATAAACAAGATATTAAAGAGATCCACAGAGTAAAAATAATACCAAGAAGGCGGATATGAGTTTAGGAGCTCATTGGGATTCAAGACGAGTTCTCCCCACCCGGGTATGCCGACGAAGATGTATTGAGAAATAGTAACCCCATGTTCGTTACTCGGAGACTCGGAGATAACATGTACCTAAGTCGAGTCATCAGAAATTTTTGGATGTTTTTGGAAGCTATAAAAATTCTATAAGACCATAGATAGTGTGTTTTTAACGATTTTTTTTATTAACTATTTAGTTTGTCTTAGCACTATCCGATTCTAATCCGATCTGAAACCTTATCTAACCTAAATCGAAAAAAAAAGTATTTAGGCGATCGGGAATTCTTCTTTCACCTTCCGATTGTCCTAAATCGGATTGTGATTAAGCGCTTTATTGACTACCAGCGTACTCTGCACCGATTACTATAAACTTTAAAATTTATTTAAGATAAAGTGCATGATGTATGAGTGATGATGTCTAGAGCCCAATTATTCCCTCTAACACTGTCCCCCGGGGTTACAACTGGGATTTTTTTTCCCAGTCGTCACGGGGGTGACAAGTTTTTCCCAAACGCCATAAGATTAAACCGCCTTTTACTATGATTTAAGTGATTTTAGTAGTTTTTTATAACATTTTTTTTTAATAATATTTAAAACACTCCAGTTCAAAAGTCCCATCGTAATTAAAGTCAAAAGCTAAAGAAAGGGAATTCCTTTTTAATTCTCAAATAAATGCTGTTATTTCCCTAATTCGGACAAATTGCCGAGTACTTACAGTTTTAAAAAGCACGATTGCATTAACACCTCCCCTCGGTCGAGCACATTTTTCTCGCTCCGTTGACTTCCAATGAGGGTGACCATGCTTGAGCAATTATTGTTAATAGCATTAAGAATATAGTCAGTAACAAGGTTTTTGTAAAGCTTTTAATTATTTCACACTTTAAATATTTTGCATACTTACTTACGTGACACAAAACCAAAGTCACGCTCCGCGAATGGTAATTATACAATGCACTCTTACATTAAAAAGTACTAAATATTGAAATAAGTACTAAAAGAAGTACTTTTTGATGTGTTATTTATAAAGAAAACATGAAACACAGCAGTTTAAAAAAAAATAAACTTTTACTATCTGGCCACCCTATAGCACTGTATTTTCTTTTTTCTGGAGTCGGTAGGGTGAAGGCAAGTGAATTTTTTCTGCACCTCTCGAAACCTAATAACGCGAGGTAATTTTTCAATTGGCTACATTAGCCTTGGAAAGTTTCTTGTGATGGTTTGATGCAGTTGTGCTACAAAAGGTAATAATTGAAAAAAGTAAAAAATAGTGTTGACAACTTCAAACTTTAAAAGAATTTAATTGATTTTCTTATTGATTGAAAAATCTGACCGCATTTTTCTAACGACAAAAAATACACATGTTTTTAATTTTTTAATGCTTAGACAATTTCACACAGCGCCATCTAGCCCCAAACTAAGCAAAGCTTGTAATATGGGTGCTAGACAACTGATAAACTACTTATATACTTTTTAAATATATACTTATTATACATAGTAACACCCAGACCCGTTACAGAAATTAAAATTCATTATTTAAATTTCTGCCCGGCCGCGAATCGAACCCGGGGCCTCTTGCGTGGTAGACTAGCATGTTGACCACTGCACCACGCAGGTCGTCATATTTAGGGTAAGTAGTAAACAAGATACCGATGGCTTCAGACTCAACCTGATACTTTATCATCGATATGAAACATCTCTAATACGCTCTAATATGAAATTACTCGTAGATTTAGTTTGCATTGCAGTGAAGTACTAAATAATCCATCCATTCGTATGTCCGTCTGTTTGGCTGTCCGGCTGTTCGCCTCTACAGGTCGCATTTCTCGTGACCGATTCCCGTGAAATTTATGAGCAGGTTCAATAATTATAGACAATTCATTGCCAATGCAGTTTGGCGAAATGTTTAAAAAAAAACATATTTCAGCCATTTCTATTAAAGTTCAAAAATGTCACAAACGCGAGCTCACAGAATCACAAATGTAAGATTACATACTTATGTTTTAAAATTTTAAGCAATTTTGCTTTTGCAAAATTATATATCAATCATAAATAAAATTGTTTGTCTGTCTGTCTGTTTTTTATTTCTATCATAAATAAATAATTGTCTCTCTGACTGTCTATGTTTTGTACTTCAGTGTGGCAGAACGCCATCGCCCTGTCACCGATTTGCATACATTTTTTCTAACATGTAATTTGTTTTTCAAAAGAAAGGCTCTACGTTGTTCTGTTGTTGTGTTAGGTTTGACATTTGTAAAACTGTAGCGATATAGTCACCTAATATCTATTCTGTGGTCACACAACAATACTTTGAGTGTACCTCTACACCCTACACCGTTTAAAACCTGAAAACCATTTGTAGAGATCATTTTTAGGATTCCGTTGTCAAGTCAACAAGGAACCCGTCTAGTTTCACCATGTCCGTCTGTCTGTCCGTCCGCAGCTTAGCTCAAAGGCCTTAAGAACTAGAAAGAAAGAAATTATTATGCCGACAAAGTGGCATAATTAAAACTAAAAAAATATAATTATTTTTAGTGTACCTCCCCTTTAGATCCTACTCCTCTATCAATAAAATGTGAAAGTTTGTTTTTTAGATTTTTCGCATTCACAATGCTTTTTTTATATTAAGATAAATAATATTAGAAAACATGGCTTGCAGCGAAGAAGTAAAAAGTACTAGAAAATTTCGCCGCTCCCACTAGCGATTCGGTAGGATTGGTCAGTGCATTGGGCCGGAATCCCAAAGGTGCGGGTTCGAGTCCCGTCTGAGGTGCTACGGGTGAGTCGATTTTTTTGAATATTATTTATCTTGTGAAAGTTTGTGTTTGGATGTTTTAACTGATCACATTATTTAAGTAAATAGAATATTCTTTCAGTTACAAAAAAAAAGTGTTTTGTCAAAAATTATTGAAAAAATATATAAAAAAATCAGTACCCCATAATACAAAAAAGCTTGTCGATGACGTGTTGACAGGCGGCAAAAATTTCAAACGACCCACAATTGCATGCTCTGCTAATTTTAATATTCTAGAGTTAGTCATGTTTAGACAGGGATTATGGAAAGAAATAAAGCACTCGAAAAACATCCGTGAACAATGATTAGTTTTAAGACATTCTTATTTTTAAATGATTTTGGAATACTTAGTTTTTTGGGAAATATGGCAAAAACCATTGAATAATTAGTGGACTGACCATAGATCTCCTGTTTGTTGAATTGAAAATTTAATTACTTATATCGAACCGGTAGCTCAGCGGTCAGAGCATTGGACCGGATATCCAAAGGTCGCGGGTTCCAGTCCCGTCCGAGAACATGATCTGGTGCGAGTCATATTTATTCTAGTATATTTAGTATTACTTATAAGGATTTGTAAATAGCATTTAAACTAGGTATTAAATCTTTTTTTGCAAGTGTCACCTGAAAATAGTTATAAAGGTAACATTCGGCTTTAAATATTTTATTACTAAAATAAGTGTTGTTGTGTTATTAAAACTCAGGCCCTGTCTATATTTTTAAGGGCTGCATTTTTGCACCCCCAAGTTTTGTAACAAGGGCGATCTTGCGGGTGACTTGAGAGTAAAAAAATAAGTTTTAAAAGTAGCCATTACATTAGGAACATGCCTTTTGCATTATGCCACGCGACAGACAGAATAACTTATTTTATTAAGAAGAATTTAAAAATATTAAGTGCTATTTTGGCAATAGAAATTATTTCCATTTAATGAAAAAAATTAATTTAATTCCTGAGACTTGTCAAATCTCTCAATATTTTTAAGTTAATTTATGAGGCATTTACAAGGGTTGATTTTTCGGACGACTTGCTAAGGAGTTATTAGTTATTAGTCGAATGGGGCGTTTTAGTTTTTATCGACAATCGCTTATAAAATCGAATTGCAAACCTAATTTCAATGAGGTGGCGATACAATTTTACAAGCGATTGTCGATAAAAAGCCTTATCATACGTTACCTAATCGTAACGAAAATCCAATAAAATAGTAACTAATCCCCTAAAGGTAGAGAAATTGAAACTTTTTCGTTCTCATAGGTACTAAGGTAACGTGTGAAGGATTAAAATCTGAAGTTTTATTTGCCTCACTTTTGGCAGTGCGCTTTGTAGGGAACTATCGTTCTAGGTTGTTATTATTCTTAAATTGTTCATTGATGCTTTTTAAAAATAACCTTTTAGACACATTAATTGTTTGTTACAATTAAATTACAATCTTATATTAGCTTTTATTGTTAGTTTTAGATTTCTTTGTGCCGTGTCAGTTATTGTATTCAGCAGTATTCAAACTTTACAGTAAGTGATGACTAAGTATTACTAATTAAGTAAGTTATTAACATTTAAGTTAGCGTTAGCGTTCAAGCGGACAGAATGTTATGTCATTACAGTATGATGTTTGAACCGATCAATGAAAATAATTCTACTTTTAAGAACAGGATGTAAATTTTTGGTCCCTATTCTAAAGGCCGTTAGAGAGGACACTTTTACGTCAGTTAGCTCGGTACTACGCAGTTAAATTAACCGCTCACTGTTTGGCCTGCGGTTCAATTGTACAAATGAATGAACGGTTCGTCAGACGGCAGCCGTGGTATGCAAGTCGCTAGACTCAACGCCTACCGAATTAATACTGCATCAGAGGAACTTGATACTTCGAAACAATATTAACTATTTGTGTCAAAGTCGAAGTCGAAGCCAAAATATTCAAATAAACTTAATAATTAAGCACTTTTGAACCGTCTTTATTTTCCTACCACTACGTGCTGCGTGCTACTATTTGCTGAGTTATGTGTATGAGTTTATTGCACAAACAACTTACAGCTGTGACGCTAAACGTATGCTGAGACGGAGGTGACACAGTTTAATGCAGCGCAGGTTTTGTTATACATAAGGGCGATTGTCCACACACGGTTTTTCACCGTAAAAATCAACGTTTTATATGATATTTTACGGCGAAAAACGTGTTAAAAGCTGCGTACGCTGCGGTGGCGCAGACACCACGTGCGATGCAGTCTATTCTTAGACAAAAGTCATGTCTGCGCAGCCTGCTGCGCGAATTTTCTCTGCCTATCAGCATACGCTAAAGACTTTTTATAGCATTGAATCTCTCGTTCACTTTTACAACTTACGTACGATAGATGGTATGCAACAATAAAGAAAAAAGTGGAAGATAACCAGTTTACGTCATGATCGCCCTAAAAAAATCCTAACTTGTGTAGGAACAGATGGTATACCTATAGTTCCTGTTTTCACCGAAATCTACAGATTGTCTAAATACATTTGTATCTAAAAAAAGATTTTATTTTCGCGCCAAAAAAAACAAGCTGTTTGTTTATCAACAACTTTCACGTCAGTAAAGTATCAAAACAACTCGTCACCATCTCAAGACGGTACAAAAGTCACGTAGAGGCGCGGTCGACACCGCACGTACACCAATCATCTGAGTCGTCTCCGTGACCATACACCTGTCCCTTTCCTCCCTATTCCCAATCCCTGTACCTATCCCGCTCTAACGCATCGAATCCGTCGGGAAATTTGAATAGTATGAAGCCATCGCAGAGAATGAGGTACTTTGACATTTCTTTATAAGGCTCTGATGGATTTCGTTCCTTGCCCTTTGAGTGTTGAAATCCCAAATGTGAGTATGAGGAAGTTCGATGTGGCTTCGAAACTTGAATTCGATTTAGTTTGGATGGGAACTCCCTGGAAAATAGCTTTGTCAATATAAAAAATTAAACAAATAAATAGAAAGTTAGAGTATTGAGTATTTGTCACATTTTATTTTATGTCTGTTCATTAAACTAAAAAGTAAGGGCTATTTTTCAATGCCTACATTTTATTCGCTCGATAACGTAACTATTAAACCGCCAAATTGAAAATGTTTGTCATTCGCTTGTCCGTCCAATGTTTTGAATGCGATTTATTTTATTTGGTTAATAATTTAACTGACTGATATCTGTTCTCTGAGGATTGACCAGCCCTAAGTAAATTACGAAAATAGAAAGAAATTAAATGAACTGATTCTTGACTCAAGGTCGTTTAACACTAAGGAAATTGCCAAGCATTATCTTTTTTTAATAACAAACAGCCCTTTAGACGTAGACTATTAGGGGTCGTTCACACTGTGCGTTTGACGCGCCTCCGAGACGTCAACCCTCGAATTCGATTTGGAGTCACCACGCACGAGCGATTCCTCGCAATGTACGATATAGAAGGAGAATCTGTTGTTTTGCCATTTTTTTCGGTAGCAGTTTTAAGCTTTCCATACAGATTTTCGGAAAGCTGTTATAATAAAAAAATTATGGCAAGATAATAACATCTTTGTAGTTAGTTTGAAAAGTGTATTTTACAAAAATATGGGTACAGTTCATTTTATTTAAAAAAAAACACGTTTTTTTTTATGAAACAAGTATATTTATATCAATAAATATATATATTTAAGCAGGATTTTTGTGCAGGTTTTTGTTCATTATATTGAAAATTTAACAAAGAATTGAAAAAAAAACATCTGGTGGCGGCAAGTCCATTTTTGTAGTATATTATTTAAAATTATAAGAAAACTGTATGTCACTCTAATCCTCCACCGTCATCGTAGGTAAAAGGCCACGTTCTCGTATTTTTCTGGTCAAACGCACCACCGGGCGATGGCTGCCACGGCCGGCCGTCACAGATCTATCAGCCGTGTTTGCGACCAGAATTCCAAATTCGAAATCGCCAATCGATGCCCCGGACACAAATGGACTTAAAGTATCAACGCGTGTGTATTGAAATTCGAACGAGCGTCGTTTGTTTTACAGATTTTATTCGTGTCCACAGAGTTTTATATCGTTTCAACAAATACAAATGGAATTGAACTGTACTACTTTGTTAACTGATGTCATTTTTGTGTAGTCAAATTTTATCAGAAGACATCAACTGTTTATTGCAATTGTTTTAAGAATATAAACTATTTCCTGTTAAAATGTCTCTTTCGTCCATTGTTGGTTTCTCTTTGTAGAATTGGCGATGATGTCATGATTTGAAACTTCCAGAGAAATATACATTTAATGTTATGTACAATGTGTATTAAATTTTATAACGTTACATGTCCTGCACACTTATTAAAACGACAATGTAAGTACATTATGTATTTTTATGAATATAAATCTTCCATAAGTGTCTAAATAACTTCTATGCGAATACTCTTTTTACTCCACATATAAAATTTTAAGGAACAACATAAAATCATCAAGGATTCCAGAGACGGTGAATAAAACCATAAATTCTTCTAACAACCCTTCATTTCAGGTGGGTAAAAATAATTTATTCAAATAAATCTCGCAAAATTTCCACTAGAGCGGGGTCTAGGAGACCCCGGGGCATCGTTTGCGATTCTTTCAACTGCACCAAGGAGTATTTTTGTCGCTGTTTTAATGAATATGCTAATAAAAATTGCGTGACAATGTTCCAGATACAGTAAAATTATGGGAAACGAACAAATTATACTTTTTATAGAAAAAAATGCAAAAATTTAATTAATTTATTCGTAAGCCAACATTTATAATAAATAATCAACTTTATTAAAATAATTATTTTTTCATTGTTGCAGAAAACATAAAACAAATAAATTCTTGGGCATAATTGTATGATTGAAGACAGCTATTAACAGTCTATTACCAATTAATACTATTGCGATAGTCTGGACTTGTAAATGCTATTTTTATACAATACCAAATAATATACTAGAAAAATACGACTCGCACTAAATCATATTCTCGGACGAACCCGCGAACTTTTGCATGTCCGGTACAATGCTCTTACCGCTGAGCCACCGAGTCACTAGTATATTATTACTTGTATAAACTTGTTAGGTTGTTATAAAAAAGCATTTTAAAATTAATCATACAGGTTATAAAAACAGAAGTTCACAATGGTTTGGGACTTCCGCCAAGTAATGCCTGATTCAATCAAATAATTTCAGAGTGGAAATGAAGAAGAAAAAAACAGAGTTTTGATTTCCTAGTATTATTTATTTAATTTTTCGCAACTTCTTATAAAAACTAATGCGAAATATCATTACGTAGACTAAATCTCGCCGGAAGTGTCGCCTCACGGCGGCCATAAATAAAAACGGCGAGATAAAAATAACATTATCGCACTTATTTTAATTTCGCCTCGCATTTATCATCGCGCCGGCAACCCATTTATTAAAGCAGCCATTTTTAATCTGCGACTTTCAAGGGTTGACTTGTGCTAAACGGTGTTATTATGAACACATATTTTGTTTTGTTTTTAATTTATAATATAATTAATTTCCCATAGAAGGAGTGGTGAACTTTAATTCGTAATGGAAACATATCTACATAGCTACATACGACGAAATACGGTAAATACGATTATGGCATGAGTTAACTAATTACCTAATAGTACATTAAAGCCGAGAACGGGAAGTTAGCATTTACATTTTCGAGGAAGGTTTGATTTTTAATCATTCGAGGAAATGTAAATAGTTTCTTGTACAAGCCTTGTTTAGTACCTTTCTCAAGGAATGCGAGGAAATAAAATGTTCTTAGTAAAAATGAAATTTTTAAATCGGTTCATGTGGCCATGTGAAATGCGGGACCAGTGCGGGAAATAGGAAGTGAGGGGGAAGTAAGTATTGAAATTCTTTCCGCACTGTTCACCAGACCGCCACATAAATGTGGAACCTCCAGCAATTTTTTTTCAAATGTAATGCTAATATTTCAGAGCTTAAGCACAGTATACTATGGCAAAAGTGAGAAAAATATATTTTATAAAAATAAATAATTATATTAACTGCTGAATAAATAAACAGACATCACTTGATTGTTTTCATCGAATTTTTGAAATAACGCCGATACCATTAACAGCAACCATTTTTTTTATAAGCCTGGGACTTTTGCATGATTTATTTTTAAGTAAGCCATGTGATGCAACTAAAGAGTCCAGGGCCGTTAATATTTAGTTTAAAAAAAGATAAATTGTCAGGTAGGTAGCAGGAATTGTTTTGCTGTACTCCTTTTGGTTGATTTGTGAATGTCAAATATACGTGCCCTATTCTAGATTTAAATCATTAAACTTTTTGCTCCGTGGCATTCATATATATCCTGGGCGTATTATGAGAAAGAACATGCTACAGTCGACTTTTTTTTAAACACCATACACGTTGATTATCCAAATAAAATAGTTCCACTAAACAAAGAGTTTCATTGAAAAATATCTCACCCAGAATTCCAAAAGTAACTATCAGCGGTAATAATCGGTGTGGCTACCGTTTCTCGCGATCAAGGGTCATAAAACGGGAGAATTATGAGAGGATATCAATATGGCGCTTTTTATTTGCTGTTATTCTGAGACAAGAGGCAACCACGAACATAATAGCGTTACGGGGAGCGATAGACATAGTGTGGATATGCCTCGATATTGAAAAGATCAAACAATTACACATATTTGACAATACAAATATACAAATTAAGTTCATGTTTTATGTAATTAAATTATCTTTAATTAGTAAAGACTAGTCTCATTAAAGATCAACAATCAAAGAACTTTTAGTTAGACGTCAGTGAAAATTATATCCATAACGTCTCATCTACATAAAACTGTCTCCACTACCTCGTTAAGTTAGTTTTGTCAACACGACCGCTGCGCGGGCGCCGGTTGCGTGCAGTAAATCTGACCGCGTTAAGATGGCCACCGCCATCAAAACTCAGGTGCGTTACCTGCCTATGAATGGTTTTATGACTTATGATAGCGGAATGGCGCTTGGATATTTTTGAAACTTCCACCCATATGCGAGTACTTATCTCGTAGAACAGAAAATAGTGGAGAGGGTAGGTAGTAGTTCTACTTAGCAAGGCTAAAAATGATTTAGGCATTTTTAGGAATCTTTTTTTTTCTTTCTAATGCTCGGACTTGTTTTTGTCAAGATTAATTACTTTCTAAGTAATGAATGCAAATTAATTAATTACATAAATCGGGCTGCTTGTTTCATACTTTTTTCTAAACTAGTCCTAATAAAAAAGCATTATGAAAAGCTTCTGACTGTATTCACCTATGATTTTCATATAAGATGGAGTTGGCAAAGATTTAAAATGTGCATTTGAGGACCTCCGTGGTGGAGTGGTTTGCACGCCGGTTTTCAAGGCGTCACACCATCTCTTGAGGTCCCGGGTTCGATCCCCGGCTGGGTAATGTAGAAAATGAACTTTTCTAAATCGTCTCAGGTCTGGGTGTTTGTGATACCACCGTTTTCTCTGATTTCCATAACACAAGTGCTTTAGCTCTTACTTTGGAAGCGGAGCAATGTATGTGATGTCAAATATTTATATTTATTTATTTATATAGGTAGTTACAGATAATGTTCATTTTATTGTTCAAAAGAAACATCGGTAGAAAATGTAAAGAAAATGTTTTTTTAAATGTTTTTTTTGTTAAAAGAGGTCGTCATAACACTCATACATCAGATTGTGTGATAGTGCTTTAAGTAAGAAGGTCAATTATTTTTTTATTACAGTTTGTGTAATGCCATAAAATACCTACGCATAACCCAAAAGTACAATAATGAAGACACCCACATCCACATTGTACATAAGATGGGTGATAAAAAAACAGTAACCTCTAATGATATCAAAACCTAAATCTTAATACATTTTAGAAACCTACACGCACCTACATTAATGAATATGGCCTAACCTAACCTTTAATAACAATAAACTTATTTATAAGCAAAAAAATACAAATATCCGCTATACAAAAAACGTGTTTGTATGACAAAGCATATAAATCTACTCTATTTAGAATGTATTTTAACCTTACAGTTGCCTACGTCTTCGATAGATATTTTTAAACTCACTTTTATAACGATACTAATTACAATTATGGAAATAAAGTGCACTAAATAGATTTAAATTTTACCATTATTTGAGACAAACAGCGTTTATTTGTTTTAAATTACTTATAGGTTGTTTAAGGGCCTGTTTCACAATCAAAAAGTAAGTTCTGAGTAGCATACTTGACAGATGATTTGACAGTTGAGATATGAAAAATATTTTTTTTATTTATTTATTTATGTCAAATCAAGTAAGCTACTCAGAACTTACTTTTTAATAATATAATTAACAAAATATTTATCACTTTAATTCCTAAGAGTGTAAGAAATATATTTACAAAATATTTATCACTTTAACTCCTACAAGTGTAAGAAATAACCTAATGTAAGCTCTACTAAGAAAGTAAGCAGACACTTCGCTTAGATTACCATCTGAGATATTTCTTTGAAGTCAAAACTTTCTGGTAAAAATTGAATATTAATGGCAATATTAACCCTCGGATGTTTCAACCCTGCGTTTTTATTGCTTTATTAGGTTTTTTCTTGTTAATGCGATATAAACAAATCGTTGAGTGTTTATGTTTTCCTAGAAAGGGGATGGTGTCAAAAAACAGTAGCATTTTTATTGCTTAATCGCGTGCTTTTGTTTTATAGTGTATATTTTATAAGCAAAAGATTTTGTCATCTTCCCGTTGACGAGATTTGATTAAAGATTATTATTATTCTTATGAAAACTTATTCATTTTAAATACACATATACTATAGCTCAAACAAGGTAGCAAATGCACATTCAAATCTAAATTTAATTAGTCTAAGCTGCTACGATCACAAAGTAAAAAAAATCAAGACGTTTCCTTAACGCCCAAGCGGCCGAATGCGGCCGAACGACAATGGAATATTTATTGTGTTTCTAATTTTCCGGGCCTTAATGGGTTATTTTTGAAATAAACTTGTTGTTTTAATAAACTTACATACTTTCTGACACAAATTAGTTAGGTCTGAAATAACATCTATGCCACAAAATATTACTAAGTATTTCAACAAGAATAAAGATAAGAAAAAGCTCATGTGTAATCCCTTTTTACGTCCAGAAATTAAAAAAACATCAAAGAAAAGAAACGCTGTGTGCGTTTCTTTCAATCATACAATTAGTTAATTTAAATCTGATGTTAAAATCTTATTAAAATGATAAATACTCGCAAAACCTTCCACACTCAAAACTTTGTTCTATTTTATCAAAACACATCAAAGATAAACTACAACAAATAAAGTTAACAATGAACCATTATGTCTTTGATTTATTTCGACTTTTTTTGCCAAAAAAAAACATATTTTGGTCCTTCCATGGCCCGTATTAAGTCATATATTACTGAAAATTGCTTGATTCGGCCGATAGTGTTATGTTTCAATACATTTATAATCTTTTTGTGAGAATAATAGTAAATTAAACTACAAGTGAAAAAAAAGGAATTTAATTCGAGGGACTAAGTTGGTTCATTTATAGATAACCAAAAATTATAGATAACCTGAAATAGTATATTATTAATTAGTAATTTAAGTAGGTAATATTGTTTTTTTTCTTTTGTTCGTATCACATTGAATGCTATGCTATGCTATGTACACCGTTATTTCGATACATATCAGAATTTTCATTGTTATTATAAGTATATTAATGTGATTATTTAATATGTATCATGTGGCTGTACTTCATAAATAAATAAATAAACAGATCCCGAGAGCAGCGAAGGATTCTAGAACAGAATCTTGAGCGAAGCGAATACAAAGGACTGAGATGAAATTTTTTTTCTTGTGTACCTAGTCTACTTTTTACCATTGACTGAGAGAAAACTGTGGAGGATTGTAGCTTTTTTATATTTTCTATGCTTTTCTATCTTTTTACTGAGGTTTTGTTTTTACACTGTCTCTTTGACAATAGACTTTTGCTCAACAGTCGCCTTATTTTCCTGTTTACAGTCCCTATCCCTTACAAAAACAAATAGCAGCACTTATTATCTATAGAGTTTATAGTTATCACATTGTATTATAAAAGTAATCGGTAATATTTTGACAACCTCCGTGGTCGAGTTGCTTTGTATACCGGTTTTCAAGGTGTCGCCTTCTCTGAGGTCCCGGGTTTGATCCCCGGTTGGGTCAATTTAGAGAACGAACTTTTCTATATTAGCTCAAGTCTGGGTGTCAGTTATACCACCATTGTCTCTGATTTCCATAGCACAAGTGCTTTAGCTACTTACTTTGGAATCGGAGTAATGTATGTGATGTTGTCTAATATTTATTTATTTAATATTTAATAATTAAATATTGTGATATTAGTAGTTTTCCATGTCATAAAACAACTACGGTAAGAGGGAGATTACAATTCAATTCAATTTGCTTTACTTACACGAATTTTTGAAACGAACTTTCATAAATGTTTAACATTATCAGCCATTCGAAAGCTTTTGTTTTATTTTTCCTGCCAATTTCTTGTCACGTATGTAGAGTCATTTTTCAAAAGTCGCCAATAGCAAATTTAACCCTGCAATTGCCGACCCCCCGAGCCTGCTTAAGTTTACATAAACTGTGTCCACGGCGAACCATTTTTCACAGACGGAACTTAATTCTGGAAGATCGTTTTTCATCCAACCCTAAAGTCTTCGTGGACACGGGTGGGAAAAGAATGTAGGTAAGTCAAGATTTTAACAAATTGTTCTTACATACATTAGACTTTTATTGGTTTGTATTGGAATTTGTAGACATTAAAAAGTTTGCTCATACTTCATAATATCACGGACATGTCCATTACGAAAATTCAAATTTTACTACGCCACTGAGGCATCAATTTTAATCACTGCATCTTTATGCTTTATGGCTCAGCAAAGAGTCATACAAACTATCCAAGCTATACACAAGAAAGAAAATCGAAGATATTTTTACTATGTACTTAAATTTTAGTATATAAAAGCACAATTTTGCACCAATGCCATCTAGCGACAAACTTAAACACTTCAAGTTATGTAGAAAGCTTTTTAAATATTTATCAAAGAGAAACTAATTTAAATTTCGAACCTAGACCGACGGCGGTCAGTTCGCCGAATTTCTCCAAAGATCAAAATTCAAATTTAACACGATCACGCACGCGCACCGTTACTGCACATTTCAAAAATAGAACACACCGGCCATACCGAGTGGCGCGACGGTAGCGATTCATGATTCGCTTATTAATCAGCCCATTTATTTTATCACAACCAATAAAATATTCAGGTGGCACAAAATGGCCGCTTACATTCCCCGTGAAAAAGGCTATAAAATGTTTAAAGGTGCCTTTGTCATGTTTCGTAAAAATCGTTATGTAAATAAATAGGTAGTTTATTTAGTTTATTTACCACTTTAATGCTGCTAGATAATTTACATTGTATGTAATTTAACCTCTCTATTTTTGACACACATGGACAAATTCTTTACATATAAGTAGCGTATTCAAAATCAGATTACTTAACATTTATGGATATATTACACATACCACACGAAATCACAATTTAGAAACTTTAGAGATTGCAACTACGTAAAAGTCATCAAGTGTTTAAAAAACCGATAAAATTTATCGGTATTAAAAAGTTCCAAACTTATTATCATAATTCATTATCATCTTTAAGTTATGTTGTGTATGCTCCATGTATGATCCAAAGTTGGTCGAAATAAATGATTATTATTATTAAGTTCGTAGCAGACAAATTCTTCATCACAAAATTTTGTTCCTAGCAATATTGTGACCGTAAGTTTTGGCAAATTGTTCATTACACAATATACATTGCACAAAAACATTTGAAAAGGTATATCCATTTTACTTGGTGAAAGATAAAACCTCTTTTCATATTTCCAAGCGCATTTCGCTCTAGCGTTTATCAAAGTCGGTTTTAAGACGGATACTAACCAACCAGCTTTTCTAGAACCTTTCACTTGACTAGTTGGTAAGAAAAATAGGGTATTTTTAAAGTGGTCGTACTATCAGCCACCATTAGTCTTGTCAGATCTTCGCGATAGGGCGTCACCCGCCCTGATGGACACAGATTTGTGTAATACAAACTATGAATATTTTTCTCATATCTTTGCACACAGTAATTTTATTAATGTTTTGTGTCGCTCGCTGGTCAACGTTCGGTAAAGCCGTATACAATATCTATTAGATAAACAAACTAATAAATACGGTAATAAATGAACGGTACGGTAATGAACTACCTATATAAATACGGTTATAATATTTAACTTTTGATGTTAGAACTTTTATCCATACATAATTTACTCGAATTTTTTGAATTCAGAAACTCTTTACAGAATAAGTCCATAAAATGCAGTATAGGTATTCTGAGAAATTGATTTGTCAGTTTTGAGCAGTGATTATAGGGTTAAGCCAATGTACTTGACTTGGCCAAAGAAATGACCCCGATCCAAGTAGCAAGGTTATCGATTTCATACCGAAAACAAAATGTAAGATAATATACATAATTTTTAGATTGGTATAAACAGGTTTATAAATTTATCAAACTGCACCAATATCTTCATACTAATAAATCTCATATACCTACATTAAAAAATAAAAGCTTCTTACAATCTATTTTAAAAATCTCCTACTCAATAAATCTAATCCAAGACATATCTGCAATACTGGTGTATGAAATCATTAATATTAACCCCTGTAAACCAACCCTCCTGTCAAACCATAAATAAACATTAAAAAAAGAAACCACAGAGCATTGCTTGTAAAATATTCATCAAACCAAAGATCTTAGCCACTCACTTCGCACCTTCTCACTTACCATAGAGATTTTTTTTCTGAATAGAATTAGCATATTTTATCTGTGAATTTATTTTTGCGCGGTACAAAGATTAGAAGTATGGAAATTTTGCAATGTCTCCTTTGGGAGTTACGTTTTCATGTTTTTTTGTTGATTTCCTTCTGTAAAAAACAAAAAAACTTTTAAAAATTAAAAAGAAAAACCTCCTTCAAAAAAACCTTAAAATAATTGCTGTAAAAAAACAACAGCTCTAAAAAGCAAGAAATAATATTTAAATCTGCATAATTACTATTCAAGTACCTACGCATATCTGATATTAAAAAAACGTCTTTTGAAGTCGGGTGGGGCTAAAGATATTTTTCTTTTTTAATCATTATCGTGGTTTCTCTTTCTCAATTTGATTTTTTAATTCTTAAAGCCCCACCCGACTTCATAAGACGTTTTTTTAATATCAGATATGCGTAGGTACTTGAATAGTAATTATGCAGATTTAAATATTATTTCTTGCTTTTTAGAGCTGTTGTTTTTTTACAGCAATTATTTTAAGGTTATTTTGAAGGAGGTTTTTCTTTTTAATTTTTAAAAGTTTTTTTTATTTTTAACTTTTTTGTGGTAGGTATGTATAAGTAAATGTTAGCGATGATATAAATATATTTTATTCATATTTCACACATTTGAATGGTATAATACGCCTAGTAACTCAATATTCACTTTTCGCACTGTTAATAGGCAAGGGTCAGACATGGGGTAGGTGACCAAAGTGTATTATCTCGAGCTCCTCCGTGCTTCAGAAGACACGTTAAGCCGTTAGTTCCAGCTACATTTGCACATTAACACCCACCAATCCGCATTGGGCCCGCGCGGTGGGTTATGGTCCATCCTATTCATCAGCCCATAAGTAAGGCTTGTATCCCAGCCCCAGTAGTGACAATAAAAATGGCTGATGCGAAACCATCCAATACCGTAGAGTAATCACTAATACACTATCATATTTGATTTTGAAGAGTTCTCTTGTGTATCTTCGAAGTCCAAGGTCCAATGTGCAGGAAATTTTAATGAAAACACCCTTAAAGTATCCCCTTTCTAACAAAACAAGAATTATCTCAATCGGTTTATAAACAAAGAAGTTATGTCTGAAGATCCGTTGAAACTTGTGCAAAAGTTACCTAAAAAATTACAGTATTTTCAGGATTACTCGAAAACCACTGAACCGATTTAAAATTTAAAAAAATGGGACCACCTGGGGAACAAACCTAATAAAGTGGCGTTTGAATCATGTCAATCGGTTCAGCCGTTCTCGAGTAATCGGTGGACATACATAAAAAAAAAAAAAAAAAAAAAAAAAAAAAACAAATAAACAGACGAACATAGAACCTCCTCCTTTTTTTGAAGTCGGTTAAAAATTATGAAACAATACTGTAGAGTTTTTGGCGCCATTTTGTCGAGTTCGGTTTGGTTTCTATTTTAATTATTTTCAAATTGATTCATAGTGGATAATATATTGTGTCTTAAAATTGGTGCAGTTATATGGTACAAGTGTCTACGCAACTGAACAATATGTGGGATAATTGAAATAGGCGCGATCTTGGTTGTGTGAAGCAGATACTTTTATTGAAGTGGTGGCTTTCTCGGCAGAACTAACCGAGTTGACTGTCTTGATATACTTGGTGCCAAATGCTCCAAGCAGCATTGGAATGCGATGCATCCGCATTCTAATGAAAAATTAAACAATATCTACCACTGAACTATTTAACACTTGACACTGGCAAAAATTACTTCCAAGAGGAAAGTAGATTGCCATAACAAAAAAAGAAGAAGAAGAACAATACTGTAACAGGTGACAGTGTTGCTTAAACTGAACAACTTTCTCCAAGGAACATAGGTCGAAAAACTTTTTTTTCGCCTTTCCATAGTGAGTCAGTTGACCAATACATTTTGTATGGGAGTATGAAATTTTATTTTCGTTTTTCGACCAACGTTCCTGCGAGAAAGTTGTTCAGTTTAAGCAATACTATCATCTGTCAAGATAAATAATATTAGAATGTACTATGATCTGTTTCAGTATTACTACATAATTCACCTGGGCTAATTCTTCATATCATACAATGATTTTCTTAGCTATGTGTTATCGAGTAGTAGACAGCGATTTCTAAACTAGTTGAAATTTATTTTACCTACCCAGTTAATTATTGTAATGGAAAATGACGTCACTTTAAATGCCGACCTCATTTTTCAAATTTTGACGACTCTGTATGAAATATAGAGGGAGAAAAAAGCAGCCCTTGACGAGTTTCTTGCCGGTTCTTCTCGTTACAAGGTCTCCCGCTTAGGGTTTGCGAACCGATGGCGTAGCTTCTTTGACATTCACAAGTGCTTGTAACAGCCTAGACTGAATAAATGAGTGTTGAATTTTGAATTTTGAATTTTTTAGTTTCACCTTATATAAATATAGTAATCGTTTCTTTAACGGCATCAGACATTTTAGTGTCCCCAATGCTGGGGCACAGGCTTTCCTTATGGATGGATAAGGAGGATGGGCCATAACCCACCACGCAGGCCCAATGCGGATTAGTGGGTGTTTACGAGTGCAAATGCAGCCGGGCGGGACCAGCGGCTTTACGTGCCTTCCCAAACACGGAGGAACTGCAAAAAGGATATATTTAAAAGAGTGAATAAGTAGTATATCAGTTGTATAGCACCCATATTACAAGCTTTGCTTAGTTTGGGGCTAGATGGCGCTGTGTGAAATAGTGCTTGGACAATTCAACACTGCGCCATCTAGCGCTATTCATTATTTTATGTAAGTATAGCTGAATAAACATGTTATTTTTAAACAATGTAAGACTAACTTTCAAAAACAACAGGTTCATTTTAATGTAATTAATTCAAAGTACTATTAAAGTCAACATTAAATTTAGCCATAAAGAAATCGTCGTTGAATTTCTAATGGCATATAAGGCGCAATGGTATTGCCCAACAGTCGCACAGGAAGCGGTAGTCGGTTTGATTCCTGACCTGACTGGAATAATGAATTTGATTGATGTCATGCCTGTCGTCATATATTACTTTAAACCTGACAACAAATACTTAAAATGATAATAAATTAAAAATTACTGATACGACTACATATTATTTGCATAACAAATAACTAGATTTGCTTAACCCTCAACATTTAACATGTTGGCTATCTACTATATGCTTAACCTAGCTTAATTTCCCTAGCTAGCCAAATTTTAAGCATCTAGGACTCTAGGTTAATTAATATTAAACCCTTATGTAAAGCTTACGCTTTTTAAAAACCTTTGTTTTTCGCTTTAATCCTCATCAATCAATATATTTCTTGCAAAAGGTTTAAAATTGTAACCCCTATTTTGAGCGAAAAGTTACAACACTTAAGGGGCGCGAGTTCACTTTAAAACATCCCCGCAGATAATAAAAACGCTTGTCTATGCCGTAGACAATAAGACGACCATAAACAAGAAACCGGCTTAATAAGACCTTTAGCTTTGCCATTTTTTATGAGAACGAATAAGGAATTTTAAGATTGTTCTTTCTATTTCAGCTCGTATTTTGATTATTTCTTATATTGATGGTTAATTCGTAATATTTTCAAAGTGTCTTCTACAAAATCGATTGCTCCTGACCAATGGTAACAATTTTTTTTTCTAAAAGTTAATAAAAAACAATGTTGTATGAAATGTAAAAACAAAACACTAGAACAAAAAATCTCACTCCCGAATGTTTCATTTTTTTTTAATTCTTAGATGTCTGGTATTTGAAATCGTGTCGATCAAAAGGTCTTTTTACACTGGTCACGAGCAAAGACAATACTGTCGCGAGCAAATGGCGCGCATCGGAGTTTTAAGGGGAGGTTTAAATCGTCATTACACGCTTACGGAGTTTTTATATTTGGCGAGCAAGGTAGCAGACATATTTTTAACGATACAGCGTGTTGTGAAACGTTAATGGATTGCATTACAATATAAAAGCATAGATCTACTGAACGACAGTCACTTGATTGTTTCAGTTGACAATCGAAGTCACAACAAAAAACATGAAGAAATAAAAATAATGATTATGTTTTGTTCACTATTCTAATTAAATTAGGTATTTTAGAGTGGCATTTATAGCATAATCTAAGATTAGTGTAAAAACAAGACCAGAATATTTTAGTAACATTCTGCAGAACCTAGTTTTTTTACATAAAAGTTTTCATAAAACTTAAATTAAATTAAATTAAAATTAATTAACTTTAACGATAAAAAAAAGCTACCACACATGTTTATTTTTCGTAATAAATGACGATCTCATTAAAAAAAATTAAAGATACTTATTTCGAAACATAATCACCCTGTAACAGCTATTACAAGAAAGAGATCCACTACACTAATAAAAATAATCCTTTTTGGGCAATAAGGGTGCGCTCACACTCCCCAGTGTTCACCTGACAGAATATTTATCGCTGCCGTTTGTGCGCGCCTCAATAGCTACAGATTGACTATTTCGAATCGAAAAATAAATTATTCGGAAAATTGTAAGAGATTTTAGATTTTTAAATTTGAGATTTTAGCAATCATAATGCTATATTTATACAATACTAAATAATATAGTAGAAAAAAATCTACTCGTCACCAGAATTGGCTCAGGTGGGAACCGAACCCGCGAACTTTTGGAAGTCCGGTCCAATGCTCTTACGGCGAGCGCTCTTTACTACTAATTTTCATCGCATGCGGTGTAATGTCACAATTGATAACACGCGCTCGAACAGCACAAACTTATCTGACTCGGCGTGGGCGTCGCTGTCGTCTATGTAGTCGACGGCGTAACCTAGATAACAATAAGTAATAACAAACACTTAGTTCCGGTTTTGGCCACCGGGTCAGATTATTTTGTGTACTACACTGTACTACACTGACAAGTACTGGCCAACGAGCGGTTCAAAAATACGGATTTTGCTACCTTTCAAAAAGATCTATTCCTTTCTAATACCAAATAGTATTTGTTTATTACCCTTATAAAATTTATATTCCCAAAAAATACCAAATTTAAAAAAAAATAATCTAATTTTTAATTAATTGGTATTCGTTGGGAATATAAATTTTATAACGGAAATAAACAAATACCATTGGTATTAGTTTTTGGTATTCGAAAGGAGTAAATCTTTAAAAATAGGGCCCCTTGCAAAGGGACAATTATTATTGTTTTGTTTCACACCGAATAATCAATTAACTCTTCAACGCCTGGAAAATAAGACACAATAGATATTCCATTGTTATCCGGCCGCCTGCGTCCGCTCGGGCGTTGATGAATTAAAAAGTGTCAACTTTCACTTACTGTCTTTAAAATTACTTTTATTATTATGAATTCGTTTAGGTTTTTTTTATTATCTTCATAATAGTAGTTTAACTTAGATCCTGTTACAGCAAAACAAAATTAGTGGTGTCTACGGAGCACCCTCCACAACTTTGAATAAGTAGGTAATAAAAATGGTAGGTACCTAATAAGTCGCAATTTGCCACGGGTACTTGAAGAAATCCTTTTTTGCTTATAAACGGCAGTATAATGTGGTTTTTGCTATTACGCTACAACAACGGAGTTAAAAGTTTGTCTGTGGTTTTTAACTATTTAAAAATAAACGTAAGACTGACCATTTTATTTTTGTTAAAAGACAAAAGCGTGTCTAAGATTTTCGTCAATGTCACGCGTTTCATGAAAGATTCGATATCTAGTTTAAATTCTTCGATGACGTTCATTAATCGAATGCCATGTTTTTTCGAAAATCAATTATTTTGCACAATAAATGGGCCCTATTTGATAAACGTGACATTAGTCACCTGTCATGACAATTTTATATCCATTGCGTCAACCAATTTTAACATAGAATAAACTACTCATAGATACACCGCAATGTAAACCAAATTGTCACATTATTGAATTGGGTCCCAGCCCCCTGATTATGTAACTTTGTTGCAATCAACTCTGACAGAAATCGCAGTAATATTGCTGCTTTAGTAAGAACCAATGTAATAACTATCTTACTTAAAGCAGCAATGTAACTGCGGCTTCAATCGATTTCAATCGAGAATTATTAGCAACTGAGTTACGTAATCAGCCCTCTGGTGTTATGTTAAGCAGACTGACATTAAAAAGTGTGTGACTACAACATTAAAAGAATTGTTAGCAACAGAGTTACGTAATCGGGGGGCTGGTTGTAGTTATTATTGTTGTAGGCGTATACCCAGTAGTGGGTGTTGTGCGGCTGATCTGATGTTGTAGTAAGAAAATAACATTTCACTGACCATATGTGCACACACCTTAAACTACACCCATAAACAAAAAACTAATAAACGATAAAACTTATAAAGTTCAAAGCTTTTGGAATAAAATTGATGTAACTTACTCGTACAAACAATATTTTAAGGTTTCCTTAAAATGTTGTGTAAAAAATAAAATTTGAAACTTTCGTATTTTGACAAATTCCTATTCAAAGCGTGTAACGGAACTCCCGTACATCAAGATCACAGGCTAAACTTAATCCTGAGGTACCTGCAGGTTAGAATTAAAATTCGCGAGGCAACCCTCGGCGGCTTTGAAGTTTCGCCGCGACGAGATTATTCGTCTACGGCTTTGGATTAGGGTTAGCAAAATAGACACTTTGTAAAAAAACTTGTGTGAAAGCAAAATTCTCTCACATCCTAGTAGGATTTGGTGTGAAAGTTTTTGAGCTTTTGTTTTGTATTTAAAGCTTAGGTACTTAAAGTGGGTAAACCGATAATAGTGAATCTCAGCATGCATATCTTAAGTTATTTTTATACACATACATATATATGAAAAACTAGTAGAAATAACTTCAAAAAAATTACTTTAATCTTAATATAGTTAGCAGTACTAAATTTTCTATACAACAGAGAATACAATTTATTATTTTGATATTTTCGTACTTAATTAATTTTTGTATAAAACAGCTGATTTTTTTTCGCGATTACAAAGTTGGTCCCATAGTAAAAGTTGTTGAGATTGTAGTACCAATCTACCATATTCTACATTAGGGGTATTTTTGTAACACGTTGTATATAAATATCTAAGGACACCATATATCAAAGATTTAAGGTTCCAACTCAAGACACCAGACTTGTATTAATTTGTTATTCCAATTTATTCGGCCCCTTCGGAACAGCTATCGACAAGGTTAATAATATCACGGCGACAGACGGGCTTCTGCCTGTTTTGACAAGGGTGACTTACCTCATCCATTTTCTATGACTGTCAGATTAGTATTATAGTGGGGTTAAAGCCATTGATGGAATTCATCGTTACTATATCGCCACAGTCTAATAAACCTCTATAAGTAATATTTGAAGCCGCTTTGAGGATTTTATATTTTTTTTGTTTTCACTTTATTTTGTGACCAAGGGTTGCTAATTTGGTAGCCAAACAAAGACTTGAAAAAAGCAAAATCAATAATTAAGTTTCTAACTAATTAAATCAAACAAAAATATGAAAGCAAGTTATAAAAAAAATGCTTCTGATATTAAAATTATAACTCTATGACATTTCAACCTTTAATTATAATTAAAATGGTTATTTTAGCTCGTAACTTTAACTTAATAGAGCGTTTAACCAACAGATATCTTAACTTAGAGATGAAAATAAATAGTGAACCCTTTGTTCCCAAGACACCTTAACCATTAAAACAGTATTTACAGCGAAAGAAGTTAACAAAAATTAACCCCACAATGATGATCATTACACGGTCAATTAGTACACGCCAGTTACATAAAGTTGTAACCCTTAAACCCGCAGGACTTTTATTTCTTCAAGACTCGTTTGATACGCAAGAGTTGACTTCAAACGGGCCTTGAAATAAATTAAGACAATTCAAGAAATTAGACAAATTAAGATAAGATTTGTTAAGTTTTAATTTTTTTTTACAAAGAAGAATAAGAGTCCTTATATAGCATCTGGCTACAAATAATAATTGCATTAATGAATAAAAAATAAATGAATAGTTGAAGAATGAAAAGCGGAAAATAAACATAAATGAAAATAGTAAATATATAAAGTTTACTTAACCAGTTCTCTTGTGCATAGTATCTGAAACAATTTATTGTATTTATTAATAATAATAATAACACTTAAATAACAATAAATTAGGCTCTCTACTAAAATGTAGAGCTTTGACTACAGTACTAGTATCGCCATCTGTGCGCGCAGCAAAGAACTACTCCAAGTGACAACATTACCTTTAGTTTTGTAATGTATCACTAGGTGGCGCATCAATGTACAAGCTGCGGCATAGGTAATTTGTCAGGAAAATCTGAACTTTTCGTTTGATCAAAATGAAAAGGATATTTTTATTTTTTAAGTAGTCGCCATTTTACTACATTTGGTAAAAACTAACATATACTTATACTGTGATTTTAGGTACATAGCCCATAGAATTAAAATACTTAGGTACCTACATAGGTAAAGTCGCGTCCAAAATATGTATACAGCTTAGAACTTTGTCATTTGTTGTAGTTGTCATTTGATATTGATTTCTGTTCAAAAAAGTAATAGGTTTTAGAGTGACAGAGTTTTAAACTGTATACATTATTTATCAGTTCTTTCTGTCAGTTAAAAAGTCTGGAACGGGTGGTAGGAAATAGATTATTTTTTACTTTGACTTTGATAGACGTGACTGAACACAATCCAAGCTTAAAGTAGTTTTGGTCGGTTTTTTTTTTTTAGTTTTAAAAGCCTGCTTTTTATTTTTTAAGAAAAGTAAAACACTGATTACCTAATCATTAAGTTAGTCAATTTCTATTTTTTTTTATTACATACTTATCTACCAAAAAAGTTTTAAGAAATTCATAATAAATAATAAGCTTAAAGCTTATAGAACTACAGTTTTCTTCCTACACTTGCTTTCGCGGACTCGCATTATCACGGCGAATCACACATATCATACATTACGAATATTATTAGAATGCATTTATATCGCGCGTCCCACGACCCGCCGACCTCGGTACAGCCTCGTACGACTCTATTGCGATGCTAGTACAACTAGTCAGATAAAATATATAACTGCGAAATCTAATGAGTACCTATCTTATTATTATGTGATGTATACCTTTTTTTTAAGTAAGCAATTATAGTATTTTTGTATTTAACATGGTTTTAGAATGCTACATAATATGATTTACAGGTAGGTAACAAACTGCGCATGCTGCATTACTTAACTGAAATAGTTAAGTACCCTCATTCGGAACCGAATAGGATGCAGGCGTTTATGATTTTCATAATCAAGACAACAATAAGATACTTTTCTTTTAGCCAGGCAGGTAATTGAAGGCAGAACACGTCGTCGCCAAATCTAATCCATACGCATCATTTCTCAATGATGAAAAGAAAAAAAACACCCTCCAACATTAAACAAACATTAAGAAATAATAAGCACGCACCTTAATCTTATTGTATTATAATAACTTGGAATAACTTAGATGTTTTGCCAATCAGATTTTCCCGAGACGAAATCCCCAATTTTTCATCACAGAGTATTACATTATCGCAAATTTGCATTGCCTACAGCGCCATCTATGGAACAGTGCCATTACTAAAACAATGTTAATAACATTATTGGCGGGAAAACATGCGTTTTCCGAACGCTCTTGTGTTAACAGCATAAAGTGCAAAATGGAATGACTAGTTGTTTTACTAAATTAAAGTGTAATGTGGCAGAAGGTTGCAGATTAGGGGTTCGTTTCCGTGCCGCGCCCTTTGCAAAAACAGTATGAATAATAATGCGATTTGCATAATATCGAGAGTTTGATCTAACAAGGATCTATACTTTGATACGCCTTCTTATTAGTTGGAATTGGAACAAACAAGTCTTAACTATTTAAATCAATAACCATACTTTAGACCTGTTTCACAGGTTCCAGTACCCTCCTCGCAAGAACTTCTATCAAGAAAAAAAACGCGCGTAAAAACATTCGATAGAGTAATTTTGTATGGGTTTGTACAGCGCCATCTACCGCCGAAAAGCAAAATGAGATTTTCCATTGAGAATTACTCTATCGGTACAGTTATCGAAAAAATAACGCGCGTAAGAACATTCGATAGAGTAATTTTGTATGGGAAATTTGTACAGTGCCATCTACCGCCGAAAAGCGAAATGAGATTTTCCATAGAGAATTTCTCTATCGAGTTACGTGCGTTTTTTTTCTCGATAGCTGTTCGTGCCTTAGCACCCTTAGGGTACAGATAACACTTTTTTGGCTGAGAGTAAACAATAATATTCTGTTTATGATGGTACCTAACATATCAAATTATTTGACCATAGTTAATTTAAACTTGCAACAAGCTATGTATGAAACGAGATTTAAATGTATGTATTTAATTCTATTTTGTCAAGCAAATCAGTAATTTTCAGACAAACTGTTTTCCACATCTGTTTCTGAAATACATTTCATAAATGCATCAATGCAATAGCATCTTTCCAGATGTTCCGAGATGACCACCATTTCTCAACCCCAGACACCGGTGCATTGATGAAACATCCAGTCTGACCCCACAATAATAGTATTACCATACAAATATCTGTGGGCGGGCGGTGTAAATAAATAATTGTAATTCTTAATAAAACTGCCCTCCAAGAGATCGGCAGTAACTCGCACGTGCCGGCCACTACTTTAGTTTGTAGTTCGGGTGAATAGTGTTGATCGTTTACAACTAATGTCATAATAAAATAGGAGACAGACTTCTTTGACAGTGTCTGTAATTTTACCTTTTCAGGAATCTTAGGAAAACTCTACAAACACCACTACAAAATGGAATATTATGACTGGTGTGGTGACTCTACATGGATTTTTTATACAACGTTCACATGGTTATATTCCTTTCGATTTTCAACAAATAAATAAATAATGTCTACATTAGAAATACCTACCTTATATCAATTGATTAAGATGTTTTTTTTCTCATATAGGTCAACAGAAATGAGTTATTGTTTTCTATAAATAATGTATTAACCACAGAAAGAAACAGTACCAATCTACAACTGTTTACACATTAAAAATAGCACTTTAAATGCAATCAAAAAAATCTAATAGCAGGTCTGCAAAACAAGGTGTTACGTTAGTTTTCACAAAAGTCATCTCGGAAATATGAAAATGTGGTATCGATGCATTCAGTACAATTAGTAAGTGTTACTGATGTTTGTACAATTACTCATGTTTATTATATTGTCACTCTTCAATTACAGATTGAATCAAAATGTTGTAGTATAATAAATTGTTGCAATTTTGGTCTCCTTTGCTTTCCTTACATTTATTTTTCTTGTTTAGTTTTTTTCAATATTTAGATATTATCAAAAATACAAGGGCTCGATCATAATTTTGAATTTTTTTATAGCTTCCTCCCAGTTGATCGACTTGTGCAAAAATCGTTTACTAAGCGTCTTTTGGTCAGTTTGCCGATAAGTTAAGATATGCTGTAAAGGTAAGCAAACTTAAGTATTTATTTCATAGTCAAAAATTTGAAGTAGCAACCCTCTAAGTATCAACTCGCACCCACCCTCACTCCACAGATAGAGTCGTCATTGTGGCCGCGTCGTAATGACCGACCGCTTTACATAATGTGCCCCATCGAGTGACCCCGACACAGACCGCCAACTTCGGCAACCATCCACCAGTGACCCGGCCACAGCCCGCAAACATTCGGCAAACATTCACCAACCTGCCACCACATTTTTTTAATTTAATCTGTCTTTTTCACTTCTATTCAGTTTGATAGGTTTTGCTCAGTACGAGGTCTCTATTGATTTCAAAAGCAATGGCTACCCTCTTAAATTTAATATTATGGAATCAGCCTCAATATGAAGCCAGATAACAAAAAAAATTAACACAAAAAAAAAATTGTTAAAAAAACGTTAATGGCTGGAAATGAGTATCTATAATCATAATTTTAGAGCGGTGACAATCAACCAAAATAACATTTTAAAACCGACAACTGTCGCATCTGTCCTTATTACATGTAGCTCAAAAAAATCCTTGATTTCACCTATGAATATGAAATTAAACTGTCAATTAAT
Organism: Catoptria pinella; assembly: GCA_963556745.1. NCBI lineage: Eukaryota > Metazoa > Arthropoda > Insecta > Lepidoptera > Crambidae > Catoptria > Catoptria pinella. The sequence goes on along the minus strand of OY750778.1, from coordinate 4,913,070 downwards.
GTTCATAATAGCATACAATATTCATAAAATGCTAATTGGTGCATTGGGTATGTAAAAAATGCTAATTTATTAAGACACAGCACAGCAGGGTCGCTGTCAATCAGCAACTGTTGATCTTTCAGTGTTTTTGTAAAGAAAATAAGGTTATAACGGCATGGGAAGATAAAAACTATTAAACGAAAAAAAAGTATCAACTCTAGTTTAAAGTTTTATTATCATTGAAATAAGTTTAGTTTTATTGATAAATTAAATAGCGTAGTGAAAAATTTATTGCAACTGTTTATTTTGCGATTAACTTAATCACGATAGCTAACTTTGTTTATAACATTTCTGTAAAATATTTACGAAACTCAAACAAAAAAGATAAGCACCTTTTAACATTTATTTTGTTTGTACAACGTAAATATTTTTTGTTTTACACTCAAAACGCTACAACCCTAAAACACCATAGTGACTTCATACAATTCAAAGATCAGTTAAATTGCAATTTTTATAGCCGAAAACGGGCAGTGGCCTGGCCGAATAGCCTGGCTGCTTATCGGCCTAGGACACTTTATGAGACATTATGGCCGGCCGGTATCTGATGCGTTTTACAGGATTCCATTTTGGGTTAAAACAATCGAGTTAGGGTGGTGCAAGTGAAAGGAGTTTGCAATTTGTTTTGGAATTTACATGTCATGAGAAGAACAATATTATAAAATGCGAAAGTTTATGAGTGCGTTTGTTACCTCTTCACGCCTAAACGGATTTGGATGAAATTTGACGTACAGAAAGTTTACAACCTGGATTAAAACATAGAATACTCTTTATCCTGTTCAAAGGGTCCCTAGGATCCACGCGGATGAAGTCGCGGGCGGAAGCTTGTACATAAAGGTTACTAAAAGATCTACAGATAAAAAAACTAACTTAAAAAAACATAGTCCAAGGACGGGTGATTCTCTACAAGCTGCTTAATTTTGCTTCTGATGTATTCAAAAAAGATGCAAATATTATTCTTTGTTTCAAAAATTAACGAAAATAGAACAAACTTCTCGCTAGCTTGTTCGCAACTTTTTGAACCAAATAAAAAATGATTACTTTCTCAGTATTTGCTAGAAACAGCTGAGCTTGAATTTCCAATAATTATAATTCATTCTAACTTAAAAGAAATAACCAATAGGAAGTACTTTCTTATGGTTTTTCAAAATAACTAAGCACGCTGCCTCCTTTGACTTGTGTCAAAAGGTACGAAAGCGATTGACTTTCGATTCACTGTTTTGTGGATTAGGACGAGTGTACCTCCGCATCTAAAGGTCATTTGAGGTTATTTCAAGGGTCATCTTGAATTCTATAGGTCGTTTAAGGAATTCGCGCGAAGTAACTATGGACATTATATGTTAATCGACGAGGTGTGAAGTGAATTGTTTACACATGAAGTTACCACAAGGTAACTTTACCGTTATATAAAAATTACCGTAATTTCTGTAAAGTAGCAATATTATAATAATACCTATCATTTAGTAGTAAAAACACACATGACATTATAGCCAAATAACTGGGTAATTATTAAGAATCTAAAATTTAAATCTATGGTTCCATGTGTTAGATCCATGGGCTATGTTTTATAGCTTTATGGTGACAAATGTTTTTCTGAATAAAATTCAATGTTTTTATTACAGAATGTATAAGCGTGTATGACTAAGTATGACTTGGTCTAAGTTAATTTTTTTCGGGGTCGAGAAATCAGTGTCCTTAGCACAAACATCTATCGAGAAAAAAAAGTCGCGTAAAACTACTCGATAGAGTAATTTATCAATGGAAAAGTTCATTTTGCTTTTCGGCGTTAGATGGCGCTGTACAAATTTCTCATACAAAATTACTCTATCGAATATTTATACCCGCGTTATTTTTTCGATAGCTGTTCGTGCTAACGCACCTATTTAAATTGTGTCGGACATCCGGCGTAACTTTTGGAATCTTATACAATCATGTTTTAGCAAGAATAATATTTTTATCGTTGTAATGATATTGTAGAAAAAAAAGAAAAATAAAGGTTGCTCCTTTCTACAGGAACGTAGTCGAGGTACAGTTGCCTCATATGTGTGATTTATGGTGTCTTTGGCTTACAACCGAGCGGTACTGTTATGTGTACAGTCACGTAAATATGTATACAGTTTAGAACTTTGTTCTAAAAGCTATTTTTTTTAAACTAAAATCAATGTCAACTACAACAAAGTGACAAAATTCTAAAATGTTTATACTTATTTTTTGACGTGACTGTACAGTCGAAGTAAAGTAAAGTAAAAGTAACAATTTGCGCTTTTGATCGTCTATATTTTTCTACCACCCGTTCCAGACGTTTCAGACAGACGAAAACAAACGTCGAAATTTATAATTTTCCCACGGTGACCGTTAATACATAATAATGCTATAAGGTTTAATAAACCTAATACTCCAAAATACATTATCAGCTTTCCATTTTGCAACAACTCTGCTAAACAATGTGATCTGCAAAAAGCTCTTTTTAGACGGAATAAACCAAAAAAATATTTATGACAAAAGGTCATAATCTAAAATTCAGTCAGCGAAAAAAGACTAAATATCATAATCAAATTATACTAAAATGCTCATTTATACCAGAACAATAGTCTTGTTCTCAAAACATCCAAAGACATAACCGCCTATCGGAACGCAGAGGCCATAGATAAATCGCCTCTTATAGGATGCCGCTCGTAAACTGACCCTTGCCATAGATTATAGACCCATTCCGGGGGTCAGCCGCACTGAAGCTTATTCCCATTCAATAATTTATACAATTGATAAATAATAAATAGATGACTGCCTGCTTTATATCTGCGGTATTCGCATGATGCGTTTTTGTTTATGGTTTGATGTTTTCTTTTCGTCTGGGAGTTGGAAAAGTAAAAAAGGTAAAATGTAATTTTGCGTTAGACACGTTTTTCATCAAAAGTTTTACGAGTTATAAGACTAACCACCACAGATGCGAAATTGAACCCAGGGCTCTATTTAATAAACGTGACAATTTGTCACCTGTCATGACAATTTTAAATACATTGCGTCAACCAAATTGAAAATAGAACAAACTACTCATAGCTACACCGCAATATAAACCAAATTGTCACGTTATTAAATAGGACCCTGCTATAACATCGTTGATCTAAACTGACACGCTATCATTCTATTTAGTAGTACTTGACTCTCCCTTTTCTTTACACTGTTTTCGACGACCTGAGTGATGCAGTGATCAAGTGAGTCCCGGTTTCGATTTCTGGGCAAGCAGAAATTTAAATAATGAATTTAAATTTCTGTGAAAGGTGTTACTATGTATAATATGTATATAAGTAGTATATCAGTTGTCTAATACCCATATTACAAGCTTTGCTTAGTTCGGGGATAGATGGGGCCGTGTGAAATTGTTCAAGCATTAATTATTATTACTATTATTTTAGCATTTATTATTATTATTATCAATATTATTTCATCAATGGAAACAAACACATTTATAAAAAAGTGGTTAATTGTTAATTAGATTCTTTAAAAAATGTTCTTCTTTGCTTTAAATAACAAAAGCTTATAACTCGCTGAATGCTTAATGACCAGGTCTTGTAAAATACATTTCGAATGAAAGCGATAAATACTGTAAAACCCGTTTTTACATTGACATAAATATGATGAATGTGTCAACAAAAACACGAGAAGAGGCCACCTTTAAACACTGACAGACACGTTGTCGTATAAATACGCCATTATCTCTTCAAAATAATGAGCTACACCGATTTTCCATTGACAATGCAAAAATCACGGCATTCCGAATCGAAATCCAGCCAATCGATTTCATAATCGATCAATTAAACCGAGTCGAGTTCACCCGAGATCTCGATACGTTCGCTTAACGCGGCGTCACATTTTTTCGCACGTATTCGCGCGAACAATCGCTCCTCGTATAATATCAGATAATACTTTTTGCTATATCCGTTTTCTGTATGATTGCACATTTTACTAAACAACGCATCAAAAGAGAACTGCCAGCATTCCATAAGTATCCACGTTGCAATAACGTCTCTATCTTCATTTGTCGTAAAATCAATTTTCCTTAAACACATTTTATTTGACAGTGACGACAAGTATCTAATTCTTTGGACTGTATCTTGCTGTAATAGAGTCTTATATCGTATATCCAATTTAAGTGATAGGTTGTAAGGTCACAAAATGAAATGCTCAAAAAAGACGTTCTATCTCGAATAAGGTGCTTAATAATGGTTCGGCATTGTTCGTTAAAGGAAATTCCAGTTCGGAAAAAGCCGGGGTTTGGAATATGTTCTGTAAGATGTGATTGCTGGAGTTTCTTTGTCATCGTTTATTATCTCGTGTGTCTGCTATTTGATTTTAAAGGGAGATGCTCTTGAGGGTAAGAGTCAATAAAGGAATTCCTGTAAGTGTGAGTGCATATCCTGAATGCACCACCTATCACATGAATGATCTGAGCGTGCATATAATTTATATCTATCTTCATTTAGTCTTTAATGCTGAATGTTATGACAACTATAAAGATTGACGCATTTCCAAATAATAAAAGTAGGCTATGTTTAATTAAATCGACTAAATTAAAGACCTCCGTGGTCGAGTGGTTTTGTACACCGGTTTTCAAGGTGTCGCCATCTCTGAGGTTCCGGGTTCGATCCCCGGTTGGGTCAATTTAGAAAACGAAGTTTTCTATATTGGCTCAGGTCTGGGTGTTTGTGATACCACCGTTGTCTCTGATTTCCATAACACAAGTGCTTTAGCTACTTACTTGTATGTGATGTTGTTAAATATTTATTTATTAATTAAAAAAAACTATTTTATTTAATTTGTCAATCCATCTTGATATAAAATATTTGTACCGTCACCGAAACTTATATTGCACATGCGGGATTTTATTACTTAACAACAAACTACTTACACTATATAATCCTAAATTCGTAAACCTCCTTCGTTAACGAACTTCACCAAAAGTAGATTAAAGCCTTCTGTGAAGATCCTCAGTGGTCCCCCGACGCCATTTTGATGACTGCAAATGACTCCCGTTTGACTCCACTGAGGAGAAGTAAGCTTTTCGTCAAAAGTGGTTTAAGAAAGATAACGGAGCTTTTACAAAGCAGTAAGCTTTTTAAAGAAATATCTTAAGGCAAGGCAGTACACGATATCTACTCTTTCAATATTTCTTTAGAATATGGTTGATTATTGCATAGCTATAATTGTCGCTTCGCCAGAAATTTAACGAAATTTAGTATATTAATTTAGTAGATCTCTGGAATACTGATTCTCGTTGATAGTTTAACACAATCCAACTTAAAGGCTAAATTGAAGATTTTTTTGTTTAAGACCTTGGAATGCACCAAGTTTACTTCTTGCTGTAGAATTATTGATAATCGTCTAATTTTTCTTTCTAAGTCTTAATTAGTTATAAATTATTTTTAATCCTAACGCGAGCATTCAACAGCGTTGCTATAAACCTCTGTGGATTTCTTTACGCTGTTAATAAGAATAAAATGTAAAAAAAATATATACTATAATAAATAAAAATATATATATTTATATTAAAAATCTACTCAGTTATTGTGTAAGATCAATAAAAAAGCTATCCTTGTACATAAAAAACATATCACTGTCATTGAAAATTATGAAATCTGACGATTGGAAGATTATTTTTATAAGTTTTTATGGTCTTATTCAGACTTTTCACAGTTACCAAGCCATTTGTCAATTTTCTGTTCGGTTATTTTTATTTTATTTTTTGGTTTTTCAGTCTACATTATTTTTTGTAAAGTAGAATTCTACATCAGTTCTTCGCATTGGAAGCTCAAAAATCAATCTTTTTATCAGATCGTGAACTGGCCTCGCCTTGGGACTAGTGAAAAGGCAATGAACGTGCAGATAAATATAGTTCTAAACATAGAACTATTATATATAGGGATATTTTTAAAAGTTAGCTTTTGAAAATATGAACACCAAATCTCTATTTTTATATTGATAAGCTTTAGTTAGTCTGTTGACGTAAGATTTACAAAATTCGTATCAGCTTTTTATCATAAAGCATACCATAAGCATTTAATTTGTTTACGAAGCATTAAATTTATTGTATCCAGCATCCTTTTACTAATATAATAAATGCGAAAGTCCGTTTGTTTGTTACGCCTTCATGTCTTAACTACTGAACCGATCACCATAAAATTTTGCATACACGTTATCAGGGGTACAGAGAAGGACATACCTTTCATCCTGAAAAATATTTGTTCCCGAGGGATAGCAAAAAAACTTTTCTCGCAGGCGAAGTCGCGGGCGGTCGCTAGTTTTATCCTAAAGAAGAATATAAGTGTCTTAAAAGTGATATCTTTAGACAAGGAGCCATATTAATTTAGATAAGCTTTGACACACTATATATGCAAGTTTCATGAAATCAGTAGCACGTTAAAAGCACCTAGTAGCACACATTAGGACATCTTAACTCCGATCGAACCACGTCGAGCCACCCTACACGCAATAAAACTGTAATTAAATCTACCCTCGGAAAAAATCCAATTTGTCTTTATGACTCCTTGAGAACGCCGACGACGGTATTTTAAGTTTCACGACTACTGGAATGAAGTAGGTGGTAATGGTAGATATTTGTTTGAACATCAGCCATTTTTAATGTCCCCACTGCTGGGGCACAGGCCTTCCTTATGAGCGGATAAGGAGGATGGGCCATGACCCACCACGCAAGCTCAATGCGGATTGATGGATGCTAACGATTGCAAATGCAGCCGGGATCAACGGCTTAATGTGCCTTCCGAAGCATGGAGGAGTTTGAGATGATAAATTTTTGGTCACCCATCCCAAGAGTCGGTACTCTTGCGAAAGTTGCCTAACCTCCGAGCTCCTCGTATGTTACTTAGTGTGTTTCATAGTTCAAACCCTGCTAACCCTTAACCGTAGAAATACACAGAAATTTAAATATTATTAGCATGATCGTATAAGGATAGTCATATTAAAATTGGCAAAACTAATAAAGCGTGCCATAAACACCTGAAATATCTCTAAGCATTATTGTAATGGGTGCGCGCGCGCCGTAAACGAGCTTGTGCGATAAATTGAAGCTATACTATTCAGGTACATTGATGCACACAAGTGTCACACAAATATATTGATATCTTGGATTTAATCATTATACCCACTGGTTAGAATTTTGCCACTTGATGTGGATAGACCTAAAATAATTACCAAGTGATTTTGATGAAAATTACGTTTTAATGTTTACGTTGTTTAAAAACCTACATCCCGTATTTCAGTATTATTCTGATGTAAAGTTGTGAAACAATTTCGCAGGCTTCTTGTTTGTGTAAAAAATAATATTATTACAAAAAAAAATATATTAAAAATAAACTCACGGCTTAAGGTCATGATTAAACCTTTGCATTAGTTAGATTTTTGAAAGAAAGAAAGAAAAATAATTTATTAACAAAATTAAATAAAAAATATGTGATTTTTATCCTTTATTTTTCGTTAGATATTTTTAAGTCTGATTTGAAATCAAAATTTTAAAGAAGGTTGTTTACTTTCATAACTTTTTTAAAACTTGTGTGTGCATCTGTACCACCTATGTTAGTGCCGTACGCATGAACTCTGACCTAAATAGTGCCTACTTAAGGTTACTCCGAGTTTGATGCCCTCTCACCTTAAGGGGAACTCCCGATTTCATTTAAAGGACCTAAACTACCCGGTTTCTCATGAAAATAAAGTTTTTCGGAAAATAAAATAGTAAATTTTCTAATATAAACTATTCTTGCAACAGGGTCTAAGCGCAATGCGCAAGATAATTCTTATATCTTGCGCATTAGCGCAAGGTGCGCAAAAAAATATCTTTTTTCCGTTTATATTTGAAGTAAAGATTATTAATGCTTTTTCTTAGGAGTTTGGTATATGATATTTTTCGCAAAATTTGTATATTAAACTCTTTTTTTCAACATTTTATTTTATTGAATTTACACAGTATTTTATTTAAGGAAACAGCAATACCTTCTCACTCACATTCTATTTAATAAAGTATTCATCATAGAAATGATTCCAAAAACTTACCTTTAAATCTACCTATACAATACATACATTTTATTCTAATCTTATTTAACTGCGTTGATTTTAATGTATGCAATTAGAAAACCGACATAAAATTATTGAGCATTAATATGCAACATAAAATGTTGATAATTAAAATCCAATTACTAATAAGTATCTAATAAGTGCTTTGAAGATAATAAATGGAGGATATTCATACTTTATAGTGACCCTAACCGACATTTGAGATAAAAATCTTTTTTCTTTTGAGACACAGAAAAAATCAGATATTTTCACTTGACTCCACTTATTTTTATGTATAATGCGATCAAATAGAGAATAGACGCACTGCACCCGCTGCAACTTCACTCTAGAATGTATGGCTAAAAGAAAACTTTACAGATTAACACACGTAGTTTTGTACTGGTCTGAAGTTGGTCACTTCTGTTGCACATTGTTAAATCAATCGCATTGTACTCCATAACATTACAAAAAAAAATAGCAATTAATTTTTTGGTCTACTAACTAAAGTCGCCTAGCAAGTCACCTAGAAAATCGCCCCATGTAAATGCCCCATTAGACTCACTAACAGTCACAGCTCAAAAATTATGAACAAGTATTTTTCTTAATAATTCAACCGAAACTACATTTTTTTATGGAATTTCTTAAGGAAACTAATGTTTTAGCAAACGACCAGTAAATAAGGTTTAAGTCGTCAACATACAGCCTAACTCTGAATAAAATCTCATTGCACCTTAACATTTTTGAAACCAACCTCGATCAAGCACGACTAACGACTACTAGGTTGCATTCCAAATTCAAATCACATTATTCCCATGGGAAAAATGACTTACTTTAGGAAAGATTTGCATGACACATAATATGCCATTGACGAGCAGGTAGTATAAAAAGTAAATTTTTATACTACATGCTCGTCAATGGCATATTATGTGTCATGTAAACCTTTCCTAAAGTAAGTCATTTTTCCCATGGGGAATAATGTGATTTGAATTTGGAATGCAACCCTTGTAGTCGTGCTTGATCGATGTTGGTTTCAAAAAAGTTTAGGTGCAATGAGATCTTATTCTGAGTTAGGCTGTATGTTATCATGAAAACTTTTTACGAAATTCATTTTCATCCGCGCACCAAGAAGGATTTATTTGAATGTCGAACTGACCACTACAGAATAGACGACAAAAACATAAACTCTAACCCAACTATAAATGTACCGAAGAATGTAACTTTATCGTTGCACAATTGGTGTAATGTTTCTAACATAACTTTTAATTTTCAATAAATATTCTTAATTTTTCATATTTTATTATTCTAACTTTAAATAATTACTTAAGTACTTTCTTTATAACAGTCATTGGTTTCAATTGCCTCGCAGAAAGTATAAAAAGTAGAGTATGCATCGCGGGCTTAAATGTGTATTTGTCATGGGCGATCATGAACACCTCGTACTCAGGATTCTAGCCTTAACTCCCTCGCTCCGCTCGGGAGTTAACCATAGAATCCCTCGTACTCGAGGTTCAATAATAGCGCCCGGGACACAATACACTACTTTAAGCCCTTATTGCATAATCTACTATTTAAGTTTATATTCATCCTTTTCCCATAGACTCAAAACCTCCACTTAAATGGACTCATAAGTTTTGAGCGTGCGATCGCAATGAATTAATGCTGTGAGCTGTCCGTCCCGCCCCGCGTGTAAATGGCCAGAAGTAATCGCATTCATGCTTATTAAAAACTGACGTCTTATTAAATGGTACTTGCACTAAAATAGTTTCTTTAGGAACCTTCCCTGAGAAATTAGCGATGGTAATTACTTATTTTCCACTAAAAACCAAATGCAGCATTAGCTATTTTTGAGGAACTCGTATGATGCACAGTATACATTTGCGATATTATTAGGTCTTTAGTTTAATCTTTACATTCTGTGTGGGTGATGTATGATGCACTAAATTACTCGTTGAATATGATGGTTATCTTAATCCAACCGTTTTCTATAAGTGATAAACACAATGTAACTACCAGGGGGTCTAGCCAAAGTAACATTTGCAAATCTTCGTTATCGCTTCGCTTTTGAAACATGTATGGGATTGACATAAGGTTTCGTTATCAATCGCAATTTAAAACGTCAAAGCCATACATATTACGAAGCGAAGCGATAGCGAAAATTTGTAGATGTGACATTGGCTACGGGCTCTGAAGCTCACATGAAAATTGTAAGATCTAAAACTTAATTGCTCCTACACATAATACCCCACATCTACCTCATTTCTCTAAAAAGGCAAAATATTCTTTACAAAAAATTAACCAGCAAATGTTCCGTGATAAATGATTCATATGCAAATACGGGCAATGCGCAGTTACACTAACTTTGATTAAAACAGATCATAACTGTCCGTTTACACTCCGTTAAACTCAAGTTAAGTTATGAGGGCAATTTTGAACTGCGGAATGTTTAACCTTTATGAAATAGTGGTGATTTTTCAGAACTATTTTATGGGGGTGAAATGACTCAAGTATGAATAACTATTAAAAGTTGCGAAATTAGTTGGGCATCTAATTGAAATCGAGTGTGTGTACTTTGCTTAACTAACTTCGCCACTTTATAGAAAGGTATGTCTTGCTGTATCTTTGGAAAAGAAGTAGAGATGGTAGCATTTAGAAACGCGTAAGTAAAAAAACTCAATAACAAAGTTGAGATTTATAAAAACAGGCTGAAAAATTTAGTCCCGTTCTGATGATATCCAAGCATGAGGTGGACAAACAAGACGAAGTAGTACGTACTATATTTGTATATACTTTTGTATCCTTTTCTTTTTTCAAATTCTTTTTTGGGAAATGGCACTAATTTGTGGTCCAAATCTTCCATAAACTGAAGTTTGTAGCGTTACGCAAACAGTAACATACGTCACATCAGCAATAACAAACTACTAAAAAATAAACTAACTGCAGACTATTTTGTTGCCACAGATAACATAACACATTTACCACTCCTTTCCTTAAACATGTACCCTACACGAGACATATTAATTCCTTGTAGCTACATATATTTCACGGAAACTTTGTTTCTAATTTAGCCGTCAATACAGATTTATTAGGTACAGTCGGGAAAAAACTCCGGGTGGGGGAAACGCGGTGTTGATAAATAAGTCCAATAAAACAAAGGAATATTGGCTTACAAGTCGCTTTATCAGTCGGCAAGGGTATCTTAGGGACGTAAGTGTACGTTACGATACAAGAAAACTTTTTTTTTTCATCGACAGACAAAGGTTTGTCGTCGCAAGTTTCGCAGAAAGTATGTATGAATGTATTTTTACACTGTTGTCCAAAAAAGGAGTGTATTGTGATCAGGGTTCATGTAGTTAAGTTTATGAGTATTAGTATCACTTAAGTAGGTTTTGTACAAAGTAGGTATTGGGAAATGAATTTATCGATTTCAGTCTGACGGTAATTGTGTCAAAAGACAACAACTGTGATTGTGTACAATGCGACTAATTTAACAATGTACAACAGAAGTGACCAACTTCAGAGCGTTTTCATTACAAAGAGATGTTTTTTAATCTGTAAAATTTACTGTTTGCCATACACTATCGAGTGAACTTGCAGTGGTTTACTGTCTATTGTCAATTTAACCGCATACAATCCATCTTCCTACTAATATTATAAATGCGAAAGTTTGGATGCTTAGATGTTTGGATGTTTGATACTCAATTACGCAAAAACGGCTGAACGGATTTGGATGAAATTTGGCACACAGATAGTTTATAGCCTGGATTAAAAAGTAAGATACTTTTTTTCCTGGTCAAAAGTTCCCCAGGGGTCCACGCGGACGAAGTCGCGGGTAGCTAGTATTACCTACTTACATATTTTTTTCATCTACAACATGTCATCATCATTCATCTGGATCAAAAAGTGATTTATACATATAGGTAAAACAATGCTTGCATTTATGTGTTTGAAAATGAGAATAACATAATTTGTTTTAAATGTTCTCTTGCTTTAAACCATAGAGTTTATAACTTTACCAGAGTAGACACAACGATAAACAATACGATTTGCCTAACAGACTTTTGGCGCACGCCGCCGCGCCGTCCCCTCGATAAATAATTTGGCAGCGTATTAGCATATGTCGATTTATCTCCGAGTGGTCCGGAATTATTATTTATGGCAACCCTCCCCAGTACATATGTTAACTAAATCCGGTACCGATCTAGGAAGATTTCCTTCGTGTATGAGGAATCGCTGCAGGCCGGAAAAGATTGATACTGTCCCATTATTTGGAGTAAGCTGATTTCTCCTTGATCTTTATGTAAGATAAACTTGTAATAGGAAAAAAGGTTAAACCTCTTGTTTAAAAACTTGAAATTTACTGACTTAAGACGCCGGCGAACAGTGAGTTTCCCATACAAACGTAATACCAAAATGATTTGCAATTTGAGCATAATTAACTAACCTTGTGGTATTATTCTGATTAAGACAGTATATGTCTAGGTTCACATTAAATAAAAATTCCAAAATACTAACCCAATTCGAAATACTTAAATGCCAATTACATTTTTTCATACAAAACTGTAAATAGCATTTATTTTTATTTAGTTTAGTATTTTGGTTTTTTTATTTATTGGAAACCTAGACAAAAAATGTCTTAACACAAGAAGAGTTAATTATGCTCAAATTACAAATCATTTTGGTATTACGTTTGTATGGGAAGCTCACTGTTCGCCGGAGCCTAAAACCTTTTGTTTAAAAACTTGAAATGCACTGACTTAATAGTTAATGAAGAATTAACTTAAACACACTTAGAATAACCAAAAAGTTTGTTTAAGAATATGACCCTTTGAGACGTCAAACGTAAGAAGTACCAATATTAGGTAATATTGCAGCAATATAAACTTTTAATATTTTGGTTAAACTTTCTTCATTTATTAGTAAGACAATTAAAGTTTGTTGCACTACATGGTTTGCTTACACTTTCACAAAAAATTATAAGCAACCAACACATTAGAAGTAACTCCTTCAACGTCCAACTTTGATGTTGTGAAGTTAGAAAATGTTAAAAAAGTTGGATATGAAAAGTGTATTTATAATATGAAAATTCGATAATGACATTTATCAAAGTCTAACTTTTAAAATCTCTTCACTGAAATCTAATGAAAATCAATGCGTTTTCCAAGACAATGGGGAATGTTTGAAAAAATCATATTGCCTGAAAGAAAAATTATAGGCTGGAATAAGATCCCTTATTAACAGAAAATGTTTCAAAAATTTGGATGCGGGAATTTTTTTTTAAAAATTCGTCATTGCAATAGTGCCTACGGATGTAACAGCAGAATGGAGATTATTCCTTAACCACCACTTGCCACAACCACAACATGTATCAAAAAAAAGTTTCGCCACAATTAGTCTACAGAAATGCCAAAATTGTGTCAATTTTTTTTTTTTATTTCTTCCCACTTATGAAATAATATGCCAATTTGATTTGTTTCAGACATTCCCCAATAAGAGGTCACACATCTGTATCCCATTAATATATTAATGTATGGTGTCTCACAAGTCTCCGCCATCTTGTCACTACGAGCATCCTGTGGGGATCGCTTGATTATCGAAGTTTGATGTCTTGCCTATTCTCTTCGCCGGATTAGCATCATCCAATTTGTTCATTTGAATAATGTGAGGCACCTATTATGGAATTTAAATTGACGTCTACGAGGTCATACGACCTTGTCACTTTACTGGTAGGAAGTTAATTACAATACAAATAAGGTTAGTACAAATAACGTTGTAATAAAATAAAGGTCCACTCAACAGTCGTAAGAGAGATTAATTTTAGGCAAAGGCAACTTTCACCTTAAAAACAAAATGTACTTAGCAGTTGTTTAAAAAATTGCCTTCCTTATTACTTAATGGAATTCTAGTTGCCGTTAAAATTTCGATAACACTACATGAAATCAACTTAGGTTTTATTAATACTAAACTTTTAGCATTACAGAATAATAAACATAAATTCAACAAAGTTAGTTCAATAGTTTACGAGTCATGTATTAACATTTGTAAATAGCACATGGGTCACATAATATTAGTTTTAGTAATAACTAATAATAGCTAATAATATTAAATACTAAAAGAAATCTCCAAAACCAAAAACTTAATCGATTTGTATAAGCAAAATCTCCCTATTGTAAACTGATTAACAAAACAAAAAAAATACAACACAATATTAATATTAAGCACCCTGCACATCGAGAGACAAATCGCAGCGATTAGCGACGACACTCGACACGCAACGCTCAGCAGATAATTAATGAGATCACTCTCGCGATGGTGTTAATTAAAATCAAACATTTCAAATTTCACGGCTCGGCTCAGCATGGCTCGGTGCTGAGGGCACTTATCACCTAAGTTTAAGTGCAGCAATTTTAGCTTGACGATTGTGAGTGATTAAGTAAATTGACTGGCTGATTATGTTTTGAAGGAGCTCTTTTTAGGATGGTAAGAATTTCTGAAAAGCGTTTTAATTAATTGTTGATGATAGTGATAAACTACTAATCATAAATTTTATACCTACTTATGCAAATATTGATTGTGAATATTGTGATTGTTATATATAATGTTTGTAAAAAAACAATATCTACCCATAGATATTTTTTTTAATGTATTCTTTTTAATTTTATAACTTTAATGGATGTAATACCTATGTAAATGTCATAATGTGAATGTTTACCTTAATTCAAGATATACAACTGTTTATTTAATAAAAAAAAGGTATTTTAGTAAACCTGCCACATGAATTATGTGGTACTTTAACAAACTCTATTTAAAAAACAAACTTAAAGTTATTTTTTAAGTTATTTAAAAAATATAACTTATGTAGTGATTGTCATTATTACACTTACGTGTTTACCCAATTCCTGCTTACGTCTTTACCCCTTCCTTTTAGTTTTGTTTAAGTTTATTTAAGGTTTAAAGTGAATGAAATCGCATCAAACAAACCTTAGTGGTTTAAAATTGTGATTATAAACATTGTTAATATCTTGTGTCTTAAAATGGTAAACAAAGGAAAAAAAAAGAATATGAAAAAATAACAAATTGCTTCTAAATGCAATCCTTCCTTAACCCACGTATTTTTTCAGTACAGAACAAATAAAACCAAACACCACAGATCACAGTAGCATCACTCAAATCATGTCACAAAGGGCAACACTAAAAAATGACAAAAGACACCGCCAGTCACCAGCCCCATTAATCAGGGTCTGGCGCGATACTTAATCAAAGTATCACAATGTTGCCGCTATAATAGATGCATGAATATTTATAAGTGAATTAGCCGCGCTTTGACGAACGCGGTGATTCGAGACGGTGTGTCGTCTCCTTAATTGTTGGGCTTCCTCCTTACAATATTCCCTTGGATAGAAGTGTGTAAATAGTCGACATAGACAAAAAGAGTGATAAGTATAACAAAAGTAGGTAATATTTTGATAATATCTAGGGTAGAGTGAATAGCTGTCCGCTTCTATCGTTGCTATCGCTGAGAGTTCGACTCCCGGTTCGATTTTAAGTTGAATGTAATTAATAACAAATTTTTTTTATTCCTATTAAATGTGATGTTATTCAATAAACTTATGTAATATATCACAACAATAAAAATATTTACATAATACAGGGTCATTTGTAAAGCACCAACAACCTCGCAAGAGAATATTTGAAACAACAACGTTTGTTCTACGAATTTCCGAAAAAAAAAACGACTTTTCATACAAAACTTGATCATCTGTTCGGACATTGGTACTACTATACTTACAGAACTTTTTTTTAATTAGTAGAGAAAAATAGAAATGGACTATTCAATAACACATATTTTTTAAGCCAATTGAGTAAAAATATTTTTTTACTTTGATGATAACCAAATATTTTTTAAGCCAATTGAGTAAAAATAATTATTCACTTTGATGATAACCAAATAATTTTTAAGCCAATTGAGTAAAAATAATTTTTCACTTTGATGATAACCAAATAGAGTATTAGAAATTAAAAACAAATTCCTATCTTTATCCAATTTTAACCAAAATGTACACAAGCAATAGAAATATGAATTAGTGTAACAAGTGACCAAATCCTGGATTAATGTGACGCTGGTCATCCGATCCCGGGATCACTTCTAATCCCGGGACTAATAGCCAGAGGGACACTTCATTTTCCGGGAAAAACCTCCTCCAACAAATTTCATCTCTATCCGAACAAAGATAAGGTTTGATATCCCATCACGTTTAAGTAGTTTTAGGAAATAATTTTTGGGGTGGCCAGAAATGTTTACAGTCAGAATGTAAAAGCATTTCGTTGTAAGATTATGATATTAGAGGAAGTATTGCTATAACTCACAAGAACTACATTTTATAGTTGGGTGTTATTTCATAAAAAAAATCTTTAGGATTTTTCTTAGCTATGGTTTAATTTATCCATTAATAAGGCTGAAGGAATATTGCCGATTGGTCGCTGTTTTTAATTAGTTATGGCACATATGGCAAAACATACGGTCAAAATAATTCGATCATCAGCCATTTTTAATGTGCTCACTGCCGGGGCACACGCCTTCCTTATGGGTGGATAAGGATGATGGGTTATAACCCACCACGCGGGCCCAATGCGGATTGATGGGTGATAACGACTGCTAATTCAGAAAGAACCAACAGCTTAACGCGCCTTCTGAAGCACGGAGGAGCTCAAAATAATAAATTTTTGGTCACCCATCCAATGTCGGTCATTGGGTGGGTGCGGATGACCTTGCGAAATTTGCTTAATCTACGCAATTGCTGGGCCAGGCGCTATACCACTGCCTCACCGAGCTCCTCACAGTGAAAATAATAATTATTCCTTATTCAAGCTATTAAAAAACTTATACAAAATGTCAAATTACAATTTATAAAGTTTAAATCAAAGAATTTCCATTCCGTAGAAAAAAAACTGAACTCAATGAAGGGAGGAATAAATTCCTTTGCCTCAAAAAACTCGCGTACAACACTAAAAAGCCCGCGAATTTTCTTATTAAGAGCAAATAAATTACTTCAAGTCTAATTGGTCGTTTTAAATATTTCTTTTGAGCGGAGGAGAAACAAAGGAATTTATGCAAAACACTGGCAAATTAAAAGTGAGAAAGAAAAAAGTAGATTATTAATGCACCCAATGCGCCCGTTTTAATTGTGTTTGTAAAGAATAGGGTGGATAAGATTTATTAAACTTTTCACCCGATACCTACTATTGGTTGATAACATATAACTAATTATTTATGTATGTAACTAACCAATACTTTTTTATTTTTATTTAGTGATATTGTTTTATTTTTCCTGTAATTTTTACATTTTTATAAGTTAAGTTACTTAAGTTTATATTTAATTGAAAAATTCATTTCACGAAACGAGAAAATCCTAAGATGTTTTTTTAATATCACAGATTGGTGATCTTTTCTTTATATGCGATTGTTATATTCTACTAGAGCTTATAATTAAACAAATAAAAAAAACTACTTGTACTTTATAAAAAGCTTAAAATGACTTTTGGTCTACACTATTTTAAAAACATGCAAATTTTTTCAGAAAAATATTTCATCTTGCATCTTATCAGCATAAGGATAGTATTTATACCTACCTAATATCTGTCAATTCAGTCATTATGGCATATATAGTACGTACCATAAGATACGTCGAACAATCATTATATGTCGCTACAATCTACTATGTCATTCATCCATATTTTTAATAATAATTATTTCACTTTTCCCTTTTTCTAATGCCGCGACTTCGATACTAAAATTTTCAGTAATAAAAAGTACTAATAGCATTTTTGTGTGCCTTAACTTTTATTGTTATTATTCACTGATAACTAATTACCAATTATAAATACTGCCCTTTACTTGATCTCGTGAATATCATTATCGTGACATTTAGATAAGCCAAATGAAAATTTAAGGCACACCCTTATCTTTGTTGTAATAAATTCCATTGTTGGTAATGTCTACTTTATGTCTTTACATTTTAAATTAAATTAAAAGTAAGTATAAATATTGTCAAACGGCGAAAAAGGAAATGTATATTTCCTTAAACAGTAACTGTTTTTAAAAATATAGTTACTAGTGCTTTCTGTATGTAGAAAATAATTCAAAATTAGGTAGATAGGTATTAAATAATTTGAATTAAGCAGGAAAAATTGTTGATCTTTTTTATCTTTTTGTGTTTATTCTTTTTTAATGCCTTAATTTTTTTGTACACAAACATTATAATTTCTTCTGTAAATAAATTTAACGTAGACTGTGAAACAGTTACTATTTTCTTAATCTGAATTTCTCAGTACAAAAATATTTTTTAATTTTAAACTCGCCGTTACACAGTTGAAAAGGCACCAGATCAGGCGTGCACTATGAAATATTTCTATCGCCTTTAGAAAAGGAGCGAAAGTGAAAACACATTGTACTTCACAATGCATCTTTGTGATGCTAATGTGGTGGGGACCGGAGCATTTTTCTACCTTTTCACACGTATTTTGATTTTAAAAGCACTGACATTTGTGAAGCTGGCAAAGGAATTCATATTATTCGGCTTTTAATTTGGAATGATCACAGGTGTTCATTTTCTAAAGCCCGATTTTATAAGTATTTATATTACTTTGTATTTTCAATTGGATGGACCGCTTTTCTAAGTTTAATTTACATATTCAGTTCAAAAATCTCTTGAATTTAATTTTGCAAATTGATGAAAATCGAAAACAAACATAATTGCAGTTCCTTCAAAAATTGCTGATCCCCTTTAGTACATCATCACTCTAAATATTGCGCTAGAAAAGTAAGGTACAACCAACAGTTAGAATGCATTAATTGGTATGACACGGTACTTATGTGATAATCGTTGAATCGTTCGATATATAAGTAATAAGTAATCTAACTTCGAAAAACTTTTTAAGAAGAATATTCAATACAGATAATAAAGTCTACGTTATTCATCTAAGCCGCCCGAAGAAATATCGTCTATGCATCAATTTCCCTTCCTTTTCCAACCTTAGCGATTTAAGCTATAATATCTGCCCTCTCGCTCGCACTTCAGGGCACGTGACTAGCTTACATACTCGTGAAGTTTTCCCTATGTTATAGCATTTTCCGTGAAAAATTACCTGGATGGCTACGCCTGAACGACTAAATGAGCTTTCTACGTATATTCCATACTATAATAATTTCAGCATTTACTAGACAATATAGTCATAATTAGAGATCGGATAATCGGATGCATATTTACCTAAAATCAATTGTTGCTAACATATTATGGAAGCACTTTCTTAAAATATTAAAAATTCTTTAAAAAATCATTTCCTCATTAGGTTTAATAGGCCTTGTTACAACTTGAAAAGATTGTGTTAGCTTCTTCAAAAATCACTGACAATAAAAGCCCTCTCTATCAGAATGACTTTTTCGCTGAAAGACAATTTACGTAGGGAAAAGCAACCAATTAAGTTTGTAACAGGCCAACTGGAATTTGTGTCAAATCGGGTTTATTTATTAAATCTCACAGAGTATACACAAAAATTGGTAAATCCCAGAATCCTTGGATTTTTCAAAATCCTTTTATGGTTTCGATAAAAAAGTGCTTTTCATAATACCCAACATCTGAACTCTAGGCAAATATGCATCCGAATATCCGATCTCTAGACAAAATCCCTATAATAGGTTCATGTCAAATCATTTAAGATTGCTTAATAGATTTTTAAATCATTACTTATTAATCGTTAACTTCTAACGGATTAAGTTAAACCTTTAATCACTGGTTTTAAGTTATTTAAAGTTGGTCAGTCAACTATTCCATCTTTAAATAACTTTTTTCATCAATCATAGTGTAACAAAAATATCTTTCTATAGTAATCATAACACTGTGGAATAATTAGTTACAAATTTTTCAAAGTAATAATGCTAAATACCTTACTGACTAAAAAATAAGGTTATTTTCGACCCCCTACGGTGCGCCGGAGGTAGATAACAGGTTAATGAAATGTCAAAAAATGGCCAAGTATTATTTAAAAGTACAAAAACGTCATCTGTGTCGTGTTTTTATTACGGGGCGGTTGTATGGAATGGAGTACCCAAGGTGGCAGGCGAAGCACCATTTCTTCGGCATAAAAAAATAAATAAAAAATAAAAAAAGGCGGAACACCATATTGTAGCAATTTTATTTATTAACATGATTTTGTTTTATTTTTATAAAAGTGGTAATTTTCCTCCGTTCCCTTGGATCCACCGCCAGGCTCCATTTGATATTTTAGCATTCATAATGCTATTTTATAATTGTATAAAGTATGTTATTTAGTATTGACTAAATAACATACTAGAAAAAATACGACTCCCACCAGATCGTACTCTCGGACGCGAATCGAACCCGCGAACTTTGGATGTCCAGTCCAATGCTCTTACCGCTGAGCTACCGAGTGACTCGGTATTATTTAAGAGCTTTATTTGTTTTATTTTCCTTAAAGGTGGAGTAGAGAGCTCTATGTATCACTCGGAAGAAAGAGTAATTTCTCCTCGCGATGTACAATGTACTATTTCTTAGTTTATATAATAAACAAAGAAATAATAGTATAATAGTAGTAGAAATAGTAGTATTATAATAACCCTAACTACATCTCAAGATAAGAGATACTTAAACCTATTAATATACAAAAGCACATTTATTAACCAATACAAAAGTCTCAGTACCCAATTAAACAAATCGTCGTAACTGCATAAATCGATACTGACATCTTTGCTACAGATCTCGATATTAACTTTCAATATTTGTATACCGCGGCCATAATTCTTTCCAAGCCGAGAAACAATCTTACATCAACCGTATGCAAATTCATTTGATTAAAACAATAAACCAGTAGCATCGAATAAGGCATCGCATCTGTATCGATACAATCGGATCTGCCCGATTATTGTCCCTTACTAGGCAACTGGTAATTACTCGATACTATTGTATTTATTCGATGTATCGATTACACTTTTCGATTTGTTCGCCGCTCATAAACATTCGATTGTGAGGAGGATTTACTATGGGAACTAGGTATAAACTTTAGGCAGATAGCCGTACGCAACTATCACTAATTATAGACGAGACTAAGTATATTATTATTCGATTGTTCGAGGTTCATCATTAATATCCTAGTTGAATAAGCATACATATTTTCCTAAGTTATTATATTCTGGAATTAGCAACGTTGGCAAGTGGTCTTCAGATAGGCTATGTGATAAAAAAATTTAAAATTTAAAAAAAATTTAAAACTGTTTATTTCTGTTAATTACAAAACAATTAAAGAAAATGGCTTATCCTAAAGTTAAAGAATCTTTAATATTTAAGATTATGACACTATAGGAGGGTCACTCAGGGCAACGGATTATAACAAGTTGTTTACATATTTTTTTCCCAGCACAAAATTTAAGTAGGTACATAGTAGTTAATTATTTAAAACTTTTTATATCCTGTTTTGATATATTTAAACATTATACACATCAGTCCGGACGCGCATCCGTCCCGTTATCACAAATGAAAAACTTTCTAAGTATGTTTTTAATTTGCTTTTTCTTTTTCGTTTTAATTTTATTGATTACACTTTTTGGAAGTTCATTTAACAATTCAGGGAGGACACACGTCGAAACTCTTTTTCCATACATATTATTACTTCTAGGGAGTAGGAATGTTGAAATATTTTGCAGTGAGCGTAAGTTACATGGTCTAGTTTTTAGATCTAATTTATTGATGTTTTCACAATATTCTGTTATAATTGCTAGTTTGATTTTATCAAATACGTTCAGAACTTTACAGTACTTAAAGAGCTTGTCATAATTGTCTCTGAATTTATATCTGATTTTCAGTGGAACTATCGATTTCAATAGTCTAATTTGTAGACGATATATCGATCACGGAAATATGAATTAATGTAAGGGACAAAGGTCTACTTTTCAGGAGGAGCAAAAAACAAATTTTATTTATAATAATTGCTTGTATTTTTTTCACTTTTTATTCTACTTACTTGATGCCAATGGCAAAGTTGCTTAGGTTTGAGAGCTCTATAAAGCTATGCAAGCAAATTTACAATTATCTTTATGGATTCCGAAATAGCATGTCTCTTACATTAAAAATAAATGTAAATACGTTCTTTACCTTAATTGCATTTAACACAAAAATACTCCGCATTAATGTATCAGTCATATTGACAAAATAATATTAGTATTTTTTGAAGTAAGGTACCCTTTTAGGTTTAGTTATTGCAGTATCTTAACTAAATAATATAATAAAATTTTACTTTCAAAAGCAAATTGGTTAACTTGATTTAATTTAGATCAAAAAAATATGGTATTATTGTGAATACATAAAATGAAACAAAAATTAATCATTAAAAGTATTTATTTTTATTCAGCGTTACACATAATCAGTCTCAATGTTAACAATGATGGCAGATTATAGGAAAAATCATTTTTGAATGATAATCAACTGTTTATATAACTAAAAAAAAAATTCCAAAATTTCAAGTTCAATAGATTTTTTCAAGTAATTATGGTTCTTAAATTATAATTAAAAATTCAATTCAATTTGAAATTTTAGTAATACAGCAATTTACTATAAAGAACTTAAGTAAGATAATAACAATGTTCACACTACTAATTTATACTTAACGATATTAATTAAGGGCCGATTGTTCCAAAGTCAGGTAAAATTTAATCGTAGAGTAAAATTTATAATGTAACACGAACGATTTTTAAATGTCACGTCAAATATCAAGTTATTTAACGATGGTTAAAGCTTACTCAACGACTAAATTTTATCTGACTTAGGAAAAATTTGCCTGAAGCGAAAATACTACAACCTAATTGTTAACTGCAGCAGTTTGCATTATCAACAATCCAACGAAACATTATAAACAACATAAAAACGTTATCTACAATCCAAAAAAAGAGGAGGAAGAAAAACAGGTCGCGATGCGATTAAAAAGAAGAATGAAATCATAAAAATTTGATAAGTGGGAACTTATTCCCTACTAGAGCAAACTATTTAGTAATCTGTGACTAGAGTCTTCGTCATCAAGTTTAATGATTTAATAACACTTTGTGAAAAAGGTATTATACCTAAAACATATCACAAGGATTAAGTATTCCTTATGAAACTAAATTAAAGACACTTTAAAATATAAGACTAAGACGAAGAGTCTAGTAGGGAATAATTTCCTCCACTTAACCTGTTTGAGCTTTTTTTGGATAGTTGAGAACGTTATTATGTTGTTTATAATGTTTCGTTGGATTGTTGATAATGCAAACCGCTGCAGTTAACAATTAGGTTGTAGAATTTTCGCTTTAGGCAAATTTTACCTAAGTCAGATAAAATTTAGTCGTTGACTAAGCTCTAACCATCGTTAAATGCCTTGATATTTGACATGACATATTTAACAATCGTTCGTATTACATTATAAAGTTTACTCTACGATTAAATTTTACCTGACTTTGCAACAATCGGCCCTTAATTAATACGGTTAAGTATAAATTAGTAGTGTGAACATCGTTATTATATTACTTAAGTTCTTTATATTAAATTGCTATAATACTAAAATTTCATATTGAATTGTTTTTTTTTATAATTTAAAAACCATAATTATTTAAAAAATCTATTGAACTTGAAATTTTGGAATATATTTTTTTGGTTATATAAACAGTTGATTATCATTCAAAAATGATTTTTCCTATAATGTGCCATCATTGTTAACATTGAGACTAATTATGTTAAACGCAGAATAAAAATAAATACCTTTAATGATTATTTTTTGTTTAATTTTTTGTATTCACAATAATGTAAGGGACATCATTGCCAAATACATAAATCATAAAGTAACGTAAGGCTGGTTAGTTTTAGAAAAAACGAAAACGTGGTTAGGGTAAAGGCCATATATAAGTTTTTATGAGACATACCTTAAAACTAAAATGACATTTTGTACAAGTGCATGATACGTCAAAATTTGTGGTAAAGATTTGTTTAGGACCTTCTAAAATGTGTAATGTAAGGGACAAAAAATTGGTTTTTTTTCAAGATATCAACATTTCAAGTATACCATTCGATGGCGCGTAAAATTCCGAATCCAACGGTGTATATAACTCATTTTCGGTATATTGTCCCTTACATTAATTCATATTTCCGTGATCGATATGTTATTCAAGTATGTTTTATATGTTCTACCATAGCTCGATATACCATAACTTATTATAGAATCAGCTAGTGAAATGTATAACAATCTTAATGTGTTATATGGCAGTTTGTATTTTAAGATATTGAATTGGGCCAGTAGACCTCGCAACCTGTTACAAACATAGTTCATATGTGGGCCCCAGTTAAATTTATTATCAATTTTCAATCCCAAGTAAGTATGTTGTTCAACTATTTCTAAGCTTTTACAATCACATGATTCTGGTTTAAGATGCATGCAACTATGTTCATGGGCAACGATGTTGGCTGTAAATTTTTTTTCTTTGATGTATGGTGAATGTATGTGCATTGCTTTTGTTTTTTGATAATTGATTGACAAACCCATATCGTGTGCCCATTCACAGAGTTTATTAAAATCTTTTTGCATCATAGACTGTGCAACCTTTGGGTCTCGATGTGCTGTTAGTAGACATGTGTCATCAGCGAATTGATAGACATATGCCTTTATATGCCTATGCTTTTTCTCATCTATAATTAATTATATCAAACAAGAATTGTTGGAAAATATAGCTGTACGACAAAGATTCCTCACGCAAAATGTAGAAGTAGGTATTTTCGATTTTCTGGCACTAGACAAGAATTAGTTTACAAACTTGTGTATTGTTTCAGAGACGATTTTACAGCACAAGATTTTCCACCACCACCACTGAACCATAAACAATGGACATCTCACAACACGCTTTTTGTGTATGGTGTCATAACGGCGGCCACACACGAGACTGATCTAATTTGTCCCAGCTAAGCTCTCGAGGCTTTTTCATTATTCCCATAAACTGCTTAAGCTCTGGCTTACTCCGACATGCGCCGAATACTAAATAGAACCTTTGTTTTGAACTTTTTATATCGCTAATAGCTTATTACTGTCTTTATAGATTGTTTGTCTTGAGTTTGTAATGATAGTAATATATTAAAACAAGAAGACTTAAGAAAGAACTTTGTTTTATTTAAATAACTTTAAAAAAAATTTAGAGTAAGAAAACATAAAACATAACATAGCCCGATTATCTTTCTTAAAATGTTATCTACTTTCCACTAATTTCATATTATATTTATTTTGTAAGTACAAAAGTATACTTACCAATGATTAATATTTAAAAAAAACTTTTCTTTTTAAAAAAAATTTCGCCATTTGATGTTTTTATTATTTTCCTGAAAAGAGTGATAAGTACGTTAATATTAATCTTTATCATACCTACATTTCGTTAGGTTTAATGGCTTTACATATGAATCCCTTTCTTCATAAGTATTTTTTTACACTCAACACTAGCGCAAACCCCAAGCGGTTATTTTTGGAACTACCCAATTACGCGCCATTATTTCCAATGTTGCTCGCATCAGTGTCTATTCCGATATCAATAAATAATAATAGTGGCGCCTTGCCCGATCCGGCCGTCAAATTACACATCCAGTCGTAATTGTGATTGGATATTGTCCTCTTTTTCCCTTTTCGATGTTTAGCCTTTTTTCGCTGGCCTTTGTTTCGTGAGAACACTCGATCGAAATTACCATTTTTAGGGTACGGATTATATTCTGATGCCTGGATTTAGGGAGTGTGGTGTGAGTGACCGCTATTTAAAGCTTTGTTATGTTGTAAATTAAGCAATATTTTGACTTAAAACGAAGGCAACGTCTATGATCATGAAGCTGAAGAAATTGATTTAACTTAAATCATTTATATCGTGGCCAAGATATATGTAACTTCGAATAATCTTCACGAATTATTACCAACTGGTCAGTTCTGTGTAATAAGTTAAAATATGACAAATTGGAATAAGGTAATTTTGAATGGAAGATAGAGCACTTCTTTCTCCGTAAGGAAACTTAAATTTCAAATCACCTAATTTCACACTATTGTTGCATTCAAATTCGATTAATTCTCAATTTTTGTGCTAAGTGTGTATGATGAGTATTGAAATGATAGTCATCGTAACAATTATTCAATATTGTTTTATTTCGAGTGAAAATACAAGTTGTGCTCATTTTGTGATATAATAGTAAAATAAGACAGCATTACTTAAAAAATCAACATCACTAACATTTCGTAAATTTTTTTTTTTCTAAAATTATGATAGACATTAGGGAGCTCTCCGCTCCGCTATCACCACGACCCTATACCAAGTTATTCAAAACTACGTCCCACCAAATCGGGCCTGATCTCGCATGTAGATGGAGGCAAACGACACGGTTTGGGCGGCGTCAAGTGTTGTTTTACACGGAACTGTTGGGAAGACAGTGTGGTGCCTGCTTTACGTGGTTTTGGAAATAATAAAAAAGTTGCATTAAGTACAGCTGTTCTTGTAAAGAGAAAGATACGGTCTTACCACAAAAGATTATAAAACACTGTTCAACAAGTGTTTAACTTAGACACTGTTTAAATGTGAAGCTGTCACTTTTTTGACAATATTGTTTGAAAGAGACGGCATCACATTTAAACAGTGTCTAAATTAAACAGTGATTTAAAATCTTTTGTGGTAAGGCCGCTAAAGTTACATTCTTTTTGTAAAACCGATAATATTTAGTAATTTAACAGTTTCTAAGATGATGGTAAAATTATCACAATAATATGTTTCGGAGTCACTTTAATTTGAACTTTTGCTATTTATTTAGATCTAAGTATTCTTTTTTCATATTTTATTTGTTTTGTGTTATCTTATAATTTAATCTAAGAACGAATTAATAGGGAACTTACCGACTATTGACGGATGCTGCACTACCAACGCCATCTACAGACGGTTTTCTGTAACAAAAAGTTGTTTTTAATGACAATTTTACTATTGTTCTGAAGTTTTATTATTTATTTATTTTCTTTTATTGTTCATTTTATATTTTTCATATGTAAAAGAGGGAAATCTTGTCATGGAAGATCAAACTAAGTATTTGATATTTTCAAGACTAGCCTCCTTACTAATAAAGATTGTGTAGCAGATGTATTGTCCTTTTCTGTTTAGTGTCAAACTTAAATAGTTTGGCAAAGAGTAACCATTGTGTAACTATACATCTGCTATACAATCTTTATTAGTAAGGGGTAGGAGTAAATGAGCATTTGTGTTACCTGTACCCTTAGCACGAACAGCTATCGAGAAAAAAATCGCTATAGAGTAATTCTATATGGAATATCTCATTTCACTTTTCGGCGGTAGATGGCGCTGTATAAATTTCCCATACGACATTACTCTATCGACCGTTTTTACGCGCGTTATTTTTTCGATAGTTGTTCGTGCTACAGGTATTGTAGTTTGAATTCAAATAATTACATAATAATAAGTTTAGAAAGTTCTGAGTAGCTTACTTGACAGATGATTTGACATATTTTTCATACAACAACTGTCAAATCATCTGTCCAGTAAGCTACTCAGAACTTACTTTTACATTATGAAACAGGCCCTTAGTCATGCATAGCAGTTATTTTTCATTGTAATGTTTATATTTTCTTGTTAATTAAAAAAATTGCTGATAAAATCATATATTCTTCAGAAGTTTGCTATATATTCTTGTAACTTTATGTATTAAATAGTGAATATTTAAGACACGATAAAACTCAAATATAAATGTTTGATTAAAAAACACAGATCATACTTACATCCAGTGTGGATCGAGGTTGGGACCATGGGGGCCATACGGCGGGGCCAAGTATGGACTGCAATAGTTTATCATTGGTACCGCGTACATTTTGCAACTAAATATATTGGTGAAAAGTTTTCATGTAAGATTGATTAATTTATTTCTGTCCTTATTTTAATAACATGACCTCTAAACAGAGAATATAGTAATATTTTCCTAGATTGGCAAGCGCTTGACCGCCAGTGCCCTATTTCACCAAGTCGACATTTATCATTGACATATTATGTCGGTTAATTTTACAATTATTGTTACTTTAATTAGGGACAAGATGTTGTGAAACAGGGGTATTTTTTACAAGTCGACATAATTCTAGATTTGTCAGTAATCAAGATTGCAGCCGAGTCAAGTTTGCCTGACAATTGTCGACTTGTACAAAAATAATCTCCTGTTTGACAACATAATTGTCTAGAAAAAATACGACTCGCACCAGATCATGTTCTCGGATGGGAATCTGACCGCTAAGCTACCGAGTCACTAGTGACTCGGTAGTCAGCGGTCAGAGCATTGGACCGGATATCCAAAGGTCGCGGGTTCGATTCCCGTCCGAGAACATGATCTGGTACGAGTCGTATTTTTTCTAGTATATTATTTGGTATTATATAAAATAGCATTGTGAATGCTTAAATCTCAAAATTTAAAAACATAATTGTCCTTATTAAAGTAAGGAAACTGTAAAAAGTGCCGATATATGTCACTGACAAATGTCGATTTGATGAAATAGTGGCCTGGTAGTAAGCGATGATGCGATCAACAATGTAATGGAAAGCCCCCAAATTGTACATATCTGGAAACACGGACTCAGTTAAGGAGTTCCGCTCTCTACGGATGATAAAATTTAGGCAAAACGCTTACTGAATTTTTTGGTTTATCCACCAAAAAACGGTGGCGCAGATTCGTACGTCTGGTTGTCCGATGGTAGAAGGAAGATAGCGGAATTAGGTTGCGCAGTTCAGCTGCACACTAACCGAAGCGTATCCGATAAGAAACCGATAAGCTTACAACCTTGCGTCTATCTTCTGCAATAAGCTTTTTCGAGCTTTTTGCAGAAAAGATTGTCGTTACGAGCTTCTTGGTTCTCCGCTCAATGGACTCAAGCGTCTGGAACTGATATTTGGCGGAGCCATCCCAAAGATGAGAGCAGTACCTACATCGAACATCGAGCATACATACACAATCGAACTTGCGCTTGGTATAGATGGAGCAGCTATTCCGGCGTGAAGTGCTTTCTGATCACCTTAACCAGAACGCCAAGCTTTTTAAAAAAACTGAGTTTTGGAGTCAATGACATGCCGAGAAGCTCTGTTGTTCAGTAATCGACACGGATAGTAAGGATACACCTCGGAAAGTAGACGACCTCCGTGGTCGAGTGGCTTTGTACCGGTTTTCAAGGTTTCGCCATCGCTGAGGTCCCGGGTTCGATCCCCGGTTGGGTCAATTTAGAAAACAATTTTTTCTACATTGGCTTAGGTCTGGGTGTTTGTGATACCACCGTTATCTCTGATTTCCATAACACAAGTGCTTTAGCTACTTACTTTGGAATCGGAGCAATATATGTGATGTTGTCAAAATAAAAAAAATAAAAAATCTAACAGACACGCCTGGATTTTAGATGGATTGGAACCTGACCGTATCTACCATATTCGGCATTACGGGTTTTTGTAACACCCTGTATAGCGAAAAAGTTTTACCTCTCAGAGTGACGCCTGTATCACACCTACGCGCCGCGAAACAATACCAACGAAACCGCAGTAGTTCCGCTAGAGTTGTCTTCTATCGATGACAATATATGACGATCACATCTAATCTACGTAGTGGTTTCGCATCATTATTTTCGCGGAGGAGATGTGCCAACGCGTTGGTCCGAGCCGATCGGGCGGAATCGCGCGTGAAAGACACAGCATCATAGTTAAATCTATGCGTTACAACAGGCTGTTTCGCTTGTCGTAAAACTGACAAGTCATGACGGAACCTACTGCGGTTTCGCTAGTATTGTTTCGCGACGGAGGAATGATTTTAAAGGTCTCTAATCATGAATGCTGAAACGTATCATTCTGGTTTACTACAGTATTTACCAGCCTATCAATACTTTTTTTGAACTGTTACTACCAACAATACGAAACAAGCCGACAAAAGTCGCATTCCAAATTTTAAATCCACCGCGACCGTCACTAAATACAGTCTAGTTGACAGAGTGCCGGCCGACCGAATCAAATCGCACAATAGTTCTACTTAGCCGTTCACAGATGTCGTTAGCGCCTGCTGAGCCCGCGAACACACGCCGAGATTCGAAATTGGAACTTTTAAAAACTATTTTTTACCACAGAGAACAAATTTAAATTGTTAGGAATATTGTAATCCACCAAAAAAATACTTTGTGTTTGCTATAATATAACTTATTATTTTGACTATCAGTAATTTAGGATGTAAATAAACTTTTAAGCTTTTTTTCTTCATCTCATAATCATCATTGTCATCAAACATTGAAATCGATAAAATTATCGTTAACAATAACAGCGAGTTATCGATTCAAAGTTAGTAATTAAATTAATAACATTCTTTTAATAACTGTAAAATAACTTATAGATTGTTAATTTTATTGGTGATAGTAAGACTTAGAACAATGACTATTGGTATTTAATTCGACCATTCACCCATAGTAAACGTTTAATAAACTGTGCTTTAAAACCTGATACTTTTTATTATTATTATTTTTATGTAAATTATTTTTTTTTTCTCAAACATGTAATTAGGGGATATGATTTGCTATTTATCACTCAACCTGTTGACTGTCAAATGACTTATTCTATTTTCACTGACGTAAATGTTTTCAGATTATTATAAAACAAAAATCTTAATTCACCTGATAGTTCCTTTAAATAAAAAAACCGCTTTGATTACACTATTACAAGCATCGACTCTATCCAATCCTACAGCACTCTAATCACAAATCGATCTGTCGGCAATGATATCGATTAGCCGAGGGCGGTCCCATTCCGATTGCTTACCGATTTTTTTACGATTCGATTGAACGCGGCGAGATCAAACGCGCCTGTGGCGAAATTCGTCATGGAAAATGCTACTGGTGCTTTTTTCAAAGTTGTCTTATTATGCATGAATGGCAATCAGCCGGTGAAAAGGAAATGTTAATGAGAATCAGTTGGTAATGTAATCAAACAGATCTCTTACCGTTTTAAATCCTAGCCGACAAAAATAAACAAGTAGGTGCACTTTTTTAGTCTACTTAATTCACGTTTTTATACTGTTTAACTTCATTAAAAACAAGCTTAACTGGTGATCACATGCTTGAACAACCAAATTTGAAAAAAGTTGCTAAACTCGAAACTAAATCGTAAAAGTTTTCCTTCAAAAGAAAAAAGATTTTAATAATGCAACGTTATATTACGTACTTTGGTAAAGTTTTGATCATTTATGCAATCAACAGGTTAATACAAATGTCTTCATTAAGCAGCTTCTGAAGACGAACAGCAAAAAATCTTCATAAAAGGAGATCTCCCGCGTCGTGTAATTCGGGGAAATGTTTGAAGTCAAAATTCCACCATTACTGGAGTCGAACAAAGCTCGGAGAAAGAAGTTAAGAAGCGATCACCACAATGTTTCGTATGTTTTAGCGTGATTAAAGCCGGAGTCAGCGAATCCTTCAAAACTTCCTAAATGCCAATTTTATTAGTACCAAAAATGCAACGTTGAAAAGTTGAAGAAACAAAGAAAGATCACTTTCTCAAATATACATACGACTTCTCTACAAAATATTACACACTCATCCTTTTTTTTATTATTAAAAACTTTACGTATGTATTTTTATTATTTTTTACTCTATGCACTCACTTTTGACGAAACAAAAAAGTTTGTTCAAAGAGTTTTCTACGTGATTTTTCCCGCGCGCGCGAAGTTTCGTATTCGGAATTCAAACTTTTGAAATTCGCGTAGAGCAGGCGACCGCCGCGACGCGTCACGTGCTAGTGCGGCGTCATTGCACGCCCTCCGGAATATTCCGGATTCAGACCCCTAAGCTTTATCCCACATGCAGGTATTTGTGTGTGTGAGGAGCCCCTAATCGAATAACAATCTGTAAGTGCTTAATGATTCATTAATTCCTTGTCCGCAGTTTTGACTTTTGACTTGTTGAACGGAGCCGGGGTTTCGCGGCTGTTGTCAGGGTTCTGTGCTTCCGTTTGATTTATAGCTTCAAGAGATATAATAGCTTTTGACACTGTGTGATTATAAATATCGAAATATTTACATCCTGAACATTGATTTATGTTATTGATCACTTTTTTAAACGTTTCTTATTTTTATACTTAACTCATAAAAATATCAGGGATTAAGAATAAACTAATATGATGGACGGAGTTTCATTTAGTTCAGGGTTTCTTAAAGTGTGGTCTACGGACTAGAATTTCGTTCATAGAATTTCATTTAATTCTGAAAGTGGTCCGTGACTGCAAAAAGTTTAAGAAACACTGCTTTAGTTAAAACTTTATTATGAAACGTATTTACTCTCTCTTTTCTTAACCTATAAGTGATTCATAGAATGCGGGCTCTATCTTGACTGTTGTTTAGTTCTTGCAACATACCGCATACTTACGAAGCCACTAACTTACAAAAAAACAAAAGGAACGGACGACAAACATTCCCCTCGCGAGCGGCGAATATTTTCCCAATATAGGGGTAATATGACAGAACACTGGCAACATCGCCTGAATAATAAATAAAATGTTCCCGGGGACACACGAGCCGCGTCCCGTCAATTATTTATAGGCAAATTATTGTAACGGTAAGTGCGGACTGTATTACAAACGTATGCGCACTTCAAGATGCACATTCCTTCAATTTAGTAAGAAAATTCGTAAATATATTTTTTTTGAGGAACAATATTTCTTACTCGTAACTAACATATTTTTTTTTGTTTATTTCCTACCATGATCTAATTAAATGGTAATAAACCTTGAGAGTGTGCTGAAACTTCGAGGAACAAAAATCTGACTAAGTTTAACCAAATAAGACGAAAATTCATTCGTTGAAGGCCGAAGTATTAAGTAAAATCAAAGTGTTTTGTTAATTATACAAAAATGCTACCTACCAAAAAGCTTTTATGTACTTATTGGCAACTCCAAAGAGTGACTTTGTAACCTCTTTTAAACATGGAATGCATTAAAAAGTTGTGTTCAACAATCACAAGACGAAAATTAATTTTGACACATTTACAAAAATGGAATGAAAGAAAATATTTAGCGCTCATTCCGCGCCCGCCCGCTAATCTGCCGGTCAGCCGGCCAGTATGCAAATTGATATCGGACGTGAGTTCACAACAAAATATTAAGGCTCCTATATACCTCAAGTGGCGCCCTCATTTTAATTAAATTTATTACTCGCTAAGTACATAATATAAAAAATTCACATGTACAGATTGAAGCTAAGGTTCTATAGTTTATTTACAAACAATAACCTCAGTAAAATTTTGTTCGTTGTAGTAGTAGTTCGCAAAAGTGCTAAAACTGGCCACTTTTGGCAAAATGAGGGCGCCACTTTTGGTATATAGGGGCCTTAAGTAGATAGAAGGGCCGGGTTTTCTGTGCACCCACACATAAACATTTCGTACAGGCAATCTCAGCTCATCCCAGCCTATATTTGAACTCTAGCAGTTACCAAGAAGTTCCTAGCGCAACATAACAAATAACAGTCCACTATCATTGACCAGAGCGGCTCTTCTGTTTGGACTTTTTATTTATAAATCTTCTGTGAAGAACAGAGAAAAATCTTCATAGAGCGTTCCAAAGATGTTCGAACTTTAAAGCTGGTACCAGACTCAGTTTACACCACAGCGGGGCGACGGTGCAGTACCCCACGTGTATAAAAGCTGCACAAAAATAAGAAGTGCATGCAGTAGTATACCACCGCTTTTCGTTTGTTCTAAGCTATTATTCTGGTTGTTTATTATGCCTGTGTTACAAGTTTTGCCGCGGCTTCGGTATCCGCATGGAAATCGGCGCTCGAGGCTAAAAAGATGATACCATCGGTAGCTCAGCGAGTAAAGATCGCTCAAGTGTAGTGAATTGATGACAAGAAGGTACACAAATTGATATTAAATGGAAAAAGGACAAAAAATATCAATAAGAAATCTTGAACCGACTTTTTGCAAGCAATCAAGGATTTGATTTGATACATCTATTTGTTACAAAGTCAGTAAAAGCTTAAGGCTCATCTTATATTGTAAGAAACTGCTGAAACCATTTTATATTATTTGGGAGACAAATAGCAGCAAAAATTACGATTAATTTAATTAATAAAATTATTAATTTATTTTAATTCATCAACGCCCGGGCGGACGCAGGCGGCCGGATAACAATGGAATATCTATTGTGTCTCATTCTCCGGGCGTTGAAGGTTTAAAATAACTATGTTTTTTATTCTTTTTATTCCTTTACTCGAATTTACTAAGCACGGTCTTAAGAGTCCGGCGAACAGTGAGCATCCCATACAAACGTAATACCAAAATGATTTGCAATTTGAGCATAATTAACTCTTTTTGTGATGCTATTCGAATTAAGACAGTATTTTATGAAAAAATTGAATTGGGTTAGTATTTTGTATTTTTTATTTAATAGAACCCTAGACAAATACTGTCTTAATCCGAATAACATCACAAGAAGAGTTAGTTACGCTTAAATTGCAAATCATTTTGGTATTACGTTTATGGGAAGCTCACTGTTCGCCGGACTCTTAGATGAAATAGTTTTAAAATTTTCTCAAATTGAAGTTAAGATCTTGTGAGCAGTTCGTGTAGGAAACAACCTTTCAATCACTCCAACAAAAGGCAGGGGCGCGCAACCATAATGCCGGTGCACGGTTTATAGCTCGCAGGCGGGGGGCTAATGAGGATTTATAAGGCACGAGAGACGAATGCGGGCCCAATTCTTGCAAAAGTTTGGGTGAAATCCTCACTCTCTGCAGACAGGTGTGAGTAAACTGCTGACTTGATAAAAAAAACTGGTTAAACCTGAATGGAAACTTTCCTCTTGAATGAATGAATTTGATGAACTTAGTTGAAGAGTTCAAGACCATAGCAAAGGATCTTAAATTTAATTTTGACTTTGTAATATCTTTTATTTCCCGTTCTGATAATGAACTCAAGATGCGATCATTATAAAGTCTTGAATCTGGGAAGTTTTGAATCATTAATAATTAGGTTCACTTTGAGCATTGATAACATAATGTAAAGTATTTAAAATAAATTACAAAACAAAACAAAAAAAATTACAAAATATTTTGCGTTTAAATATTTCAATGCACCAAAAAGGTGATTTATACTCTACACACCAAAAGTTGAACATCTCTGGCGAAGTAAGTACTGTCGCCAGCTCACATTCAATGACAGTTTACTTGGTTCTTTTATTTTTACCTTAGCGTTTTATTGTCAGGGGTGGAAAAGTCGTAAACATAAGAAAAACGTTCATCATTCTGATGTTCTCTACATTTGCTATTCTTTAAAACGATTTTGGAGCTCAAATGTTTAATGGGTGTACTAACCTTGGAAGTAATAAAATAAAATAAAAAAAACGTCGCAACTGATAAAAAAGCAAAAGCGTGTTTTTTATATGAACCGATCTTTTTAAATAAGGATTGCTAGTCCTAAGCTATGAATCGACAAACAATAGTACAGCGCGTTAAATTCATAAATATTATAGTATAGTACGAGTATAACATACTGTCTTGGACATATAACCATAATAATATCAAAATTAAAATATTGGGTGCTTTTTATTAGACAATAAACAATAAAAATTAAAATATTTAGTCTTCTAATGTAATGAATGAGTATTAAACGCGTATTGCTTTAAAACGGATCACATGATATTTTCAATAAAGGAGAATGACCATTTTCTAAGGATGAAACATAGCGCTGTATATATTTTTGTGATTGATGATAGTAATTGAATTTAGTATCTGGAAAGGCGTTAAGCTATAATCAGTCATTAGTTTTTCTTTTCTTTTCCTGGTATTGTTCATACAACATGTTACAAAAATATCCCTAATGCCGAATATGGTATATAGGGACCATCAAACTGATCAACTTTTACTATGAGACGAAAATATCAAAATGTATGAAACAGCTGATTTATTTTTCGTGATTTGAGAGTTGGTCCCATAGTAAAAGTTATTCAGTTTGATGGCCCCTATATACTATATTCGGCATTAGGGGTATTTTTGTAACATGTTGTATATTGCGTTTTCTGTAGTGTTTTATTTTAGATAGTAGACAATTTGGAGGATGTTGGCTGAGATAAGCTAAATCTATTAGTTACTCAATAAAACTGTCTTCAATTTGAGGAAACGAAAGAGTTTCAAATATATCGTTAGGAATTAAAAAATAATATAATATTATTGGATTTTATTTTGTTGAGGCACAGGGCCTAATATAATTAATATAAATAAATAAATATTTCACAACATCACATATATTGTTCCGATTTCAAAGTAAGTAGCTAAAGCACTTGTGTTATAGAAATCAGAGCCAACGGCCATAAACACCCAGACCTGAGCTAATATAGAAAAGTTCGTTTTCTAAATTAACCCAACCGGTGATCGAACCCGGGACCTCAGAGATGGCGACACCTTGAAAACCGGTGTACAAAGCCACTCGACCACGGAGGTCGTCAAAGCCTAAATAGGTGATATCAGTAATGGTTATTCTCCTTTCTTTTCAGTTTAAAATGCAAACGCAATTTAAGAGTGAAATGCATTTTGTTTTTAATTTCAACAATAATATCTCGTCATTAATCGAATTTGCCTCTGCTTTAATAAGAACATTGAAACAACTCAAAAGTTTGAGAATCGTATCTCATATAACTTTAACTTTTAATAAGTTAATCCCAACACGTTCTTTGCATTAAAACGAACCATGCATCTACAAACTTGGCTTTACTTAGTTAAGTTACTTTACTTAATTGCGCTAACTTGGATCGTAACGAGTATGTACTGCTTCTTATTCTTGTAACTGCATTTAAGGATTTGTTAAATGGTTTGTCGGCTTGTTCCAAAAGTTAAAAGGTCCTTTAATGATAATAGGTAAAATGAGGTTTAAAAAGGTATAAGAATGTAGTATTCTTATTTAAATAACGAATATTGTTTTAAGATTAAAAATATTCTCAAAAAATACATTATTGTTCTTTTCATCAGAAATCGATAGCACAGATAATAATAATTTTAAAAACACTGTTCGTTGTGGTCGTAGAAACGAAACAAATCGTTGAAGTTAAATTTTTAAATGTTACATTAAAATCACTTAACAATAATAGAAAGATAGAAAAGATTTCTATTTCAACCCGTTCAGCGCATTTTTATACAAGGTGTTTGTAAATAGATACAAAACCGGAAAATTATTATAAAAACTGAAAATCACCCCTTTTTTTAATAAATCTTTTTATGATAAATTACATTGTGTTAACCCTAGATCGAAATTATGTTTTACTTTTGCCTATTAATAACCTGCCGCATTGATCCCTAAATTTGTTCCTGATGGTTGGAGAGGTGACCATAGACCGCCCACTCCTTTTAGTTCGCCAGGTTTAATTATCAAAAAATAGTCTATTTGCGTCTAGGGCTGTCACTTATCAATTTTCACGCAAATAAAAACAAAATTTCTCAGCCATGTGGTGGTTTTCAGGATTTGTACTAATTTTCCGATTTGTATGCATGGTATCCTATGTACCATATTGGGCTCTATTAGGCTATTTCCAAACACCCTGTATTTACTGTTTGGTTATGATGCACTGAACATTTTTTTGATACTGCTACAGTACTGAAAATAGGCTGGATTGGCCTGAGATCGCCTATACGAAATGTCTGTGTTTGCGTGCACGGAAAATGCGATTTGTTCTGTGCGGCTTTTCTTTCA
This sequence comes from Catoptria pinella, assembly GCA_963556745.1. Lineage (NCBI taxonomy): Eukaryota > Metazoa > Arthropoda > Insecta > Lepidoptera > Crambidae > Catoptria > Catoptria pinella. The sequence continues at coordinate 4,875,186 of OY750778.1, read as the reverse complement.
CTTTATGTTTTGTAACTTGAGTCCCTCTCTCCCCTCTCTCTCCCTACCCAATGATTTAGGTGAAGAATGTAAAAAGAATAATCAAAATATTAGTATAGTTGGGGTAAATGCGTAGTTATTATATGGTAAGCATTACTTGCATTGCGGTATATAATGGGTGATCTTGACTGACGGCCGCTCCGACCCCGAACGCGTGCACTTTGCATTTCAAATGCAGGCATTGTATGCACATTTTTACCGACTTATTACTTTCTAGGTGGTAGTGTCTGCAAAAAAGTTTGCAAAGATGAAATGCGAATATTACGTCAGAGTCATGTTATGCTGACAAAATCGGTCTGACCCACTAAGCCGGAATTGGTTACAAAACTTTCCAAAATCAGCTGGGAAAATATTCAACATTTGTTACCAGTTTTGTGAGCTAAATTTCAGGGATCACTGTAAAAATTTAGTATCGGTACACAATTTAATGAAAATCAGCTTTTTCTTAATTTTTTACTAAGCTTTTGCTTTAGCATCAATATGACACACAATATTAATGAACGTAGGTAATCTTTTATTTATATTTTTCTCTCTTTTTGTTAGTTGTTTCAACGCATTTGTCATGAAAATAAATGCTTTAAATATCAGTACTTCTACCAGTCCACTGTATAATAGAGTTACTTGACTCCAATCTTCTGTAAAGTAGAAGTTACTTCCTCAAGTGAGGTTAATTAATACTTAGGTAATTTATAGATTGATACTATGAACATCAGCCATTTTTAAAGTCCCCACTGCTGGAGCACAGGCCTTCCTTATGAGTGGATAAGGAGGATGGGCCATGACCCACCACGCGGGCCCAATGCGGATTGGTGGGTGCTAACGACTGCAAATGCAGCCGGGACCAACGGCTTAACGTGCCTTCCGAAGCACGGAAGAGCTCGAGATAGTAAATGTTTGGTCACCTATCCCATGATTCACACTTGCGAAAGTTGCTTAACCTTCGCAATCGATGGGCCAGGCGCTATACCACTGCGCCACCGAGCTCCTTGATACTATATTTATATTGAATCATAAGAGCTTGGCCAAAACTTACTTTAAATAACATGCGAAATAATTGAAGCAAAGTCATCTTCACATGCAGACGCTACTCGGTTTGTAACGAAGCCCACTGCTGTCGGAATCAAATCGGCTTGATGCGTATTTTTGTTTAAATTGTGACTGATATACCCGTTAGAGGCAGGCTCGAACATACGGCTAGGTTAAGGGGCTCGGAATAAATAAAGCCTTTATCTTACACTGGGCAATAAATAAGTCTATGGACATTGAGGTTGACCGCGAAGTATGCAAGCTTATTTTTTTGTCTATGCTTATGATTTTGTGCAGTTATCGATGTCAGTTAAAAGTAGTCTGTAGATGAACTTGCAAACTATATTCGTTAGCGTCTACATAAAAAATGTCTTGGTGTAATGCTTAACAGGTATCGCATACATGGCTGGTTTGAGTATAAGTTATAAAACAAATACTGAATAACTTTGAAGGTTAGAATGCTTCTTTTTACTCGTGTAACTCAAACCGTGACCATATGACGTGTAGTGACGACCTCCATGGTCGAGTGGTTTGTACGCCGGTTTTCTCTGAGGTACCGGGTTCGATCCCCGGCTGGGTCAATTTAGAAAATGATATTTTTTATATTTGCTCAGGTCTGGGTGTTTGTAGTTCCACCGTGGTCTATGATTTCCATAACACAAGTGCTTTAGCTACTTACTTTGGGATCCGAGCAATGTTTGTGATGTTGTCTAATATATATTTATATTTATATACATTTTAAATTCGATAAGGGAAAATGACTAACCTAACGAAATATTTCGTGTAAGAATGCGGCATAACTACAGTAGCTGCAAAGGTGCCGTAACGTCGGGAAATGCAAAAAATACATTAAAAAACCCAATCAAAACTACAAAAAACAATAAACAGAATCGCGTCAGTAAAAGCATTTCATTTCAAAGTACTGACAGAAATTATAAGATTAAGGGTCTGGAACATTTTTAATTTTCTATGAAAAAACACTCCCCTTTTCGCTGTCTTTTAAGAGATCATCCTCATTAATAACCAGTTTTGAAGCCTCTATTGTCGGCTCCAGACCCGATAGAGTGATCCCAATCTGCATGTAAAGCAGCACATAATGGTGATTTACATTTGTACAGCCTTTTGTGACAACTGACTCAGCTGGTGACACGTCGCAGTCGGTCGACGGCCTGAGGTGCACTTCTGTTGATGTCAACGTATTAGATACTCTCATTCAAAAGTTTAAGACAGCAAACTGGCATAGTTAGTTTTGTCTGTTTTATCATCAAGAAAAAATTCTTTGAAATTACAGGATGAAAAAATATGTATAATATTGAATTAATCAGTTCGGTAATGATCTTCTTTGTCTATTCGTATCTATAGAAGGCACTTAAGAAAAATCAATCACTAAATAGCATTTTTTCTAAACATTTATTGAACTTAACATAAAACAGAATACATATGGGTAAAGATGGAACAGTTATATAATTTTTAAATTTTAGCATTCACAATGCTATTTTTATACAATACTACATAATATACTAGAAAAAATTCGAGTCGTCACCAGATGCTATTTACAGGCAGGAATCGAACCCGACTGACCTTGGGAAGTCCGGTCCAATGCTTTTCTAACTTAGCTACCGAGTCACTAGTGGCATCATAAACTTGCTTTGGCTTAACTTTCTGACAATTTTTTTAAGAGACTAACGGCCGAATTCTCAAACGCTACTCAACTTTGAGGGGCTTATCTAATGCGACAGCGACAGGACGATGTTTGAGAACCTCTCAAAGTTGAGTTACGTTTGAGTATTCGGCCGTAATTACACAAAAATGCATCTGTATCAACACCATTGACCTTACCGGGAGACCACAAAGGTGTGTAGCTAAAACACTTCTTTCTCTCGTCTCGTTGTCCACTAATGACGGACAGAGCAAGCTACTTACGACACCTTACACCAAATATTACACGACACTATACATAAAAGGTAGGTACTCACAAAGCAATTTCAACTCTACTCCTACAACGTAAGGGTTAAATTTAAAAATAGTTTTAGTCAACTTGAATATTGCGTTTGCTCGTAAAACGCTTGAGGAATTTAACACCAAATTGCAAAGTACTAACTTAACATTGACTTAAGTTGGATTAATGGTCGTCTATTCGGATATGGTTCAGGTGTTTTTGGCTAATATCACTTTAACTACTATTCATGGTATTCGTGGAGTGACATTGCACATCGGTTGTGTCGCCATATCTGAGGTCCCAGTGTTGAACCCCAGTTCAATATAAGAAGCCTTAATTTTCTAAATTTTTTTGGGTATTATTTTTTGGGTACGGGGAATGGCGTATGTGAGACGTGGTAGTGAGAGTGGGAGAGCCACTCCCCCTAGCCCATCCCCTATACAGCTACATACTATAAATTTAGAGCAATCAAGTATATGAGATAATTTGGTGATTGATTTGGAAATATTTGCTGACCAACTAACCATTTTGGCTGACCGAATATATTGTTCTGTTTATCAAAATAATATTTTGCTAACCAGTAAACCACACCCTATTTTTGGATCTAGATGTTTATGGTACCGTGGTTGTTACCTATTTTCCATAACACATAAGTGATTCAACTACAACTACATACAATGCGTCCAGAGCAATGTGTGCGATGTCTAATTTGTATTTACCTCCGAGGCTGAATGACATTGCCGGCGCCAATTCTAGCGTCTGGCTAGAAGGCTTGGGGTCCGATTTTCTTGGCAAATAATAAAAATCAACATATTTTCTCTAAGCAGTTGTAGGTCTGATCTGTTAAAAGTCATTGCAAAAAGCTTCTTGGGATAAATTTATTTGTTCTGTTTAGGATTATTTCATCATAGACTTAACCTAAGATAAAGCTAGTGTTTGAACTCTTAAATTTTTTTTTATTTTTTCCGTATTAAAACTACATTTTTATTAATTCCAATACTTAATAATTATGACTATATTCATAATGGGACAAAGCTCGAATCCATTGTAAATTTCTCCAAATTTTTTCTTAGTGTAAAAGAAAACCTATTTTTTATTCGTTAAGCCCTAAAGTGCAAAAGTTAACCACTTTTTAAAAATAACAATAATAAAACATGGTATAACAAATGCAAATGTAAGTGAATAAGATAGAAAACTAGTAACTACACAAAAGTAACCGTATGTAAGCGTATTCCGTCTAACTGTGACAGGTAACTGCTAACGAGACAGTTTTATTAACTTCACACCTGCGCCTGCGACACAAACTTACATTTAAACGAAATTTAAAGCACGGAACCTTCAATTCAAATGTCACATATTTTAAAAAAGCCTGTTAACCGAAACTCAAGATTTCCTTAACTTATAAAATATTTTTAATTAGTATTATATTATACTTTGATATTATATTTACTATACTTATTGCATACTTTGGCCAGAGACTTTGATTTTCCGCGTAAATTTCGGAAATAATGTACCCTACTCAAATTACAAATATTCTATACGTTTGAACGCTACGCTTACTTTTAAAGCTTAAATGGGCTATTGTTATTTGTTTTCTAGTTTCCAAGATTGCTATTCTAAGTTCATTTTAAAGTACCTAAATGTATTTTACGAATATATTTTTGTTTTTTTTAAGTACAAGTAGCTAAACAGACGTAGAGGTACGTAAGGAATAGAAAAAACTTCAGAGAAAACACTAATTATAGTACCCGATTTAAAAAAAAAACAGAGTCAATCAATCGGCTTTCTTTGGACATTCGCCGAAGTGCTGGTGATGAGCAGTGTACATATTTTTTACTCAGTCGGGAACCGAAACCGATACTGCCTGGCTGAAAGCGCTGACTAACTTGGAACGCATCGCAGTCGGAGCTAAATGCGTGCAAAAAGCATTTTTATAAAGCTAGACGCACAAGAGACAGACAAAATTTATAGTAAAACTGAAATTCGAAAAATATCGAAATGGAAATGTCAAGCAATCCATTAGAACAAGTCAACAAGTCCACTATGCAATCGAAATTAATGATAATCAGTTCACGAAATCGAAATCGTCATTATATTGTTTTGTAGGATTTTATAATATTTGGACTTAATGCAACCAACTTAGTTGTTAGCAAACGAAAAGCAATAGTATCTAATAGCAAAATCATCATTTCAATTTCCATGTCTATGGACTAAATTGACGTAATAACCTCAAACAAATTAAACTATAGCCTGTTTGACAACTATCTTCCGGTTTCACATAAAAATGGATCAAAATTTCTATGAAATTATTTGTATTTGTTTGTGTAATTGACAAAAAGCAACCACAAAACTTTTTTTGGATTTGTGTAACCTATGAAACTACTAAAACTTTTCTCTTGGAATCGCGCCAGTGTATTCTCTGCCTAAGACGAACGCATCTCGGCCGAACGATGCCGAGAATCCTTCCCCGCCAAAAACTGGGAATGCAACAATGGCGGGATAGTATCGGCCCGTTTCGATGTCCCCACCAAGTGTTGCCACTGCTAATTAAAAATAACTAGCCTCCAATGTTATTGTATTGGTGAATATTCATGCACGGCATATCTCCACTTTTTGCTGACAAATCGCTATGGAGCGAAGATTTAGCGATTACCGACGACGGCTGAACAAGCGAACGAGGCATCTCGCTAATGTTTTTATTCTGGGTGCTTTAGATTTTTTTTTAATTTTATACACAGCTCTGACCTCTAGTGTTTGAGACGTATTTATTTAAGTACTAGGTTGTAAAAAAAATACAATTGGATAACATTGTTATTATTGTGTAATTTTCAAGGTTTAGGATGCATATTTTGAAGTAAATCGTTTAAGAATAAAACAATTGACAACGTGGGTAAATAACAATCGAATCGACGATGTCTCTAAATAGTAAACTTTTTCAGAATGATGGTATGGAACCCTCGGTGCGCGAGTCCGACTCGCTCTTGACGGTTTTTTTTTCTGTAAAATATACCAATGTTTATAGCATTGGAATGCATACTAGGAAGACTTAAAAAGTCTAATGATTTTGAAAACTGTTAATTAACTTAAGTTAATTTTACTTCATTTTGACATTTTCTTTATAAGGTGCCGCTTTCCGTACGCCACGTATGGAATAAATGGATGATAATAATGTTTTTTTTTTAAACATAACATTCTTGTTTCCGGTACTAAAATTCTTTCCGACATTTTTCAAACGTGGGGTGGCAATCGGTACCTTACAAGAACAAAATGTCAAATAGGCTATAAAATTAAGTAACGAGTAACGAGAATGATTGTGGGATAATATCCTGGAATAAATACAAGAATCTAAAGGACTTATACGTAGAAACCAATCAGACCAGCGGGCGGTGACAGAACATAGGCATTTTTTAGAATAACAATTATTTATGCTTTGTGTGCTTTAAATAGCCTGGCTAAGGTCGATTTTCATAAAACGATTTCTTTTTAGTTTTTACTTACAATCTAGACCAGTATTTCAATGTATTCTACGACCTCGGTTCCTAAAGAGAGTTTTAAATAAAGAATTGCAAATGTTCTTTACTAATTCTGCTGGCTGGTTTAACAGTCTTTTAACATTGATCCTTTTTTATAATTTTACTCTTTTACACTACGTTTTTAAGACAATTAAGTGTTTACCTGATGATGATATGAATAATGTAAAGCTTTTTCAAGATTTTATATGAAAACACACTGTGGTTTTCTTATTTATTATTACAAGTTTGTTACTTTTTTTCGTGTAACTGTGATAAAACACTAATTTGGAAACATAATAAAAGGCAGTGATTCAAACAAGTGAGTAAACATGGGGTTTACGACAAGCTTAGAGAATCACTGCCTTTTAGTATGTTACCAAATCCAAAGTAATTTTAGTGGATACATTGACAACCACAAGTTATGTTTCACGACAATATTGTTGTGTTTCTTATCCAAATAAAAGGAAATCGGGACATTAAAAATGCCTGATGGTAAAAAAATACAGTAGGTAAAAGGTTCTATTTGAGGATTTAGTTTTATTTTATTCCACCTCCTTTGTTTTTATGGTTAAGTACCTCAAAGGGAAAAAACGGAACCTTATAGGATCACTTTGCGTGGAGGATCGAGTTGAAATTAAAGTTAGCACTTGACTGTTTTTTTTTAAAATATAATTGACGACAGTGTACGTTACATGCATCGGATACATTATAATTACCTATATGTTACTTCAATACCAACAGTTAAAATGATAAACAAAAATTAACCCAACCCAACTAATTATCGACTAGGTGAGTACGGTCATCAAAGAAAAATATACCAAAAAAAAACGCAAAACCAATGTAGCTCATATACAATCAACTCATAATAAGGATATCGTGAGAAATTAATATAATTATTGACCCTTACTGGTATCAAACGGGTATATATCGCAAAAGATCGATGGATATGTGCGAAAGAGATGACAAATCACCCGAACAAGTGTGATAAGGATGGAGGTACAAACGTGTTATTACGGTCAGCAAATTGGCGCATTTATGTAAAATTCGAAGCGCTACGCATCTGCTGTCTTTATTTTTGAAATTGTTGAGTAAAATTAACTTTTATGTCATATAAGTAGTTCTCTTAGCTACGAAATTGAGTTATAAGTTATGAATGGCGAAACTTAGTCTAAATTAAACGCCATTAAAGTTATAGTAGCTATATCAACCAAAGTTTGCATTTTAAAGTTCAGAGTCAAGCAAAACATAAAATAGGTCTTTGATTGAATCAGGCGTCACTTGGCGGCAGTCCCAATCCATTGTGAAAAGAGAAATATATGTTGCTTACTCCCACAAAAAAATATATGCAGGATGCACCGCCCGCCTGCAAAAAAATGCGCATGCACACCACAAAAATATCAGTTCACAATACGCACGCACGCACATTACGCACGATCCTGAACTCCTGAGGATGCTCCGGGTTATGGCGAAACACGTGTAGAGTAGTCTAATTGGTGAAGGTGCAAGATGTGTCGCTGTCTTACTAAATGCAGGTATTGTGCACTGATATTTTTGTGGTGTGCATGTGCATTTTTTGCGGACGGGCGGGCAATATTTTTCCTGCATATTTTTTTGTGGGAGTAAGCTACATATATTTCTCTTTTCACAATAAAATAGGTCATCAGTATTTTATTATCAATAATGCTATTATTTCATGAAAACTCAAAATTCGCCAGCTAACAATAGTTTTTTTTAATTTTGTAAAAGTTGCAATTTTTATTTTATACAAAAAACATATTAAACAAGTTCAATACAATAAAGATAGCTGTCAAACAAAAAAAACACACTACGAGACAGATGGCGCTACTTACACTTTACCGTAAATCAAAATGGCGGTTCCTCCCTCCCTTTCAGGCTTAGTACGATTTCGTATATCCATCCCTCTCCCACATTTGATTACACCGCCTTCGGATAAGATGCGTGCTACCCGCATTTAATGTGTTTTGATTTATGTTTCAGTTATAGATGGCCGGTAATTTAAACGGCAATTTGTTCGTCCGGCTGTATGTTTAACGCTGATCGGTACATCCAAGAGGAATTAATTTATACGACATTTTGTAAAAATAAGTATTATGGATAAAAGAAAAATGAGCAATACTGATCTTAGCCGTTATTCGCCCATTTTTTGTACAGACTGTAAGATACGTCTCGAAATTCGAAATTAGCTCAACTTTGTTGCGATTAGTTAATTAGTCTTGCTTGCTTAATATATTGGATTTACTTCAACATTTAAATACCAATATAAATATTTTCAAAAACTTAAATATTGCATTAAAAACCTTCTGAAGCACAGAAAGACAGATAACTCAAAAATCATTTAAAATCATTCTGAGTTATTTCTTATGAATTTTGTCATACTGTGCTTCAGAGAGTTTTAATGCAGTATTGAAGTTATTACTATAACTTAACCCTTCATCGCCCGGAAAATGAGACACAAAGATATTCCATTGTTATCCGGCCGCATGTGTCCGCTCGGGCATTGATGAATTAAAAGCCAACTTCAGTGACTACTGAAGTTGGATTTAAGTTATCTAATAGTTTGTTACCATTGATTATTGTTAACCGAGTACCTAAGACTCATAGATTGATAATATTTTCTATTTCATTTCTAACTGGTAAATAAGTTTATTTTTTATCTGCAACGAGATAATACTTGGCCTTCACCTCATCTGACGATAAGGTCGAAAGAGTAAGAGCACTACACCCGGAATCCTCACCACAGAGGAACTGGGTATCTTACCTCTAACTGCCGGAACACAACAATTTCTAAATTGTTGTTATGGCGTCAGACTTAGGTAAGATGGTGGTAGCTAGGCCAGGCGGACCTGAAATAAGCTCTACCACCAACTAAAACTAGGTAACCTAGGTATTACACTACACATCCTTAATAAACTTAAACGATTCGCAAAAAATCGATATCCCCTAGCAATTCGAAAACAGGACGCAATTGATGATTAATAATATCCACCACCGTATCGATTAAAAGCTATTACGGACGCCGTAAAAACACCTTGGCCCTTAATTGCGAAATTATTCATCAATCATAATTACACAGCCCGATAAAGTAAGATACACTTTATCAAATACCTGCGCTTTTCTACCAAAAGAATAAGCAACATTTTATAAAAACTAAAAATTATAAAATGTTGTTTGAAATAACTCGCTCGTCCTTTCAAGATGTCCCCTATGCACACATTTTCTAAATTATAGATAAAATTATAGAGACAAATATAGACTCGGTTTCTATTAAATAAAAAATCCAAAATTCTAATAAACCAAATGAAAATTAATGTCATTTACAGTTATGTATAAAAAAAAATTGGCATTTATTTTGAATTAAGTTAATATTTTGGAATTTTTATTTAATAGAAACCTAGACAAATACTATCTTACTCCGAATAACATCACAACAAGAGTTAATAATGCTCAAATTGAAAATCATTTTGGTATTACGTTTGTATGGGCAGCTCACCGTTCGCCGGACTCTTAATTCAAATTCACAGTTGAAATTCTTTCATGGACACCCTTTATAACATTATCAAACACAAACAATTTTCAGTTCAGAATTAAAATTCAGTGAAGACAGACAAACACCTGACATATATTATTTATTCCAAGTTCTCACACCCGATACAAAAATACATAAAATCAATAACAATGGATCAGATAGCAATCTATTGCTCCAAATCGTTCATGGAATGTTTGTCAAACCATGGTACTCCTATAAAAGGTAGTGGCGATGGCGATCTCAGGTAATGGCGGACGAACGGCTAATTTCTGAGCATCTGATAACATCCGAGATCTGGGTCGTAATAAGATGATGCGCAGAGTTAATAGCCGGTAGACATGGCACGCAGTCACATGAAAAACTATGCACGCTTTTGAAGCAAATACAGATTTAAAATTTAACTACTCATTCAAACTCCACTTTTTTCTATAGAAACGTGTGTTTTTATTATTAAGAGGTTTTTGAAGAAAACTTAATTTTATATAATACTACATAATATACTGAAAAAATACTACTCGCGCCAGATCATATTCTCGGACGGCAATCGAACCCGCGACCTTTGGATGTCAGTTTGGCAATTGTCCGGCTGCCCACAATCAAAAATATACACGTAACATTCATTTCTATGTGCGTGCACTGCGAAGCTGTTACCCGTCAACTGTTCCGGTTGCTCGGAGGGCCGCGGTCCGAATGACGGCCAGCCGGACGGTTGCTATTCGCACTGTGCGGTTCAGTTTGCGGTTACCCGTCATAGATTGTATGCACGTGGTACCTACGGAAAGTGTTAAAAATGGAATTCGATACCGAAAAATGTATCATACAAATCCAGAATCGACCAGCAATTTAGAACAAATACCAGAATTGGCATACTTATCACGCTATGGAAGGTACGGAATTTACAAAGGATGAAAAAAATAAACTAATTTACGTAACATGTGTAAATGTAGTAAATAACTGCAACTTCTTCCACGTCCATCTTTGAGATGATTCGATATGACCGCAAACCGCAACGGTTCTTCAACCGTACGTTTCAGTTGCGATTGCGGGTGGCCGCAATCCGGTTGACCGCTTTCGTAACTGCATCCTGCTGTCAACTGGACGGCTGCCAGCTTTGCGGGTAACCGCATAGTGCGTATGAGCTCTTAGGTTAATTGCGAAACCGATCAATCAAAGTTGTAAATTTGAGAATTAAATACGAAATTAAAGGTTTGTTGTTTGCTCGAGTTTATATGAAAAAGTTGCTAAATAAAAAATGACAATCTCAATAAAATATAGAAACACAATATGCTCACAAAACCGTATTGAACCACGATTCTGCATCATCAATCATCAGATTCATCAGCAAGTGAAACACAAGTCAGCACTAATAGAATATTAACCCTGCGGACAGCGAACGAGCGCATAATGAAAAAATAATTTCACAAGATTTATAGCTTACTCAGGCCCTCGCAAATTGCCGACAGTTTCGGACGTTTAACTTAAGTACTGGCTGCGCATGCGCACTTCGACGTTAATTCAAAAAAGTTAAATAAAAAATTATTATATGCGACTAAAATCCCGGCGCGATGCAGTCGCCCCTCCGTTATAAACACAGGTTGATAATGCAAATAAGGTACAGTGAAGTTACGGCGTAACATTAACTCGTATTTGATTGGTACCTGATACCAGGTATCGCTGTTCCGGTCACATATTATTAGCGGAGTGGTTTCGCTTGACATTTGTTTGCGTCAAAATGACAGCTGCCCAGTATCGCTCCTAGGTGGCCAGTTATTAAGGCCCGTTGATTTTAAATAGCCACTATATTTTATTATTTAATCAGTCATTTGTTAGCTCATAATGTATGATTATTGCTTCAGTAAGCATGTGACTCCTTCAATGTCTATTTTATTGTAGCCAGAGGCGGTGCATACAATGAATAAACGACTAGCTAGTAATACCTAGTTCTTATATTGTCGTTAAGGCGATACGTCATGTTATTAAAAACTTAAGCCGAATATAATTGCAAATTAATTTGTTTACTCCAATGATACAAAAACAAAATAACCATAAATGTGTTACACACCATTCCACAACACGCAATCATTTACAATAATGTTGCCTTTAGGTATTAATTGCATCTGGTTAATGATTATGAGCCGTGGAAGATCACCAACCCGATGGACCGCTGCAGTTAAGGAGGTCTGCCAAACTAACATGCAGACATCTATCCACCTATACAAGGTGTTACAAAAATACCCCTAATGCCGAATATGGTATATAGGGACCATCAAACTTTCGCGATTTCAGAGTTGGTCCCATAGTAAAAGTTGTTCAGTTTGATGGTCCCATACCCTACCATATTCGGCTTTAGGGGTATTTTTGTAACATGTTGTATATTGATAACCTCCGTGGTCGAGTGGCTTTGTACACCGGTTTTCAAGGTGTCGCCATCTCTGAGGTCCCGGGTTCGATCCCCGGTTGGGTCAATTTAGAAAATGAAGTTTTCCATATTAGCTCAGGTCTGGGTGTTTGTGATACCACCGTTGCCTTTGATTTTCATAATACAAATGCTTTAGCTACTTACCTTAGAATCGAAGCAATGTATGTGATGTTGTCAAATATTTATTTATCCGGATGGCCGAAAACCGTCTAAAAATTAAACAGTACTTGAGCATATAACCTCTTACGTTACATAGTTATAAATTTAACTCACGCCTGGCAGTAAAAAATTATCCGAATATTTAGTCAGAAATTCTAAATTTTCGGATTATTTTGGAACATTAAGAAGTTTGTCAAATAGCAATACCATTGAGACACGACTATAACATTAAAATCTGCAAAATCGGGGCCCGGCCTTTCTATTGTCTAATTTCAAAATTTATCGCAATCGCTTTCAGGATGAAACACATTGATGCTTCTTTTAGGCACAAATAAAAACTTACTAAAGAAATGCAGCAATATGTCGGATCCAACTGTCAAATGAAAGCGATTGCGATAGATTTTTAAATTAGACAATTAGCCCCCTGATGTGCTGTAAACTGTACACAAATTTCTCACGGTAGCTGCCAACAAGTTGGTACGGTCACTTCCTCTATTTGTCCATTAACTTGTTCATAAACCAAAGATCCAAATCAGGGTTTTGTTTTTAAAGAGCATTCTTGAAGATTGGAAAACGTGTTAGCTCTTGTTTATTCGGTCACGCAGTTTGTATACACACGGTAAAATAATTTTAAGAACGTATGCGGAAGAGGCGGTTAAATTGTTTTATTTCTTTATCAAATATAAAAAAAAGTAAGGTACTAATACCATTCTGTGCTAATAGCCAATTTCGTGCATTAACCCTTCAAAGCTCGGAAAATGAGACACAATAGACATTCTATTGTTGACCGGCCGCATTCGGCCGCTCGGGCGTTGATGAATTAATAGATCTTTATTTTTACTACTTAATAGAAAGTTAGATATCATTACCGTGTCTTGGGTATTGAGCGTTTTGCGTATTGTACCACTTTGCAAATTGTAACTACATTTGGCGAATTGTACATTTTGCAAGAGGCGTACGTTTTGTGAATTGCTACGAAGGGATAATGAATGCATTCAGACCATATATCGGCGAATCTACGTTGTTTCTTACTTCCTGTGTCATTGTCGTTTACTCGAAATTCTTTAAAAATCCAATGCATCGCAATAAATAAGTTAAAAATATGCAAATTTAATATAATTTATTATCGTACTCTAATGTAAATGATGGCGAATTCCGTTGTGATGCATTGGGTTTTTAAAGATTTTCGAGTAAACGACAATGACGCAGGAAGTAAGAAACATAAGAAACAACGTAGATTCACCCATATATCCCTACCGGCTAACTTTTCGAACTTCGGCGGGTCTGCCGAGCTTCAACCTAAAACAGATAAATCGAAGTAAGGAGTTTCGTATTGTACTATTCGCCGAAGTTATTTAGAAGATATCGATGTTCGTGTGACATCATGAATTGAGGTTCGCCATTTTGGCCCGATTAGGGCTCGATTTATCTGTTTAATTTAAAGCCCGGCAGACTTTCCGAAGTTCGATGCGTTAGCCGGTACGGCTTTATACAAAGGCTTATATTATTATGTGAACTTGAATAAAAACATTTTCTTGGTAGAATGTTTTGATATGTGCCTAGTTAGGCAAACGGCCTTTATGTAAGCAGCAAAAAGCTTGCATTCAAAGTTTACTTAAAGAGTGATGAAAAATATTTCGACGTTTTGGCAACCCTAATTTCCCCCATTGTTTTGGGAACCACAAAATAGGTTATTCCTGACCACCCTCGGCCAAGGGTTGCAGACCCGATTGAATCCCATTGACCGTCAAGAGTTAGAGACATCATTCTTGATAAACGTTGGGAAGGAATTCCCAATTATTTTTAACTTGAAATATTTTGTAAAAAGAATAACAATATTTTTGCGCGCACCAGGATTGAAAATGTAGAAAAAAATCTAAGTTTTGAGAAATACTCTTAAAAAATACTCAATACTTAAAAACCAATAAATCCAAACTGAATTCTAAAATAACACCCGAATATACGCGCTGTAATCCGTAAAAAGTGATTTATTTCTAATGAACGTACGCTTATTTTCATTTTTATTTTATTAATCTTAGAAGTGTATAACTTCTTCTTCAATACTTCAAAAGAAATAATTATACATTTACATTCTAGCTCACACATACGTCAGAAAATTTCTTTTTATTTTATTTATTTACTATTAGCTGTAGATGACGTATTTGGCCTAATCAGCATAGGTTTTACTTTATTGTAAACTCGTAACTAAGTTCTTGGCTGTTGTTATCCCTTAACCAATAAATAATTAAGAAAACTATCTTAGAAGATGTTCTAGAGGTATTGGAAAATGTTATCTTTTGATTAAACGTTTTTGGCTACTCTGTGCCTATCGAGAAAAATAAACGCGCGTAAAAGAATTCGATAGTGTAATTTTGTATGGGAAATTTGTACAGCGCCATCTACCGGCGAAAAGCGGAATTAAATTTCTCATAGAGTAATTTAAAGTGCGTTACTTTTCTGGATAGATGTTCATGCTAGAGGTACAGCTGTTCCCAAGTGTTTTATGCAAATCTTTAGGGTCTTTCTGAAATGTAAACTTAACCGCGATTAGGGCGCCCAATGGCCACTATGATATTTTAATCGCTTTGTCATCTCAAATGTTTACATTATAGCCCCAATAATCCTTTTGGGCTATGCTGATGTCAATATAAAGGTCGCAAATATTTTACACGACTGCCCAAAAAAGAAGAGTGTATTGTGTTCAAGGTTCGTGTATGTTTGTATGTAATTGAGTTTATTTATTCCACCATAACTTCCAAATGCTTAAGTCTGAGGTTTCGATAGAATCCTTACACTACCCCGAGTAACACTATTTACATTTTTTTTATGAAAAGTCAATATATCGGCTGCAAGTTGCCATTTTGTAAAGTTAATAAAAACATTTCTTCAATTATTACAATATTGGTATCAAATGTAATGCCTTGATAAGCACATTCTAAAACTATATAATTTGTTACTAAAATGTATAAAATAATAAACAATAATTTAAAAATATATTACAACTGCCATGCCAAAAAAACTAACTAAAAAGTTAAATAAAATAAGTGTCATTGCAGTCGGGGTACCTCTTTAATCATTTTTTTTTTCTACAGAAGGGTCCCTGCACTGCTATGACACTTGTTACTTAACTTTTTTTTTTGTTCGCTTTTGCCGGTGCAGTTGTGTTTTTTTTTTGTTTTAGCTTGTGACTTCGTTTCTGTGTTTTTGATTTTCTTGACAAAATATTAAAAATATATTGATCTTTAATTGTTCAGTCATAATGTAAAAAAATGCCTACTTTTTAAATAAAATTAAGATAAATATGAATTTACCTGTCAGACCAACACAGTGCATCATCCCGATACCTGAAAAAACACAAAAAATGTTTTGAAATTTAGTTAAGCTAAGCATAATATTATGCAAATGTATTGTCAAATGATCCTAATTTAAGTAACTAGCATCCGCCCGCGACTTCGTCCGCGTGGACAGTCGATAAATCCCTAGGGTACCTTTGACTGGAATAAAAAGTATTATTTGTTTCATTCCAGGTTATAAACTATCTGTGTGGCAAATTCCATTACGTTGAGTTGTTTTCAAACTTTCACATTAATAATTTAGTAGGATAATTTTTTTAAACAAATAATTGTATTTATTTCGGGTACAAAAAACTCAAGCAACCTCAACGTGAATTTGGCCGAATTTATTTTTTATACAAAGTTACAAATTCAAGTACGCACAACAGCACGGTAAGTTAAACAGTTGAACTACGAAAACAGCTTTTATTACGTACGGCATAAAGACGGTCTCAAGATCAACATGAGTCTGAGATGCCGTCGTGTGTACTTTTCTTTAAGCAATTTGTATTTAAATATTTACACAAGAACCTATTAGAGAACATGAAACGGTAACCGGTAATTAAGCCCTTCACGTTTCCAAGCTTAGCAATTTCTAAACGAAGGACATTAAGTGAACGACGGTAAAATTCATGAGTACTACGCGTTCACTTCGTGATTGCCGTCGACGACCGTTGTGACGTCATAGCTAGCGGTACTGTAGACAAAAAAGTAATCATGTTTTCAACTGTTTTTCATTTTTTTCTTATTCAAAGAGTCTCATTAATTTATATAACAAGTTAGGTTTGCTATTATGTAGGAACTTTACTCTTTTAATCATTATAAAAACACAAATAACGAACGTAATGATTAAATCAACAGAAACAAAAATTAAGCTTTGCATTGCTAGCCGTACTAGAAAAGCGACGCAGGGAGTGCGGTATGACGAGGCGGGCCGGGAGGTAGCGGCAATGATGAAGTGAACACGTAGTAATATTTTCTTAACCACTGCTTTCACGAAGATTCTTCGAAAGCACACTTTCCTTTTGACTTTTCCATGACGTCTTTAATTTCGGGTTGACTGTCACTTTGACCATGATTTCGACACCACCTAAAACTAGTAAAGTTTAATAGCTACATAAAATATAAATGCCAAGTTTGTCGCGGATAGAGCAGACGATGTCGAGTAGCAGGAAAATACTCGACGGCGGGCGTTAGAGTATAATTGTTCTGTGACGGTTCGCGTTAGAGTATAATAATATTTTCTGTGACGGCGGATAAATACAGTAACTAGGGGTGAATAGCAACTTGCGTGGTGAATAACAACAGCGACATTTTCGATAGAAAAAATAGCAAAATTTCAAATTGAACCGCTTAGACCTGTTCAAAGAACATTTTTCTATAAAACTAATAAGGTCATTTGGATATTATTTAATTTTTTCTATCGAAAATGTCGCTGTTTGTCGCGAAAGCGATTCTAAAATATTTAAAATGTAATATAAAATACTCAGATATTAAAATAAACATAAACTACCGTTACAACGTCGCTCGCATGACATACTGTCGTATCTTACAATTTTGTCGTAACTGAACTGAATGCAGTAACATACATAATTTCTATTGCTTTTTATTGTCACAAAGTGTCCCATCTGTAGGTAACATAGTTTCGGAAATAGACAAGTTTTGGAACGACGTATCTACAAAGAAACAGATTTTTTAGTTTTACTATATGACACATGTAACCTAAGACGTTTTGTAAAATAAAAAAATAAAATTTATCTGAAAGACGTAAGTAACTTACGACGGTTATTGGTGTAAAATTAATGAAGTTCTTACCATTTACGACAGTTCGATTTATAAAAAGTGCAAACAAAACAGAGTTGTATTTAGTAGAATTTAGGGATCGTAATGAAATATAAGATTTTTTTTATTCATAGTCAGCTGGCGCCTAGCACCTATTTTTAAATTGGCTCGCACGAACAAGCCATATGAAGTCATTCAGCTTCAGTATTCAGATATGCTGGATTAAAAAAAACAAGTGGCTTGAAGCTCCTCTCATTACGCACAGATAGTTCTGGTCAGTCAGTTAATTTGAACAGAAATGGTTGAATTCCAAGTCTTTAAAAGCAAACCCACTGATTTTTTTCAATACTAGCTATGCAGAAACAATCTCGATAAAATTATCTCCCAAAAGAAATGCTTCAAACGACTTGAGTAAGAGAATTCCAGCTCTTCACCAGTTTCCTCCTAAAATAGCAGTAGACAAATACAACAACTTATTGACAACTGGTGATACCCCAGTAATAAAATAAAATTAATGTTGATTTTTATAAGTCTTTAAATCATTATTTTTTAAGTGAAGTATAACATTGTTCACTACTATTTATAATTATACACTTCTAAGACTTTCGCGCGTACAGTTCCTTAGAAATTAAACACGTTTTACGGATTACAGCGCGTATATTATTAATTCAGGTGTTGATTCAGAATTATTTAGTTTGTATTTATTGGTTTTTTGGATTCCCGACACCTTTCCAGGGGCCGTGGTCACGGGAGGACTAAATCAAAAGGGCTGCTCATATTTTTATGAAATTAATAATATACGCGCTGTAATCCGTAATAAGTGTTTTATAATAGTAGTGAACAATTTTCGATTTTTCTAGTATTTTTTCTAATATATCATTTATCTCAATATAAAAATAGCAATGTGAATGCGAAAAAAATCTCAATTTAACAACTAGGTATATAAACTTGTTAACTTGTGTAAGTCTGTACTGACTGAAGAACACAACTGAGACTGATTTATTATAATATTGTGCTGTAAAACTTAGGAGCTATGTACTAGATTTTGAGTTTCATTTTAGTGTGGCCATTTTTAAAATGCTACCTATGGATTTATGGTTAAAATGCTGTTGTATTGTGATAAAAATAGAAAGAAATAGAAATTTGTTTATTTGCTTTTGAATAAGGTGGTGACAACAAATTCTTATCTATAAATTTCCTTTTTATTTCTTTGCGAATGTAGTGTCGTAACTACATTTTTGTCCCGCCTACAAAAAACTAAGTTATCACAAAATGTCCTATCCTTTTTTAAAGCTGTATTACACAAATAATATATATAAATATTGATAATGATATATTCAGAAATAAAGAGAAAAATATACTTAACTAAAGTACATTCTTGGTTTCTTGGTAGAATTTATAATTAAAAAGTTATATCGTAAAGTATTGACACCAAAACCGAAAAAACGTTGCTGTGAACATTTTGATTGATGTTAGTTACGTCTGTATGTCATGCGAGCGACGACAAATGGTATGTCAAAGTAGGTAGGTAGTTAGCCAGGCGGGGGGAGCAAGATGGCGGAGCGGTCAGTTCTCCGACAGCTCGCAGTAGAGTCAGTCGAAGTGTAGATGCCGGGTAAAACGGGCGATACTTCGGAGCTCTTGTAAGTCAATTTAAGCATAATATAGTTTTATGATAAATATGTCATTATCGATGCAAAGGTGATATGAAATGGTTCTGGTGGTAAGGGACGGTTATAAGGGGAAGATGAGGAGACCGTTTAAGGGCAGTGGCCCATTTTTTACATTTCAAATCAGCTTGGTATGGATATATATATAATGTATATTCCCTCATGATAATAGTGTCGAAAAGCAGAACATATATTTTCACATATTTGCCCTTTGGCAACATGGTGGAGGCGCCGGGTAGAATCCTGGTAAGAGAACGATTTCTCGAAAAGAAATCGTGTGTTTATTCTCAAAAGAAAACTAACACGTGAGTTTTCAAAAAAGAAAACTTTCCAAGCCGATTGCTCAAAAGAAAATCACGCGACGTACTATTTTTCTTTTTTTTTTAAAGAGGGAATGTGTTGTATTTAAATTTCTCAAAAAGAATTCTCGATTTAAAAACAAGCTGAGGTGTAAAAAAAAAATATACATATATATACATAGTTTAAAATATATATGTCAATTGTTAAGATTTCAAGTAAAGAAATCAGTAAGTAAGTATCTGGTTTTCAGCGAAAGAAAACTATGATTAAAGACAGTATTCGATTTCAAGTAAAGAAATCGGAATCTGGTTTTCAGCGAAAGAAAACTATGATTAAAGACATTATTCGATTTCAAGTAAAGAAATCGGAATCTGGTTTTCAGCGAAAGAAAACTACGATTGAAGTTAGTAGTAAAAAGATCGGAATTGCAAATAGTTTTCAAAGAAAGAAACGTTGATCTAAATAATAATATGCATGCAGTATATATTAATCAAGTCCTATCGATCGAACAAATTTAAAAAAGCCGCTAAACATTACATTCAAATTTCCCGCCTTTTAAGCCGTACCGCATAGGCACAGGCACAAAACTGCAAAGTTGTTGTGTTGGTGTATCGACTGATATCGACCGGAAGTTATACACTCGATGTATCATAAACGAGGGGTACGAAAGAGATGAGCTATCGACTTTGTATATTGATCATCAGGATTACGTGAATCGAAACGTCAGGTTGCTAGTCTATGTTACTTCTCTGTTATCCTGTCATTGTCGCCGGCAGGAAATTTGCTGTTTCCGCGCCTTTTTTGTTTAGGTATTCTTTTCTTGTTGGTGCATCGTTCGTTGGCCGTTGCGTGGATTCGTGTGTCCTGCGATAAATAAAGTGTTCCAAGTGCAAAATCATAAAGTGATAGTAGTGAAAGTTGCAAAACTAACATAACAAAAACCGATTGTGAGCTGAAGGACTCCTGTCGGTGAGTATTTTTTGCAAAACACATGATTATGACGAATGTGATGGACGCCTCGCCGGCCGGTATTTTGAAGTCTTGTTTTGTTTTTATTAGATTAAATCTCGTAATCCACTATTTTGTTCAATAAAAAACTTGTTGTTTTTATTTGATATAGACGCTTTTAAGATAAAAGTTAATAATTTTATTAGTAGATACCTGCATAGGTAGGCACATGCTTGCTTGATAGCACATGGCGTTATGGCGTCGTATGTAGGTCGTATCTCTATAATCGTTTAAATTGTTAATAGTTTGTTAATGTTTTTACATGGCAAATTTGATAGGTGTTTTGTAAATAAATACTAAGTAACTTTTTTAAAGCCGGCGAGAGCTTTACCCTATCTGACATTCTCATACTTAACAAGGTTTTTTTTTTCCTCTATAAGATACTATTTGGTTTGTAAGACCAGATTTCGCTTTTACAGTGAGATGGAGAACTCTACGAGTCCAGCTTCAGTGTATAGGGTCAATCTGATTAGGGACCAATTAGAAACATTAGCAAATCAATGCCGAACATTTACTCAGGATAATTACTGTCCAATAAAGATTAACATATTTAAGAGAAAGTTACAAACTTATATAATTGAAATTACAAATCTCTTTACAAATTGTGATTCTGAAGAAATTGTTAATTATTTAACTCAATTCCAATTAGAATGCGAAGACCTGTTAGCAGCACTAGAACTATTTTCGTCTCAAGGCCCTCGTGGGCCGGAGCAGAAAGCCAGCAAACTTCCTACCCTCGAACTCACTAAATTCGACGGGGACATATTACGATGGCAAGAGTTTCACGACACATTTTGTTCGAATATTGATAATAGGGACTTGAGCGATGTAGATAAAATGTTATATTTAAAATCAGTTCTCGAAGGGAAAGCTAAAGAAGTTATAGAAGGTATTCAAGCAACAAACCTTAATTATCAGATAGCACTTAAAGCTCTGCGAGACCGCTATGGTAATAAATCTATTCTGATCGATTCCCACTACAGTGCATTATACAGTTTGAAGACATGTAGTCAAGACATAAATGAATGCAGAAGGACTTACAATGAAATAGAACGGCACCTTAGAGTACTTCATGCTCTAGGCGAAGACACATCGGGCAACCACCTGCGAACCGTTATTTTAAACAAATTTCCGGAAAATTTCAAGTATGAACTTAACCTTCGTCTCAAAGAAGATGAGAGGACAGTAGGAAATATACGGTCTCATTTGGAGTTACTCATCCGTGCTAACGAGATGTCTCATCGTTCAACACCTGTTGATCAGTTCACTACCGAGGTTCTAGTATCTACTGCTACATCTTCTAAGCCTGCTGGTGCTAATCGCTACGTACCTAAGAAACAACATATGAATAGGAAAAGGAAAACTGAGGTGAATGGTGAGCCTCCGAAGAAGAAAAGAACCCTCATGCCTTGTATATTCTGTCAAGAAGCACATTATAATGAAGATTGTCCTCTCTCCATAAACAGTAGAAAAGATAAACTTAGGGAGAAAGGAAAATGTTACAATTGTTTAAAAGAAGGTCATTTTTCAAAAGTCTGTAAAACCAAAAGACGGTGTTTTCACTGTAAGAAAAACAGCCACAATAGAGCGCTTTGTGATAAGTTAAAAGAAAATAAAAGGAACCCTACTACTACCCTGGTTAGCTATAGCACTAGTTTACAAACAGCAATAGTTTCAGTTCAAGGCTATGAAAATAATAATTTCGTGAAATGTCGTGCACTTCTTGACTCCGGTAGTCAGCGGTCATATATTACTTGCAATAAAGCTAAACAATTAAAACTTAAACGCATAGAGGAAAACTGTTTAATGATTTACACTTTTGGTTCAAATAAACCGAAAGAAATTATTAGTCCTTTGGTTAATGTAAATTTGCTCACAAAGTCTGGTATCTGTAAAACTATTGAAGCTAATATCATACCTTTAATTACAGATCGAGTAGGCGACAGTCATTCTTCAAAGTCATTAGTAAAATTAATTCAAGAAAAATTCAAAAGTAAAGTAGTATTGGCAGATGATTACTCAATAGGTACACAGGTTGATCTTTTGATTGGTAACGATTTTTATTTTCAATTTGTGCATAGTGAAAGAGTACAAGTTGACGAACACCTTTTCTTAATTAAATCAGATTTTGGGTGGCTAACCACAGGGAGGTACCAACCTGACAAATCAAGTACACCAACAATGAATGTAATTACTTACTCTCAAGAAGCCGTACATGCCCTAAGCAATCATTTTGTTATACCTGACTTACCACTTAAAGAGAGTATCATTAATCAGATATGGGAACTAGAAACACTCGGAATCACGGATTCGCCAAAATCGAAGCGAGATGAAGAAGCTATAGAAAACTTCAAGCGCACTATTCAGATGAGAGGTAATAGATATTACGTCACGTGGCCTTGGATTGAATTCCCACCAGATTTACCTACAAATTATAGTCTAGCATTTGGAAGACTTAAGAGTCTAATAAAAAGGTTAGATCAAAATTCAATACAAGAGTATAACAGCATCCTAGATGAACAAATAAAGAATAACATTGTTGAAGTAGTAACACCGGAACCAATTCACCAAACTTGTTCACCTATCCACTATATTCCGCATCACATAATTCATCAAGCCAGTAAGAAAGGTCGTATTGTATATGATGCATCGGCTAAAATAAAAGGACATCACAGCTTGAATGAGTGCCTTTATAAAGGACCGTTGATGCTAGAAGATCTTACTGCGTTGTTGATAAATTTCAGAATACACAAAGTAGGCATAACTGCAGATATTGAAAAAGCTTTCTTGCAGATCGGGCTTCAGGAAAACGACAGAGATGTGACACGTTTTCTCTGGCTTAAAGACACTAAAGGCGAGGTCACACCAGATAATATTATTCATATGAGGTTTTGTAGAGTTCCGTTTGGAATAATTTCTAGTCCGTTCTTGCTGACTGCCACAGTTAGGTATCATATAAATAAGAAGGATCCCGAATTACTACGGCTGATAGCAAATAAATGCTATGCAGATAACTTGGTGTCCGGAGCAAAGTGTACCGAAGAAGCTTATGAGCTCTTTGTGAAGACCAGAGATGTATTCGGCGATCTTTCAATGAACATAAGGGATTGGTTATCTAATGACACCGACCTTATGAAGAAGATACCAACTGAGCTGAAGTCAAAAGATATTGATCAGTGTAAAGTCCTTGGTATGCTATGGAACACTGTGCAAGACACACTACAGCTTAAATATAATTCTAATGGAGCAGCAAATATTACCATAAGTACTAAAAGAGATGTACTTCGGATACTCGGTTCGGTATATGACCCCTGTGGATTGGTTTCTCCTATATTAATGCCAATCAAGCTCTTCCTGCAAAATTTGTGGAGACAGAATATAAAATGGAATACATTATTATCTGAAGATTCCATACAACTTTGGAAAATAGCTTCGGAAGGATTAAAAGAGATTCCTGAAATAAGGATTCCACGCTATATTTGTCTCACAGGATGCATGTATGAACTGCATTGTTTTGCTGACGCTGCGGAAAAGGCATATGTAGCCGTTGTTTATCTACGAGACGCTCAAACAAAGTCAGTGTACATCGTCATGTCAAAGAGTAGAATAGCACCACTAAAAGAGAAGGAGCATCTTAAGATCCCCAAGCTAGAACTTCTTGGTGTTTTAATCGGTTCCCGCTTAATGAAATATATAAACAAATCACTGCAACTGTCAATTAGTAGGCAGGTGTTATGGACTGACAGTCAAATTGTATTAAGCTGGATAAAAAGTAATAAACTGCTTTCTCCTTTCGTTGCTCGAAGAATTAATGAGATAAAGCAAAATAATAAAATTGAATTTCGATATGTACCCTCTAAAGATAACCCAGCTGATGTAGGAACAAGACCTCATACAACTCCTTTATCACAAACCATATGGCTATGTGGACCACAATTTCTGAAAAAAAATGAATCGGAATGGCCAGCACAAACTACCTCAGATAGCACTCTCCTTGCTGAGGAGGTCCCTACTCTCGTAGGTGAACAAGACACGTGTCACGGTGAGGGAAACAGTTGTCAAGAAGAGGACGTACAGGAAGTGGAACCCGTTTGTGATGAGGAGTCTGCAAAGATAAGAGACATTCAGAAACATTACTTCCCCCGGGAATACAATGGAAGGACAACCGACATCTCCAGATCTTTACAGCTATATAAAGATGAGAAAGGCCTGTTAAGATGTAAAGGAAGATTTCAAAACGCGGAATGGTCACAGGAACAGAAGTTTCCAATACTATTACCAAGAGAGGCAGAATTCACTCATTCAGCAATAAAGAATATTCATGAGACAAATTATCATGTGGGAGTGTCTCATACATTGGCTCTTCTGAGGAAAAGATTTTGGGTTCCTAAAGGCAGATCAACAGTACAGAAGGTCATCAGAAAGTGTATACAGTGTCATAAGTATTCGGGTGGGCCTTTCAAGCTACCACTGATGCCACCCTTACCTGAAGAAAGGGTGACATGCTGTCCAGCATTTTCATATACAGGCACAGACTACATGGGTCCTTTAAAGACATCTTCGGGAGATAAACGTTGGATTTGTGTACTAACATGCTTGTCAACACGAGCTATACATATGGAAGTGGTACACAACCTTACAGCTGAAGAATTTAACTTAGCCATTAGGAGATTCATTGCTGTGAGAGGACTGCCTTTGTTAATAACATCTGATAATGCTACTCAGATGAAGTTGATGGCTGACGTTATGACTGGCCATCAATGCATTGAGAACCAGGTCAAGTGGCGTTTCATACCAGAATTAGCCCCCTGGTTCGGTGGCTTTTATGAGCGGTTAATGAGTCTGATAAAAAATTGTATGAAAAGGACATTGGAGAAACGTCTACTTAACGATCAGCAGCTGTTAACGACAGTCAAGGAAATAGAAGCGGTTCTAAATACACGACCACTTACATATGTAGCGGATGAAGTAGAACATGTACTCTCTCCGATTGACTTCCTACGAATTGGAGGTCCAGTAGTTACTAAAAGCTCTGAAGGACAGAGCTTAATACAATGTACTAGCACAAAAGAAAACTTGATCCAGGGATGGAAAAAGGGTCAAAAAATCATACAAGAGTTCTCAAAGATGTTTATTGGACAATACCTGCCGTACCTGAGACAAAGGAGCTCTGTTCATAAGGAGCCCCGAGTAGTATGCAATAGAGAGCCAAAGTTAGGTGAAATAGTACAGATCAAAGGTGACAGTGGTAACCGAGCCAACTGGAAAGTTGGTAAGATTGTTGAATTGAATAGGAGTAGAGATAGTAATATTAGAGTAGCAAAAGTCCAGGTTGATAACGGACATATACTTAAGCGGTCAATAGCTCACTTGTACCCTCTCGAACTTGATAATGAGTCCATAGAAGATATCGAAACGTCGAAGTCCCCAGTAAAGGAGACGCTCATATTAGCAGACGACAAAACGTCTAAGTCCCCAGTAAAGGAGACCCAATCTAGACCACGAAGAATAGCAGCAGTCAAAGCAAGAGTTTTACTAAAAAAGTTAACAAAGCAACTTTTGGCAAGACAGTAATATGTTTCGCCGGCGGGTGTGTCGCGAAAGCGATTCTAAAATATTTAAAATGTAATATAAAATACTCAGATATTAAAATAAACATAAACTACCGTTACAAATGGTATGTCAAAGTAGGTAGGTAGTTAGCCAGGCGGGGGGAGCAAGATGGCGGAGCGGTCAGTTCTCCGACAGCTCGCAGTAGAGTCAGTCGAAGTGTGTAGATGCCGGGTAAAACGGGCGATACTTCGGAGCTCTTGTAAGTCAATTTAAGCATAATATAGTTTTATGATAAATATGTCATTATCGATGCAAAGGTGATATGAAATGGTTCTGGTGGTAAGGGACGGTTATAAGGGGAAGATGAGGAGACCGTTTAAGGGCAGTGGCCCATTTTTTACATTTCAAATCAGCTTGGTATGGATATATATATAATGTATATTCCCTCATGATAATAGTGTCGAAAAGCAGAACATATATTTTCACATATTTGCCCTTTGGCAACACTGTTGTTAATCACCACGCAAGTTGCTAATCACCCCAGTTTACCGGTACTTCATCAGTGTATTTGTTGAGAATTAATTTAGCGTAGGTAGTTTGTAAGAAGGACAGTCCGCATCAAACGAAAATAGTCTAATATTAAAAAACCGGTCAATAGCAAGTCGGATTCGCGCACCAATGGTTCCGTACCATCATAATACAAATACACTGCCAGAGTAGAATAATTATTGCAGTTAAAATGCAGTTTTAGGGCAGCGCCATTGGAACAAATGTAATTTTTGTTGATGATTTCTGAAAATAAAAGTTATAAAGAGTCATCGTTTTATTTTTCCTGTAATCTTTACATAAACTTATATCACATAGAATAATTTTTGATTGTTCTCTATGCAAACTTCATAGATAAGTGGGTGGGAGAACGGTATTTTTTTACATTTTTCATCAAAAGTCGAAAGCTATGCGGCCTAATAAAAATCCATAGATCTTTTGTAAGTATATTTAATTCGTAATTATGTCAACTGTATATCTAGGGGCTTTAGTTTCACTTGTCAATTGATTTGTCAACTGATTTGGTAAAATTATGAACTACGCCTAAAATCACACTCAATACTACCAAACCTTTCACTACCGGAAATAGCAGATCTCATTTCCCCACAGCTGACTAACACCGGCGCCCGCCGCGGCGCTAGTGTCTGCAAATTACCACTAATGCGTCATCAGTATGCGCGCCGCGCGCAACGATATTACACGAGGCCGGGTGAAGACCAGCTCTTTTTGTACTCCCCGTTTTTTCTGAATTCTTGGTGTTTTAGAGAAATTGCTTTTAGGATGTTGAAACTGCGAAGCTGCCATTGACTGTTTGATAAATTTAAGAATGCAGAGTAATCTTGGCTATTGAAATGCATCTATTTCTCATATATTTTTATCCGGGGAAACTTAACTTTTTTATCCTTGGAACAAAAATTTTAATTGTCTGGCCATTAATGATGATAGTTACAGCAATTGTTTGCTTAATAATAATTGATTAACAAATAAAATCATCTTTAAGAATGTATTTCTATTTCCCGAAAGATAGTATTTCTTTATTTAAGACTTTTGAAGAAATTTTAAAAGTTCTGCCTTTATGTAATAAATAAAACACCAAAAAAATTAGAATAAACTATGTCGGGATTTACACCATGTACCTACCTGTTTATTTTTGAGGCTCCGATATTTCGGCGCAGTTGCATGTGCCATGGTCACATGGTCATAGTGACTTCAATAACCATGGAAATTTAAAACCAGAAAAATATTTTATATTTTTTTTTTAATAAAGTAACAAGACAATAAACTCTTCGTTCACCCACGTCGGGCACAAGCTGCCAATATGGCGCCCACAGCCGGCGGGAAATTGGAAATTTTTAATAAAAAACAACCACCACACACTGCGATTTGTCGAGTGAAATATGTAGGACTACTTATGAGGTAGATTCGCTCGTAAACCAACGCGTTTGAATCCGGTAAACAGCGGCTTATGAATTTTTTTGAGGTTATTTATTTATATTCTATAGTAGATGTAGGGAACTAGGTTACATTATGCTAGCTTCAATCACGTTCACGCTGTACGGGACACATCGAGAAAAACTTGTTAGGATGTGATGAAACTAAGTCATCCTGGGACGTAACCATACTGAACAAGTAAAATGACGTTTAGCAGAAACATGTAATAGAATTGACCTTTTTAGTAAAGTTATAAAAACAAACATTCAAGAAATTTCTTTTTTTTACCCTGTCATGACTTTTTCTTTTTAGGTTTTTTCGTAGGCACGCTTAAGTTTCACCGTTACCCTTTGAAATATGATGTAATCTTATTCTAAATGTTGATGATTCGCCAAATAGTCGCTAAAAGCATCCATTCAAAGTAAGAAGTGCAATTCGGAACGTGTTCCAAACTGGAAGCCCATAAAATGTAATCGAATTTAGTTTAGAATCGTGGAACGTTCAAAAATGGAACATAAACAACAAACTTAGCATTTATATGAAATTGAACCTTATTTTAAAGTGATACGGAGTAAAAAGTAGCAGGATGGGAATATTTTAAAAGGTGAACGCGGCGTATGCAATTGTCAACAGCCGACGCCAGCCATTTTGCATTTTACTGCGATTCCGAATCGTGTTCTTGAGTTTTTCTACGCTACTTTTCGACGCTGTAATGAGGTGATCATTTTGGGGTGTTAGTACAGACAGAGGCGCGAATGTTGCATTTGCCTTTTTTGCTGAAGAAAACTCAATATTGTTTAAAATTTGAAACTTGGTAATAGTTTCAGCAGCTTAACTAGGTAAATGACTGTGACCCATTGAAAATCTTCATCATGTACAGTCGAGTTCATTAATATTTTGGCACTTTTGACCTGATGTTGACTATTATTACAAAGCCATAAAGGTTGATGAACTGTAAAAAGTGACAACATATTAATGAACTCGGCTGAACATGATGAAGATTTTTAATTGGTCACAGTCATTTAAATTCGGTTCAAGCAAAAAAGGCGTTCTAAGAACTCTTTTGCTTCTGCGTGTTAATGTGTTTTAAACTGAGTGATTTGCCTTATCCTAGTCCTTGTTTTTTTTAAACAGTGATGCCACTAGTGTCCTCAGAGCATTGGACCGCACTTCCAAATGTCGCGGGTTCGATTCCCGCCTGAGACAATTTTGGTGAAGAGTCGAATTTTTTCTAGTATATTATTTAGTAGGTATTATATAGATGTTTATAAAAACAAACTTTATCTTCTAACTAATT
Organism: Catoptria pinella; assembly: GCA_963556745.1. Classification (NCBI taxonomy): domain Eukaryota; kingdom Metazoa; phylum Arthropoda; class Insecta; order Lepidoptera; family Crambidae; genus Catoptria; species Catoptria pinella. Next base: position 4,845,626 of record OY750778.1, on the reverse strand, counting down.
GATTAAAATAACACTCAATCCTAACACATGTTTCTTAAAGTTTCTATACAACCTATGTACCCATTCTAAATTCAAATGGGCAATTCCACACACGTTCCTGTTTACGCTCGCTGCATAAATCCGCAATAAGACACACCCCGCGGTGGAAGTTGACGCCGTTCCGTCATTTAATGACAACACATCGTTTAATTAGAGCTATCATTATTGCGGACAACTTGTATAACTGTGTCGCGTGTGCTTTTAATGACACACCCCAAAGTTAAATGGCTTTTATTTGAAACATGTAAAGTTACAAATATCATAAAGGGCTTTTATAATTTTTAACATAGAGAGAAACAAATGTTTATCAATGAAATTAAATTGTAACATTTTCTATTTCACCTTCTTGTGAGAAAATAAAGTATTTTTATTTTTTTCAGCAACATGTTTTAAGATAAATAATATATTGGAAAAAATACTAGAATAAATCGGCTCACTCGTAGCACCTCAGACGGGACTCGAACGGGACCTTTGGAAGTTCGGCTTAATGCTCTGACCGCTAAGCTACCGAGTCACTAGTGGCGTCACTGTTTAAAAATCACTATTTGTTATTAAACCGAGTCGCTGATTGGTCAGTGCATTGGTGCGGGGGGTAAGTAAAAATTTAAAAAGTATATACTTAAGTAGTTTTTCAGTTGTCTAGCACCCATATTACAAGCTTTGCTTAGTTTGGGGCTAAATGGCGCTGTGTGAAATTGTCCAAACATTAATTATTATTCATAAAAAAACTCTAAGAAGCTTTATCAAAAAGCTCAACAATATTTTAATTAAAAATAAGAAGATTTTCAGGAAACTCTTCAACTGAAAACCACCTAAATAACTTTACTTAACATCTAGTAATATTACTTATTCTGTGATTTTACCGACCCTTTAAACTTACCACTTACCACTAATAAACAAACAGTACATTAAGTAAAGCCCGCGCCACCTAGCGTCTAAGGGCCATATCTCACCAGGACACCTGTGGCGGCGCAACCGCGCAACCAGTCGCGCTACCAACAAAATTTATACAGATGTATAGGAGGGTACCTCACCTGGTGTCTGCTTGGTTGCGCAACCAATTTGGGGGCGGCAAAAAAATCACCTGCTGGGGTCCTACCGGCTAACTTTTCGAACTTCGGCGGGTCTTCAGTTTTGTATTGTACAATTCGCTGAAGTTATTTAGAAGATATCGATGTTCGTGTGACATCATGAATTGGGGTTAGCCATTTTGGCCCGATTGGGACTTGATTTATCTGTTTTAATTTGAAGCCCGGCAGACTTTCCGAAGTTCAATGCGTTAGCCGGTACGGCCCCTGGTGTCTGCTTGATTGCGCAAACAATTTGGGGGCGGCAAAAGAATCACCTGTTGGTGGCGCAACCTTGGTATCCTAGTGAGATAGGGCCCTAAGTGTTACCTTGTGTGTGTTTACAGGGAAAATCAATTAGTCGCCAATTAACAACGCAACCGAGATAAGATTAAGATAAATAAATTCTCGTTGACGCCTCTTTAGCTTGCGACCACAACTGAATAATTATAGTTACTACAATAGAGAAATCGCGAAAACTCTATAAATTGGGAAATTAATTTGTAAATTTTGAGATTTTCCCATTCACAATGCTATTTTTATATAACACTAAATAATGTACTAGAAAAAATACGACTCGCACCAGATCATGTTCTTGGACGGGAATCGATCAGCGGTCAGAGCATTGGACCGGATATCCAAAGGTCGCAGGTTCGATTCCTGTCCGAGAACATGATCTGGTGCGAGTCGTATTTTTTCGAGTATATTATTTAGAATTAAATTAATTTGTGTTTTTTTGCGCGAATCCCGTACACCATCAGCCAATTTTAATGTCCTCACTGCTGGGGCACAAGCCTTTTTTATGGGTGGATAAGGAGGATGGGCCATAACTCACCACGCGGGCGCAATGCGGATTGGTGGGTATTAACGACTGCAAATGCAGCCGGGACCAACTGCTTAACGTGCCCTCCGAAGCGCGGAGAAACTCGAGATACTAAATTTTTGGTCACCCATCCCTTGTCCGACCCTTGCGAAAGTTGCTTAACTTCCGCAATAGCTAATCTTAAAGGTCCCCCGACTACAATGACACTTGTTTTTATTCACTTCTTAGTTTGTTTTTGGGCAGGGCAGTCATGTTTTTAATATTTGTTTTTTCACAATTTCCTTATATTGATTTTCATAATCGTTTACTTAAGGTAGGTATCAACATTTTTAAGGTTAGGTTACCATTTGTTCATAAAACTTTCTCTACAAAATGTATTTATATCCTATCAAAGGACGTGTTCAGTTCACCTTCACTTATTTAATGAACATGTTAGCAAGTTTCTAACGAAGATTATAGCAAATCCGAACCCAGATATTTCTATCATACCACAGACTATAATAAGTTGCAATCACAGTGTAGATTAATCAGAGTCTCGGCATTATCGCTCCAGCTCAGGCTTCGGAATTAGGGTTGCCACACACGATGGTTAAAGTCAGTTCAAATTTTTCTGAACAAATGTTTAAAAAAAATATATAGTTGCTGTATTTTAACATGTTTATTAAGTTTTATACTTTGTTTATTTTATTTAAAATAAAGAAAGAAGTGTGAAAATTGCTTAATTAACTATTTCCAAAATAAAACACAATACTGAAGTTTTAGGACAGTGACAGCCCTATTTGCAATCAATAATTTACTATCAATGACCACGCCGCGCCAACCGCTTATTAGCATTGGAAAAAACAATAACTGCGGGTCTGATTATAGTGCCGATTGTATGAAAGATTTGTATTCGATTTGTATGGATACGAATGATGAGAATAATGGCAACGATTTAATACCTACTTCCATTCCATCAACATAGTTGGCATTATGTGTATCAAAATATTTTACAAGAATGTTAGTTTGGTATTGACTGTATAAATTATAAGAAATATTGAAGCATCTTTACATTATAAAATAAACAGTAATTTGTACCGCAACTTAGATCTGAGCTCGGCCAGCTTGTAAAAGTAAAAAAGCTTATCTGTTTTTTTTTAAACCTGCCCGGGACAGTAATTATGGAGCGTTTTCTTAAAGAAAAATTTACGCATTTTTTTCTATTAAAAACTAAATATCTTAAATATTTTTGTTCTTGTTTTATTTAAATGTAACTTATGTTCTCGTAGATCTATTAAAGTGTTTAATGTGGACTTTGATCTTCAATTGTTTCTTATGGCGTTTAAATTAGGCGGCTTTCAAATTAGTAAAAAAATCTGACCAATTATAATATGATTAAAGGTTTGCAAATAGGACCTAAATCAGGGTTCTGGCGATATTTTTTTTAATCAAATGTAGTAAGATTTTTATAAATGCTTTTAATTAAATCTGTTGTGCATTATTTCAAGTATATTATATATTTATTATTATATATTTATTCCATTATAGTTTCACACACGTAGTCTTTCAATAATTTGAATTGAATTTTTGGATTAGACGCATATTAATGCCTTAAGTTTTTCTCTTATGTTAACTAAATTTAGCATGATATAAACATTTTATTTACCCCTTGCAGCAATGGAGGGAAAACTATAAGAAAAAAATTTAACACATATTCATAAAATCATATCCTCACAAATCTTTCCACAGTTTCCTATCCACGGTGTAATATCACAGCGGGATATAATTCCCATGATCACCGCACCATAACCTTTCACACCTAGACACTATTGTTCTGTGCACTTTGTACAACAACTAATCACACGTTTATTGGAAAATGTTTTACAACACTATTTTGGACGAACTGCGTGGTGTTAGCCAGCACACAGGGTCCCGGTCGGGATTCCGAGGGTTGCTTTCAAATTATTATGACTTTGAAGAAAAACCGACCAAGTGCGTGTCGGGCCACGCGCAGTATAAAGCTGCGTCCGTAGCAACTTGTTAAAAAAAGTTGACAAACTTACATTTGTGGTCTCATGCACTCATTTGGGATTAAATGAATTACAAATATTAGTTTGTTATTTCGGTAAATTTATTTTATGTTTTATTTCTGAAACTTCATTCGTCTCGGTCTAATAAAGGTTCCTTGTTTTACTACGGAATCCAAAAATAAAGCCAGCACTAGACATTTAATTACAGCTAATATCCGTGGCTTCATCTCTTTACCCGTGAGATTTTTTTTAAACTTATACATATACCTACCTATAACTTAATTAATGTATTAACAAATATCACGTCGAAGCCACTCGGTAAAATACGAAATTATTTTCCCACATGTCCTTTTTCATCTGCAAAATACTTGCTTACGTAACAACGTGGTTACCCCTTTAACTAACCCCAGTAAACATTGCTTAACATTTGCAATCACCGTCAAATCACGCTAAATTCCATACCATAGAGCAAAGTTTATACCTAGCAATAATTGCGATTATTACACCACAATAATAAACACGGCTACACAGTGACTCATGACATGAACATTTTAACTGTAGTAGTTATTTTCACACGGTTAACTTTATAACTTGAAATAAACAGTTATTCGACGTCACTTTAGTTGAGTGACTGACATTTGACATATTAAGATGATAGTTTTTTTTTCACTTATGTTTTTAAAATATATACTTAGTTTATTGGTTTACTTACTTTAAAATAATTACAAGACATAAAGCAGGCCTCACAATAATATCTCTGGCTGAGGTAGTCCAGCCCGTCCATATCCTTACTAATATTATAAATGCGAAAGTCCGTTTGTTTGTTACGCCTTCACGTCTTAACTACTGAACCGATCATCATAAAATTTTGCATACACGTTGTCAGGGGTACAGAGAAAGACATAAGGTACCTTTCATCTCGAAAAAATAATTGTTCCCGAGGAATAGCAAAAAAACTTTCCACGCAGAGAAAGACGCGGGCGGTCGCTAGTTAATATATAAATGCGAAATTTAACTTACTCAAACGATTCTTAAAGCTAAGGCCATCTTAAATTCAAAAATGTTGTTAGATTTGACAGAATCTCTATAAAACTGACAGCTTCCTTAAAGTTAAGAAGACCTTAACCAATGATTTTAGCCAAAATATGAATTTAAAGTTCTTGATTTTAGCCAAGAAGCCTTTGAGTATTCGGCTGTTTTATTTTGTTACGTTTTCACTCCTAAACTGCTGAACCATTTTGCTCCAAAGTTATTTTATTTATGAAAACCCCATAGAGTCTGGATCATAAATAATGTTTCTCATAATAAATTAACAACACACTTTCTGAATGTCTTCGACCATTTTGAAAGTGTGACACAGTTCTATCTAGACGTTATTCTGTCTAATATCTCCTATTTCTAGACCCATCATGATAATTTTATGAGCACTAAGTATCTACTATCTACTCACATTACCTATAAAAAGACAATTATTTCGATAAAAGCACTAAAATAAAACGTCATAGCGGCCATTTTGCGTAGATCATAACTCAAAGGATGCCGGTGTACAGGTGGCGCCGTATATCGTCATTATTGTACTGGTTATGCACCTGACTGTACTTGCTTGAATATACACTTCTAACACAGAATGGCAAACTTATTAAGAATGTTATTATAATAAAGAAGAAGCATAATTTTATGTATTTGTACCCACAGAAGCAAAACATATTTTAGGCTCAGTAAATATCAACATTAAGAACCAAATATAATATCAGATTTATTTTTATACATCCTTATTTCTATGTTCTACATGTTTAATAAGGCTTTACATCAGCTTGATTCCTTCGCCTTTAAAATAGTGTGTACGATAAAAAGCAAACCACAAAATGGTCACCTTACTTTCGCGTAAAAACTCGATAATTCCCGCGTAAAACTTTACAATTACACAGTATCATTATCGGTTTTAAAACTACATACGTTATCAAGACGCCTACGCATAGAGTATTTTTAGATGAGCAAAACGGCCATAATGCTCAGCCGGGCCGTAAAATAATATTCCTTAATATATTATAATAGTCGCCATCCCGGGTAATGTTCGTAAGTATTGGAATTACAGGGCGGTGTGTTCGGTGCCTCATATCGGATCGTGTGTGCCGCAAGTTGCAGGCCTACGCGATTATAACTTGGGCGCCTTTTAGTCATGCATCACATGAGTCAATCTATGGTATTTTATTCTAAAACAATTTTTCCGGATGCGCAATCAGGCTGGTCATAAAAAGATCGCTTTTGTAAATAGATTTTTTTGGATACTAACGAACTTAGTTTGTTAAGGAAACGCTAAACGTTACAACTTAATGAAAAATAAAAGATAGTTTTTAATGGAGGTGTATTTTTGTCTGCACTACTAAATAAAGTAAATGCGTATTTTTCCCAATAAATATTTTTTTTTCATTCGGATCATTATTTAATCACAAATAAAAAATGATGACGAAAGAGTAAATTGTTAGTACGTACATAACTACCGAGTGAATTTGTTTACTATTGACAACATGAAAGCGAATTTTTAGACTATAGAATATGCTTAATGACAAACCAATAAATGGGTTTCCACACTACAATGCGTAGCAGTTCTACGCCTTTTTCTCAGAACTTGGACCACAGCGTCATATCGAATCTCATCGCAGCGTTTGATTGGCTGCGGGTGGCGAAATCGTTCCGAGATGATGATTCGATTCATTTCGACGACAGAGTATTTTTGAATTTAGAACTGGATCGATTTTTTTTCTTCAGATATCATATTTATTTTTTTCTCCAGATACCGAGTGAATTTTTTACTATTGACAACATGTAAGCGAATTTTAAGACTATAGAATATGCTTAATGACAAACCAATAAATGGGTTGCCACACTACAATGCGTAGCAGTTCTACGGCTTTTTCTCAGAACTTGGACCACAGCGTCATATCGAATCTCATCGCAGCGTTTGATTGACTGCGGGTGGCGAAATTGTTCCGAGATGATGATTCGATTCATTTCGACGACGTATTATTTTTGAATTTAGAACTGGATCGATTTTTTTTCTTGAGATATCATCAATTTTTATTGAATCTTCGGGTTCGTGAGAAGAATATTTCTTAAAGATTTAGTAAGTATTGTCTTTATAAAAAGTATCCTGTGTTTTAATCCAGGCTATACTTAAACTGTCTGTGTGCCAAATTGTAACGAATACCGTTCAGCCTTTTTTTGCATGACTATGTATCAAACATCCAAACATCACAAACATCCAAATTTTACAATCAGATCTAAAATTAAAAGGATATCAAGAGGCTGTTAATTCTGTCTATCGTCACTTAATTACAAACTCAATAAAAATATTTTGAAACAAAAACTTGTAATCTTTAACAAATCGAAGAACGCCACTTAGCGGGAGCTAAAGCCTAATTTCCATTACAATCTGGAGGCATAAAGTTAAGATTGTACTAATTAAGTATAGTGTAGGGCTTGTAGCGCTATCTCGAGATAACGCGCTCGTTATAAATAACGCTAAATCTGATAACTTGCGGCCCGTTTGATATGCTGATGTTACACCTCTTCATTTAGAGGAAGATGTTTCTGGAATTATTCTGAACAATATCACAATAATTCCTAGACTTCAGACGTATTACACTCGCACGTATTGCTTGCGTGTTTACGATACCTTAGAGAAATGCTTGTTTCTTTGAATAAAGAATATTTGAATGCTTTATGCAATCGTACAAAAGCTAATCGCGATGAAAGAGGTCTAGTGTCAATTTGCGTCTACTGTGGTCCCCATACACATAGAAAAATTATGGTGGTCCCAGACGGATAGGATAACACGCTGTCAAGCATCACGCGCCATCATGCAGATTTTAGTAGAAAAATTAAGTGCGTTATTGTTCGCGTTCGTGTGAATCACCATGAGTGATTTTCATACACTTTGTTGTACACACGACGGCACCTCAGCCTATACATGTTGACCTTGAGACCGCCTTTATGTCCTACGTAATAAAAGTTGTTTTCGCAGTTTAACTGTGTAACCTGACGTGCTGTCGTGTGTATTTATGTAAAGTGGCAAACAAACACAAGTGACACTTTGCGCCTTCAAAATCTGCAGTGCATGATGCAGTCGAAAGTCTCATGCTCTCGAAAAAACTTTTAGCTTTCTGCGTGCAACTTGGCGTGCGGAACCACCTGCCCATCTCAGTTTTTTATATTAAACTTATACTTTACCACCATAATAATAGGTAGATATTTTTTGTTAAATTAATATTAAGATAACCGCTGCTAGTTAATATATTAAAGAACTATTCATATTAGTTAGATAATAATTAACTGATTCATAAATAAAAAAGAAGGAAGGAAAGTTAACCAAGTATAATTTACTTTTTGTCAATTATCTAACGGATTTCATTTATAAAGTAATTAAAACTTTGTATAAAACAACATACTTAATACAGCCTTTTCCCGCTCAAACAAATAGCTTTAGTAATGTATACATATTCATCGACGAAACATTTCCAAGTACACATTAACGAAACGAACAGAGACGTCAAGAATATTAACAAATTAATTCTTTATAACAGAATAAACAAATAAACGCGGCGCTGAAGCGCGACACTCACAGCGTGAAACCGAACGTAACGCATTTGCCTCATTTTCTACTGGGGCGTGCGGTGCGTGTGCTATATCTCAAGCCTTTTTGACTTCAAAATTACCTGTTGTTCAGCTTCATAATAATATTAAACCTTATTTAAAACATACGAAAGCTTAATTTTAAACTTATGAAGAATGATGAACATGAGCCGTTTGAATTTAGAATACCATTTCACACTTTTAAATACAAAATTATATTTTGCGGTTGTCCTGTAGAGTTATGTCTTTTTTTGTAAAGATAAAAGATTCAAGTTGCTAAGACAGCACATTTCAAGCGTTTTTATAAAGTTGTATTTTGTTAAAACTCAAAAGGAATGGAGTCAATTTATCAAACGTCCCGTTTTGTTTTTTCGTGTAATTTTGAATAATTTGTGAATGGGAGCGATATCGGTTCGGACAAGGCGAGCGTAATTTATAAACTGTTTCATTTTAATTAATGGGCGACATTGTTTTATTCTTGTTAGCTCCTCGATTTTATTGAATTTAAGGGTTGGATGTACGATAATAATTACTTGTGTCTTTAGTAAGAGTGTTTAATGTGGTTTTGATGTTAATGTAATAGTTGAAATATCTGCGGTACTTTTGTACTAGGATTAAATAGAAAGTTAAGTCTAATAACTGTCAAAAGATGAAGTTAGGTGTAAAGATTTATGATTTTAATAATACTTAACTCTTTCTGTAATAAATAGATGGTTAAAAGATGCTCGTAACTGTTTATAAAGGTATTTATTAATAAAATTACACGGCTGTCTCAATCAGATCTTTTGTTTGAATGTTAAACTGAACAAATAGGTAAATAGGTTTTACATTATTAAGATAAAAACCCAGTAAAAGTGTTGTTACTTTGCAACGAAAAAGTGTACAAAAAAGCTATGATTTTTGTTTATTTCTATATAGAAATTATTATTAAATTATTGTTTATTCTGTTATAAAGTAATAACTTATGCTGTGAGACCTTGGTTCCTGCCACATACAGACAGAAAGACGGACAAAAATATATACAAACTATTTAATAAAATTATATCCTATAATGATAACATAAGTGTTGTAAGCTGAAAGGCTAAACTGGCAACACACGATAATTTCCATTGCACTAATCAATCTCACACAACATTAAAAGTCTTAATAAATATTTGTTAATATAATCGATGTAAAAAACAAGCGATGTACATACAGAACCCCCGTAGTCACCGATTAGTCACCACTGCGCGGGAACTAAATCACCAACCAGCGAGTCGCACAGATAATAAAATTATTTATTCAATAAAACAAATAGTCTTAAAGTGTGACTTTTGTCGCGTCTCCGTGTTCGGCTTAATGGCGAATATAAATTAGATGGTAATATTTGAAAATACCCTCCCTTGGCGCTCTATGAATGGTATCCATAGAGGAAATGAAATATCGCGATAATGCAAATGTCATACTGCGCTATTCTATTTATAACACGACAGCTTTCTCATGAGCCTTTATTACATACGATTAAACATTGGCAAATGCATTCATTTGGTTCGTGGAAGTTAAGCAATTTTGACAATGAACACCAAATCTTTTTTTTATTTTAAGATAAATAAATTAGAAAAAATACTAGAAAAAATCGACTCACCCGTAGCACCTCAGACAGGACTCTTAATATAAAGCATTGTGAATGCGAAAATTCTAACACTTTATTTTCTTGAGCTTCAAATATATTCTGTCGCTTCAATGACCATTTCGAAATTGGGCCATCAACACCCCAATGCATATGCAAGTATCTTTAAACTCATATCACCAAAAAAACTAATATAGAGTGTATTCAAAAATCGTTGCTTTTTAGTAATACATGCCCAATATGGCCAAAACCGAAATATGCGCAAAAAATAACACTTATTTTTTTTTAAAGTGCAAAGGCTTCGCTAATTCCATTTTTGAACGGCGACATTAACGAGAGGAGCTAATAAACCCGGCGACAGACTGCGGGCGAGTCGCTGAGCGCCTTTTAATTTTCACACCCCATTGAGCGACCGGTGCGATTACAGCTAAAGACGTGAGTGGACACGAGCTTAATTTACACGTGGAAAATACAAGATTTTATATTTTTTAATTGGAACCTGTAAAATATTTATATTGAATTTCAAAACACCTTGTAAGATATTTATTTAAAAAATAGAGTACCACTCTGTTGGTGCTCTACTTAAGACAGGAAGTCATTAAGGAACCCACTAACACTGGTTGCAATTAATGTTTAGATCAAAAAGTAGTTTCACAGGATACGAATTAAAAGTAACTAAAAAGAAATTCCGTTCCATTTTTAAATTTAACCAGAAAAAGGTGGTAACCCGATTCTATGAAACTTTTCTTTTGCTGAAAATGAATGTCTACTCTACGACACCGCTACTCCTAATGTTTTCCTAATTCCTCGCTCAAGTCCGGTGCCCTTTCATTCGGCTCAATTGCCCTGTATCCCTTCGCCACATTTCTTTTTGTTCCCCTTACAAAAGAATGTCGCTACTATTTATTTCCTGCAAAGCAATTATGAGCGGGAGTTTTTTTTTTAAAACTCGGGGTCGAGGTCTTAGTTCTTGCGGCTTAAGTCCATCACGTACAAAAATTGATGTTGACATCAATTACATATTGTATATTGGCAAATTGGATCAATTATTCTTAACTGTGTTTTAAGTGACATTTCACGTAGGAATGTTTGTGATTAATTGTAATTATTTTTTCTATTTTCATAAAAAAAAATATTTGATCCACCGACATTTGTTGTGTCAATTAATTAGCTGGCAGTAGAGCATACAATTATACTATTATAAGTTAGACTTTTTTTTATTTATTTTCTGTGGAAACATTACTAATTACAAAAGTGAGCCGAATGGTAAGTTTATTTAGTATTGGAACTTCTTCGAAATATTTTTTATTTTCTATTGTTAAGATGTTCTGAATATAATAACTACCAACACTTAAAATAAAGAAGCGTTGTGTTACTATTTTTTTAATGTCTCCCAAAGGCAAAGGTCTATCTGTTCTGCCAATTATTTATTCTTTCTTATTTGCAATAGAATGCGTATAATTAAATTAAATGCTGTGATCCGCTGCAACTTCACTCGAGAATGTATGGCAAAGAGTAAAATTTACAGATTAAAATACGTCGTTTTGTACTGCTAGCGCTCTGAAGTTAGCCACTTAAGTTGTACATTGTCAATTTAATCGCATGTTACTATAATGGTTTTTTGATGTAACTATTAATTCATATTCCTATCTAAAGGAAAAATAATACGAAAATAACAATATCTAATTAGTATACAATTTATGTTTGTATAGTGACTGTCATTGAAACTTAATTAACTGTAAATTGTTTAATGAAAGTCAACTAGGAAATAGCTGGCAAATTGAGTTGCACCGCAGACCAAAGCCAACCCTTGCGACTGCGACTGCAACTGCGGTCAACCGCGTAATGTTCATGTTGCACATTCAAAGCAGTATTTCGTAACCTTATGGCCTTTAAACGAACTACCTATTCAATTAAAATACCTAACAAGGCTCTATTTCATACAAAAGTGGTACCTGCTTAGAAATCTGTAAATAAAAAATACCTACTAGATACAGTCCTGCCACAGCTATACTTTTCTCAAACTTGGATTGATATTTTTGTTTTGCTTTTTTCCAAATAAATTTTACTTTTCACTTTTTAATATGTTGGTCTGAGTCTTCCAAAAAAAATCCAAAATTTAGAATTGAGACACCGATTATTCCAAGACGGCTGATCCGATAGAAATGGTTCAAACATTATAACATCAGGTACGCATATCTGATATTAAAAACGCTTTAAGAATTTACAAATAAAATTGAGAAAGCAAAACCACGATAAAAATTTATATCATTTGGCCCCACCCAACTTCAAAAGACGTTTTTCAAATGTCAGATATGCGTAAGTACCTAATAGTAATTATGCAGCTTTTAATATTATTTCTTGCTTTTTAGAGTTGTTTATTTTTGAAGCTGTTTTTTAAGGTTTTTCAAGGAGGTCTTGTTTCTTTTAAAACGCTTTTTTCATAAACGTTTATCGTAACTCTAAACTTATTATACTAAATAAATAATGTCCATCAGGATTGAGGAGCCACGCCAGCTTTCTATGATCGTAACAGACTAGTTGTTCTACTAACACAAAATAGAATGAAATTGTAAATCAAAATTAAAAATAATATTAACGATCTATTAACGATCTACGAACGAACGAACAATAAAAATAAAAATAAAAGTTTCCTAGCCAGTGTGTTTTATTCCGGTTCAAACTCTTGATTAAAAAACTAACCACATTCATTTTGTTTACGTAGAAAAGCTAAAATTAAAATAAGCTCATTAATTAGGGAAATAAACAAGTGGATAGATACTAGTGAATGGCTGCAATCTAATAATCAGGGCTATTCAGTGGCAATCCAGCCGGAGACAGGAGGTTTGGCGAAATTAATTTCTATGGAGCAATCACGGGGGCGATCGAGAGTTCTGATAACTTCTTCAAACTGAATGAAATTGTATAATGCAGTTATAGAAACGGTCGACAATTATCTGGTCAACACTCATTGCTTCCATTATTATAGAAAAAAATAATTCACATGAAAATTTCTTATTAAAGCTTTTTTTATTCATAAACAAGATTATAGGTCTCTATTTGCTATTTGTAAAAAATCACACTCTACTATTAAATTCAATTCATTTTTATTTTTGATTTTGCTATTTACATTAGGTGTGTGGGTAAATGCATTTTATTCGGTATAAAAAAAGGAGAAAGAAGAAGCCAAGGAGCCGTGGAAGATCACCGACCCGATGAACCGATACAGTTAAGAAAGTCTGGCTAATACTTGTGACGTCATGCAGCTTAAATCAGCTATTGGTGACTTTCCATGCTTCCAAAGAGCAGTCACCTATGATAGCATTTCACACAAATTCGCACTAAGAGCTCAAACACACAGAATGCGTTCCGGCCATCCGATCCGATCCGCAAATCGCTGCGATTTATGCGAAGTATGCAGTTCTCTTATCCCTGGTTGCGTTCCGGTCGCATAAATCGCAGCGATCTGGGGATCGAATCGGATGGCCGGATCGCATCCTGTGCGTTTGAGCTCTAAGAAAGAAACTAAAACATCAATGAAATCACTAAAACAAATAGCATCGACGTCGATTAAGGTTTGAATCCACGATAATTTTCACTGAACCGACAAACCAACCGGCAAAGTCAACATATTCTCTAAAAACAAAATTACTGGTACATAGTTGCAAAATGACATTCTTATGTTAAACGTTACAAGTAAAAATAACACGTCAACCGTCGTACATGGCTATGTGATGTTTATTACGTGGACAAAACACTGTTACAACGTGTCGGCTGAGCGACAAACTGTGCGTCGGAATCCACATGCCAGATACATTCCAAGTTTTATAGGAAACTTTAAAAAAATAGTTTTTATTAAATGACTCAGGGTCCAAAACCAAGCATCTTGAAAAATCACGCACTTTTATTGGTTGCAAATTATACTAATTATCATTATTGTACTATCATTTACCTACAGTCTTATTATTTCATTAAATTTAAAATTAGAAGCGCACTGCCAAGAAAATACAAAGTAAAAAGAAAAGACGACATATTGTTTCTTTTTCTCTCCAGCACGAAATGGGCACTTTTGGCGCGTAAAAACTCGCAGCAAAATCGATTTTTGCTGCAAGCGTGTGGCGAAGGGATTTTTCAATTTCTAACACCACCTTTTGAAACAATAAAGAAAAAAGAAGTAGAGTGACAAGGGTGAGACATGTTAAAATTTTTATGTAAGAAAAGGATAGCAAGAATACTATTTTTAAATGTTGTCGGACATGGATTAAAAAGTATAATAAATAATACACAGATAATACCAAAGAGTTTTAAACAAGGATTGGTGAAAATAAGAAGGTTGATAATTCACAATAAAGAGTATGGTCAAAATGAGGATACGACCTCATGATATAAATTAAATAAGAAAAAATAATGAAATACAATAACAAATTAGTGTTTTTATGGTTGTATATTAATAAATAAGATGAAATATTCATAGATAAAAACACAACGTAATGTAAAACAAAATGTCAGGAATGTACTTTTACTTTTTACTCTATGAATCAATTTTTTCAGCATAGGTTTGATTAAACTATTATATTTTTGTGATACAATACAAAAATGAGTGCGTCATACGATGAAGATACTCGTAGTTGTCAAACTTTAAAAGTGTTGAGATAACAAGTTTCTAATGCTGAATTTAGCTTTTTACCAGGAAAGTCACGTGAAAATAACTATTCTTACCTATAATACTTTTCTCACGGGTAAAGGTGAAAAGTTGTATGTTTAACTCGCAGCACAAATCGACTTTGGCCTCTAGTAGAACAAATAACTATTTTTCAAGACTATGTATACTGGTTGGTATGGACTGCTTTTTATGTTGTATGTTTTGTTACAATCAAAAGAAATACTAGTCTACGACAAATTCTCTCTTCTATAAAAAAAAAGGACACTGACTTCGAAATGCAACAAAGTCACAAATTACTCTTTGTACGGCTCTACACGGCCTAGTAAATAACATTACAATAGAGATATAATTCTTGGACCATTTCGATTCGCAGATGCGTAGATAAATATGCCTAGAGACGGCTGGTTAAGTGTTTATCTTACTCGGTTTGGTATCTGATTAAAATGATAACAACCTCTCGTTAACTTTTGCTGAGCGTTCGGTTGTTGATCTGGATAATTGTGCTATAAAAAAACTTGTATCTGTAAAAATGCTACTGAAAACCCACTGAAGTGAAGTAATTTTTATATTAGTAATTAAACTCTTAAACTAACATTAATCATCATTACATGCACAACACCCACTGCTAGACATCGACCTCTCACAAGGACCTCCACAACGACCGATCCCGCGCTGCCCACATCCAGCGACTTCCCGCGACCTTTACCGGATCGTCTCGGTCCGCTATGTGTCGGAGACCTACTCAGGAATTCCGTCCGATGTGCGGTCGCCATACCGGAACATTTCCGCCCCAAAATCCGTCGATATCAATAAAAAAATACCCTCTGATGGCAAACCAATCAAAATAAATCTCAATTAAGGAACGACAGATCAATAAATGTTTTGATTGGGTTTTTTTATTCTATTTTTCATATACCTAAGTCTAACTGAAATTGAGCTTAGGGACCAAATCTACTGAAAGTGAACGATTTTTTGAAGAATTATTTTCGATACGGTTCAATTACAATTTAAATGAGACCAATTATCGTGATTATTCAAAATTCAAAACTCATTTATTCAAGCACTTGTAAATGTCAAAGAAGCTACGCCATCGGTTCGCAAACCCTAAGCGGGAGACCTTGTAACGAGAAGAACCGGCAAGAGACTCGACAAGGGCTGCTTTTTTCTCCCTGTATATTTTAATAGAGGGCAGGAGAGCCCGAGACGTTTGCCAACTGGGGGGGGGGGGGGGGGCTTAATAAATTGCTATAGTTACATCTCTTTCTCGCTGTATAGCAATTAAAAGAGACGCATTGATAGCCATTCATAAAACTGACAAAAGAGGCAGATTAAGCACAGCAACCTCCTCGAGCAAATTCCAACAAGCAGTTAGAGCAACTATGGACCGAGACCGATGGAGGCAAATCATAAAAGCAGCCGGTGATCGCGATCCTCAGTGATGTGGGAACGATTAAAAGAGAGAGAATTATCGTTGTAATAGTGTACCTAAACAGAGCAGCCTCTAGAATGTACAAATTTATTCTATTTACCCCCGACGCAAAAAGAGGGGTGTTATAAGTTTAACGTGTTTGTGAATCTGAGTATCTCTCTGTGGTATCGTAGCTCTCAAACGGATGAACCGATTTTGGTTTAGTTTTTTTTTTTGGTGTGAAAGATAATAGTCAATAGACAATAGTCAGAAAGTCATGTTTCAAGAAAATTTGTTCAGTCGTTTTTGCTGAATTACTTGATATGGCACATGTCCAAATGACATTCCATAGTTACATACATGATTACCTATTAGAGGATTAATTAGAATTTATTAATATTTTTATATAATATAATTATAAAAACGAAATTTTAGAATCTTAAAAAAATTGGATATTTGACTTGCACATAACAACATTATTATAAAGTGGACTCTATTACCACGTGACGGTTTACTGTTTCCTCCATACAAAGTAGTTTTTTTTTCTAATCATGAAAAAATAGTTCTAACACGATCTACCTGGTAGCAATCAACCGTATTCGCGATTTTGTTATAAAAAATCTTTCTACTGTCGTGGAAACCTCATTTGGAAATAAAATCAGCCATATCTTAGTTGCAAAGAGTTTTTATATAAACGAAGGCAGTCTTTAGTCGACTAATTGTGACGTATTTTACGATCAATTCACTGTAAGAGGAATTAAAGGGTGATTGAAGATAGTATGGTTTTTGAGACGAGTTCGATTTATGATGCCAGTGATGCTTTGGATGGCCTTTTAAGGCCCCATCGTCGTTGAAACGTTTTAGTATTGAGAGAAATTACCGCAATGAGGACTAACAGGAAGTGGAAAAAGTAATAACAGTTTGCAGGGTTGCCAGGAGACAGGAAAATCCGGAAAAACCTCTTCAAATTGCATATAATTCAAAACATTATATAGCCTTGTTAAAACATTGATTGCAACTGAATAACAAGAATAGTAACTCTTGTATGACTTGGTTTGAGATGATCGTCTCCTTGACCAGTAAAAGATATAAAAGTGACAACCCTGCCGTTAATAGTTTGTCCCCAATCAGTTATAAAAACTGAAAATTCCGTTTTGCTTTGCGGTTAAACCAACCGCAATTTCATCTACTTTACGAGGTTTTAAAATAAAATGGTCTTTCGATCTCGATACGGTTTTTTCTGTTTAACTGACTTTCTGTGCCTGTATTATGATATGAGTTTGCACAATTACTTTTCTATACTCTATAGCGAGTGTAGTTAGCAATAAGGAAGTTTCCTTAAAAGCGCTAGTCTGCACACTAGTGCTGCCGTTGGGATAAAAAACGGTCAATAGCGAGTCGGACTCGCGCACCGAGGGTTCCGTACCATCAATCTGAAAAAGTTTACTATTTAGAGACATCGTTTTATTTTTCCTGTAATCTTTACATAAACTTTTAGCACATAAAATCATTTCAGATTTTTCTCTATGCAAACCTCGGAGATAAGGGGGGTTATTTTTTTACATTTTTCATCAAAGTCGAAAACAAAAAATATTTTTGAAAATATGCATGCAGCGCTCTTTCATATGGGGTATCATATGAGAGAGCGCTGCTTGCACATTTTCTATGCAGTAGTAGCCTCACTTCGAATTTTTAAGACCCCCTTTCAGTCCCTGTTGCAAAAAATATGTAAATATAATTATTAAAATAAAATTTTGGAATCTTAAAAAAAATTTAAACTTCCTTAAAAGTTGTCATACAAATGTCAACTACTGTCGCTATCAAGTGTAGTAAGCGTAAACTATAATACGCGTAGAGTATCAAAATGACGTCACCAGCCTCTAAATTATTTAAGTCTTCTGCTGATTAAGTTCTTTCATAATATGCCAGAACGAGCACACATTAGTAAAAGACCACCGACGATAGCTTTTTCTGTTCATAACACAGCATTGAAAATCAAAATGTTTAAAAATGAGCGGATTTCTTAAACTCACATTGCCAAGTAGCGTATTGGCATTCGGATTGTCCCGTGGGATTATTCTGTCAGTTGGCATCATTAATTATTGATGGAGATGGCACAAAACGTCGCTGGCAATCGACACCAGCCGCTAATGACAATGGCTGGCACTAAATACAGCTTATTGATACGAACTTTGAAGAAAACCATGATGTTTTTGTTTGGGATCATTGACTTGTATTTTGTAAATCCACTTTTCAATAAATGATTATTTCATTGGTTGATTTAAAAGGATGAGTATGTTTACGTCAACCTGATTAGCAACAATTTAAAAAACTGTAGTATAAGCTGGTTACAGTACTTATGAATATCCAAAAGCTTACACTAACACTACACTATTGGTACACTTATACATTTTGTCTGTTTTCGGAAAAGCCGTAGAACAAATGTTGTTGTTTATGATGTTAGTAATCTACTCCTGCGAGTTTATTGGTGTTTTAAAAATAACCCTGTATAGAGTAGGAGAACTTGTAATAAGAAAAATCGGCAACAGGCGAAACAAGATGTAAAAATAAATAATATTAGAAAAAATACTAGAAAAAGTCGACTCACTCGTAGCATCTCAGACGGGACTCGAACCCGCACCCTTGGGATTCCGGCCCAATGCACTGACCAATTATGCTACCGAGTCGCCTCGGTAGCATAATTGGTTTATCTTTATATTAAAATAGCATTGTGAATGCGAAAAATATAATCAATTTAATAAAAATAAATAATTCATTGAATATTATTAAATTTTGATTTTTCGCATTCACAATGCTATCTTTATATTAAGATAAATAATATTAGAAAAAATAAAAAATATTGCAGGACTCGGTAGCATAATTGGTCAGTGCATTGGGCCGGATTCCCAAGGGTGCGGGTTCGAGTCCCGTCTGAGGTGCTACGGGTGAGTCGATTTTTTCTAGTATTTTTTCTAATATCATTGAATATTTCTTTAAGAACGAAAACTACAACAATAAGACAAAAATATTTATAAGAAGATTAGAAATTACATGTAACAATAATTTAAGGATGAGAAAAAACAAATATCGTGAGTCAACTGATATTGTTTGAGAAAATCGGTTAGAGATCCATTTTCCTATCATTATCACATAAAAATCTTTACTTGGAAGCAGAAATTGAATATTCTTCACATTGTAAGATTGAAATGACAGCTGTTCAATCGCATCAATATCAGGCCAAACAGGAATAAACGAAGGAAGTCGTTTTGAATCGGAAAACTCACTTTAGTGTAATAACCGTGTAATTAGGACAGGATAGCCCGCTGACCATCTCTGCCCAAATGACAAGGTGGCGGCCATATTGCGGCATAATGCGTAGTTGCGCACGCACAGATTATAGTGCGAAGATATATTAGTGGCGACACACAATGACAGACTGGACGATCTGTCGGCCCGTCTTCGATCGATCGATTCCTTTTTTATAGTCTTATGAATTTATAGAGGCAAACGGACAAATCGATGGGCCGGTATACTTATTTCTTGGAAACCACTTCAATGATAATAACGTTAAAGTTGTTTCAAACAAAAACTCTAACTATCTTTCTCATCAGATCTTGGCAATTAATATTGGATGTCCCTTGGGCGCTTCGTTTGTAATTTCTTGATTTCTGCGGATGTTTATAAACTTAATAACTTTTCTTATACTGAATACCCTATGACTTCACGTATTAATCTTAGAAATTATGAGGTGGAATGATGAAATACAGATGGTTTATCAAAAGTTTGTTATCAAATAAGCTCGATTTCTAGTCCAAATATTATATTGAAAAAAAATTAATATAAACACAATGCACCTACCACTTAAACATTTTCAAAGTTATAAAGCACTAGTGGCTAGTGCTTTAAAACTTTAAAAACGGCTAGTGACTTGCCAATTATGATTCTTGGCCCGACCATACGGTCTTTTCTGGGGATACCAATCACTACGAATTACAGATTTTAAAAATAATTACAAATTACAAATTTTAAAATTATCATTTAAGTGATTTTGTTTTACTTCAGACGAATCTTTTTTGACCCAGGTCCATTTGTGGCTGCAAAATCATGAACGTCTTTGCCGTAGAGCGCACGCAATTGTCGACTGGCTCCCTTAAAGGCTGTTCCATTATCCGAAAAAATGGTATTTGGACTTCCTCGGCGTGCAGCAAATCTCCGCAGGCACATGATCGCAGAGTCAGTCGAAAGGGTGTGCGCAACTTCTAAATGTACCGCTCTCGTTACTAAACAGGTAAAGAGTGCTACCCATCTTTTCTCACGCCTAACCTTTCAAACCATTTTTATATCACTTCAGTGTATTTGAAATAAGTTTGCAGAAGAAATTGATTCTAAATAAATCAGGGTAATGAAAAAGAAATAAAACATATTCTTTTATACAAAATTGGTATGATGGAGTAGCCGATAGGCAACCTTAAGGCACACATACTTAGCTACACAGTTTAGCACATCAAAAAATATAAAATTTAAAGTTCTCTTAATTCATATACACTTTTAAGACTTCCGCGCGTACAGTTCATTGGAAATAAACTATTTAATTTTTAGTGTTATTTTAGAATTATTTAGTTTGGATTTATTGGTTTCTTACTGACGTTTCGATTTCTCTTAATTAAGTTTAAATTACTCGTGAAAATTATAAGTAACTAGAGACTATAGAATAAAATAACCGTTGACTGAAAGTTCGGTAACTACCTAGATTTCGGATCTCATAAAACTATCAAATTTTCTAACCATGCTTTATTCCTTTCACATGTTTTCATCATTCAAGATTCATCTAGCTACTCCCAGATAAGTACTCACGTTTCGCAAGTTATTTTCTTCCAACTTTTCAAAACCTAATCCAACAAACATAATTAGTACGAGTCTCAGATATAATTTGATAACACATCTCAATCCAGTCCCGGAATACCGACATCGAGAACAAAACGCTACACAGCGAGGAACCTCCGCGTGTGCTATGCACCGCCACTGTCTCCACAAAAAGCTGCGCAAGCGTCGGCATCCTACCCTAATAGCTAGCCATATCGGACACGACCACTTTTTAGACGTTATTTTAGGTACCGCACGCTGAAGTGACAACCTATTGGTTTGGCATTGCAAACAATCTGTAGGATTTATTATGAAACGTTGCGGTTACGTTTTAGAATAAATGAACGAAACTATTGAAAATTAACCAATAAAGTTTAAAAGATACTTAAGCCCATTAGTGCTGGGACACGGGTCCATATGTGAATCTATAATCCTCCTCTCTCGCTACGCTCGCTCATCGTCTAGTCGTCTGTTTACCAAAGGTCCTAACATAACTAGTCCATCAAATGTTTTTATAGTACTAGTCAAATTATGACTATGAAGCACATAGTAACAAATTATGCCATTTGTATATTATGTTAAATTACTATTATGCGTGATAACAATATGCATTTAACATTTATGCTTACCAAATTTTTGCCAAATGAAATTAGTACAAGCAATCGTTATGCGAATGAAACCATTCTGCGAATATGCCATTATGGGAAAAAACTTTATACCGTACCTGTTATACCAAACCATATTATGACATAAAATTTTATGCGCATCCCTGAGTCACAGGCCTTCCTTATGGGTGGATAAGGAGAACGGGCCAAAGGCCCACTACGCGGGCCCAATGCAGATTGGTGGGTGTTAACAACTGCAAAATGCAGCCGGGATTAACGAGTTAACGTGCCTTTTAAATCACGGAAGAGCTCGAGATATAAAACTTTTGGTCACCCATTCCATGACCAACCCCTTTTTTTGCTGAGGAAAAACGCAACGAATTTTTCTGAACTGCCGCAATTGCAGGGCGATGCGCTAACCCACTGCGCCTTCGAGCTCCTCACAAAACACATAAACAAAAATTTGCCCCTAACTAACAGAATGCGAACCCGGGACCTTTTGCTTAATAGACAGGAACAGAATTGCTATCATTGCACCAAATGGCGGTCGTCCTAGACAAAGTTTGAATTGAAAGAAAGCTGGCATGGGAGGCAGACGTACTATGTATGCAACACGAATGCTGGTTACAATCCGCATGATAAGAAAACGGCCTAAGAGATTATGGTAAGGCCTTTAAATGTTCTACTAATGTAATGTAGTTAATTAATTTGATGGTGCTACCTCCTTACTAGCGGGAAGCAGTGTGGTCAAATGGGATTCCAAGCCATGTGTGTACCATCACTGTACCATCCATTATACTACTTGTACCACAGGGTAAAAAAAATTTGGTGATATTGTACTGACTTAAATTACCTTTTTAGTTACCAAGGCATTTTTATGGTAAGGCATTAAAAAATCAAAATTAGCATTTTATATACAGTTTTTATTTAATGAATGATCTTATGCTGAATTTAACTTTGTTTTCCTCGTTTTCCTAAAATACAAAACATTAAATCATAATAATTACTACATACATTATATATGTTATTCCCGAGAGATGATATATAGAATAAAGGTTATTGAAGATTACACATCTCTATGATACAAATGTAAGATTTCAAAATTCAAAGTTCCTTGTTGGTCTGAGATGGAAATGTCCGTCACTTTTTTGACATCCTTGATTATTATGATTGTGGACCTGACAAAAATGTTCCAAAGCTAAAAATGTTATTGAAGCTATCCTATGTCTGCTGCAAAAACTATAAATTGGCAAAGGACTACATTAGAAATTTCGGACACATTGAGGTAATATGCGCTCTAAAACTGAACAACCCCAAAAATGTTCAATTGTTAAAGTACTTACCGGTAGTAAGGAAAAGGTTGCGGCACATGCAAGTCCATGGGCATGGAAGCATGCGCATGCGAATAGTCATGCTGCATGACGCCGTGCACACCATGGCCCAGCATGGCTGCCCACGGCGACGACGCGAACCCGCCCGGATGATCCATTTTCAAAATCACTGTTCCATTTCCAAATTCACTGTTCCAATACTCCAAATCACAGTTCCATTTTTAAAACTGACACTCCATTCTTTTGTTTGGCACTTTCTTGATCACTGGATTTTCGTTCACGGTTCTATTTCTTCAAGATTAAAAAAAAGTCATTTTACCTATTTCAAATGTTCACCTCCATTTTGTCAGCAGCGGAGACGCAGTTACTGTTTACTAATTTCGGTCAAATACTGTTAAAATAATTTAAAACTAATATTGACAGCCAATGTGTTCATTTCACACCAAGTGTTATAAAGTTGGTAGGTAATAAAACGGGCATATTAATATAAGTAAATATTGCTTAACTGTTCTATGAACGTCATGGATTTTTTAAGTAATGAAAACTTCTTGGAAGTTTATTTTAAAAAGCCATTACTTGTTGAAAGAGAAAGCCGAGCTGGGTATTAGTGGCAGTACCAACAATCTTCGTGTTCGCTAATTACCCAATGGTTTTGATAACGGGCCGCTATTTATTTTATCATTTGCCTCTTAAGTAGGTACCTACTTGGAAATGCTTTTTTCAAGTAGACTTTTTTTAAATCCAATTAGATATTTGAATTTTAAATAAGACAATCCAAAGTTGGTGTTCTTATATTGTATTGCAAAATGGTTCGTGTAATTATTAAGTATTTTCTGAACAACTTATTTTCATTGTTATTTAATTTATTAACACTATGCAGTTTAATATTTACAAACATTTGCAAAACGAATTGAAAATCTCTCAGTGCTTAATTATCCATGAAATAATTACAATTCAAAGGATTCTTCATAGTACTGGTCGCGTGTAAGGATTCTTTATGCAAATCCAAGTAAAATTTGCTCAGCCATTACAGAGTGATTAAGTAACAAACATAATAAGCTTTCGCATTTATTTAGTATTTCCTCTAACGAGGTAACATTACGCCGGAACACCCAATATGTTGACCGTCTGCGTTTGCGCAATCCATATTGTTTTCTTCAAATCGGCATCGGCACCTATTAGTAAGACCGACGTGTTTGCTCTCAGCCAAAGTATTTATTGCGTTTGTTGTGTTAACCTCAAGGGATTACAGGTTTTTATTGTTTGTAAAGTAATAACATATGTTTGATTTGGCTCCGGTGTGCGAGAATCGGTGTGGTTTATGTTACGGTATTTTAGCTCTTGCCACCTTCGCACTGAGATAAGTTTGGTACTTCCACTTTAGTTTTGAAAAAATATGAAAAGCTTTCTTTTTAATTGCTTTTCACATCTATTTTTCTTTTCTTATTTTGAAAACCGATTGTAAGTACAATAATATTATAAATATATTTCAAAAAGTATCACGCACATAATTTAATCTTTTATTTATCTTTGGAACTGACCGAAAAAAGTAAACACAAATGCGTATAAAAAAATTAAGTCACAGCACTATCAGCACTCGTATCACCAAGGAGTCACGTTACCACAAAACATTTCGGGGCACTAACGCAGAAAAAAAAGTAAAACGTCAAATTTCCCGCGCTCAGAGACGTTCGGAAACGCGCGCGTGCATGCATCAGTATTTACATGCATTTCGGTAGAATGCGCGAGGACGCGTGTGCCGAGTTTGTCGGTCCAGCGGTCATTGAGGATCTGCTATCAAAACTATACGGCGGCGTGGCTTGGATGTGTGCGGCGAACCGGCCTGGCGCGGCATACGAAATGGCTCGCACGGAGAGCGCGGGCTCAGCTCCGCTCGTCGAATTCTGGATGTCACGTACCGTGTAATTGGGTTAGGATTACGTGACGAAACCCGCTGTCACGTCGTCTCCTGACCTAATTACTTTCGCTAAAATCTTTGAGTATAAGGAAAATCATACAGGTGCGATAAGAATATTGAGTATTTTTTTATCAAAATATGGAATTTAGAAAGTGTAGCTGATTTTTATTAAATCAAAACAAATAGTATTCATAAAACTTTTAAGAAACAGTCTATGTTTCACTCGACATTTTTTTATTAGAGTAGAGATAGTATGCAACCAAACACAAGTAGCTTTAAAGTAACCGACAACATTCAAATTCCCACGAAAAAAAATTTCACCTGTGACCTCAGCGCAAAGTTTTGACGAGTAACTGTCAAAGCATTAGTATAATATCTCGAGTAGTTATAACCACTATAAACTGGCCTCTTTGGCCTCGCGTCTGGTGGAAAATCTCTTCTAAATCGCGGCTTTAGTTTGATAGAGACAGCTCAAGATATGTCAGTCTGTAACTTATACAGTCGTACAAAATTGCGCAGTGTCACACGTGAGTAATGCTTAACGGTGATTCCACTCTGGTTATTGAATAAATATTGCTTTGTTCAAAATGTTCTCTTGAAATTGTGAACGTATTTTTTGCAACAATATCCTTTTACGACGTGGAATATGCTAAGTGGAGATCGTTAGCATATGAATACGTAATTCTGTTAAGGGAAAGCTATTGCAATGTTCTAATAGTTCAAGGAGAATGTTTCTCAATTCAAGTTATGAATGTTCTAAACAGGATAACACATTATCCTCACGGCAGAAAAATATTTATAAGAAATGGCTACATTTAAAAAAAAATGACGAAGAAAACAATTTCTTACCGGTGGTTTTATATATACATTCGTGATTCTACATGAGTAAGAATATATACTAAATGATGCAAATTTTTAACTTATAGCTACACCATTACATAAAATCATTTGAAAATACAATAGCGACATAAAATTATTTCTCGTCACGTAGGAAAAGTAATCTTATAACAACTATAAAATCCCTTATAGAAATTTATCCTTTTCCATGCAACTATAGGTACCTACTAATGATAGATTTAATTAAAAACACATTTTTTTTTTAATATTACTTACGTCATCAGAATAATTCATTTACGAGCAAAAATGTTTACTCTTTCATTATACAAATGATTATTGTTCCACAGCTCTGTTCCAAACAACTAAATGATCGATTTATTTGGTCAGCAAGCACCTATTACATAAAAGAATTGCGATTATCGGATACTATTCATCGTTTTACTCGATATTGAACCTTATTCGTCAGTCAATAGTGTCACGGAGTGGGACGAACATTGTCCACATATCGCGATTGTTTTTACACGACTGCCCAAAAAACAGAGAGTTCATGTATGTTTGTACGTGGGTATGTGAGTTTCTTTATTCCACCATAACTTCTAAATGCCTTAACAGATCTGGATGTATGGGGTATCTTTAGAATCCTTACACCACCCCGAGTAACACTGGCTATATTTCTATAGAAAAAAAAACGATTTGACGTCTGTACGACGTCACTTTCAAATGTGGATAAAAATTTGTTTTCTACAATTATTACAATATGGGCATCAAATGAAAGATCTTAATAAGCACATTCCTAACCTATATAACTTGTCACTAAAATGTGTAAAATAAAAAAAAAACTTAAACATTATTAAAAACAGGCAGGGCAGTCATTGTAAGTATTTGATATTTTTTAAATTTATTTATTTTTTTAATAGGCCTGCAGAACCAGAAAGAAACTGCAAAAGGTCATCTCTCAATCAATCATAGCCATGAGTATTTCAATATTATTATTTTCATCTGAGTATATTTCGATATCAGCAGAAACAAAATCCTAATTTACAAGCCCTCTCTGGACAGCAAAAGACCTCTTGAATGAGTAAAAAAATTGTCGGTTCAAAAATGCTTATTATGTAAGCTTATAATATTTGACTTTGTGTTTTCTAAAGATTATAATGCAGTAAAACTTGAATATTAAATTGATGAGAAAAAATATAATACTAAATGATATACTAGAAAAAATACGACTCGCCAGATCATGATATTATTTAGTATTATACAAAAATAGCATTGTGAATGCTAAAATCTCAAATTTAAGAAAAAATATGTTCATCAAACAGCATATAGCCCTTAAGAAAGTGTCGCTAAACTCAGTATGTTGAGGTTCTGCTCATTGGCCGGCACATAAAAAATAATGACTTAATTAAGGTCCTCAGTAATTAGTATTTCAATTGAACTGATTATTGGCAATTAAACTTCCATATATTTTCAGTTAATTTGCATACTTACAAATGGATGCTGGAAAAGCCTATTTTTATACATAGCTTAGTTTTTAAAGAGTCTGTTTGTTATTGAAGTTATAGATTTTAGGCATTCAAAATGCTTTTTTTTATATTAAGATAATTAATATACCTACTAGAAAAATAACTAAAAAAAATCAACTCACGCGCAGCATCTCACTATCTAATATATTATCTTAAGTATGTTTATTGTAAATGCATAAAACAAATGAAACAATGTTAAGTTACTTCAAAGATAAGATATACTTCAAAGAAAGACTAATATTATCAATTAAAGAAACCTTAAGCCATTTCTGACATTTTGTAGTTATCTTTTAAATTTTTTGCACATCGCAAATTCTGTCTCATAATTATCCTTATTACATCACCTAGATAGCTTAAAGATAGCTCTTTAAGCTATACATTTTCTTCGATAGAGCATTAATATCCTATCAATCCTATTAATATGTATAAATATACCCTTAACGTAGTTTAGCCATCATGTAAATACATACGAACATGTATGTATATGCGTCTAATGACCATTAAAGATATAATATTATTCCATCTAAGAAAGCTCTAAATCATTTAAATGAAAAACATTAATTGGAATCAACACCCTTTATTCATGGCAATGCATCTATCCAAGTACTTACTTAACTTTTTTACGCAAAAACACATGTGGATAGGGTGATTGTCCAATATAACTTGATACCCCTGTATAAGGCGCTGTTACTTAAAAGAAAAGTCAAGTTACGTTGGCCGAATAGCAATGGTCGACACTTAAAAAAAAGGAAGTATGATTTACTGCTATAAGCTCCCTCTTTAGGGAAACACAAAGTGAAGTTATTATCCTCAAAGATTTTAGATAACAAGAAAACTCAATAAACTATGTACTTTTACTAGTTCACTACTTACTACATTTTAAAATTATTAATAAGTAGTGAAACACTTTTAAAATATTAATGTTTTACGTGATCCAACATCACCTGTTTAACATTAAAACCGCTAATTTTTATGCAGCCTTACAAATTCATTTAATGTCTACCTAGAGCCGGCAATTATAATTAAAAAAAGTTTGAGCGTGCGCCGCTCTCCAGCTACGTAAGAGTGAGAGAGACGCAGATAGTTCGACGGCGCAATTTAAATTTCGAACGTCGTGTTCGGATTGGCGGGAAGAGGCGGTGGGCGAGCCCCGTCGGCGGGTGGGCGTGGTGCAGTGATAAGGTGTAAATTCTGTGCCATAAATATAATAAATTAGTTTAGTCTTGTGAACGTTTGAGTTCCTATGAACGTAGTACGGTAGTTGCTACGATGCTACGACGTAGACTTATGAGCAAGCTTTACAAAAAGCTTAAAAGGAGTTATTGGGGACAGTAACACTTCTTTGAAGAGGTCTAAATGAATAAAATAAATTTTAGCATTTAATTGACATCAAGGCTTACCTGTTAAGTGTATTATTTACAAAGATTTCATTAGAACTTCTCAAAATTAGACTATTTTGAACCAATTTATCAATCCAATACCACATGTAAACACAAACCTCCTTAAATATATTTTTCAATAAATCGTTGAACTACTCCAATAAGTCCTTGACCGATCTATCAGTACATCACGTACTACACATTGCCAGACCAAAACCACCTCTGTTCGCTTGCAATAAAGTCGTACATCAACCATAGAACCACCGTGGGGTGTATTACGTATGCCGCTCGCGTTTGCACCAATCGATGACGGCCGGGAAATGAAAACTTCCGAAACACGAGTGCTGTGGATCTGCAACATCTGGTCGGGGCTATATCGCGTTCAACTGTTTAGTGGTTTAGTGTTCTACGTGGCAGATTTGTGAAAAATCTGATGAAAACTTATTCGTCTGTAAAATTCACGGACAAATACTTAGGTAATAGGATAAATGATTCTTTTTAAGTCATTTTATTTACTAATAAGTTTCCAGATTTGACGAAACTCAATGATACTGACAGCTTCATCATTAAGAATGCTTCAGCCAAAGATGTTAAAATAAAACTGCAAAATGTTGAATTGTTGGTTATACCTGAGTATAAAATAATACAGTTTTCGCTATTTATCTCTTGTACAAAGTCTTTACTAGGGTGTCATACATAACATAAAGTTTTATAGAAATACTTACTTATTTCCTGTTTTAAAATAGCCTTTTAAACTATTTTGATTACAGACTCTTCTCCAAGATAAAACCAGGCGCACGCGATCGATAGCCCGCGCGTGATCGGGGCATTAACGCAACAGGAATGGCTGAAAAAAAAATCCGGTTAAGCTTACCGTGTTTTTCAGGAGCTCTCCTGATATCATTATATGACGACCTCACTCATAACACCACCGTTGTCTCTGATTTCCATAACACAAGTGCTTTAAATACTTACTTTGGAATCGGAGAAATGTATGTGATGTTGTCAAATATTTATTTATATTTATAACTCCTGTCCTGTTTAAACCGTTTGTACTATTTCAGTAGCTGCCTCTTCTCCTGAATTGGACCAGGCGAGGTGGCGATATATAGCTTCACCTGATCAGGGGCCTTAACACAACAGGAATGTCTGAAGAAAAAAAATTCAGGTTCAGCTTACAGTGTTTTCAGGAGCTCTCCAGTTATCTCCTGCCCTTTTAAACCGTTTGTACTATTTCAGTAGCTGCCTCTTCTCCTGAACTCAACCAGGCGAGGAGGCGATAGATAGCTTCACCTGATCAGGGGCCTTAACACAACAGGAATGACTGAAAAAAAAATTCAGGTTTAGCTTACAGTGTTTTCAGGAGCTCTCCTGTTCTCCTGTTCTTTTTAACCGTTTGTATTATTTCAGTAGCTGACTCTTCTTTGGGATCGAACCAGGCGATGACTCCAAGATTGATCGTGGGCCTTAACGTGACAGGGGGTCTAGCTAAAGAAACATTTGCAAATCTTCGTTATCACTTCGCTTTTGAAACATGTATGGGATAGACATAAGGTTTCGTTATCAATCGAAATTTAAAACGTCAAATCCATCCATTTTTCGAAGTGAAGCGATAGCGAAAATTTGTAAATGTGACATTGGCTACGGGCTCAGGAATGACTGAAAATTTTAATGTTCAGTTCAGCCCCTGTAGCATGACGAGCTATTTACACGACTGCCCAAAAAAGAAGAATGTATTGTGTTCAGGGTTTGTGTGTGTTGTATGTATGCGAGTTTCTCTATTCCACCCTGATTGTCTGAGTACATCAGAATATCAAAGCGTAGACAACCCTTATGCTTATCTGTCTAAAATATTTAAATGTAGATTAAAAAAGTCGAGTTCGTTATGCTATGCTTGCAGGTTCATAGAACTTTCAGTTTCAAGATGAGATGTCATCAGATGAAAATCTGTAGAAAGTGACATTTGAATGCAGATTTTTTTTAGGTTCGCCTGCAAGTACATACAACTGACAGTTGTTCAAAAGCTTTTCCTGAGTCCTTTTAATAAACGTGACAATTTGTCACCTGTCATGACAATTTTATATCCATTGCGTCAACCGATTTGAAACTAAAACAAACTACTCATAACTACACCGCAATGTAAACCTAACTGTCATGACAATTGACAAATTGTCACGTTATTAAATAGTTCATAGTCCAGATCGCTCCTGGGGCAGCACAAAGCAACATTAGAAAACTTCGTTATCGCTTCACTTTCGAAAGATCTATTGGAATTAACAAAAGATTAACAACAAACTGATCATTTTCCTGCTTTTTCCTAGAAATATGGGTCAAAATACGTAAGTTTTTCTTCACTCAAATCAGAGTAGTTACCCTTTAACTTCTAAATTGGCATTAGCGTTCAAACAAATAGAAAGTTTAAGGAGAGCTGTTTAAATCGTAAAGTTTGTACCTTCCAGGATCGTGGTGGGGCTTGTCGGGATCGATAACGACGCGTGACTTGGGTGCTAACAGGCACCTGGCAGGAACAACTGGGAGCTGGCGAAGTACCGGGCCTCTCACTATGTAACTTTGTTGCAATCAACTCTGACAGAAATCGCAGTTACATTGCTGCTTTATTAAGAACCAATGTGACAACTATCTTACTTAAAGCAGCAATGTAACTGCGATTTCAATCGAGAATTGTTAGCAACAGAGTTACGTAATCAGCCCCCTGGTTGAGTGAAAAACGGGTGACCTTTTTAAGGGGCTTAATAGAGCAATGACTTGGCCTGCTATTGAGGCGGTTAAGCAACTATCAGTAAAGTCGGTCATCAGATGGATGACCAAAAAGGCACGCTAAAACATTGGTCAATCTGCATTGACTGCAATGCAACCCACGTAGTGGTTAATGCACATTCTCCAACATCTTTAATTTCCTTATGTTACCTGTGCCACAGTAGCGCTTCAACATGGTTGGAACTCACCTAAGTAAGCATCTGATTTTCGTATATCCATGTTAGTGCCCAAGCCAGTTAGTTTGTCATAGATAAACACTGTACGAGTAGTGGTAATTCTCAACCGCACAAAAATATGAAACGTTACCTATCTTGTTATTATTGAACTATTTATTTTTCCAACAATAATATACTAGAAAAATAAGACTCGCACCAGATCATATTCTCGGACGGGAATCGAACCCACGACCTTTGGAAGTTCGGTTCTGGTAAGCGGACTTCCTGTCTGTAACATAATCTGGTTCGAGTCGTATTTTTTCTAATATATATTTTTTTTTACTATAATTTTGTTATGATCACGGAAAAAAATTATCATAGGCAACTCTGATTCTACATTACACTAATCTTAGTTATTTTTAACCACTGTCTCTGAATCCGACAAAAACACTCCAACACCCAGCGCAGATTCTTCAAACAAAACGAAACTAGCGAGTGTCAGCAAAAAAAGCGCTAAATAAATACGTCATCAATGCCGTAATAAACACAAAAGCGGTCGTAAATCTAACTCGAGCGAGGCTCAGAGGCAAAATACACAAATTTATGGGAAAAAGGCCGAATACATCAGGCCCTCGGTCCGTCGGACGCAAGAAATCATTATTGCACAGGAATCCATACAAATAATTGGTCCGTAAACATGTCAGGGCGGCATCTCTGCCATGTATATTACAGTAGGGTTGCCAGTTACGTCTCGAGCTTTTGGAAGTACAGAGATGTGGAAAATTTCACCTTCTGTCCCTTCTTGGATGTTTAATGAAGGTCTCGATAGTGAGTGTCGCAATATTGTCAGTCAGATCTGCGGTTTATTTGGATTTGGATATTAAAAACTTTTAATATTAAAAAGTTGTAGTCTCAGAAAAAAAACAATAGCTTAGGTTATCATTGAATTTTATCTTATACGTATGTATCTCATATTTTATGTCATATATTTAAAAAAATAATATTTAACTTTCACGAAATATTGTATTTTATACTGTGAAAGAGAATAATAAGTATAATTGGTTTCAATTCCTAAAATACGATTAAAGATACTAAGCGAATTGCATTTGTCAAAACAATATTTTTCCTATTTCTGTTTCAGGGGAATTATATTGTCATTAACTGATGGTTGGCAATAACATTAACTACGAGATCGGCGTTGACATGGAGATATCTTTTTGTATATCTCATATTATAAACCAATAAAAAAACAATCATTAACTGACCCTTTTTAGTTACCGCTATGGCTCTCGGCTTTCACTGACAACACCATATTGGTAAAATCATAATATATTTAAGTTATAACGACAACCCTAGATCAGATTGGCCGAATCCGTCAATGTCGTATCGACAGAGGCGACGCGTCGCGGTTTTTTCGTCGCGCGCATGATCGACGCATCCGTGAGATGGCGTTGCTCACTGCGCCTGCGCACCCAAGACAATACATACTCATAATGGTTGGTATATTTAGACAATGAACATTTTAAGGTGCCAAAATTTTGCATTCGTTTTTAAGGTACTCGTTTTCAACGCTAGCCTTTCTCTCACATTGTTGTTTTATAGGCGGAAGGATGTCAGGATGCGGGTATACATCTTTCTCATACCTAAAAATATACAGTTCAAGGTTATTTATAGAGTTCTTTAGAAGCAGTGTTTCCGCCTTAAATACAAACATCAGCTGATGAACTTCAAAAATGCTGTCATCGACTTTTTCATTCGTTTTCAAGCAGCTGATTTTATTTCACGATTTCAGGATTTATTCCATAAAAAAAAATTGCTCGTAGTTATGAGCCCTATATACTTTAGCTTTAGGTTTTGCTTTATTTAATTTACACTTTGTATAAGCATGAGGACGACGCTAACGACTCGAGCAATGCGTAAATGCAACGATGATCAAAAGGATGCATTGTCTATTGATAAACTGAAACCCAAAATCTTTTTTATGAATCTATGATTGGTCGGTCGTTTGACATTTCGATCACTCTCGAGCTCATCATGTTGTAGGGCAGGTACTTTGCGATGCTCTAGGACAGGGATTCCCAAACTATTTTAGGCAACAGACCTCAGACCCCCATAGCCAAATTACTTTAAAAATCCTATCAAATATCAAGTGTAATTAATAATTATTCGTTTATGGCGACCCCTGGAAAACCAATGTTGACCCCAAGGGGTCGATATCGACTATTTTGGGAATCCCTGCTCTAGTATCTTGAAATTTGGCTCAGCAATGTCTCACAGCACAAGTGAAGGAAAAATCGAAAAAATGAGAAATACTAGTTAACATTTACTTGTGCATTTACTTAATAAAGTTATAACATAAAGTTACACTAAATAGAATCGCAAACCTAATTTCAATGAGGTGGCGATTCGATTTCACAAGCGATTGTCGATAAAAAGCACTAGTCAACCTAAATCGCCTAGCAAGTCGCCCAGAACATCGTCCCGTGTAAATGATCCCACGGGTCGATTTTCCGGGCGACAGTTATCAATATCGCGGTTAGATTCTTAGTTTAAAAGATTGCCAATGACTTCACCCTGTATACCTAAGTATGAAACATACAGATACTACTCTTTCTAAGAAAATATAATTTGCCAACTTCAATGTGCTTTGTCCTTCGAAGCAAAAACATCGGAAAATACCATCGCAAGCATTTATCCACCTTTCACAAAAGAAAACTGCCCAACAAAATTCAGTTTTTGCGATCGACCGAATGGATAGCATAGCGCTCGGCCGCGCCGCGCCGGCGCATTGCATCGATCGATCGATCGATCGTTAGTGCGGCATTCTGCCGACAGGTGGCGTCATTGTTCCCCTGTAATTATAATGTAATTAATGTACAGTCTAATTAAAACCATCAGATAAGTCGCATCACGGCTTATTGATGCACCAATTATTGTAATTAAAAGCCTCGCTCGGTGAACGGATACTGAAAAATAATTGCGTAAGTGTTCATAAATAGTTTCGTTGTTGTTTCAAATTATTTGGAGCGATAATTTGGTGTGAGCGTGTGAATAGCTTCGCTGCAATTTTTTTTTCCTATGGTACTTATTGACTGAGCGAGCTCAAAACGCAAACAAAGTGTCTACGTTTCAGCTTGGGCAAAAATGCTTTCGCATGTTCGTCCAGCTGTATATGTTTTTTTTTGGTCAATTCAGTTTTTCATATTTTTTAAAATATGAGAAAAATCATATTTCAGCTATTTCTAAAATAGTTCAAAAATTTAACAAACGCGAGGTCTACAGCTCTACATAACCACTAGTTAATTAAAAAGCATTATGAAATTATCATGTCTAACTCTACATTGGTTGACTCATTGACTGCGATATATTATATGGGTTTTTAAACTCATTCTTGTAATCCACAACCACCTAACTGTGTATTTGTTTGTCATGTCTTGACGCTTAAACCGCTGAACCAATTTCAATTAATATTGGTAGGTGTACAGAGGAGACAGATTGGACCTTGAATAAGAACATAAAAGTACTATGTACTATTTCCAAAATTTTCAAGGGAAACTAAATTCCACGCTAACTAGTTCTCTGGCAAAGACAAATAAATTATTCTAAGAAATATTTTCTAACACTTTCCATTTTACAATATCCACTTTGACGACCTCCGTGGTCGAGTGGCTCTGTACACCGGTTTTCAAGGACTTTGTACACCGGTATTCATCCCCGGTTGGGTCCATTTAGAAAACGAACTTTTCTATATTGGCTCAGGGGCCCTACTGGCTAACTTTTCGAACTTCAGCGGGTCTGCCGAGATTCAACTTAAAACAGATAAATCGAAGTAAGAAGTTTCGTATTGTACTATTCGCTGATGTTATTTAAAAGATATCGATGTTCGTGTGACATCATGAATTGGGGTTCGCCATTTTGGCCCGATTAGGGCTCGATTTATCTGTTTTAATTTGAAGCTCGGCAGACTTTCCGAAGTTCGATGCGTTAGCCGGTACGGCCCCAGATTTGGGTGTTTGTGATACCACCGTTGTCACCGATTTCCATAACACAAGTACTTTAGCTACTTACTTTGGAATCGGAGCAATGTATGTGATGTTGTCAAATATTTATTTATATTTATTTATTTACTGTTATATTCAATAAATTAATATAAATGTGATAAGGTAGGGATATGCAGCAAGTAATATCGTCGTTACTTGTGAATCCTCTTGATCAACTACGACAAGCCAGAGAAGACTTGAATCGACAATACTTGCCAGTTGGTCGCGCCCGGGAAGGTGCTACGAACCCTTCTGGTTGAAAGCAAAAAAAACCTTCGTGTAAAATACAACGCTACTGATCTTTTACTTGTTAACCGAGCGAGCGCGAAGCGTGTCCGTTTAAGCTTGAGCAAAAATGCTTTAGTTGTCGGTATGTCCAGCTGTTTTCCTCTACAGGGGCGTATTGTACTATTCGCCGAAGTTTTTTAGAAGATATCGATGTTCGTGTGACATCATGAAGTGGGGTTCGCCATTTTGGCCCGATTAGGGCTCGATTTATCTGTTTTAAGTTTTATTTTGACTTTCCAAAGTTCGATGCGTTAGCCGGTACGGCCCCAGTTCGCATTTCTCAAACAAACCGATTCTCATTAAATTTTGTTAATTTTAT
The DNA here is from genome assembly GCA_963556745.1 of Catoptria pinella. Lineage (NCBI taxonomy): Eukaryota > Metazoa > Arthropoda > Insecta > Lepidoptera > Crambidae > Catoptria > Catoptria pinella. Next base: position 4,809,340 of record OY750778.1, on the reverse strand, counting down.
GGAATATGGATGTTTTTTGACAATCCAGTTTTTTGAAATATTTCAAAATGACTTTAGATATGCCACTTCGAAAAAACTTCACCTATTTTTTTATGTTTTGTTGAAAAATCCTAAAAAAGGGCTGGTATTTTGTTTTTCAACAACCTAAACATGTTAACAATTTTCTTGCAATACGCAGAATAGCCTTTAATAAGTTACACAGTAATAGAATGAAATTTCAACTAATCCTCCACGACACGTGTGCCATAACATTAGCATATTAACAAGCTGATAGAGAAATTCTGTAATCCAATGGTAATATTACGAGTCGTCATTGTTTTATAAGGAAAGGACATTACAACCGGGCCATTAAACGACAGTTTACTACCCTAGGTAAAGTTACAAAAAGTTAATAAATACGACTGCAGTATACGCCAAGGTAGAGTCAACAGCTAATTAACATTATAAATAAATATTTGACAACATCAAGATATATCGTTGCTTTGATTCCAAAGTATAATTTAAAGCACTAGTGTTGAGGAAAACAGAAATAACGTAGGACCACAAAAACTAAGACCTAAGATAATAATTCAGTGGATCTAAGACAAAATAGACAAGTTCGATTCTAGCTCCCTTAGCATAACCACCGAAAAACGATATGTATATCGCGTCATACGACATTTTATCGACACTCAACTGTCAAAATCTTTTGTCTCTTGGCAATTAAAAGCGGTTAATTGCTATTTCATATCGCGGTGGTCATGCTAGGGGGCTATAGGTCGTCAACAGATAAAATTAATTGATTAAGTTACTTTGTATCATATTTTTTTAATAATTGGTAACCAAATGGTTACCAATTATTTTAAATACTTTTACAGCTGACGGAACTAGACTTCATCTATCTAGGTGAATTAGCTCAGGTGAATTTAGTCTACGACAAGGCACGATCGAAAGATAATGAGCGAGTTGTAAACTTCTCGAGAAGGAACAATAGTCTACACACAAAATGTGACAGTTAATTAAAATAAGCTTCACGAATAAGAAAAAAACCTTAAAAAAAACTCTTTTATTGCAAATATAACTTTACTATTTACGTATTACAGATAAGGAATGGTGAATTAAAAATAGCGTATGCGCCGTCTATTCTCATGAAAGGCCGATAAATTATAAATGACTACCCAATCATGGCCATCCGTCCAGTGTGCATTCAACAGCCAACACACCAAGTATTAAATCAAACGACTGCACTTTTTCAAACACTATTCTTATTCATTAAAACTTTAAATAAAATGGAAAAAGCTTCACCGAGTGGGGGGCTGACATAAAGCTCGGGTTACAAAAACTGGTACCCACTGTTTTAACATAAGCTTGCAAAAACAGAATTGTATCGAGATTGACCGAAGATTGCGCTGCTAGTTTGGCGTTGCACTTACAAGGTGGATGCGCAAACATATCTTAATTACGATCGATCTTGTAAAAAGTCCGGTTGTCTGCTAATGTATACACCAGACGGAATTGATGTCAGTGATCTATTTTGAGGGCTTTCACGTTTTTTTTTTAATTATGATGAAGTGCAAGAATCCCAACGCAAAAAATAAACAACAAAAATGAGCCCACTTTATGTAAAAAATGCAGTTACTTTAAAGAATCTGTCCAACTTTGATACGGGATTTAATTTGTCTGCTGATGATGACCTGCAGAACCAAGGTTAAGTAAATATATCTTTCTCATTTTCAAGTATGTAACGGATTGCTCCGCTTAAATTGAGTTGTCTGCCCTCTTTTTTTGAGTAGGGATAACGCTTTTCACGCATACCCCGTGCCTGGCCAGCAACCGCAGTTATGTGGGGCTGGTCCTGATTGGAGCCATACCCACTTAACTCCCTACTATGCCCTTGGAAGCTAGTCTGGGCGAGTGGGATCCGGATCGGACGCTCTCGCTGTGACTAGGAGTTAATCATCTGCCCCTAGACAAAGTCACATCACACAATGAAATTATAAACCAAGTACAATCACTCGCCTGTTGAACACCAAATCCAGGACTCGAAAGATAGTACAACTCAAATTCTATATTTTTATAAAAACATAAAGTGTCATTAACAGTAACGCTGGTATATAGTGTTCCAAACAATATATAGACAAGTGTCTATATTTATTTGTACATCTCAAAAATAAAGTTTTATAATCACTAATTATATTGTTATTGCCACAAACACGTTCATACAAAACTGAATGGTTAGTATGAATGTTTCGCGTTCTTGAACATGATAATCGCTAATTTACATTTTTATTACGAGACAATGCCACTACGCCAATAAAGAGGACATTCACGGTGATAATATGAAATATTAATGCAGATAATTATAATTGAATTATTTTTCTATGGGTTCCGTATACTGTAACATATATTTATTAGAAGTTATACACAATTGTATTGATCTCGAATAATTAATGTGCATTATTAATTTATTTTGTAACAAGTATTTTAAAACAACAACAACAGAAATGTATTTTATAATATTAAATAAGCTTTTTTGTTTTGATTTAAAAAGGTAAGGGCCATCATAATAATATCTGTAACGGCTTTTTTTCGTGATTTCGGAGTGAACTTTCTAGCGCACTTCAAATGAGCTCTATAACACTAACTTAAATAATAGGTCCTTACTCGGAAATTGGTGATTTTATCTCACACACAAAGAACCTCGTAACTAGTATGGTAAATGTAATTTGTTAAAAATTCTCCGACGTCAATTTCATAGATAAGGTACCTAATATTATACGTAATATCATTATTATCATAAAATTATGTTGAATAATGTTGCACAAAGACCCCTAATACACAATGACATGTTAACATTTGTAAAACCTAAAACATGATCCCTAAATCTACATTAACATTTGTGGCAAAAAACTAAAAAAAAACGAACTTGTTTTAATAGGTTAATGTAGACTTGTTTAAGTTTTAGTAAGTAATTCAATAAAAGTGGGTTATTTTCGGATTTCGCTACAACACAAACGTTCCTGTATAGCGATACTGTTATGCTTATTGTCATTTCAGCTTGGGTAAAAATACTTTTGTATGTCTGTCTGTTCTCCTCTACAGGTTACCGATTCTAGAGAGGGATTTTAGCAGGTTCGGCAAAAAATAAACTTATATTATTTTTTGTCGAGCCAGATTTCGAATTATTTCAAAATAAAAAAATAATATGCTCGGACAATTTCACACAGCGCCATCTAGCCCCAAACTAAGCAAAGCTTGTAAGCTTTGTTACTTATTTATTATACCTTCTTAATATACATAGTAACACCCAGACCCGTCAAAGAAATTAAAATTTATTAAAATGGCGGAGATATGTTAAATCGAGTTCTACAGCTCAGCCCACAGAGCCTCTAGTGGTTTAGTTTAGTTATTTATATCAAATTCCATTAAATAAATTGAAAAAAAAACATTATTCAAATAATTAAGATAAATAATATTAGAAAAAATACTAGAAAAAATCGACTCACCCGTAGCATCTCAGACAGGAGGTCCCGGATATAAATAGCATTGTGAATGCGAAAAATCTAAATTTAATAATTATTCAAATAAACTTAGATATTAAGTGCTTTTGAATTATAATACTAAATAATATACTAGAAAAAATAGGACTCGCACCAGATCATGTTCTCGGACGGGAATCGAACCCGCGACCTTTGGATATCCGGTCCAATGCTCTGACCGCTGAGCTACCGAGTCACTCGTCACTCACTGCTTTTGAATTGTCAATATTTTCCTACCACCCATTCGAGACTTTTTTAGCTGACAAGAAGAATGGGCGCAAGAAACTTATCAGCTTTGTCAGAAATCAGAAGTAACGATTTTTACAAAGAAATCATATCGTTACCAAATACCTTCATTTAAAACAACATAATTAAAAAACAAAAAACAATGAAGTTATTATAAACTGAAAATTAGGATAGTTACTTATAATGTTACATCCATGCATTGCTGTCTTTTAAATAATCTTCTACTTTGTAATAACCTTTGCTCATGAGCGTCTTTTTAACATGTATTTTGAATTCATACAAAGGCAGTTCAATTACATTTTGTGGAACTTTATTCAAAAAGGCAATTCCTTTCCCTATAAATGAGCCCCTAGTTTTTGCTAGTCTAAAGCTTGAAACGGCAAGTTTGTCTTTATTTGTTGTATTAAAACGGTGTACATCACTATTTTTAGCAAGTACACATTAACACACTCTAACCCATAGTGGTGACTGTCTGTCAAACTATTTAGGTTTGACATTAAAAAGAAAGGGATCAAACAGTGTGTAACTTAAACATCTGCTATACAATCTTTATTATTAAGGGGGTAAGTACATTTGTCATTTTTAACACACTATTTTTACGTTTCAGACTTACAGTAATACCGTTGGAACTAATTAATTAACTGACCAATTAGCCAACTTCATCGAAAATGATCACCAATCAAGTCGCCCAGTTTTTCAGTTGCTATCAAAAGCACCGACACACCGACCTTTACTCTTAATTGCGTATCCACTAAGAATTATTAATTTCCTCATACTTTTCTTGGGGACAAAATATCGATACACAAACCGACAACAAAATCGAACAATGGAAAATTGCCGTCAAAGGGACGCGTAAGTGCAAAAACGACCATAATTATTTGACTCAAACTGTAATTTCGTGTCATTGTTCTTAAGAAATACCAATTATATACAATTACTTTGTATATGACATTGTGTCGTTTCATTCTTTCATTCCGCGGGATCGATGGTCGATCGATGGAGGATCTTTGGGATAGTTGGCGCGTCATCGAAGGGTGGGCAAAAAACGTCACAATAACGTGCTACGGTGGCCGATGCGGGAATCCGGGGCTGTTATGGTGCGAGGTGTGAACGAAGCGGCGGACTACGGTGTCTGAACACCATGGAACTATTCATAAATAAAGTAATAACAATACATACCATGATTTAATTGTTTGTTTTATACCTACACTTCGTAAAATAATATCGTATTTGGTTTGTTGACCACAGCCCGTGAAAACCTAGAAACAAGAAAGCTTGAAACCCTTACAGAATTAAAAATGGGTAATAAAATATTTTATTTTATTCAAAAACAATAAAAAGATTAAGCTTATATTAATTTACGCAATTTTGTAATATCTATAAATATATTTTTTACTACTTAAGCATAATAATATTTTTTTATCATCATCATTTCATTTCATTATGTTTAGGTACTTTTTGCAGAAAAGAAATCTCTATTTATCGAAATCTTGTGTAATTTTGAACCGATCGAGCGCGAAACGCGAGCGAAGCGTCTCTGCCTTCCGCGTTCCGGCTGTCCGGCTGTCCGGCTGTCCGTTTGTTTTCCTCTACTACAGAACAGTACGCATATCTGATATTAAAAAACGTATAAAATTGAAAAAAAGAAACCACGATAAAAGTTTTTATAAATTAAAAAAGAAAAATATCTTTTGGCCTCGCCCGACTTCAAAAAACGTTTATTTAATATCAGATATGCGTACTTAAAAAGTAATTATGCAGATTTGAATATTATTTCTTGCTTTTTAGAGCTGTTTCTTTCTGAAGCTGTTTTTATAGCAATTTTTTTTATGGTTGTTATAATTTTATTGTGGTACTATGATCTCACTAATTCCAATACACATAAATCATATTAAAATAAACTGAAACAATAACAAAAAGTACAATGCCGACAAATGAAATGTAAAATATCATCGTACCGATAGCAGAACGATATGCTCGCCTTATACGCTCAGCGATGCTCGCTCGCTGCGAACAAAAACTGAGCAAGGCGGGATTTATTGAAATCACTTGGTGAATGTGTCGATAACGGCTGTCGACGACCAACTGGAGTAATTAAGCTTGAATAGATTAGTTTCTTCTAAAACACGCTGTGTTAGTGTTGTTTGTCTTTTTTATTTATAACCAGTTACAACCCTGTACTTGCCTGTACAGTGAAAAGTTAAAAGCAGATAATACTTTGATTTTACTTGTGTATCAGTTTTTAGGGTTCCGTAGTTAAATCAACTAGGAACCCTTATAGTTTTGGCATGACCGTGTGTCTGTCTGTCTATGCGCGGCTAAGTTCATGACAAGAATGAGTATAGCCACGCCACAAAGTGGTAGAATAAAATCTTAAACAAAAACATTTGTTTTTCTTCGATCTCATAGTGTGGGCCTCTGACCACTTTTCGATTTAATAATCCGTTTGCGAAATATTAAAGCTTTAAAGTGCAAAATTTTGTTCAAGTGTGCTCCCCTCTATCAGGTTGGATACGTGAAATAATTCAGGACAGTAGCACATACGAGTGTAATGAAATTAAACGGAAAACTATCACTGCTACGTAGGATTACAAGTTAACGAGTAATAGTCGATCAACTTATAAAATTTATAAATGTTTTGGGATTTAAGATTTTAGCATTCACAATTCTATTTTTATACGTTTCTAACCATATGGTATGGTATAAAGTAAAAGGTAAATACGGGACCTTATGCTACGCGTGGCCCGACATGCACTTGGCTAATATGTTAAATAGCGAAGAAAAACGGGAATCAACCGAGTGTCCACTTTTGCTTAAAGCCCATTTTAAATCTGATAATTCAATATACGAGGTGTTACAAAAGTACCCCTAATGCCGAATATGATAGATAGGGACCATCAAACTGAACAACTTTTACTATGGAACCACCTTTGAAATCGCGAAAAAAAAATCAGCTGTTTCATACAAAAAATAATTACGAAAATATTAAAATGTATGAAACAGCTGATTTTTTTTTGCTATAGTAAAAGTTGTTCAGTTTGATGGTCCCTATCTACCATATTTGGCATTAGGGGTACTTTTGTAACACGTTGTATATTAGAGGCATTTAAAAAAAAACTTTGGTGGTTTTTTATTTTAATAAGGGCCTATTACAAAAAAGAGTCACGTTAGTCGGACGATGTTCTTTAATCGATTTGCTTTATTCTGAACTTTATAGATGAGTTAATAATGTCACGGAGTGGGACGAACATCGTATGCTTATAACGATGCATTTTAGTAAAAAGCTTTCAGTTTAGAGCCATAACATTAAATGTATTGACGGCGTTAGTTGGCTCATATCAACCCCTTAATAGAGTGCAACGAAACGAAGCCAATTTCATAGTCTTTACCTAAGAATAAACTTCGCTTTACCGATATAAAAAATCATACCAAAAGCTCTATAAATCGTTGTGAAATCGCACGATTGAGGCGAGCCATTTCTTTGGATGCCCTCGTCACCCTCCAAGATCGTAAATAACTCAATGACGAGAATGAGGTGAGGAAATGATAAATATTTTAATTGAGCCGAATCGGTTTTTTTTCAATCTTTTACGTACACGGTATATCGACTTTTAAGGCTGTGAGAAGCTACAATGCAATGGAGAAAAAAAAATACTGTCTTTAAAGGCAATACAGTATTTGGGATGTGTTTTTGCTGCATGTGGATTAAAATGTCAGTGTATGCAAAAAAATCACTTTAAACTTAAGAATGCATGTACTCGTAGTTACTTAAAAAGATAAAGTAGGTACTAATTCAGCTAAAAATAACCCAATGGTATAAAGCTTACTGAAATTGAGTTGCGAAAAAATTATGAAAGTTCATATAGAAATCTCTTAAAATATTCTCTTCTAAGATTTTTGATCGCTACTATAATTATCAAATAATATAATATAAAAATTAATCACTTTTACGGATACTTACGTTATTTTAGGTCATTTGATTGTATTTTTCATTTCACAAGTCCAACTTGAAAAATATTTTTATGTACAGTCACGTCTATAAATATGTATACAGTATAAGACTTTGTAACTCTAAAAGCTATTACTTTTTTGAGCAGAAATCAATGACAAATGACAACTCCAACAAAGCGACAAAGTTCTAAACTGTATACTTATTTTTAGACGTGACTGTACCTACCTACGATGTTAGTATTATTTGCTTATGCACTTGCAAGACATTAGACATACTATAGGCACAAAGTACGTAGCGGCGATATTTTGTGATGTAGGACATCACTAATGCCTTGCCAATTCGAAAAAATTTTCCACCACAACGTTTTTCAACAATATGGTGAAAATATTTCCTCAGATCCAATCCAACTCAACCAAAAACACGTATATCGTCTATTATACAAGTTTGAAGTATGACTAGTCTTATACAATATTGTTTTGTATTGTATAATAAGATTGAGACTAAATTAACTCACCAGTGCGCACTTCTAGGGGTGGCACAAAGACATAACAAGTAGGTATTTCGAAAATAAAAGTAAATTAATTATTAAATATCCATTTCCTCCTTATCCACCCATAAAGAAGGCCTGTGCCCAGCAGTGGGGACATTAAAAATGGCTGATGGTCATGGTCACTGGATTTCATGATGATATCGGCTCGTGGTCCAACATTATTCTTTTTTTTCAATTGTATATATTTAAAATAGGAGGAAGCTAGAAAATGAAAACAGTGTGCCCAAAAATTTACAGGAAAATTTAAGGTTCGTAGCAAGCTGTTCGTAGAAATGAGGTTTTGAGTATAATCGAGGATGGAGAATCAAAAGAATTTTTCAAAAAAATATTAATTTTATATTATCGTTTCAAAAATTGATTAGCTCGGTCTCTGTTAATCAATCATTTACGAAATCAACTCATGTGTTTAATTGAGTTACATCAGCCTCTTTCCCTTGCATAAGTAATTACGGCTTTCCCTTATTTATCCTTGCATAATAAAAAGTTTAACAAGAACACGATCTTACTCAATATCCTCATAATTAACAAGCTTCTTTTTCTTAGGCTTGTTGACTTAATTTTCTCGTCATTGAATCAATTATGTATTTGACTTTTTCTACTGTATAAATCTAAAAACTGGTAGCCCTGAATACAGCGTGTTGTTTTTACATCGAACTGCGAATTCATCGCATACATTGTCTTAGTATGGACAAAATAAGTGAGTCCAAACTACACGTAAGAAGCCGTTTCTCCACTTGTCTGTAAACCCTTTGATGTCTACATTTTATGAGCAATAATCGACCTTAAATGCTAAGAAAGAGAGTTGGTAATCTTTACGCGTTTTGCTTGGAAGCTTAGAACAGTAACGGAAAAGGAAAGTAGGCTTTAAGTCGAAGAGTTTTAGATGGATTTTCATTTGAAATAGTTTAGCCTTTGACATGATGTTGGAAGTACAAAAACTATGTGATGATGGAACAGTAAGGAGAAACTTATTAAGCGTCTCTGACGAAGATGCGAATTGTCGATCGTATTCTTATTATTCCCATTTTATTTCAGTGTAGGTACTGTCTCGAGTTCGCTCGGATTTTGACGGTT